>OX596342.1:2097458-2697458 GCA_951394405.1 Coprinellus micaceus
CACATATTGTTTGGGTTAGGCGGTTGAGGCTATATACTCCTGTTGTTCTATGCAAAAGCATGTTCTGAATCCATTCTGTAGACTTGAAAATGTCTGATATTAACTGGAGCACTGCAGGCTGCTTGTTGCAGAATAAGAGCAAATCCATATATTTTGGTGTTTTCAAAGTTAGCAATGGACAAAGAGCAACATACAGACCATGTATGGAGGGTGGAAGCTAAAGCCTTTCTAATAGAACTCAAATGATAATTATTGGACAAGAATTCACAGAGATATATAGCAAACAATCCCAACAGGGATGGTGTCATAGTGTTAGTAGGCTGTTCCACATGTGGAAGACAGTTGTGCTTAAACATGTTTTGGGGCTTATTAGCTTAAGGTAGATGTCACCGGAATCCCACACCCCCTTACATAAGCCAAGATGGGCGAGCGACGACGACGGCGGCTACTCCTCCACGATGTCGACACTTTTCATTCTTTTAGCTCCTGGGGATCCTTCGGAGAGATGTTGGGCACAATCCCCAGGAAGAAAAAAATTAATTACATGAAAACTGGGGGTGCAGTAAGGTCAAGTGCCCAAAAAATTTCACCCCTTTGGAAACAGCGTAAAACGCGTTTTCAGTGCGAATGGCGTTGGGTTCGAAATTTCGACCTCCAGATTTTGCGCATCACGTGATCAAAAATTAGGGTTAGGGTTCAGTCCCTATCCTGCCAGGATGCAGGGCACTTTTGCAAACCGCTTCTGTGTGGCCTATTTATGAGGCCTGAGTCAATGAAGCGTAAAATAGCCCTAATATGACCCTTAGGCACATTTCCCTGGGACCACCCTGCCCACCCAGGGGGGTTGAATTTTTTGGAACCTCCCAGATTTTGCGCTCTTGGCGCCAAGCCCATGATTACGTAAGGGTGCTGGACTTCGGCGACATCTACCTTACAGAACATGTAAACAGACGCATTATATGCATAGCTGCACCCATTCAGAAGCTGCTACTATTGCTGGATATGGGTGGAACATAAGCTGTACAAGGGTGGAATGGAAGGTGGAATGTGGTGGAACGGAAGGTGGAATATGGAACAGATTTGGATCCCAATGGGGAATTGGAATGGATATTTGGAACAGAAAGGTGGAATAGTGGACCAGAAAATGGAATAGTGGAAGAGGGAACATGAGTGGAATGACCCCCTTAAGGCCCCATTGGAACACTAAATTAATAGGCCTTCAAGGGGGTCGTTCCATAGTGACTGAGATGTCACCGGGCAGGTGCGAAAGCGGGATGAGTTTGATGGTTTCGATAACTTCGGGGTGAGTCTGGATTCTCTTGCGTGGCTCTGTGATGCCCCAAGCTAACGTGAACCGATGAATCGGTTTTAGGGATTGGACCAGCGTCGTATCCGCCACGCCCCAACCTACTGGCCCAGGCAATCAGATTCATCACCATACCGGACAACCTCATCGCAGCACAACAAGCCCATCCCCCCTCCAGTGACCCTGAAGGAGCTCTTGTCGATGATTCCTCTTCCCCCGAAGGCGCGAGACCGCAGTGAGAGCGCTCCAGCTGGGGTGCAACCTCTCACCCACGCTACTATCCAGCATCCCCGAGGCCATCGTCGAGTGGTATCATCGTCTTTCCATGTTCTTCGGGGCATTCCTGAGTCTGGGTCCGCCGGGATGCATTCGATATCCCCTGTTTCTGTCATCCAGACAAGCGGAGGTCAGGTCAGTATCTTCAATCTTTTCTAGTCCTCCAAATTCACAGTCTAACATATCCACAGGATACCAGTGTCCCCTTCGGTGCCCCAGGCCTGTTACTGGTTCCTGTCGACGAGGGCGCAGGCCCAGGGTTCTACAGTGTTACCAACGGAACCCCGAGGGTCATGGACCTGCGGGACCTCTTGTGTATGCTCCCTCTTCCTGACGCTGGTGAATCCACCACGCCAAGTGCCACGACTCCAGACTCCAGCCGGGGTATCCAAGATCTCGGCCTCTCTGCCGTCCTTGGACCTGATTATATCCAGCGCTGTATTTTGGACTTTCGTGCCTTCTATCTCCAGATAGTCGTCGTCGACAAGGTGCTATTTTCGACCACCTTGAGTAAAGCCGACGCCATCGACACCGCTCTCGTCCTCGTGATCTCCCTGTGGATCAAGAATTACATTGCCTCCCAAATGCTTGCCTCGCAAACTGCGGTGACTCTCAGTGACGTCCAGGCCGCCTTCGAAACAATTTTCGAGAAGTCCATCAAGGTCATCGCCGTCATCTCCATTGCTGCTCAGGTTGACCTGACCGAGCACCCATTCGCCCAGGTCATTCTCGGTTGGCTGTGTGGCTCAGGTGCGAGCTATTCTCTTACTCGACTGCGTCTGCAGCACTGACATCCTCTACAGCTTTCGATGAGGAGAGGAAGAAGTACTACAAGAGGGTGATGTCCGCAAGCTGGCCGGTGGTACGTTCTAGCTGTTTCCACTACTCCTTCGTTCACTGAATTGTGCTTTAGGTAGAGGACTTCTACGTCAAGACGATGTCAGGCGCCTATGATCACGTCATTCGCGGTATGCAGCAGGAGTCAACCTGCCCTGACATCACTGGCGCTTGGGGCGACGATGGGATGGTGGAGGATTATGCGACCGATTACTCCATGAGCAGTGCCAACATCCACTTGATCAGCAACAAACTTCAAGATCTCGTCGATGCGGAGGATCTCGAGAAGCACGAGCTTTACACCAAGCAGGCAAGTTCCTCGCCCTCGATGTCTATGTCTTCATCGCCTTAATATAAATATATGTATGATTTCTCAGCAATCGGCTACCGAATCCTTGGAAGCAATCGCAAACTACCACACCGACGTCAAAGAAAAGCGAGAACCCACACAGTGTTGGCGTATGTGGAGGAACAAACTCATGACGCACACCGCCTCCTTCATCATCTCCCACTTCTCCAAAAACACCGCAGTTGCATTGAGTCGGTACCACTCCAAGTCCAACCCCTTGATCGACGCCAGGGAGACCATGAGTTACGCCTCGTTCATCCCCACAGTGGCCGCAATAGTACGTTTCTCCATCTCTCGGCCCAGCTCCGCTGAATCTCATTCCCCCAAGGTCTCGGTTGCCTTCCTCTCCCTTGAGTATTTCGGATCGGCGACAACTGGCGACCAGATTCTCGCTACGCCAGAACTCGAGGAGACGCTCACTATCAAGGCGAAGTGTTGCTGCAAGTATGTTATCTCAGTCATGGCGGACTCGTCTGAAACCGCCAAAGCAAATTGGGCAGACCTCGCCTGGTTCGACGATGCCCTCCTCTCAAGGACTTCTCAGGCGATCTCATGGGCAACCAGCACCAAACGAACTATCGCCGCTCAATCCTTTTCGATTCTCTGGGATCCATCTGTTCCGTGGATGGTGAAGGGCCATCAGCTGAAGGTCGACTTCTTGAGTTACTTCGCGCAGGTTACAAGGCATTCAAGAGGGCCTCCCCCATGGACCGAGGACCTTGCGGCGGTGTATGGAGAGGCCATCAAAGCGCATGGTGAGTTGAGAATTCTAACTCAGGTCTCGTTTACGATCTTGTTCGCTCACAACATTATTTCGCAGCGAAATTAGATCGCAAAGTACAACGAATTGCGGAAACCTCCCTCAGTCTCGAGATCATCGCATTGTGGTGGAAACCATCATGAATTTCGACCCTCGCCCCGTCACCCACTGACGACTTGAAGAGAGTTCAAACTCAACAACGCCGACTGTGCCCTCGGGGACAACTAGCACCACTCAGGCCAATGATCCACCTGAGGACACTCAGCCGAGTGTGGCCGCCAATACACCCGGCTCACGCGGTGGTCCCCTTCCTCGTCAGTATCGTGGTATTCTCCCCCAGGCCCCTTGAATTGTCGTATCACCCCTTTCGCTTCTGTAAATCGTGATGTACTAGTAAATTGGGTAGAACCCTTCGAGAAGTCTCAGTTTCAATGCTTATTCGTCAGTTTCTTGTGCTCTGTGCCTTGATCGTTGAGGCCCCAATTTCCCCTGAGTAGATCCCTACAGTGGGGAGTGAAGTTTGGAGACTCTTGTCCATTGTGGTGACCTCAGACCGCCCGGGAGCCTAGGTGAACACGAAATAGACGCTCAGGGTTCGGACTTTTTGTGGCGCCATCAGGTGATCCATTTGCTCACACGTGTGAGATCGGCGCGTCTTGCGCCTGTTGTCGTTAACCATCACGTTCCTCTCCTTATCGCCTTTCCTCCTTGAAAGAAACGTCCCATCCCTCTATTTCCTTCAGAAATACCTCTCCGCAACCTTCAGTAGCCCAGCACCAACCATGCCATCCGAGCAGGCCAGCGGAAACCCATACGGCGCGGAACTTCACAATCAGCCTTGGTCTGCGAAATGCGTCTGCGGCCAGAGATTCATGCAGCCCAACAGCTACACACTACACGTAGGGCACTGCTCTAAGTTCAAAGACAGACTTGGGCGGAGTCTCCACCATGCAAAACAGGCGCGGAATCAATCAACAACTTCCATACCCGAACAAGATCTCATGGCAGCAGGACCATCGGCATTCAGCTCAAACGCAGGGGCCAGTGCCACCCAGAACACGGATCGGGCCTTGAAGAGGAGAGTTCGTCCCGCCTGGATGTCTGCTGATGATCTCGACGTCGATATGGTTAGAAGTGGGTCGATGCCTCTTGCGGCAATGGTAGAGGTGCGCACTGATTCCTCTCGTTCTACCTTCACCAGTCTCACTCTGTTTAAAGGGCTTCAACCTCCCTCAGGGAGCACCATTACAGCCCAATGAAGTGTCACAACCTCTGGGCTCCCTAGCGAATGTCAGTCAACGGTGGTTTGTTTACATGGAAGCTCGGTTAACAGTATCGTAGGCCGACTCGGAAGACTGGCGAATGGAGGAAGAACTTGGAAAGGGATGGCGGAAAAAGGCCCTGTCATACAAGATTCAAAGAGCGGTGAACGTAGAGCTGTCGTCGACCAAGTCGCTTCCCGCATCGCTTTACAAAACCGTGATTGCTGAACACCAAGAGGCGATCAAGGCTGCAAAGAAGGCCGCCATTGCCGTCCCTCCTCCAATCCCCAACCCTGACACTCCAGTCCCAGTTCCACCTCAACCAGTTATTCTCGAAACACAAAGGAATGCATTTGGCCTGTACAAGCTCTACCACATCTATTCTGATGATCTGCCCCACAACCCCGACAGTTCATCCATACCTACTGACTTCCGAGAAGACCTGGGCAGCCTCGTTAAGCCTACTCCAGCTCAGAATGGGCCTGTCTCAATTCATCCGTTCCCCAATGTGAGCTCCTTTTGCTTGGGAGAGTGGTTTTGGTCAGACGACCACAAGAAGAGCCACAAGTCCTTCCAGGTCCTTTTGGATATCGTTGGGAGCGAGTTGTTCAACCCCGCAGAGGTGCGCGAAGCGAATTGGGGCAACATCAACTGTGCCCTGGCGGTATCGCAGTATGAGGACCACAACGCCACAGCTGGACAGGAGCTCGAGGACGGTATCTCTTGGATGACGACCTTGATCACAGTTGATATTCCAATCAGCAAGAGTTCGGCCTGTCCTGGTAGCTATCCGTTCACTGTCGCCGACTTTCACTACCGCCCACTCGTCCCTGTCATTCGGGACAGGCTCCAATCTGCAACACAACAGGAACATTTTCACACTATCAGGTGTGAACTACGTTGGAAACCAGGTGATGGGAAGGAGGACGTTCGTGTGTACGGGGAGATGTACCATTCCCCAGCGTTTGTAGAGGCATATAATGAACTGCAGGTATTGTTGGACCGAACCCTATTGGAAAGGCCCAAATACTCACGATTACAACCAGGCAACACCGCCAGAACCCAACTATAACTTGTCGAGGCACATCGTGGGGCTCATGTTCGCCTCGAACGCCACAATGCTTGCAGCGTTTGGCTCTGCCAAACTCTGGCCGCTGTACATGTTCTTTGCCAACGACTCGAATTACAGGCGGGCTAGACCATCGGAGAAGTTATTTGAAACTGTTGCATACTTCGAAAAGGTATGTGATTTTGATAATCTCGCTGGTTGAATGGGTTCACATTTACGGGGTCACACAGCTACCGGATAATTTCAAGGAGTTTATCAATAATTATACTGGGAAGTCCGCCCTCAATCCAACCCTTATGACACATTGTCAGAGGGAACTGTTCCACGAGCACCTGGGTCACATCATTTCCCAGTAAAATTAGCTGGGCATACTGGGGGGGTAGGCCCAGCTAATTTTACTGGGAAATGATGTGACCCAGGTGTCCACGAGCAGTGGAAACAGCTGCTGGATCCCGAGTTCATCGAGGCCTACCAGCATGGGATCGTGGTAACGTGCTATAACAGACATGACCGCTGATTTTATCCTCGAGTACTCACGTACTCGGCGGATTATCCAGAGAAGCAAGTCATATATTTATAACTCGCGATTTAAGGCCACTAACCGCTTCCATTACCAGAATCCTCATCGCCAGCATTAAGAACCCCGGCACATGTCCCTGTCCTCGTTGTAAGATCGCCATGGCAGATGTCCCCGCAATGGGCAAACTAAGAGATCGTAAAAGCCGTGTCCGGCTAGCCAGAAGGGATGACGCGAACCGCCAGAAACAAGTAAAGGACGCCCGTGCCTACTTGTACCAGGACAACTTATCCTTCGCATCGACCTTTGTTGAAGCACATCTCGACGACGGCTCCCTGGTTCCCACTGACATATGTGACTTACTTGCTGTCCAGGCTCTCGGATCATTATTCACCGACGGCTTTACGCTACTGCAGAATGCCTTTTCCTCAAAGCTATCAAAATACGGGTTTGATATGTTTCGGATGCTCGTCGTCAACATCATGCACAAGGTAGAATCGGGAGTATGGAAAGCGGTCTTTATTCAGCTGCTCCGTCTTCTCGAAGCAATCAAAAAGGGCGCTATCCACAGTGTGGACGCTCGGTTAGTTTTCTCCACGTCGACCCATCTGGGATAAGTGTTTACCCGTCTATTTGCTGTCTATTCTCAGATATCGCAACATGCCTACGTTTGGAAGAGATACCATCCGCCGCTTCATCAATAATGTTAGCGAGATGAAGCAATTAGCTGCTCGTGACTTCAAGGACCTCCTTCAGGTGTGTCTTCCCATTCTTTCTTAAATTTGCACTCAATGACATTATCCCGACTCTATAAAATAGTGTGCCATCCCTGCGTTTGAAGGCTTGCTCCCATCCCCACACAACAAGCGAGCAATGAAGCTACTCTTCATGTTCGGGTGTTGGCACTGCTATCACGATGGCGCCAATTTGACCGTTTCATCGATTCCTTCATGAAGACCCTTGCAGAGCTGGCAGCTGCCAGTATGAGCAATGCAGAGGCCCTCCTGCTTCTCTGGGGGATCACCCAGCCAATGGCAATCAAACTCCACTTGGTTGCCGCAGAGCCTCCGAGGCGCTCACACATGGGCGCTCACCCGTTTCGGCGATTTTATCCATATATAGTTAAATCTCATGATATTTAAAA
This sequence comes from Coprinellus micaceus, assembly GCA_951394405.1. NCBI lineage: Eukaryota > Fungi > Basidiomycota > Agaricomycetes > Agaricales > Psathyrellaceae > Coprinellus > Coprinellus micaceus. The sequence continues at coordinate 2,104,979 of OX596342.1, forward strand.
AGGGCGTGGTTGAATGAACGAAATAATTGAGCAGCCCTATTGTCACTCTTGACGGTGGGGGGTTAAGCGCCTGCATGCGATTGGCACCGCTTTGGCGAACGCCCGAAGTGATCGCCAATAATTGCGCGGAGGCGTATACATCACATTTGGCATCGAAAGGGTACAGTCCTGTCCTCTGTTCTATCCTACCTTGTGTTCAACAGCGCACTGGGAGTTCTGAAGGCTACCACTTGCTTCTCAGCACCCAGTTTGTATATGTATGGCATTCATGCAGGGCCATCAGCCCTGAATGTTTCTTTTCCCGTCGAGTGGGCCTTGATTACCACAAGGCATGTGCGGCTCTCAGTGGAGTAACCCAGAGTGGACTATGCTGGCATCTAGATTCTACGTCAAGCTAATCTGGTAATATCTAGTTGCTCTGGGCGAGCAGGGCCTAGGCGGCCAGGCTCATTGTTGGCTAAGGCATGTCATGAGTGCACCCACAGGTTGACCTGGATCTGTGGGGCAGGTACCTGCGGAAAATTATGCCATACCTGGATCTGTGCAGATATTATCCCACGGGTCACCTGTACCTGTGAGTCCAGGTTCTCACAGGTCAGGTCACAGGTAATAGTGCAGGTGCCAAGCATAGTATAGGGCAAATACTAGTGTACACCCCCCAAAAATGGTATCTAATGTTGTACATACACCTAAACTACATCACACAACTCACTAATGCAGTCATACAGACCCCATATAACTTCCAGTGGTGACATCTGGCCCAGATGTTTGCACCATGCAAGTACCTGTGGTTTCAAGGCTGCAACCTGGATCTGTACAGGTTTGTTCCCATGGGTTACCTGGACTTGCGGGTCACGTTTCCCACGGGTATTCCCACGGGTCTACCTGCAAGTACCCACATGTAGCCCGGACTCGTGACATGCCTTATTGTTGGCTCATTGGTGCTGAAGAGCCGCGTCCTGATCCTCAATGTAGGCTTTCCATTGACTTCCCTCCATGAGCACATCATCTTCAGCACCGTCCCTCCGCCAACCAGGACTTTCACGCATTCTGTGTGATGGGGGTCGTCGCTGAGGCGTAGTTGCCAGAAAACCTGCGAGTTCAATGTGAGTTCAAAATAAAGGGGTGAACCACTAGCTGCAGTTTGCGCCGGACTTACCTTTAGCATGTCAACGACTGTTAGTCTATCTGGGTTCTATGAATCAGAGGCCCCGTGAATTGTGGCACATATACAATCGATAAGGTTCACCTACATCGATGACATACAGACCAGGTCCCGCCTCATGGCCAAGTTTCTCAGTGAGTAGATGTGGGAACTAGTTAGGTTCAGCCTGAGCGTCAGTGCCACCATATAGAAAAAAGAATATTGTGTGCCTACTTCATGGTACAGCGCGGCCACTGCAGAATCTACATTCGGATCAAGGATGCTCCTCCACGTGCAATACATGTGATTGTACTCAGGAGCACAGTTCTGGAGCTTGGAGACTTGGTACCGGTGTTGCAGAAACTCGGCAAGAGTTGCCATGTCTTTGGAGGTGGTGCTGTCAGCGATTGCAGAGGCGAGATGGAAGGCCCAGTTCTCAAAGAGATAATCGTAGTCCAATGGCGCTGCCGACGGTCGTCTCAACTGCCTGAGCCACCCTCCTTCATCCGTCGGTTCCAGGATGTCCGTCATGACCTCCATTCCATGCACAACCACACTCCTGTGTATCGAGGTATCTCACCTGTAGAATCGAGGGCGAGGGATGCTTTGCTGCAGGCTGGCTTGAGCCGAACCACCGCCACTCCAAAGATCCTCCACCACCACGCAGGGCACTATCGTCTTGGGCGCTTTCGTATTTATCATGGCCAGACACACGAAAGCTTGGAGTATGATGTCATTTATTCTCGAATTGGGGCCACGTATCATCCCGTAAATATCTGTTGGTACCGAAGTTGTACATGCACTGTGACAGGTCTATGTAAGTTAAGGAGAATTCGAACGAAGGATCCATTGTTACAACCTCAGTGAGGGAGTTGGTATTGTCCGTCACTGGTCGGCTTCTTAGTCGTACAATCCCCCTATTCCTAATAGCTTCTGGGATGTCGCGCGGGCAGTCACACGTCTATTGGACAATAGTACGTTGCACTGGTATCAGACTTGCACGTTCTTCTATGACACGTCAGGGGTCCACGGATACTCTCGGATGCTTACTAGTTTGGCGATCTTCTAGTCAAGTCCGGCTTACAGATGCTCCCTAGTTTGGCGATCTCCTAGGCAAGTCTGGCGTCGTCACACGGCGGGTTCACTACTAGACAATAGTGGAGTGTGGAAGGTTCTCAGTGGCGTTCACTGTCTTGGCTGTGGTTCGTGATGCTAAGGGGGTCTTGTGGAGTTGCGGAAGTCTTGCAGGAGCTTATTGAATGGGAGATCGGAGTGGTGGAGTGGGCAAAAGGGGACTAAGATTAAAGTATAACAAGCTAAACTACATCGGATAAACTATGGGGTCTTTATACTACTTTAGAATGAGTCATGGGGTAGCTGCGCATGATGATATAATGAAGTCATAGTGGAGCGAGTGGAGTAAATAGTGGGGTGTGGAGTATTAGTGGAGCGCATACTGCGCATGATGTCAGAGTAGCTGTGGGGTAGCTGCGGAGTCGTAGTAAGCGCATACTGCGCATGAGTCAGGGGTAGCTGCGAAGTTGTAAGTACTATGAGTCATAAAAAGAGAAAAGAAATAAGGTGGTCGTGCATAGGGAGGAGGGGAGGTGTGAAGTGAAGCGTAACATCCATTCCCCTGCTTAATGAGTGAGCCCACTTTGTCGGATCCGGCGGCACCTGCTCTCCATACGAGCGGATGTAACTAACAATACAGTGCCCAGTAGGAGCAGTCCTCAGTGGAACCCTGTGCGCTTCATTTGCGTTGGTAAGGGGTTCAAGGCAAAAGGCCTGGGTAAAAGTGGTGGTACCATGGATACAATACATATAGCAATTCTTCGTCGCCACCAGTTTTCCAAGTCGTCAAAGTGAGGACGGTGTCGTCCGAAAAGCGGATGTCCACACGCTTCCGAACCTCAGGGGGGTGATCCAAGGGCAGTCGGAGGTTGCAAAATGCCTAGGTGACCGGAGAAAAGGAGGAGGGGTAAAGGGGTGTTTTCAGCTGTACCTTTTGGATTGAAACACTCACAACCAACAGCTCAGTTATCTTTACCCCAGTACTCTGCACGTCCCGATGAGCCAATTCAGTTACTCGGCAGAGCGAACAGCGGCCGACTCACCTGGATGGTGAGTTCTCCCGGAAATCGTGTTTTGACGATGCTGAGGTCTAATAACCCTGGAAACTGAGAAAGAAAAAAAGTGAGCAAGGCCCGAGATTGAACAGATGCCGCAGCCTACCTTATCGTTGATAGCATCAACTGCCTGGTCGATGCCCTCCTCATAAAACTCTTCCGAGAGAGGTGGTACAATCCTGCCAGGGACAAATCTTGGCATCCAGTTTTCTTTAGCATCTTTCCCGAGGCAATGGGTTTGGAGAAGCTCCCTCAGACTCCCCGTCTCATCGTCTGGGCACTCGACAATGGCCTGAGCAAGGTGGTACCCCCAAACGTGCACGACATACTTCCACCACCCCTCGCTCATAACGCCTGGGGGCGATTTGGAATGTTGGAAGATGTTACTGAGTACATGTTGCACCGCAAGCCTGTGGATCAGGAGTCTGTCTTCTGGGACGTATGCGTCACTCATTCCGCACCGAAACTGATGGCATTCATGAAAGTCGGGAATGGCAGTGTAGACTTCCACTGCGAATGCCACCAGACCTGGATCGGCTGAGGGGAAAAGCTCCGCAAGTAGCGTGGTTGCAAACACATGGATGTAGTGGAGATTGTCATCTACAGGCAGCTCGCAAGTGGCGGCCAAGAAGTTGAGGATGGCTGAGAGGATGTCCGGTGGAATCAGTGTCCTTAAAACCTGGGTGACAACGCCTATTCTTCGGGTGATGGTGATGTCCCTGATCAATCCCATTTGCTTCAGGAAGTGAAAGCAGAGTTGCTTCCAGTCGGGATGCCTACTCGAGTCGTTTATCGTTTCCGTTGGCTTGACAGGGTGTTTGAAGGCGCATTCTAAGCACATTGAAATAAATTGCTCGAGGTGCTGATCACGGATCGTGGATGAGATGATACTTCTTGACCGATTTTCATCGGAGAGGAAGTCGCGAAGGGAGGTATGGAAGAAGTTGACGTTTAAAGCATCATCCCCTGGTACATAGATGATAGCTTGTAGAGGAACGAGGACGTGGACAATTTTGTAGGTTGGAATCCCAAGGATCTGGGATAGTTCGCTGATAGAGATGCCGTCGCCAAGGAATGAAATGGCGAGTACGACTGCGTGAAAATGAGGAAGAGTTTGAGCTCGTCGCAGGGTCTCTGTATATAAACCGTCGAGGCCGGGGTTCATCTTGAGTGCGAGCCTGAATCGTTCCATAGGCGTCAACCCGTTGTCCTCCGTGGCCTCCAGTCCCAGGATATACTTGAGTAGGGTCGTAATAAAGATGAAAGAATCATCCGCATGTCGAATGAGTTCGTGAACATCCCTCTCAGGAGGCAACTCCATTCCGTACGAGCGAATGACCACATCGTCCTCCGCGGCCTCCTTGAAGGTATGCCACACTACGGCAGTGATATCCGGGCGGGAGGTATGATCGTGGAGGTTGACAACATGGACTCTGCCCCCTCGTAGGATGCGTGAATGAATATGTTCCTCAATCCGGCTAGCAATTATGAATCGAAGGCGGATGTACAGTACCGTTTCGAAATAGTTGTGTGTCGTCGATAAATTGGGCAACCGCGGCACGATCCTCGCATTCGTCCAGACCATCGAGAACAATATAGATAGGTGAATCTGCTTGAGTAGATCTTGTTTCCGATTGTTCAAGGTTACCGGGGTTTGCAGACCGGTCAAAGAGTCGCAGGAGGATATTTGCGAGAGGGCCGTAGAGCAACTGGTAGAGCTGGGTGTGTACAGACGAACCGGGAAGGCTGGCTGAACGTAACGCCATCTTAACGGCAGGTATGGTTTCCGGGAAACGCTCGACCATCTGGCTGGCCAAAGTCATGGAAAGCTTCGTGAGCTTGCTCCGCTCCCCTGAGCTCCGGAAGAAGAAGAAACTCCCGACCAACTGCCCCTTCCCAGCGAGTTCTTCGGCGACGGTTTGCGCAATGGCTGACTTGCCAGATCCGACTGGGCCACAAAGCCAGAGGACACGCTGTCCGCTGAGGATGGGGCCACCGTTATATCCTGAGGCCCAGGCCCAGATTTCACTTAAGACCGCATGGCGGGTACCTGGAAGGCAATTGGAGTTGGGAGGGGAGACTCGGCGGTTGCGCGTGTGAGATGCGTCGGGGATAGGTTGAAGAAATGGGGAGAGTTTCGCAAAATTGATACCAGTTTTTGCCTCGCCTCGCGATAGCAAGTTTTCGAACGAGCCTTGAGAGATATGGCCTGCATATGCATGCTGCAAAGGAGGTAAGGGAGCGGTATCTGGGTACATCCGGCGATTGGTCTTACCGTAGTTCAGGCCAAAGTGAGAGTTGTGTGCTTGTCCAATGTTGTTCACGGGTCCGTGGTAGTGGTTAGTATCTGGGCAAATACAACCATATGAGGTCAGACTGCAATGTCTTAACGAGCTACAGTCATCGGAAGGGCTGGTGACTGACACTGTACATTCGCCGCGGAATGGGCAGGACCAGCCTCGAGCTGGTCCTCGGGCATTTAAGCACCAACGACAATGAGAAGCCTGGGGGCAGAAGAAGGCGAAGCAGGGAGGTTGGGGTGGTCAGGGTTAAAAACAGTACATCGACGATGGTAGGTGGGCAGGTACTTCGTACTCACAGCACTTGGCCCAGAAGTAGTACAATTTAACTCGACCTCGTGGTGCACAGCCTTTCATGTTCGCTGTGATTTACGTAAATCGAAGCTCTTGCAATCTAAGCGCCCGGCTGTGGACTCTTGTGCCGCATAGCTGTATCAGCATTATAATTCCTACATCCGTTCGACGTCCACCAGCACTGCATGTCTATTGATAGCTAATGGTGTAAGGGCCGAGTGGAGCACCAGGTTTCAGCGCAAGGAAGGAACCTGATACGCGAAAATGTGGAAGTACGTACGCTATGAGTCGTGGGTCAGGGTTTCAGTCCATAAGCAAAATCTGGTGGCGACCCGGAAGAACCTGCGCCTCGGAAACGAGACTCATCACGGGAGAGTAGGAGGCCAGTAGTATCCCTAGCCCAAAAATGGCAGGAAAATGCGGGACCGCGATCCCCTAGAGTACCCCCCTTGACCGTCACGGTCTTCGTGAGCTCTCAACGAAATCAGCCCAAGCGATTTCGTATGCGGGTGTCCGCCAGAGCGCCAGTTTTGCAAGGTCAAAGAGGAATTGGCACTGAGTACTGGTACCTCACGTAGCGCTCGTCGAGCTGTCTCCAGCAATGGTACCACCACCGACGCTCTATGAAGGTCAACAGCTCCGTTATATGGAGCCGGGGGTCACTAGCCGCGAGCTTCAGGGTGTGCTGCAGACGCCGATAGGCCAGGCGGCCCTTCTGGTCTTGAAGCGAAGAGCTTGATGGGGGGACTAGCGATTGCTAAAGATGTACGAGGGGCAGCAGAGTGAGAACAAACGAGAAATCCAGTCAAAGCCATGTCTGCTCCGATCGGCGTCAAACGCTAGCGAGAGCGCGGTATCCTTGCCATCGTCCTACCCCTCTTCCCATCTCAACTCTCTAAAATGGTTTTCGCATACGGCCGAGAAGACACCATTGAGCGACCCCGGGCGAAGATAAATCACGCTCTTATTACTATCCGCCCCAGAACTCGTAGGCATTTTGTACGGGGTTGGCCACCCTCGTCCGAGTACAAGATCGGTGCGGGCACAAAGCTAGGCGCTCGGGGAAAAAATGAGGGTAGCACTGACAGCAGGATCCAGGGCCTCCCTCTCAATTGATTGTACAATATCGGGTTTCAATCCACAATGCACCTGGTCCGTCCTCACCCGCTTCGAGGACAGCTCAAAAGCGTACCCATCCCCAGTGTGGATCTCCACTTTTCGAAGGCGCCTTGAGTCGCCCGTCCCCGAGGCGCCTACGGGCCTCTACGGGCACCGTCCACCTTCGTGGTGAGCATGAAATCGTAATCATAGGTCACACGCCCACCTGAAGCATGCCTACAAAATGGAATAAGCGCCTAACATGATCTCAAATCAGAGGTGCGACGCCAGGAGGTACGGGAGGCGACCTCCGTTATACAGAATCGTGAGTCTTCCGTCTGAGCGAGTTTCATGGTATGCCGCGGACACCGACAGGCCAAGCGGTCTGTCTGGCCTTGAAGCGAAGACCTAGGTAGAGCGCCGTTCGTCATAATAATAGAAAGCTTGTAAGGAAGGTGTGGAAATGGATAACGTCGACGTCGTCGTCGGCTGGGGTGTAATGTAAATGACGGGCTGGAGGGCGGGACCAGGGCGTCGACGATCTATGCGTGGCCTAGGTATATCCAGAAGCTGGGAAAAGAGAAGTGAGACGGCCATCGACAGGGGCTGGATGAGGGTGAGGACGACGGCGGCCTGGACCCCAAGGACGCAATTCTGGGCACGCCGCAGAGCGTCCATGCACGGGTCGTCGAGGGCAGGACGCATACCGATAGCGAAGTCGAACCGGTCCCCGGCGTCAACCCATCACCGCCCCGATAGCGTTCCACAAATCCCAACATAAAGTTGACGAGGGTTTCGAACAAAGACGGAAAGCCCAATTCGCATGCATGTGCCAGAGCCCACCTCCTCTTCCAATGGCCATGCGAGCGGCTGGTACGATTGCGAGACGGTCGATCGGTCGGGAATGCGTCCGAGTCGTACCGACGCTCCTGCTCCTGCAGTACCAGATGGTTTAAGTAGCCAGCGCAGAGTCATTTCCGCGAGACGCGAGAGGAGGGGTCTTTGGAAGTGCCTGGTCGCCGACGTTACAGCTAACCTAGAGATCCAGCTACCTCCTGTTGGTACATGCCTGGCCAAAGCCACAACCAACCTCCCGAATCTACGTCCAGCCCCCGACCCTACTTTAGAGGCGAACCTCGCGAGCTAGCAAGCGGTCTTCGACGTCGAGCGCTTCACAAGGCAGCTTAGCTGGGCCGGAGAGCTAGAGCTGGAGCTGGAGGACGCGGTCCTGGGGTGCTTTCCCTGAGAGCGTCTGAGCGGAGTTGCCAGGCGATCTGTGGGTTACGGGTATCGTCCAAGCTAGTGTTCAGGATCGGCGAAGCGGGTTTTTGGGATCGTCAAAGCCGAGTTTAAGATGAGAGAAAAAGAGTGTCGGAGAAGATCTGGAGTGGCCAGTCTCCTCGCGTTGCAGGCCGGAGGGGATTTCGTGGCTTCCTCAGGCTCTCCCTCTTCCGATACTGCGAGGCCTCGGACCTCGTGGTGGGATGCAAGACTCGGTCTCGAAGCTCGGGAAGAGACTCGGTCTCAAGAGGCTAGGATGAGATGTACGACGGCGTGCGCGCTTCTCAGAGGATCTGCGCGTCGTGCTTCTCGGTGCCCCATCCAATACCCGATTTCCATGGCGTTTGCCATCGGCGAGAGGTCGGAGGGTGCTTGGAATGTGGGGGCGGCGGTGCGTTGAGGGGTGGGTACGTACGTGGCCTAGCTAGACGTAGGGTGGGACGGATGGAGACTTGCAAGCTCGCGACGTGGGTTGGTTGTGGAGTGGGAGGCGCGTGTAGGGAGGAGGGCTTGGCTTGGAGCGATGCATGTGCTCGTCGTCCGCGAGATCGCAGATCGGTTCGAAGAACCTCGGTCGTCGTCTACGCCTCATCAAGCACCGGTGGAGAGGAAACCAGGCAAGGCAGAGGCGGGAGCGGGTACGGCGGGAGTGAGTAGTGAGGAGGAAGAGGCGGGGAGAGGGCGGGACGGGGCGATGGGGGGAGGAAGAGCGGATGTAGGAACGAAGAAACGTTGTCCAGTATCAGATATGAATCAAAACTTGACAGTATCAAAACACTTCAAAGTGCACAACTTGCTTAGTGCATGGTGTTCTGCGCTTCTCTTCTTGAGTCCATTAGATTGGGTCGTCTTGCCTTCGACCGTCCTAGTTATCGACGAAGTTCACGGAGAGGTAGACAGTAGGCCGCATAGAGGAAGAGGATAACGGCAAACGGCGATTACCCGCCCAACTTCGTTCATCGGGGGAGAAAAAAGGCTAAAACGCTGTGGATACGCGGTGGATACCGTCAACAGACTCTTTTGCGGGGGGCAGGAGACAACAGGAGACGTCGCTTGCGTCGGGCAGGTGGGATTTGCTTGGCGGGAAGATGTACGCATTTGAGGGTCGTGGGCGGGGTGAGATGAAGGGACCAGGTTGGTAGGGATCGGCGGACGACAACGTTCCTCGTCAGGGTACGTACGTACGTCAGGGTCAACCCCAGTCACACCGACTCGCGATGCCAAGCGATCTCGTTCGGCGGCGAGGCGAACCGGGCCCCACCAAGGAAAGAGGGCAAGGCAAGGGCAAGGGGAAAGAAGCGAAGAACAGAAGACGAGCCAGCTTGGCCCAGGCCGGCATGCCGTTGCCCTGTCACAAAATCAAAATCAGGGTCGCGCCGAGCCGAGGGGTTTCTTTTAATTTAGGGGGTTGGTCTTCCCGCTTCCTTGCCTCTCCCTTTAGGCTACGTGTTGTAGTTGGCCGGGTAGGGAGGAGAGAAAGGGACAAAAGGAAAGCCCTACTGGTCTAGCACGCTAATGAGTTGGGTGGGTTTAATCACCGAGTGTCAAGTGAAAGGCAGACAGCCCGAACGACGAGTCCAAGCACAACGATGCTGCGTCATCTGAGTCCCCTTGACGACGCCACCAGCTTATTGAGGGGAGGTGTGTTCGCCATCAGTTCGGGCGGGCTGATATCGCCTCGCCTCGGTTTGTTTGCGCGGTTCAAATTTCTTCCTCCGTCTTCTTCTCCCTCTCATCTTCTTCTCCCCTCATCATCATCGTCTCTCATCTCTTCTCGTCCTCCCTTCTCCCTCCCCTTCTCTCCTTGCAACCGCCCTCCGTTCCCGGTCTACAGTCCATCGTTTAGAATCGCCGACGGTCTTTTACCTGCCCCACACCACACACCCAACACACGCAACTACCTCCCTAACGAAGCACCAATATGTTCGCTCGTTCGCTCGCCATCGCTGCCTCCGTGGCTCTCTTCTCTCAGGGTACGTGGGCGCTCGTCTCTTCTTCTCCCTGCATTCCCTCCTTCTCTGCATTCCCTCTTCGTGTCAGCCCAACCCTCCATGTTGAACCTCGACCCTGAGGCTGTCCCTGGCTGTCCCTTTCTCCATCCCTCCCACCCTTCCCTCGCTGAGAGCGCAATGCTAACACCCCAACCTTCATCTAGTCGCCTCCGCCGCCAACAAGTGCGTGCGCGAGTACACCGTCAAGGCGGGAGACATCTGCGACTCCATCTCGGCCGCTAACAACGTCTCCACGTACGTCCCTCTCCTCCCTTCCTGCCTTACTCCGCTAACGTTTCGCCCAGGTACCAACTCGCCGCCCTCAACCCCGGCACCATCGACCCCGCCTGCTCCAACCTCCAGCCGGGGCAAAGCCTCTGCATCGGCTCCGAAGGCGAAGACTGCGCCAGCACCTACGTCGTCCAGCTCGGCAACACCTGCGAAGATGTGTACAAGGCGGCTCAAGTGAACTCGACGATCTTTTCGTTGAATAACCCTCAGGTACGTCCGGGTTTCTTCCTTCCTTCCTTCGCGTTCGGCGTCCCCTTCCCTCGAGCTTGCGTTCTATGCGAGGTCGGGGGAAGGCCCGCCGTATCGCATACTCCCCCACCGCATATACACCATCCTAACCCATTTCCTCCCCAGGTCAACTCCGACTGCACGAACATCTACGTAGGCGAAGTCCTCTGCGTCGCCAACGAAGTCCGCGTCCCCCCCGCCCCCGGCGTCCCCATCCACACCGCACCCGCCACCACCGCCACCCTCGCTAATGGCGGGAGCCCCACTGCCGTTGCCACGCCCGCTCCCACTTCGAGCAAGGTCGCGGAGGTGCCTGCGGTCGAGACGCCTGCGGTTACACCGGCGCCTGTTAATGTTGTGAGTACCCTTTTCGAGTTTGGTCCCCGCCCTCCCGTATCTCGAGAACGACATGTGCTAACCACCTCCCTTCCCTTCCCCTCGCGATATAACAGGCACCCACGTCGACCAAAGCCTCCGCCGCCAAGCCCACTAACGCCGGCTCGGACGAGGAGGAGGACTGCGACGAGTACGAGGTTGTGGAGGGCGATACGGATGAGGACTTGCCCTTCTGCGATGAGTTGTACTAAGTGTACGGCTCGTTTGGCGTCCTTCCGACCATTCGCTTGGTTGGTTGGGAGTACCTCCGAAAGCGGTCGCGAGCGACTGTAGAACCACTAGCTTGGCGAAGTGAACATATCCTTGCCCCACCGTACCCTGCCCTACCCTACATCATCCTTGCATCTGATCTCATACCCACACACACACCTCGCATTCGCATTTCCCTAATGACCTCCTTCACCACGTTTTTTCCCGTCTCCGTGTTTCGTTTCTCTAATCGTGTCTGTCTCTCATCATACCTCTTACTCTTACCTCTTACAACGCGAGTAGCTAGGCTCACTCGATACTTATCACTTCACTTAAAGTTACAGAGGGGGTTGCGTGCGACCCTCGCCATACCATTCTTACCCGTCTTACTATAGCCTATAGTCTAAGTAGGCCCGAATCTTATCGTTACCGGGCGTTGAGTGTCCGGTCTGGCATACCATACCCACTTACCCTTCACAACTGAATTTACAAAAACTCGTTCTGCTATCGATGATGTGCTCGTCGTAAGGAGAGCTGTATAGTCGGCAGCTTCTGAAACCTGAGGAGTCGTTGAGAAGTTCCGGAGGGTCACAGGTAACATGGTCCCCGCATCCCCTTCCGACCCACGATATCCGCGTCTGTTTAACGTTTAATCCCCCCCTTCTCTTCCACACCTCGTTTCTTGCGTGTCTGATTCTCCTTTATCTGGCTCGATCTCATACCTCTTACATTTACGAGTACTGGTGGGCTTACTCGGTAGTATCCCTTCACTTAACACGAGCCGGTGCTGGACGTTTCGGCGTGGTCTTTAATTCGACCTCTACGCTACGATTAGCTTTTAGTTGAGTCTAGGTAGTGTAAAGGTCTAACGCTAGGGGCTTCCGAGGAAGATGGGTAAGGGCATGTTTTGATTTTGAAGGAAAGGGATATGGGTGCAAGGATGTCACAGGAGGAGGGGGAGGTGGGGGTTAGGGCAGGGAGGGCAGGGAGGGCGGTGTTTCTGTGTGTGGATGAAGCACGCTGAAGCAGAGCGAGGCATCCAGGTTGAGCGCTGAGTGTTGATATCGATATTCGAACAGAGTATATTGTGGTCGGGGTGTAGATCCCGCCTCACGCCGGCGAGCCAAGCCCAGCATCGTCGGCCTTTCCGTCCCTGCGTGTGGAGTCTGGACTAACGGGCGGGTGGATACAGGTTAGGGTGGGAGAGCGGGGAGGGAGCGAGGGTGAGCCGGTTCGCTTTGGCCGTTGCCAAGCGACCAAAACTCCGAGAAAGGGAGAAGCGAGGTTGCCTACGTGGGAAGATAAGGAGGTATGGGCGCTTAATATTATGTGTCCTTCCCTGATCACTCGCTCGTATAATTGTCCGCGTACCTTCGAGCCGTCGATCGATCGAGTTTGGGTTCGGTTAACGACGCCTGCGACTCAGAGAGTACGACTCGACGTCTCCAGCGGGTAGCCCATCCCACTCTGTCCTGCAGTGTTTTGCAGGACGGACGGTAGAGCTCGAGCAGTTACGTCGGAGTTTATGTAGCCAGGAGGGAGTCCGAGGGACGCTCCTTTATAATTATCACAGTAAGCGGAGTGCCAGGTAGGATGAGTGTTCCCAAAGCGAAGGGCCAAGGGGGGACGATTCACGCCGGACTGGGACGACGGGCGGGCGCTTATTTCAATGTGATCGGACGGCGAGGCACGATGAAGATGCGTTGGGACGCCTTTTATTTAAAATTTAAATCCGTTTTGAGTGGTGAACCACTGGCCCCACTGGCGGCCCATCGAGGGGTTACCCCGCTCTTGTTCCGTGTGATTTCGTGCCCATACCGTCGGGGCACGGTTGATTTCAATGTCAAGGAGAGCGAGCCTCGAGGGATAGACGGTGATCGTAAGATTAGTGCCAGATAGGCATTCGCTCGCCGACAACGTTCAGGCCCTATTTTAAATATCTTCGGGTAGGTGGGACGCCACTACGGCGCCAACACTTCCGAGAACAGTCTATGCAGATGATAAAACATTTGGGAATGTACGGGAGGGAAGCAGGGAAGGTGATCATACTTTTCAAGGTCTCGATAGACAATGCATGTCATGTACTTCTTTGTAGCTAGGGTATTGTGTAACGACGTTACAGTGGTCGGTACGACCAAGTATACATCTGATGGGACCAACGACGAATTGAAAGCATGATGATTCCAGGAGTCATATGAATATTAGGAACGTGGTAGGCATCTTCGGAGTCGCTCTGCTGTTGTGATCAAGCGAGACTCTGGAGTGTCTAGCCAGGCCGACCATGAGGACATGTAAATTATGGCAGGCTCATCAGTGTCAGGTCCATAATTATACAACCGGAAAGATACTGCGATATCTCTGGGAAGGTCGAGGCGGACCGAAGCAGAGTCGATCTCTGGATTGCTGATAATTTGTAGGAGGACACAGAAAACCTGCCATTGTTGAATTAGGATGCCGTGAAGAAGATGACATCTCCTCAAAACCCTTGCTCTCAGCATGTGCAGCACTGACAGGCCTTCACAGTCTCTCTAAACATCACGCATATTAATGTTATTGAAGACTAATCACAAAAAGCCGGATCACATCGTCAAGTCCACTGTCTTCCACAACACCCAAGGCCAGGTGGTGAGTCCAGTGTTCAACGGCGTACGCAGGGTTGAGAATCCCGGGTACCGTGCAGGGAAAAAGACATTGCATCAAATGGACAGCGAGGCATCGATGTAAGTCGGGTCCAGGGGGGGTTTCCTGAATCTTATCCACCCATGTGATGGAAATTGGGGTTCCGTCACTGTTTGCCCACGCAGTGTTCGTCGTAACCTCCAAAAAGGCTCCTAAGAGAAATAGGATCGGGGGGGACCCTAAGTAAAATTGATTCTGCCGTGCGACATGAAGGCAATGTTGCTTGCCACCCAATTGGGGGCCTGGGACGGCCGGTAAAGTGTGAGGCACGGTAAATGCAACTGAGGTGAAATATGCCACCAAGGCAATCTGGAAGTGACCCACTGCAAGGTGGGGTTCAGCAATGCGGAAAATGAAGTCCAGGTGCTGTTTCGCCAGGCCTGGTAGACGTCTCCAATGATTGACGACAAAGGTCGCCACATATTGCTGCAGGGGAGACTCATCATCATATGACCTGGGAGATCCTTCAATGGAGACCTTCAGGGATCTCGGCAGGACCGTGGTATATGCTCAGAGAGCATTCATCTTGGTGTGGACGGAAGCGAGGAAGATTTGGGCCTATATGTCCCATCCATATCCGTCCGCATGATGCAAAATTTGTTCAAGAGTCCGATTTTCTGTGCGTCTACAACTAAGAAAGTCAACCCCATGTCGGATACCCATGCGGACGGAAGGTGTGCACAAAGGCGACTTTGGGGTTGTAATTGGGTGCCAGGTGTGTCGGGGAAGTGGGCATGGTGGGACCTGTCCTCCTCACCAGGTCCATCAACCTGTATGCAGAGCAATGTATCATCCAGTATGCGGTCGGATTCGGGCGAAAATCTGAACTGCCGATCCCAATGCGACGGATTCCGCCCAAGGTTGGGGGTGCAGAATCGGATAAAATTGGCGATTTTGGATGAAAGATCTTTGAGCATATACCACGGTCCTGAATCGGCTGGACCGGGTGCAGTTGCACCTTGGCGCTGACATGACACGCAGCGCAGATTCTCCTCTCTCCCGTCGCCCTCCGTCCTCCCCCAACGATGTGAGCTCCGGAGGAGACTAAACTTAGTCGCGAACGGAAGCAATCTATTCACCACTTCTTTCACCGTAACGCCAGCACCAATCGCCCGTATCCTGCATCCACCCCTCCCTTAGACGACCCTGCTTTCGTGTTTTCACTGTTCAGGAGCAGCGTGTGAGCACGCCTCGAAGCTGTGATACTCAGTTGTGTAATAGGGGCAGGCTCACCGGGGTGAAAATCGGCGATCATCGAGCAAGTAACCGAGGTTAGTTCCTCCTCTCTTTCTCCACATCGTTTCGCTTTCTCCTTTCCCTCTTTCAGATCAAGCTCGACGCTGACCCTCCCTACTCCTCCCGCCGCTCACCTGACCCACCAATAGGTACATCCGCAACTCCTCTCTCAAGTTTAGAGATAGATGTGCCTCCGTATAGGCTGGTAGAAACGTCTCTGCATGAGCCCTTCCTCACTCTTTCCTGCCTACTCTTGTTCCCTTCCCTCCCTCTTCTCACTCCATCCCCCTCGCTCCTCTCTCTTTCTCACTACTCGGCTTCGTCTGTCTGCGCTCGACTTCCCTAAGCCCAAGGGTGATCTGCTCACGCTCTTGCGTTCCCTCCTAGTGATTAACTCGCCGGGAGACCCCGTGCAGCCTCTGCATCGGCTCCGTGAGCGAAGACTGCGCCTCCACCTACATTGTCCAGCTCGGTAACACCCGTGAGGATGTGTACAAGGCCGCGTGGGTACGCTCTATCCTCTCACTCATTCGAGTTCGTCCCCCCTTACTTTGCAAGTCAGGTCTGGCTCTACCAGCAATTTCCTGTCCACTAGGCGGAGCACCTACCGCCTTGCAACGACCCTCGCATACACCCATCCACAAACCACCACTAACCCGCCGTCGCTCCCCCGCAGGTCAACGCTGACTGTACAAACATCTACGTAGGCCAAGTCCTCAATGAAGTCCGCGTCCCCCACACCCGGCGTCCCCACCACTACCGCTACTTTAGCTAACAGTGATTCCCCCACTACTACGAGTACCAAGGTCGCTCCGGAGGCGCCCGCGGTTGGGACGCCCGTTGTGACACCTGCGCCTGTCGCCGCCGTACGTTCATAATATCTATTTCAATCTTGACCTTGGGGTTTCCTCAACCTGTCGTTGGTCGTTCGTTCCGTCTTCCCCTTACCCGTTTGCTGATACCCCCGTCGTATACAACATTGACTGAAAACGACATTTAGGCACCCACTTCGACGAAAGCCTCCGCTGCGAAGCCACGAATGGCGGCTCCGACGGCGACAAGGACGATTGCGACGAGTACGAGGTTGTGGAGGGCGATACGGATGGGGACTCGCTGTTCTGCAATGACTGGTACTAAATAGCTCTTCTCTGGCATCCTTGTGCATCTGGCGTCGCATCCACTCACTCTGGGGTGACGTCACGCGCCTAACGAGGACCCACCCCGTCTAAATACCTTCGAAAGTCTGAAGGCGGTCACGAGCGACCCTAGAGCCACTAATTTTGGCGAATTGAATGCATCGTGTCCTAGCCCTACCCTACACCCTCAATCTCAACTTACCTTTGCATTGCATCCATCTCTCCCCATTTCATCCTAATGCCCGCATTTTCTCGTTTTCTCCCTTGTGTCTCCTCTCTTCTCGATCTCATACCTCTTACATTTACAAGTAGCTTGGCTTACTCGTCACTTACCACTTCACTTGACCTCAGAGGGCTGGCGCTAGGCGGCCGGCTCTACCCTTCCTCGCCCTCATATGTACATCCCTCTGCTCTAGATAGTAGTGGTAGTACGAGGTCCAATCTTACCTTTACCCAAGCTATTTACTGGATATTGAATGTTCGGCCTGGAATACCCATCACCCTTACAACTTGCAACTGAATTGACAAACTTGTTCCGCCGACATGTATCTCGAGGTGTGGTTAGCGGCCTCTGAGAATTTGTTGAGGAGATCTGTATGAAGGTATGTTTTAATTTTGGAAGAGGCGAGGGTTGGTGCGAGGTTGTCGGAGGGATGGGGAAGGGAGGTAAGGCGAGGGTGTGGTGGTGTTTTCACAAGGAGGTTAGGTTGAAGCTTGAGAGTGACCTTGAGGAAGTGGGAGCTTTCCCTTGGTGTGTGGGCGAAGCATGCGCATAAGTGCTGTTCCGTTTGAATGGAACCGGCGTGTACCCGTCATCGAGTAGTGATATAGATCACACCTCACGTCGGCCTCGCTTCCCAGTGTCCGTGTCCGTCAGGGCCGCACGTAACCATTGGCTTGCGACCGAGTGGGTACAAATTAAGAATCTTACATAGGAGCGGGCGAACTGGTTCAATGTTGCTAAGCGACCGAAACTTCGAGAAAGTGGAAAACAAAGTTGGTTATGTGGGAGGATACGGAGACGGTGCTGAGGTGCGGGCGCTTATGTACCTCACCTGATCCTTCGCTTGTGGAACCGTCCGCGTACCCTCAAGCAACTGATCAATCGAGTTCGACGCCTGTGAGAGCGCAACTCGACATCCCCATCTACCATCCCATCCCACTCCATCCTGCAGCATTTGCAGGACGGACGGTAGAGCTCGAGCAGTGGCGTCGGGGTTTATGTAGCCAGGAGGGAGTCCGGACTCCGAGGGACGCTCCTTTATAATTATCACAGTAAGTGGAGGTGTGCGTGGGACCTAAGTGTACCCGCTGGTCCGTACTTACGTGCCAAGTAGGATGGGCGTTCCCAAAGCGAAGGGGAGGGGGGACGATTCACGTCGGACTTGGACGACAACGGGCGCTTATTCCCATGTGATCGGACGGCGAGGCACGATGAAGATGCCTCGGGACTCGTTCCATTGTGTTTAAAGCTGTTTTGAATGGTGAACCGCTGGCACTGGTACTATTGGGGTGACCTTGTGCTCAAATCGTCGGGGTACGGTTGGTTCAATTGTCAAGGGGAGCGAGC
Organism: Coprinellus micaceus; assembly: GCA_951394405.1. Lineage (NCBI taxonomy): Eukaryota > Fungi > Basidiomycota > Agaricomycetes > Agaricales > Psathyrellaceae > Coprinellus > Coprinellus micaceus. Next base: position 2,122,941 of record OX596342.1, read on the forward strand.
CTCGAGGTATAGACGGCGTTCGCAAAATCGGTGCCAGATAGGCATACCCACTCGACAACAACGCTCAGGCCCTATTTTAAATACCTTCGGGTAGGTGGGGACGCCGCTACAGTGTCAGCACTTCTGAGAACAGTATATGCAGATGATAATACATTTGGGAATGTACGGAGGGAAGAAGGGAAGGTGATCATACGTTTCAAGGTCCCTATGGACAATGCATGTCGTGTACTCCTTCATAGCTATGGTATCGGGTAACAACGTTACAGTGGTCAGTACGACTAAGTATGCATCTGATGGGATCGACGACGAATTGAAAGCATGGGCATTCTGGGGATCGTATGAAAATTAGATATTAAGTGATCCATAGCTGTTGTGGGGTCTCTAGCCAGGCCCCCCATGAGAACACCTTCATGCTAGGGGGTCCTACAAACCACAACTGAAAACGTACTGCGACGTCTCTGGGAAGGTTGAGGCGGACCACTGGAGCGCCCGTTGCATTACTGTCAAGAAATTGTAGGAGCACACAGAAAACCTGCCAATATTATGGAATGAGAATGCTGTGAGGAAGATGACATCTCCTCAAAACCCTTACCCTCAGCATGAGCAGTACCGACAGGCCATCGCAGTCTCTCTAGACAAAATGCATATTAATGAGATTGAAGGCTACTGAAAAACCAGATCACAACTCACACTGAACTTCACAGGTGTGCCATGCCACTCCCTGCTGCCTTCAGCCCAAGGGCTGGATTCAAGAAGGCCGGGAAACTAATCAGGGTCAGTTGAGTCCACATTGCGTCAGAAACTGTGCTTACCCTTGCTTCAATGGCATCAACTGCTTGTTGAACATTGGAAATCAAGTCCGGCATACCAGTTGCCACACATTGGCTCAAACCGGGGGGCCTCCACTCCGGGCATGGGTAGGGGGATTCAAGGAAGCATAGCAAGGCCGCATCGTCAAGTCCACTGTGTGCTGCAACACCCAAGGCCAGGTGGCCAGTCCAATGTTCTAAGGCGTACAGGGGGTTGAGAATCCCAGTTACAGCACAGGGAATCAAACATCGCATTAAATGGACGGCGAGGCATCGATGTAGCTCGGGCCCAGGGGGTGTTTCCCGAATCCCATCCATCTCTGCGATGGAGACTGGGATTTTACCACTGTTTGCCCACGCAGAGTTCGTCGTGATCTTCAAAAAGGCTTCTAAGAGAGATGGTACTGGGGTATAACACCGACCCCGTGTTGTGAGATCAAGGCACAGTTGTTTGCCTGGGCCACCCAGTAAAATGTCAGGTGAGGTAAACACGACTGAGGTGAAATATGCCATCAAAGCAACCTGGAAGAGAGGCATTGCAAGGTAGGGTTTGGCGATGCGGAAAATGAAGTCCAGGTGCTGTTGTGCCGGGCCTGGTAGACCTGTCCAATGATCGGTGACAGAGTTCACCGCATATTGCCGAAGGGGAGAGGATTTTTCATAGGACGTGAAGGTTCCATCTGGTCTGGGTTCGGTGCAGATCGTCAGAGTCTCGTAGGCGAGGTACGTGCGAACGCCATCTCGCTGAGATGGTGAGATAATCTCTTTGGACCGCTCCTCATCAAGGATAAAGTCTCTGAGGGATGTATGAAACACGGTGACCGGCGTCTCATCATCCCCAGGGACATGGAAAATGGACTGGAGGGGGACGAGAGTATTAACGACCTGGAAAGGAGGAATTTGAAGAAGGTTGGCAAGACTGGGGATGGGAAGCGGCCGGCGGAGGAGCGCGAGAGTGAGGACGATTTGGCTGAAATGGGGGGTGTCCTTGGCACGTTGTAAAATTTGGTGGTAGAGTCCGTCCAATCCCGGGTTCATATTGAGGGCACGCTTAAATCGATCCATCGGTGTCAACCCATCCGCTCCCTCCACTTCGAGACCCAAGATGTACGAGAGTAGTGTGGTGATGAAAACGAAGGATCCATCTGCGTGTTCGACGAGTTGGTCGACGTCGTTCTCGGGTGGCCATCCTTGTCCGTATGATCGAATCACGAGGTCTTGCTTCGCAGCCTTTGCGAAGGTGTGCCTAACCACGGCCATTATGTCACTATGTGGGTGGTGTGCGCGTAGATTCTCGACATGAACCTCAGGCCGCTGGATACGCGCCCGAATATGCTCCTCAATGCGACTGGCGATGAGAAAGCGCAGCGGAAGATTGGGATATTGCTCGAACAGGAGGAGGATGTCATCGATCAGCTCCCCAACCTCTCCACGATCCTCGCACTCATCAATCCCATCCAAGAGAACAAGGAATGGGCCAAACGTGGGAAGTAGAGATGATGGCGGAGGTGGAGGAAGTGGCGAAGCGGCGGAGGTGTTCACCGGGCTGTGGTGTCGCATGCGCTTGGCGTGGGAGATCTCCGACTCGCTTTGTCGCTTGCAGGATGCAGGTTCTGGCATTGGGTCCATGACGGAGGGGGCCAGGTTGGGGCAGTCAACGATTGGGATAGGCTTTGCGGCTGCTTCCAGACCGCGTAGATGTTTCTGGAGGGGCTGAAAGATCAAGCGCTCGAGCTGGCTGCCTGGTGACATGGCCTCTAGACCAGGAGCCTTGAGGGCCGCCTCCACAAATGTGCGAGTGGATGGAATCCGAGCCATCATCTGATCGGCCAGGGTCACGACGAGCCTAGCGATGCGACTCCTATCGCCTGACCCTCGGAAAAAGAAGAAGCACCCCAACAAAAGACCCATCTTGTCGAAGTCGTCTGCCACGGCTTGGGAGATTGCAGATTTGCCGCATCCTACAGGTCCGCAAAGCCACACGATACGGGTGCCTTCGGGAATGGGGCTCGGCTGGGGATTCCTGTTGATTCGATATAATGGAGGCCAGTCGAATCGGTCGGGTTCTTGCTCAACTTCGAGATCCTCAAATGGTTCATCCAGTACCCACGACCGTAGCTTGCCGAGCACTTTCTTCCGGGTACCGGGGAGGCATTTCGAGTTGGGGGGACAAGTTCGGGGATTGCGAGTATGCGATGCATCGGGGATGGGCGTAAGGCACTCTGGGAGGCCGGGTGCCAAACCGTGGTATACGAACTGATTAATAACACCTAGATACCGAAGTTAACGCAGGGGCGAACTAGTAGGGAGAACAAGCGCTTACCTTGGTTCACGCCACTATTAGAATTCCACGCCTGCCCAACGTTGTGCACCGGGGCTTGGTAGGTGTGGTGGTCTATGCCAAATGCATTTAAAAGTCAGTTCCCTGAGATCGCGACTGGGGATTGGGATATCGCCCATATAAAGGACGGTGCTCACTATTCGCATATGGTCGGCTGGAGGATCCCTGGACAAACTCGGCTCGCCGTTCTTCATCCATGTTGCTCGCCCAGCCGCGGACGCAGGTTTGAGAATGGTGTAAGATGGAGGGAGGAGAGAGAAGGCGACTGCGGTCGACGGGGTCGAGGTGAACGCAGGCTGAGGAAGCAAGGTGTGCACGAGGCTGGTGCACAGCTGGTGCCACTGCGTGGCTGAATGTTCCCACACACAGCAGGAAGGGGGCACGTGCATTTAATTAGCGCCCATCGGGCCTGGATCCCCAACTGGCGCTTCAATCCAGCACCGATTTAGATTCCACGGCTCGTGTGGATAGACATTGGATAGACAGCCTCGAACTCTCGAACTCCCGTCAGTAGAATATATGTACGTATTTAGTTGAACTGACGAGAGAGGGGTGAGGGCCTGTCGCTGCCTTGTAAGTAAACAGATAGCCCGTCAGACATTGGGGGCATGTCGCCAGTCGAAGTAGCCTCCCGTAGGCTCAAAATTAGGATCACCACAATTCTGAGGCACGGTGTAAGGCCAAAGAATAGGCCGGGAAGTTTGAGGTAGAGATTCTGAAGCACAAAGAAACATAGAGTGGGCTGGTGTGTAGTTAAACGGTCGCATCGTCCATTTGCTTCGTTTGCGTGGGAGGTGGGAAGACTGCCTGGAACCTTCGGTAGGTGAAACGCTGGAATTGCGTTAGGCTCCAGGTTGCCGTTCATAGCTCCTTCGATGGAGGAACGAGTGGCGATTCAGAATACAGATAGCCACTGCGCTGGCTAACTTCGTGGTGAGTTCGGTGACCCGACTTCTCTCTTCGGAACCTCGGAAGAAAGAGGTCCCTAACGTCATGCGCTCTTTGCCCAGACATTCGCGTGCCGTACGGCCTTTGGAATCGGGCACTTATCGCACCCAGCCGGTCCCCGAGGCAGACGATCTGGCCCATCTTCTACGGAAGCAGAGCGAAAAAGCGTCGGCCTCGCGAGGCAGGGGTGGCACGGCTCGAACACTTTGAAGGCGTTGTAGATCAGCCCGCCCTTGCCCGTTGCCTCGGGGACGCATCGAGTTCGGCCTCGAAGCTTGGGACCAGCGCCAAGGGTACGATCATCTCGTCTTCTAGAACCCACAGAAGCAGAGTGGGGGAGTGTCGGTCTCGCAAGGTAGAGGTAGCTCGGTTCGAAGGCTTTGAAGGCATCGTGGGTCACCCTGTCCTCGCCAATTGTCTCTGGGCAGGCATCGAGCCCGACATCGAAGCTTGAATCCAGCGTCCACATTACGATCCCCTCGATGACCGCCTTCCCTGTCCGTTGAAGGCAGTCGGGATACGGTAGGGACTCGGTAGGGACTCGGTGGTTGATGCGTTGGCGATAGGGGAGAGTTGAGGAGGGAGTTCATTGTTAGCTGGTCCATGGGAGTATTGGGTGGCGGCATTCGAGAGGTTGAGATGAATTAAGTGTGGGGGACGTGAGGTTGGCCATCGTGGTGGTTACTCGAGGGAGGTGATAACATTGGAGGGCTGGGGTAGGACGGGGAGCGCAGGGAGTGCAGGGAGCATAGCTGTTCAGGGGAAATCAGCTGCTAAGCTTGGGCCTGAGAGGAAACCAGGACAGGAAGAGGGAGGAGGGGTATGGCGCAAACGATGAAGGAAGGATGGGAGGATGGGTGGAGGGAAGAGGGTAAATGTAAGAAATACTCACCATAAATTGCGTTCTCCAAGAACCTGTAGATAAACACGCCGCATCGCAGTACGCCGTTCAGCCGAGCGTTGCAATTACGGCGACGAACTCGAGCCCTACGACATCTCAATTAACCCTTGAACCGACCGAGAGAGCGAAACGTACGCACCTGTGTACCCAAGGATGGTCACTAGCTAGGAGGAGGGCGTGAAGGATCATGATTGGAGGAGCTATGGGCGAGTGTGGGGGTCTTGAGGACGTAACGTCTGGTGACAAAGAATTAGTGTTTCGTTTTAGGCATGCAAACGAAGGTAGGAAGAGATGGGTGAGAGAGGGGCATAGGTGTGGCGGGAATGAAGGACAATAGAGGTGGCGAGAGACAGTGATGTAGAGAAACGTACCATCTAAGTGACGAACAAGAAATCAACTCCCATTCAGAATCTGTGGCTTATAGCTCCTTTACGCTATCTATCTTCGCGTGGACTCCCGTCAGAAGGATGTATCTCGCGAGTGTTGTCTCTACAGTCCCGTTAGCCTCTTCCTCCCAAGCAACGAACCGACGAAGCACGCACCTAGCCCGGAAATCAACAAGTCTATCCACCCACGTCCCCCTTCGGCGTACGACACTCGTGGTTTTCACGTCTGCACCGGATATCAGCGCCTTCATGGTTGTAGAAGAGGTGGGACGGAGTGGGGTGAGTCAAGGAGTAGGAATGACTTTGGCGTGCGACTGGTTGAAAGAGGAAGGGGTGGCAGTGTCGGCGCTTATTCGCACCATCCGTTGGACCGGGTGCAGTTGAACCAACGACGACAGGCGCGGTGCAGACTCCCCTCCCTCCCATCCCTCCATCCTCCCCCGACGATGTGAACTCCATAGGAGACTGAAGATAGTTAGAGAGTGAAAGTCATCTGCTCATCACGCCTTTCACCTCGACGCCAGCACCAACCGTCTACATCCCCCCTCCTAGACGACCCCGTCAGGAGCAGGATATAAACGCACCTCGAAGCCGCGATCCTCGGCTGTGTACCAGAGGCAGGCTCATCGAGGTGACAATTAGCGATTGTCGAACCAGGAAACAAGAACAAGGTTAATTCCTCCTCTCCTTCTTTCACTTTCCCCTGTTCAGAAACGGCCAATGCCTCGGTCTACCTTGCATTCCTTTCTCCCACCCCCCACTCTCGTTTAGATCGAGCCCGACGCTGACCCTTCCTACTCCCTCGGCCACTCACCTCACACTGACAGGTGCACCCGCGAGTCCTCTCTCAAGTTTGGAAATAGATGCGTCTCCATATGGGCTGGTAGGAACGTCTCTGCGTGAGTCCTTCCTCCCTCTTACCCGCCTTCTCTCGTTCCCTTCCCTCCCTCTTCTCACTCCCTCTTCCTCGCCCCTCTCTCTTTCGCACCACTCGCCTTCGTCTATTTACGCTCGACTTACACAGCCCAAGAGCGACCCGCTCACGCTCTTCTGTTCCCTACTAGCCATTGACTTGCAGCCCTCAGCATCATCAACCTCGCCTGTTCCGAGTCCAACCTCCAACCCAGCCAAACGCTCTGCGTCCGGTCCAACAGCGAAGATTCCGCTACTACCTACGTGGTGCAATACGCGCATGAGGCGGCGGCGGTTAATGCGACGATCCCCTCGCTTAACGATCCTCAGGTGTGTTCGAGATTCTTGGGTCGAGCTCTCCCTCAGGTCCCCTCTACGTACCAGCTTCCTCTACGCTTCAGTGCTCCCCGCATATAGGCCAACGCTAACCCTTCTCTTCCATGCTCTCTCTCCCTCCAGGCGCCCCTCGCCTCCTCTCCGTTCTCGGCTTGACTACGCTCCATCGGTTAGAATCGCCAACGGTCGTTTAGCCCACAACGCACAAAGCAACACCCCTTCCTACGACTGACGAAGCACCAATATGTTCGCTCGTTCTCTCATTCCATCGCGATCGCCGCCTCCGTGGCTCGCTCCTTTCCGGGTAAGCGGGCGCTTGTCTCTCCCTCTCCCCTCCCTCCCTCCATTCGTTTTCATCACCCCGTCTTTTCCACCATCCCCCACTTCCTAACCGAAAGGGCCATGCTAACCCACGTCTAGCCGCTCCGCCGCCAACAAGTGCGTGCGCGAGTATATCGTCATGGCAGGAGACGTCTGCGACTCGTCTCTCCCGCTAACAACGTCTCCACGTACGTCTCTCCTCCCCCCTCCCTTTCTCCTCGTCCCCTTCTTTCCCTTTCCTCTCTTTCCTCCCCCTTTCCACCCCTCGTTTCCCCTCTGTCATTCCCCTCTATGCAACCCTCCTCCATCCAAAACTAACACCCTTCCCCCTCCCTAGGTACCAACTCACCGTCCTCAACCCCGGCATCATCGACCTCGCCTGCTCCAACCTCCAACCCGGGGAAAGCCTCTGCATCGGCTCCGAGGGCGAAGACTGCGCTAGCACCTACGTCGTGCAGCTCGGTAACACATGCGAGGATGTGTACAAGGCGGCCCAAGTGAATGCGATGATCCTTTTGTGAATAACCCCCAGGTGCGTTTTGTTCCTTCCGTTGGGCACTCATTCATCGTCGCCTTTCCTTCCTTCTTTTCCGTGAGCCCGCGTTCTACGCCGGGGCGCCGACCTCTTCCTGCCCCATACCCCTCTGCCCGGGGTCCACCCCAAACCGCATAGTACACCCACCCATAGAACCACTCACTAACTCCTCCCCCAGGTCAACCCAGACTGCACGAACATCTATGTAGGCGAGGTCCTCTGCGTCCTCAAAGAAGTCCGCGTCCCATCCACACCGCACCCGCCACCACCGCCACCCTCGCAAACGGCGGGAGTCCTACTGCCGTTGCCACACCCGCTGCTACGAGTACGAAGGCGGGTGATGTGGTTGAGACGCCTGCGGTTACCCCGGCGCCTGTGAACGCCGCGCCTACATCCACGAAGGCCTCGGCGGGAAGGCGACGAACGTGGGGAGCGATCGCCGATGGGGATGAGGAGGAGGCTGCGACGAGTACGAGGTTGTGGAGGCCGATACGGACGAGGGTTTGCCCTTCTGCGACGAGCTGCACTAAATATCTCGTCCAGCTCATCCCGCTTCCTTCCAGCCGCCTCGAAAGAGGATAGACACGACGGCATGCTCCCCTCGGCGTCGTTCGTCCCAAGGACGTCGTGCCCCCCACCCACCCGCGAGCGGCTTGGCCGTATTATCGAAGTGGAAGTCGAACATGTCCCTACCCTACCCATCCGTTTACACCCTGCATCATCCATCTCATCATACCTTCAGACTCATCTCGCATTTGCATTCCCCTAATCCGTATCTCGTGTCTCTAATCCTGTCTCTGTCTCTCTGTCATCATGCCCCTTACTCTTACCACTTACAACGCAAGTAGGCTAGGTTTACTCGTTACTTACCACTTTCACTTAAGCCCCAAGTCGCGCGCTAGGCGTTTCGGCGTGGGTCTTCGACCTCTACCCTACTAGCTTCGAGATAAGTTCTAGGTAGATACGGTACGAGGTCTCGAATCTTATCGTTACCGAGGAGGCTATGTAGGTTCGAAGGGATGAATTGGAGAGGTCCAGAAATGCGTCTGTCGGCGAAGCGCGCGTACCACACTGCCAGAGGTCCGGAAAACCGTCGGGGCCATTTGATCCGGACCTCCTGAGGGGCTCCGCGTGTAGCCATGCAGTGGGTGTGGGCCCCTGGGCACAGGAACGATCGCGCCCACTCCGAGGCTCTGAAACACAGCACCGTAGTAGATGTGTCTCAAATGTAGACTTGGTATATACTACCGGCGTGCACCCGCCATCGAATACACAGCGGTATAGATTCAACAGCACGTCGGCGAGCCAAGCCCATCCTGCTCGGCTTCCGCTTCTCCGTGTGTGGGTCATAGTCAACAATCAGCTTACTTACGAGCGGACAGGCACAAATCAAGATACTTACATAGGAGCGGGTGAGCTGGTTCGCTGTTGCCAAGCGACAACTTCGAGAAAAAGGAAAACAAGGTTGGCTACGTGGGAGGATACGGAAGTGTGGGCGCTTAATATTATGTGCCCTCCCTTGAGGCCTCGCTCGTGGAACCGTCCGCGTACATACCTTCAAGAGACCGATTGATCGAGTTTGGGTTCGTTTCTCGGTAACTCGGTTAACGTTTTCCAGTGCGAGAGTGTGAATTGACGTCCATAGAGCATCCCAAGGGCCTGATTTGGTGGGATGGAGCTGGGGCGGGTAGAACGTCGCCGCCGGCCGATTTATGTAGGTGGGAGGGACGCTCCGAGTCCTTTACCACAGTATGCGGAGGGGCGCGCCGGACATAAGCATACTCCCACTGGTTCGTATGTATGTGCCATGTTGGATGGGTATTCCCGAGGCGAAGGGCCGAGACAGGACGATTCACGGCAAATTGGGATGACGACGGGCGCTTATTTCGATGTGGTCGGACGGCGAGGCACGATGAAGGTTCCTCGAGATGCCTTTCATTAAATTTAAAGCCATTTTGAGTGGTGAACCACAGGTTCCATTGGGGTCCTCCAAGGCGCAAGATCATTGCCGGGTCCGCACACTCACCCACGGACAACATCCAGGCCCTATTTAAATATCTTCGGGTAGGTGGGACCCCGCTACGGTGCCAACACTTCTGAGGGCAGTATAAACAGATAATTTTGTAGCTATATGGTATCGTGTAACGACGTTGCAGTGGTCGGTACGACCAAGTATGCATCTGATGGGACTGACAACAAATTGAAAGCATGAGGATTCTGGGAGTCGTATGGAAATTAGAAACGGTATATTCGCGTTTCTGGGGTGAGCAAGGGAGACTCTGGAGTCTCTAGCGAGGCCATCCATGAGAATGCACCAGTGCTACGGGTTCCTGGAAACCACAACTCGAAATATACTGCAACGTCTCCAGGAAGAACCAGGCAGACCGTCGTCAGCTTGCTGTCAGGAAATTGAAGGAGGGTGCAGAAAACCTGTCAATATTGGTGAATGAGAATGCTGTGGCGAAGGTGACGTTTCCTTGAAGCCCTTACCCTCAGCATGTGCAGTACCGACAGGCCTTCGCAGCTTCTCTAAACATCATGTGTATTAATGAGATTGAAGACTAATGATGAAAAGCCAGATCGCGACTCACACTGAGCTTCACAGGTATACCGTGCCACTCCCTTCCACCTTCAGCCCAAGGGCTGGATTCAAGGAGGCCTGGAAACTAATCAGGGTCAGTTCAGTCCACACTGGGTCAGAAACTGTGCTTACCCTCGCTTCAATGGCATAGACCGCTTGTTGAATATTGGGGACCAAGTTCGGAATCCTGAGACCAGCTGCCCCAACTTGGCTCGAACCAGGGTACATCCACTCTGGGCATGGGTAGGGGGCTTCAAGGAAGCGTAGCAAGGCCACATTGTCAAGTCCACTGTCTGCCGCAACACCCAAGGCCAGGTGGCGAGTCCAATGTTCAACGGCGTACACAGGGTCAAGAATCCCGCGTACAGTGCAGGGGAAAAGACATCGCATCAAATGGACAGCAAGGCATCTATGCAGGTCAGGGCCAGGGGGAGCTTCCCGAATCCTAACCATGTCCGTGATAGGAATTGGGGTGCCATCGCTGTTCGACCATGCAGTGTTCGTCATAATCTCCAAAAAGGCTCCTAAGAGAAGTCCGATTGGTGGCAATCCTTTACTGTGACGCTGCTTTGCAACATAAAGGCAATGCTGGTCACTTGCGGCACCTGGTAAGGTGTCAGGTGAGGTAATTGCAACTGAGGTGAAATGTGCCACCCAGGCAATCTGAAAGTGAGGCGTTGGAATGTAGGGTTTGGTGATGTGGAAAATGAAGTCCAGGTGCTGTTTCGCTGGGCCTGGTAGAGATGTCCAATGATGGATGATGAACTCCTCTGCATATTCTCGAAGGGCAAAGGGTTTGTGATAAGAGGTTCCATCTGGTCTGGGTTCGATGCAGATCTTCAGGGTCTCATAGGCGAGATGTGCGCGAACGTCATCTCGCTGGGACGGTGAGATTATCTCTTTGGACCGCTCCTCGTCAAGGATAAAGTCTCTGAGGGATGTATGGAACACGGTGACCGGTGTCTCATCATCGCCAGGGACATGGAAGATGGACTGAAGGGGAACAAGGGTATGCACGACCTCGAAAGTGCGAATGTGACACAGTTTGGCGAGATCTGAGGTGGAAAATGAATCATGGAGGAATGCAATGGTGAGGACTACCAGGGCGAAATGAGGGTAGTGCCTGGCGCGCAGTAAGACTTGCTGGTAGAGACCATCCAACCCTGGATTCATGCGGAGAGCACGGTTGAATCGGACCATCGGTGTCAACCCATCGTCTCCACCAGCATCTGTACCCAAGATGTACTTGAGTAACGTGGTGATGAAAACAAAGGATCCATCGGCATGTTCGACGAGTTGGTCGACATCGTTCTCGGGTGGCCATTTTTGTCCATATGATCGAATGACAAGGTTTCCCATCGCAGCCTCGGTAAAGGTGTCCCGAACAACCTTCATTATGTCACGCCGGGGGTGGTGGTCCCGCAGATTCTCGATATGAACCTCAGGCCTCTGGACATGCGCTCGAATATGCTCTTCGATACGGCTGGCGATTAGAAAGCGCAGTGGAAGGTTGTGGTATTCTTTGAGCAGGTGGAGGATATCGTCAAGGAGTGCCGCAACCTCGTCGCGGTCCTCGCACTCATCCAGCCCATCCAACAGAACAAGGAATGGACCAAACGTTGGAAGTAGGGATGATGGCGGAGGTGGAGGAAGCGGCGAAGCGGCGGAGGTGTTGGGGCAGTCAACGATTGGGGTAGGCTTTGCAGCTGCCTCCAGATCGCGTAGATGCCTCTGGAGAGGCTCGAATATCAACCACTTGAGTTGATTACCTGGGGACATGGCCTGCAGACCAGGCTTCTTGAGGGCAGACTCCACCGATGGGCCAGTGGCTGGAATCCGAGCCATCATCTGATCGGCCAAAGTCACGACGAGCCTAGCGATGCGACTCCTATCGCCTGACCCTCGGAAGAAGAAGAAGCAGCCCAACAAAAGTCCCCTCTCGTCGAGATCATCTGCCACCGCCTGGGAGATTGCGGATTTGCCGCATCCTACAGGTCCGCAAAGCCACACGATACGGGTGCCGTCGGGAATGGGACCTGGCTGGGGATCCCTGTTGCCTTGATATAATAATAAAAAATGCTCAAATTCGAGATCCTCAAACGGCTCATCCAATACCCACGACCGTAGCTTGCCGAGCACCTTCTTCCGGGTACCAGGAAGGCAACTCGAGTTGGGGGGACAAGTTCGGCGGTTGCGAGTATGCGATGCATCGGGGATGGGGGTGAGGCACTCTGGGAGGCCGGGTGCCAAACCGTGGTATACGAACTGATTAATAACACCTAGATACTGAAGTTAACGCAGGGGCGAACTTGTAGGGAGAACCAGCGCTTACCTTGGTTCACGCCACTGTTCGAATTCAATGCCTGTCCGACGTTGTGCATAGGGGCTTGATAGGTGTGGTGGTCTGTACCAAACACATTTAAAAGTCGGTTCCTTGATTGCGACTGGGGATTGCGATATCGCCCATGTCAAGGACGGTGCTCACTGGTCGCATATGGCTGACTTGAGGATCCTTGTACAAAGTCGCCCCGCCGTACTTCAACCATGTCGTCGACCCAGATGCGGACACTGGTCTAAGAAAGGCGTAAGATGGAGGGAGGATAGAGTAGACGAGAGCGGTCGACGGGGATCAAAGTGAACGCAGGAGGCAAAGTTTGCCCGGTGCCAGTCCCACTTTGTGGCCGAATGTTCCCACACGGCAGGAAGGAGGCACGTGCATTAAATTAGCGCCCGTCCCTGAAGCCCCCAGCGTTTCAATTCAGTGACGATCCAGATTCCACGGCTAATGTGGATAGACAGTCTCCAACTCCCGTGTCATTAAAGTATGCGTACATATGTAGCTGAAACGATGAGAGAGGGGTGAGGACCTGTGTGCTTTGTGAATGGATAGGTCACTGGAGATTAGGTCGCTGACCGAACCAGCCTCCCTACTTCTCCTCCCAACCTCGGAAGAAAAAGCTCATTAACTTCAAGCCCGCGCCCTCTTCGTCCAGACATTCGTCTCTAGTACACCCCGTGGAATCGGGTACCTGTCGCACCTACCCGGTCCCCAGAGGCAGATGATATGCCGCATTTTCTATGGAAACGGAGTGACACAGCTCGGCCTCGCGAGGCACAGGTGGTGCAGTTCGAAGGCTTTGAGCGCGTTGTAGGCCAGCCCGGCCTCGCCATTTGTCTCTGGGCCGACATTGGGCTCGAAGCTTGGGACCGGCGCCGAGGCTACGATCCTCGCATCTTCTAGAACCCGTGGAAACAGACCGGGAAAGCGTCGGCCTCGCGAAGCAGAGGTGGCTCGGTTCGAAGGCTTTAAGAGAACTGTAGGTAGCCCGTCCTTTCCAGCTGCCTCGTGGCATCGAGCTCGGCATCGAAGCTTGGGACCAGCGCCGAGGCTACGACCCTCTGGACAACCGCCTTCCTTATCCACGGAAGGCAGTTGGGATTGGGTGGTGGGGGTTCAGCGGTTGTAGGTGCGTTATGCGCCGGTGATGAGGGAGAGTCGAGAAAGGAGTTCATTTTTGGCTGGTCCGTATGAGGGTTGGGTGTCGGCGTTCGAGACAGGTCGAGATGGATCGAGTGTGGGGATGTGAGGGCGACTGTCGCGGTGGTCGTACCAGAGGAGGGTGAGGCAATACCATTGGAGGGCTAGGGCAGGGCGGGGGAGCGTAGCTGTTCCGAAGAAGGGGAATCAGCTGCTAAGCTTGGGTTTGAGAGGAGACCACGAGGACGGGAAGAGTGGGGATGGTACTCGTGCAAGCAACGGAGGAAGGAAAGGAGCATGGGTGGAGGGAAGAGAGCAGATGTAAGAGAAACGGTAAGACGCACCATAAAACACGTTCCCCAAGAAACAGTGAATAAACACGCTCCACCACAGCATGCGCTCAGTCCAGGGAATCCAATTGAGAGTGTTTGCGATTACGGCGACGAACTTGTTTCCTGTGGCATCTCAATTAAGCCTTGGATCGGCCGGGGGTGCGAAACGTACACACTTGTGTACCCAAGGTCGGTCGATAGCTGGGAGGAGGCGCGGAGGATCATGCTTTGAGGAGCTCGACGCGAGTATGGGGTCTTGAGGGTGCAGCGCCTGGTGAGAATGCGTCAGCGTTTCGTTTTAGGCATGCAATCGAAGGTAGGAAGATGGGCGAAAGAGGGCCATAACGATGTTATAAGGATGCAGAGAAAACACACCTAGTAAGTGAACAAGAAATTCAAAAACGCACCAAGCGCACCCCAAGTCGGCTCTCATTCAGGATCTGCAGCTCGAAGCCCTTTCACGCTATCTACACGCCGCATCACACTACGCCGTTCAGCCGAGCGTTGCGATTACGGCGACGAATTTATACCCTGTGCCATCTCGATTATTAATTAAGCCGTGAACCGGGCGGAGAGGGAAATGTGCACACATATGTTCCCAAGGAAAGCCAATAGCTGGAAGGAGGGAGTGAAGATCATGATTGAGATTTGAGGAGGTATGGGCGAGTGTGGGGTTTTGAGGGTGGAGCGTCTAGTGATAACGTGTCAGGATTTCGTTGTATGCATGCATTCGATGGTAGGAAGGTGGGTGAGAGAGGGCCATAAGTATGGCCAAAGTGTGGTGTGAATGAAGGATAATTAGAGGTGGTGGGAGATGATGCAGAGAAAATGCGCACCTAAACGACGAACAAGAATCTAAACGGCGTACCCTACGTCGACTCTCATTCAGGATCTACAGCTTGAAATCCCTTCACGCTATCTATCCTCGCGTGGATTCCCGTGAAAGGTATCTCTCCAGTGTCAACTCTAACAGTCACGTTAGCCTCTTCCCCAGTGCAACCAACCGACGAATGCACGCACCAGGCCGGAAATCGACAAGTCTGTCTATTCACCGTAGGACACTCGTGGTTTTCACCTCTGCACTGGACATCCGCGCTTTCATGTTCGCAGAAGAGGTGGGGTGGAGTGAGGTGAGTCAAGGGGTTGGAACAATTTTGGCGCACGACTGGTTTGGAGAGGAACAGGTGGCAGTGTCGGCGCTTATTTACCCACGAGAATCTGCAAGAACCCGTTGTCAATGGGCCAGGTGCAGTTGGACCTTGGCCCGACGGGCGCGGCGCAGACTCTCCCCTCTCCCGTCGCCCTCCGTCCTCCCCAGACGATGTGAACTCCAAAGGAGACTGAGGGTAGTCAGGGAACGAAAGATATCTTCTCTCTTTCACACTCGCCTTCGTCCATTCGCGCTCGTCCTCCCTAATCCCAAGAGCGATCCGGATTCCGCTCACGATCTTCCTGGCCTACTGGCTCAGCTGATAACTCGCCGCCATCAACCCTGGCACCATCAACCCCGCGTATTCGAACCTCCAACCCGGTCAAACCCTGTCAAGATGGACAAGAAGGGAAATTCTCTGCTAGGCTAGCTATAGGGGGTAAGTACTTACTTGTGCCCACAAAAAGCCTACCGGGGTGTATCCTCTGTCCGCGGGACCAGTGGGTCGGCCTGAACGCCTCTAAAGCAAGGTTACTCTCAAACCGGAAGAAGGTAAAAGGGTATCCATTATCCATCCATCCCAAGGGCCCACCGCCTCCTCATCTCATACAACGTATTACACGCATTACACCAAGTTCAAACCCTACCCAAGCCTAACCAACGCCCCCATATACAGAACCTGCATACACGCCTCGATAAACAAGAACGTGATCCTCCTCCGCCTCTGTGCGGGGTTGACCGTGGACGCGCCGGAGGAGGCGGGGATGGCGATGGAGGGGTCGGGGAGGACAAGGGAGCGGAGGGAACGGAGCTATCGAAGTGGGAGTGGGTTAGTTCGCTTGTTTCGTTGGAGTGGAGCACATAGAGAGAGGTGGAAGGGAAGGGAGACGAGGGAAAGGGGAAGCATGGAGGGAGACGCACCATGAAGAACGCGTTTCCCAAGAAACAGTAGACAAACACGCCCCACCACAGTACACCCTTCAGTCCTAGGAACCCAGCCGAGAGCGTCGCGATCACGCCGACGAATTTGTAACCTGCAGTATCCCCATTAAACCCGAGTAGATTGAGAGAGAGAGCCTGACGGACGCACCTGTGTAAGCGAAGATCTACGAGCTGGGATGAGGGTGCGAAGGACGACGTGGATGCGCTAGGCGCGAGGGTGGGGATGTTGAGGATGTAGCAGCTGGAATAGGAGGGTTAGATTAGCATATCCGGTCGCTTCAATTGAACGAAGCTAAGGCGGGATGGGAAGGAACGCACACAAGTTTAACGAACAAGAAATCGAACATCACGACCAACGTCGCTCGGCTCGTGCTCTCACCCAAGATCTGTGGCTTGAACCCCTTCGTACTGTTGATCCCCGCATGTAGGCCCGTAAGGAGGATATACGTCACAATAGCCATCACTGTCCAAGTCCCTCTCAGCTACCCTGTTCCCAACGAACGAACGAATCCAGAAACGCACCTGGGATATACAAATCCGGACTATTCACGTCTTCTCTGGGTGTACACCACTCATGGTTTGCACCCCCACCCTGCACGTCCACGCGTTTCGTCCGGCGCGCCCAGGGCTTGTGCATCCACGGGAAGAGCAGCAGCCGCATTTTGGACAGGACGTAGGAGTTGGAGACGTTGAAGTGGTGTTTGAGGGTTTGTTGTGGGAGGAGGGTTGCGAACTGATCATCCGGACATAATTTAAGTTTAGGTGAACAAGGTGACCAGCAATAGATGCAACGCACATTCTTCTGCACATAATCCTGCCCCGCGGCAACCGCACTCTGCCCGAGCTGCATCCCAAGCTGCGCAGTCGTATCGTTGATCCCCCACGCTCCAAAGTTTGGGTGGAAGCCCTGCCCGCCCATCTGTCCTGCCGGTCCCTGACCCATGTGCCCCTGTGCCTGCTGCTGCCCATGCCCACCGCCGTAACCCCCGCCGTCCTGCTGCTGTCCCTGCTGTTGTTGGTGTTGTGCTTGCATTCCGCTAGCACCGCCCGAGCTACCAAAGGCCCCTGCATACGCGGGGACGTACGGCTGGTACCCCCCTCCCCCAGCCGAGGAGCCGGAGGAGGTGGAGTAGGCACCGGCGGCTTGGTGTGGAGGAGGGAGGGGTTGCTGTGGGGGTACGGGCCCTGGAGATGAGGAGAATCGTTGGTAGCCTTGCGGAGAGGAAGATGTCGAGGGTGGTTCGGGGATGTAGGCCGGGTGGGTAGGGCTGGGTGTCGTAGAGGAACCGGAGGCGGGGAGGAGGAGTGCATGTGCGCCATGATGATTGCGGGTGTTCGGAGGCGATTAGGGGACGTTTGAATCGACGGGGCTTTGGCGGAGCGGCAAAGATAGAGCTAGTTTTCCTGCAGCAGCGAGCGAGGATCTTTTTGTGGAGATGAGAGGAACGAGGATTCAAGTTACAAGCGCAGCGATGAGTGTGACGACGAGGCGCGCGGTCGGTGATGGCGACGTGGAAGGCTTTTGCTCCTAACATGAGCAAGCAAGGGACTAGCCGAGATGCCGAACTGCGCGGGCGCTTAAATGGGATTGGGTCCCAAAGCAGGACCGTGGGCGAACAAAGATGTTGGCGCGGAAGGCGGCGTCGAGGGCGTATCTCGTAGGATTCTAAGGGGATCGCTTTACGCAGAAACGCTTGGAATCCGAGAGTCCCAGGTGCCACTGTCGCTATTTAGACCCGGAGATCCTCCGATGGGGCTCGGGGGGAAGTTTCCCGTTCATATAAAAGGCAGAAATTTGGTGGACTTGAGCAGGTTTGGGCGGGCGCGTGGACCTGTGGAGTTCACGAGCGTGCCCGTCGGGCATGGGGCGGCAATCACCGACGCCCGTTCGCAGCGGCGGTTCGGCATTTCAACATTTGGCTCAGAGCTCCCAGCTTCTCCCCGACCAACTCTCACTGGCAGCCTCATGAGTGTCTGCATCTTGGATTAGACCAAACAAACCTCCTCCCCTATCCGACCGCGTCCAACCTAGCTCTACCAGTTCTGAACTGGATCGGAGGACCTCGAGTCACCTTGGAAAACTTCAACCCGCTTCGGATTCCCACCCAACCAACCACATCCCAAACTTGGCGCGTACCAGCCGGTCTCGCAAGGGAAGGGATAGGAAGGGGAGGGCATAGGGGGGCCAGTCGAGCTACTCGCGCTAGGGTTCGGGGAGGAGGTGGGGGCGTTGGGTGGGGAGGAAGGGGAGGGGTGAAGGGGTGAAAAGGAAGAAGAGGAGGGGTGAAGAGAGGGACTTGGTATGAGAAGGAGAAGAAACACGAGGGCAGGAGAATGGAGAGAAGCACGAGGAGATTGGGTGGTAAAAGTCCTTGCTGAACTCGAGAAGCTCAACGAGGGCTTCTACTACGCACTCTCCGTTTTCGTTCTTACCCCGTTCCCTTTCATGCTGGTGCCGGTCTTGCTGTCCCTCCCTTCTCCATGGAGGGCCTGCTATTCCGTCTGTTCTTCATCGAGACTCTCCATCCCTCTCTCTGCTCCCCCGTTCATATTCATATTTCCACCCGGACACCGGCCACCCGCCCTGGGTCGTCCACCAACGTTAATTTGCGCCTGTCCTGACATGGCTGTTCTACGACATACATCCGTACATACATCCAACTCATCTACTCAGCTAATGTTCGGGGGTCGGTGCAACTGCTAGTCCCTCTGCCTTCGACTTGGTGTGTTCCACTCGGTTTCACCCCGCGGGTGTCTGTTGAGGGGGATTTTTAAAGGCTTCGAACTGACATAGGCATTCGTCCATCGCTGAGGCCAGTGTCTACACAATTAAGAGCCGCGCCCATCATGGATACGGAAACTATTTCCAGAAACGTACAGATTGCTGGTGCTGTGCAATGACAGCGTCGATGCTGGCATTGGTTTGCTGCTCTATCTTCCCCCCATCACTCTCACCGACCCCAGAAATCCATGTCCACTCTCAACCTGCCCCTCCCCACAGGTTTCAGCGACGACAACGATCCGCTTGAAGGAACCTACCACTTCTTTCAGGGGGCACATCACTTCCAGGTGGGTACCCTGAACGTTGGGACATTCGCGAACCCCAGTGAGTTTAGGTTTCTTCTTGCACCTTATATTGAGCATTTCTGAGACCCAGCACAACAAAGGCGCCAACGCAAGTCTCCTTCCCATCCTCGATGCGTCACACGCTCGCAATCGCCGGGCCTCCCCACCTGACTCCAACTGCCTCGCCGGAACGAGGCGCAACATCCTCGAAGGCATCAGATCCTGGGTTGAGGACGAGGACTTTACCAGATCGAGCCACGTCCTTTGGCTCTGTGGGCCAGTCGGCTGTGGAAAGTCGGCCATCTCGCAAACGGTGTCGGAGGACTTTGCTGCGAAGGGAAGGTTACTGGGAAGTTTCTTCTTCTTTCGAGGATCGGGAGAGCGGAGCAGGATATCCAGACTTGCTGTGACGTTGGCGAGTCAGATGGCTACAGTGTTTCCAGAGGTCGCACCGCTGGTCGCAGCCGCGTTGAGCAAGTCGCTTGGCTTGCAAAGGGCGTCCACTACAACTCAGTTCCAGCAGCTCTTCTGGGATCCCTTGGAAGCGGTGCTTTTCGGGAACGCTGGGAAGCGCCGCAAGGGTTCGGTGGCCAAACGGGTCCAGCAAGCCATTGGCATCTCTCGTCCGCCCCGAAAGCCCCAGGGCCCATTCCTCATCATCATCGACGGTTTGGACGAGTGCGAAGACCGCGACGACGTCGGGGAGTTTATCGACCAACTACTCGACTTCTTCAAAGTCAACCCGCATTTCCCTCTACGCTTCCTCATTGCCAGTCGCGTCGAGGAGCATATCCGGGACCGCATCGAAACGGATGGTGTGCGGCTCGAAAATCTTCGAGATCACCTGCCAGATGAAGATATATTCAGACTCGTGCGGCATACGTTTAAAGGGGCGTCGGAACACAACCGGGTCATCCGCTCTCTTGGCGAAACCTGGCCCTCCACGGACGACCTGCGGCTGCTCATCCAGCACGCTGATGGATCGTTCATTTTCATCCGAACGCTACTCAGCTTCATCCTAGGACTGGGCGCGGCTCAGGGCGACGGGATGACGCCGATGGATCGGTTCAAGCTCGCCCTCGGAATGAACCCTGGTCTCGACGACCTGTACACGAAGACATTGCAGCGTGCACAACACATTCCTCATTTTCAGGACGTCATTCTCACCATCGCGCTCCTCGCACGCCCCCTCTCGATATCTCTCCTCTCGCAACTCCTGGGCATTCCTCAACCCGGGATTGTGAACGTTCTCATCCCCTTGCAATCTATTGTTCACGTTCCTGGCGACGACGACACGAACGTAACTCTCTTCCATACATCCCTCAGAGAGTTTCTCCTGGATGATCAACGGGGCGCACAGCTCCTTCCGCCCGGTGCGCTTCAGCGGTGGAAGGATCGCCTCGCGTATAGGTGCCTCCAAAATGCCTTGGAGCTTGATATCCACGACAACATGCTCAGTTACGCCGAACGTTACTGGGCTCGGCACTGGAGAGATCTGGACAGCCAACGCATTGAGCAGCATTACGACTTCCTTTCAGCCCTCACACGAAGGCATCTCCAGGAGCCCGCGCGCGAGATGGCGTCGGCCACTTTCCACTGCAGAAGCCATGGCACCCTCACGGACACAGACTTGTCGCAGTGCAGGTGCAACTTCGGTGCCAACGCATATTTACGAGATGATACGTGGCCCCAATCGAGAATAGACGACGTCTTACTCCAGGCTTTCGCGTATCTAGCCACGATAAATACGAAAGCGCCCAAGACGATAGTGCCCTGCGTGGTGGGGGAGGGTCTTTGGAGTAGCCGTGGTTCGGCTCAAGTCAGCTTGCAGCAAAGCATCCCTCGCCCTCGATTCTACAGGTGCGATACCTCGGTACACAGGAGCGTGGTTGTGCATGCAATGGAGGTCATGACGGACATCCTGGAACCGACGGATGAAGGAGGGTGGCTCAGGCAGTTGAGACGACCGTCGGCAGCGCCATTGGACTACGATTATCTCTTCAAGCACTGGGCCTTCCATCTTGCCTCTGCAATCGCCGACAGTACCACCTCCGAAGACAGGGCAACTCTTGCCGAGTTTCTGCAACGCCGGTACCAAGTGTCCAAGCTCCAGAACGGTGCTTCCGAGTACAATCGCGTGTATCGCGCTCGGAGGAACATCCTTGATCCAAATGTAGATTCTGCAGTGGCCGCGCTGTACAATGAAGTAGGCACGCGATATTCTTTTTTCTATACGGTGGCACTGACGCTCAGGCCGAACCTAACTAGTTTCCACATTTACTCGCTGAGAAACTTGGCCACGAGGCGGAACCTGGTCTGTATGTTGTCGATGTAGGTGAACTTTATCGTTTGTATATGTGCCACAATTCACGGGGCCTCTGATTCATAGAACCCAGATGGACTAACGGTCGTTGACATGCTAAAGGTAAGTCCGGCGCAAACTGCAGCTAGTGGTTCACCTCTTTATTTTAAACTCACATTGAACTCGCAGGTTTTCTGGCAACTACGCCTCAGCGACGACCCCCATCACACGGAATGCGTGAAAGTCCTTGTTGGCGGAGGGACGGTGCTGAAGATGATGTGCTCATGGAGGGAAGTCAATGGAAAGCCTACGTTGAGGATCAGGACGCGGCTCTTCAGCACCAATGAGCCTGGCCGCCTAGGCCCTGCTCGCCCAGAGCAACTAGATATTACCAGATTAGCTTGATGTAGATGCCAGCGTAGTCCGCTCTGGGTTACTCCACCGAGAGCCGCACATGCCTCGTGGTAATCAAGGCCCACTCGACGGGAAAAGAAACATTCAGGGCCGATGGCCCTCCACGAATGCCATACATATAGAAACTGGGGTGCTGAGAAGCAAGTGGTAGCCTTCAGGACTCCCGGTGCGCTGTTGAACACAAGGTAGGTTAGAACAGAGGACACGCCTGTACACTTTCAATGTCAAATGCGATGTATACGACTCCGCACAATTATTGGCGATCACTCCAGGCGTTCGCCAAAGCGGTGCCAATCGCATGCGGGCGCTTAACCCCTCCCCACCGCCAACAGTGACAATGCACTTTATTCAAGGAAATGAAGCTGATGAGGGTAGCGGGGAATATATACAGAAGTACATCCTGTCCAGTGATAAGGGGTGATCGCCACATCGAGGTGACACCTCATCCCGCACGGAGGGACTTTTTGCGTTGAATTGTCGAACTGCCCAAGTCTCCGAAGGAAGCGACACAGACGATGGATATCAATCGAAAGCGGGTAAAGGCTGCATTGGCCAATAAGCTGGTATAGGGCGAGGGTACTCTTCACTGGCCAGTTTCGTACCTCTGACGTTTTCAACCGGGCGTAGCCTCCCACGATAAACTCCCCTTAGATTGTTGCCATTTTCGCCAACCCTCCGCGCAACCCCCCTCGTCTCCTTTCCAGCTCTCTATACGCCGATGGGCACTTCGAAGCTCGTCAAGAGGCTCCTGAGGTGCAACGACGTGCTTACGGACGATGAAAGAGCCGGGATCGAATCCGAAATCCAGCGACTACAAGCCGAGGTCCAGAAGTTCACGTCGACCTCTTCCACCAATGCCCTCGCGGTGCACATATCGGATGATCGCGGTGGTTCGAGGAAACTACGGGGCATACACGAAGCCTTGCAGCAGCACATGGGGTTATTGTCCTGTGTCCGACGGATCCCAGCAGAAGTATGGCAGAAGATATACACCTTCGCATTGATCGACATCGAGAACCAGCATCCCAAAAATCCATACGACAAAGCACTACGCACTATCTGCAACGTCTGCATGCTATGGAGCAGGGCGGCGGAAGGAGAGCCGATACTTTGGACCAATTTTCCAACCTTCGAATTCGGGAAACTGTACTGGGGGCTGGAGCCCATCCGCCGCAACCTCCCTACACACCTCCGACACCAGGGCAGAACGCTCAGGCAGCTGGAGCGATATATCTCGCACTCGGGAAGGCTGCCGTTCACCTTCGGTTTTGTCTTACACCACGACCTCCATCTCCCCGACGCTTACGTCTCCTTCGCACACAGTGTCCTCAGGCGTTTGGTGCAGGAGTGTCACCGGTGGGAGGGCGCGATGCTGTACCTCGCACGCTCCAGTGGTGGGGGAAAGTGGCCCGCAGACCTTGGACTCGTCAAAGGGAGGTTGCCCGTGCTGTACAGCTTGGACCTAACCGTCGCAGCCCAAGATAACACGGAATGGCCGGCGATATCTTACCTCTTCTCCGATGCACCAAATCTTCGACACGTCGTGTTCAACAGCCCTCGTCAGGTGAGCAATGGCAGCGCCTTCCACCTCGCGCTCCCTTGGTCCCAGCTCGAGACTTTCGAAGGCCTTTGCTACCTCGGGGTCAACGATTCCTTCTTCAAACTCCTCTCCGATTGTCGGAATACCCTGACAAGCCTGAAGGGCGAAGTCGAGCCTTCGGTTCCACATACCCTACCCGCAACAACGTTGACAAAGCTCACCACCCTCCACCTACGCCTCCCGCCGGGCAACAATACCCTCCGCTATCTTGAAGGCCTCACTCTTCCTTCGCTAGAGAACCTGGAGCTACGTGGGGAAAGCAGTTGGGGAGATCCTTTGTACGGCTTTGTACAGCCCCTTGTGGAGCGGTCTCGGTGCGAGCTCAGGCGGCTTGTATTGGCGATACATAGGCCATATCCTCCCAAGGGAAAGATCGAACTGTTCAAACGATTCCTCGCACAAAGCCACCTTCTTACCGACCTGGACATCCCCTCCTACTATGTCTCCGACCCTCACTCGCTCGCATGCCTGGCGGTGAACTCAACCCTCAACACCCCGCCCACTCCCAGTCTCCAGAGCCAACCAGTGCCACGGTTGGAGCGCTTGACCTTGCGCAGCGACGGTCGGGACGATCCTTCAGATTGGTTGGTGGATCCGAAGGAACTCGTGCGGGTGCTCACTTCAAGGGCCGGCACACAGGACGCCCACCACGAGTCTCAGCCATGCGGGGAGCTGCACGAAGTGCGCTTCGTCCACTCCTCCCGCCGCGATGCCCCAAGTAGATATAGCTGGCTTTCCCAGTTGGACCTCGTCGATCGCTCTCGGATGCTTCCCGCGCTTGAGACAAGCAGGACTGAGTTTGAGAAAGATGTCCAAGGGTGGGAAGCGGGTTTAACTGACTCCTTCTGCCGCTCATTCTACTTCGCGTCGGAGTTCTTGAACATCGTGCGCCAGAGGGAGATGAGCGCGTTGTTGCGGGAGTTAGAAGAATACGATCTAGATGGCTGCGATTCTCAGGTCCTAGCCGTAAGTTCCGCACAGAGTCGCCCCTCGTACAGACATTGATATCCCCCAGAGACGAGGTATTCCTCAGCTCCTGGCTGAGATAGGAGGCAGACGAGAAGGTGCAATCCCAGGCGACATACTCTTCCACTTCCGGAAGCGAGCAGCCGCGTTACGCGACAAGTGGAGGCCCAAGCTATTGAGGGACTACCGGCTTTCCACCTATCGTTGGTACCGACTTGACGATTTCTCGGCCACCCTGAAGTATGCCCCTTCGACCGCCGACGGTGAGTATACCATTGGGCGAACTGTCCGGCGCAGTTGCTCTCCTGACTGACTCCGTTTCATCAGAACCAGATGAAGAACTCTGGGCCAACATCCTTGGTCATGGCTCGCAGATAGTTAGGAGCACGCAAGGCCTGGAAGAGAAGTGGCAGTCCGCTTCGCTACTCGAGGGTTTCGGTGGGTAGAGAATTGCGAGAATGCTCCAGTCTTGACAATTCCATGGATTTTGTCCAACAGGGCGAGATGGTGAGTGTGAATAAGAGCTCGCTCGCTCCGAAACTCTGTCATGGGACGCACACATGTTTTCAATTCGCTAGTAGTCCCCTTCCAATCGTCTGTACTCCGACTCTGGCTGTAACGGACGTATGGCTTGCAACTGCGGCATCTAACCATTCGAGGCGGTGTTGATGTCGTTCCTCGAAGGACTGACTGTTTGAAGCAGGCCTTCTGGGGTAGTAAAGGGTAGCTCGCCGACTCCAGAGGACGTGGTTGGAAGACGGTCCTGTTTTCAGGTTTCCTCTTGCCGCTCGGCCGCCCGGAAACCAGAGTCCGACCGGCATTGTCCGAATCCTAACACGCACAAGCAACGTCCCTCTATTTTATTCTGCGATTGCTTGCATTTTCGTTCTTGCGGTATGTGGTCCTCTGGTTTCAACTTACCTCCGTTCCCAGTACCATGCGAGGTCTCCCCAATGCATATTCTAGCCCCGAGGGTGACCTCCTTACCTATTCAATGAGACGGGGGGCTGCTTCATGGGCTTCCCGTTTTCGTCGGGTGCTCAAAACTTCGCCCCCAAACTGGCGCACCCCCCACCAGAACAATGTTCATCTGTCTCTGAGCTCCATGATATCCCTTTTCCTCCGAGCTCCCGCCAGATATGACTTAGCTGTCGAACTTTGTTCACCTCAACTGTGATACCCATTCAAAGCCCATCTCGAACCTGCTTCAAGCTTACAGCGTTTACTAGTACTCACACCAGTCGCTGTGGACCCAGTGAAGGCAGAGTCCCCGGGGGCCGGGGATCGTCTCGTTTTGGCTCTCTTCCCAAGGTGACCACGCAAGGCTTCAGCCACCATCTCGTCGCTGTCTTCCAAGTTCCAGGAGTACCCTCTGCTTTGAGGGAATCACATCTGTTTGCAAATGAGGGTTCTTGCCGCTTTCGAGAATGGGCATTGTCTGCGACGGAGTTGACGCCATCATCAAAGCTGTGGGCTCCAACTTAACCGAATCCTCGCCTGACAGCACTGCTGGACCATCGCCGTCACTTGCCTCCAGCCACGTTTCGTCCATTCTTCCGGGCTACCCGCTAGCACTGGGCCATTTCGGATCCAGCAAGCACGTATTTTTCAGCTTTGCTGCCAGTCTCAAGGAAGGCGTACTACTAGGGTATGTACCTCAAACGTTACGTCTTGGGGATACCAGAATATGAAGTGATCATTATCAGTATTTGGGGTTCTGCAGGCGGTGACTCTCGAACTTCTCTTTCAACTGGAGAATTACCCGCCTCCAGAAGAGCTTTAATTGACTTCCGGTGAGCTTCCGTCTGCCGTGACGTTGACAAAAGTAGTAGATTCTCAGCCCTGCGAACGCCTTCATTACAGGTGTGCACAGCTTCATCACGTTTAAATTGGCCTCCTCTCGCCTTGGTGTTTCATCCCAGTTGCGAACTCGCTTCTGCCAACCACCTCGTGTTACAATTACTGCCTCTAGGCGTTGATTGTCTCAAGATCGCCCTTCGCCATCTTCGAAACAGGACGACAGTCGCTAATTCGGCATCACCATACGACCATATAAAGACGGGTTGAGCGCCAACAAAGTTTTCCTCATCTCCACTCTTCCGGCGCCATCGATGCCTCCCCCAGAACGTTCAGACATGTATCCCTACCCCGACCCCAACTACTCTCCTACCGATGCCGACTCTGTTTCTATCCTGAGCGATAGTTCTACCTTACGCTCGATGAAGCTTGCAAGCTTTTCCGATCTGAAGCATCATTCTGAGACGGGATATGGGAGGGGCTTCGCCTCTGAAAAGAATGAAGCGGGGCGTGCACCGTCGCTGAACTTCGATAATTCGTACCTCGCCGAAAAGTCGCTCCCACTTGCCCCACACGAGGAACTGATCCCAATGTACGTCCCAGCCCTCACCGTGCTGTTGATTTGTGCTCACCGTCGAGCACCACGTTCAGTGACAGACGTCAAGCGCGGCCTGGGCGCTCACGATCCCCTGGTCAGCGACATATACTACACAGCAGTCGACGTCTCCATTCTCCAAACCCTCGGAATACCAGTCGATCTCCTGCTCGCCCGGAAAAGACCCAGTTAGAAGCGCTCACCGGCTCCCTCGGTCCAGATAACGTCCCGCACATGGCGGAACTAGACTCCGTTCCGTGCGCAGGTATCCGCATACCCACTGGCCCGTTCAGTGGTCTCCTAGCGTGGAGGCTCGTCGTCCGAGTACACGCGCCCTGGAACAGGCACCGCACACAGGCAAGTCTACGGGATGAATCCAAACGGCTTCCAGAGTCCGACATCCGACTCGCCAAGAATATGCCGCGGGCGCCTAAAGCGAATCATACTCATGTGGCGAATATGGTTGAGAGGAAGGGGAGGAGGGCGAGCTGGAATGCCCTGGGTGGTTTCTCTGGTGGAAATAAGCCCTCGGTGGAGCCCAGCGTTAATCACGAACGCGCTATGTCTGAAGCCGCCAACATCAGCCCGTTTATACTTCCCCCGCCCCAAAGCGACTACAGGAGAAACCACTTTACGTCTCATTCCGCGGCGTCCTTGCCGCTCATGGGTCTTGTTAAATCCCATAGCTCCGGCAGTGAGGCCTTTGAGGATGGTGATTGGAGCGTACTACCCGCCCCTACTAGGCCCTGGGACTCTTCGTCCGCTATTATCTCTGGCCGAAGGTCCGCTTCGCCTTCACACAAGCCATCGCGCAGGCCTCTGTCCTCTATCTTCGCGAATTCTCATCGCAGCTCCTCTCCGCAGCCGACTACGCAAGCTCAACCGCACTCGGGATCGGCAGTACGCGCAGATGCTGTTGTCACTAACTTCCTATTCGATACTTCGCTCGGGTACAACACCATCTCTTGTGAGACCCTGTATGCATTGGGCTTCAGCGCCGCCGTCGTCGGTGCACTTGAGGCCTCGGAGACATCCAGTTCTGAGCCCAAGACGGTGTCACTCTATATCCAGACTATCGCAAGACCGATTACGTTCCGCCTGGCGCCCGCAGGACAGCCGTCGAGACTGGGTGTTCAGTTTCTTCTGGAGAGCGAGGTGAACGTTTGCATGGGCGAGGGTGGAGCTGGGGCTGTTCTATGGTGTAAGTCCATTCGAAAGGAACCATGGTGACGTTACTAACAAGGACTTTCAGTGGACCGTGCTGACAAGCGCATGTCGCTGAGCCAGGTGCCGCGGACGGTCCCATTGCCCAAGGTTAGCCTGCAGGCCCGCGTCAGGGCACTTTTTGGCTTGCAGTGATTCCCGAGGGTTTTGAGCCCTCATCCCCCGCTTACCCACCGTGCTATTGGACACTAAGAAGATACCCGGACTACGTTCTTTTTCTTCTCGAACAGACTTCTTCCTCGTCACTCCCTCTTCGGTCTCAAGCGGACAAACCACATACTTGCATAGTGCACGCCTCTGGTGCTTCGGTTACTCCCCCCCAATTGCACGGACTATTCGAGGTTAAATAGCTAGCTGTATAGCGCACGCCTTTGGTGCTTCTTCGCCTGAACATGCCAATTAAACTAAAGTTCCACAAGGGTAGATACGCCTGCGGTGAATTGTGCCAAAAACTGCCCGTCCCTGTCCTCCACACGGATAGGATGCTTCACATATCGCCCAGGCGAACACAGCGACCTTCGAGTCACCGCGTCGTGGGCCCTGTACGATTCAAAGTCGACGGTCTCCATGAGTCGTATCGTGTTGAGATTTGGGAAGGCCTTCGTCCATGGAAATGCCACCAGTCGATGCATTGCCTCTATGGCGTTGTAGGTGTGAACCTGGCCCGCGGAGAAGGTTAGGTGCACTCCAACGGTGGTGACTTGGGGCGCCCTCGCTGAGAGTTGATTGAAATCGCTGGGCAGACAGAGTTCGTCGAGCCAGGCATGGATTTCATGGATTTGAGGGTGCAAAGTCTTGAACTGCCTGAGGAAGTTGGAGAAGTCAGGAACACTCCACGACCCAATCGAGGACCCCAGAGTGACCAACCCCCGGCCGGTATATTTCGACAGTATGCTTTGTAGAGCTCCGCAAAACCACAGTCCGTTGACAAATTGAAGGTTGGGGAAGGCTTCAGATGGCAGGCAGGCGCCCAGAACTTCGGCTTGTCTCTTATCTTGAAACACAAGTGTCCTTACAGTCGGCCAGCTTTTCCCGCTCCAATCCCAATTTTCTTCACTTGATTCCGGTTTAGAGAAACGATAGGGTGTGCTGATATCGAGTAGTTGAGGGTGATTATCGAGGAAGTCGACCATTCGGGAAAAGGGAACCCGCTCAACCGCATACATGGGTGATGAACCGGAGAGCAGGTATATATGCTTCAGCTTGGGGGAAAGTGCATTGAAGAGGAGGGTTGGTTCATCTTCTTTCGAGAACATAAGTGCGGCGACGAAGGTCGTAAGTTCCTGGAAAGTGCGACATAGTTCGACGGCAATCTTGTATCCCTTGCCCTCTTCTGGGCACACCAGATCTAGGCGACTAACCATAGTTCTATATTTCGCACTCGCCCCGCTGTCGTGATTGAACGCCCCTGACACTCGAGTGTATTGACGCTGAGACGTGACGCTGATGTGCTCGTAGAGCAATGGGGTGGCTATGGCATTCCACTGACGACAGGTGTTGACCAACGAAAGCTTGGTAGCCTGGCCAATGCTTATTTAATATGTATGTTCAGTCGCTACGAGATGTGCAACACTCACGAGGGATTTCTTGTAGCCACTACTTTCCTCCCAACCAAGTTTTCGATCATTTGGGCCGACTTGAAGGGATTCCAATGACGAGCCACGATCTTCCGACGCTAGACGAAAGATCTGAAGCCAAATTTCGGTGGGTACTTCGGGAGGTTGTTCCATTGACAATCGTTGGTGTGGTGGGACTGAAGTGGCAAGGTGGGGGGATGACCCGATGAGGTTCGCGGCCACATCATTTTAGCAGGTCGGTCCCACAATATGCCGGCGACAATCAGAGATGATTAGCAAAGACGGCATCCAAGTCGTCCGTCGTTTGGGCTAAATAAAGGTTGGATAAAGGTGTACATAGATCCAAAGCCTTGTGCCAAATGAGTACATACGTGGAAACGAAGACGAGCCCAAGGCGACTCGAGGCGAAGTGACTCGGAAGCGGGAGGTGCGCCAGTATCAACCCAAATTCAGGGCAATCTAAATCCTCTGTCACTAGACGAAATATTTGAAGTCGGATTTCCGTAGGCACTTCGAGGAGCGGTCTCATATTTGACAGTGAGGGTGCGAGGGAGCAACGAGCGGGGTTCAGGAGTGCGTCACACAAGCCACGGGTCAGCTCCGTGAGCGGGCGCCAATCAGAGAATGATCATGATGGGTAAGCAGGGCTCTGCGAATAGTAGAAGTGAAGTAGTCGTGAATGACCCGCAAACTTGGAGTGTTCTGAGATTGCCATTAGCTGAGGGTGCGTCCAGAACCACCAGGATCTGGGCACAACACCCAAATCGGCTCTGGCCACGCAAAGAGATGCTTCAAGCTGCCATATCATGGTAACACTGCGCCACGGTGGTTTCGTTCGTTCGATATAGTATACTAGGTGTCCTCGCATAGCGCTGTCTGCTTTGACCTGAATCTTACACATTTAAAGTTCTCATTCCCATCTAGCATCTAAAAGGCACGCATAATAGCACCGTACCTCCCACAAATAACTATAACAAGAACTGTTTCAGGTCTTCGATTTTGTTCCTCACGTCGTCAGGGAGCTTTCGGAGACCTCCCTTTCTAAGCAGGGCAAGCTGTCTGTAGACCCCATCCAAAGCAATCCCAACATCGCGCAGATCTTCTTCCTCTCGAGAGAGTGAAGGATTGCAGACACGGAGGTCCGCTGAGCGAGACCTCGATTTGTCCTTCGTAACCGAAGATCTCCTCGAGCTGGAACGTCCGCGCGACGGACGGTCGACCTTGGAGTCCATATCGCCCTCATCTACGGCTGGAAGAATCTCTGGGAAGAGTTGAGGGGTAACCGCCTTTGAACTACCCGCATCGGGCTCGACGACCTGGATATTGTAATCGCTACCCCCATCACCGCCCACTGAGCCATCGATCTCCAGGAGATCCCCCATGACTTCTTCATAGGTCGGGAGCTCCCCTTCTGGAGGCGAACTGGGGCGGCTGGGGGCTTTCATAAGGTTGCTCTTGGCAAAGTGACCCCGATTCGCCGGACCATCCAAGGAGGGAGAGCCAGGCCGGGATATCTCATAGGCTCGAATGTGGATCGGATGGAGACTGTCGACTTCCAAGTCGGGCTCAGGAGCGGGGACACTGGGAAGGGGTTTGTCTTCTCCTTCCTCTGCGGTCAGCACGGACTGCAGCTTGGAGAGATCGCGATCAAGCTCTTGCTGTCGGACTCGCTCTATGGCTGCCCACTGAGCGTACACCTCCCTGAGCTCCTTCTTGAGACCTTGCACATCTCCCAAAAGTGTTTGCCCGTTCTTATGGGGCAAATGTAAGTCTAGTAAGCTCGAGGGCAAACCCTAAAACCAGTATGGTGCACTCACCCTTTGCAGAATCCGTATCTGGCCCGACGTAAGTTCTGTATTGACATCTGGATGCTTGAGAGTCTTCTCAAATATAATGGCGGCCGTTCTTGCAGCGCAAACGAAGATCCACTCCTTGTTGCCTGCCTCGACTGCTTTCACCAGTTCCTCTCTCCACTTCGTCGCCCGGTTCATCCAGTATGCGAAGCTTCTCTCCTTCTCCATTCCTCGGTTGATGATTTTCATCAATTCTGGCATGGGAGTAGGACGATTTTTTCCAAGGGTTTCCGCTGAAGGCCTGAACGGGGCGGCGCGAGGAGGTCTCTCCGGACTTCTCGACATTGCTTCGAGGTAGGTGCTGCCGATTGAAGACGATAGGAGCAGCGGGTAGGGATGAGTCGAGGTTGATAAGTATCAGAGACGAATCAGGAAAGTGGGAGAGTGCCTACGCAGAGAACGCGATTTATCGTTGGCGAAAGCAGTGTGATCGCTAGGGTCAGAACCGTGTTCACTGGGCGCCTCGTGTGTGCTGATCGATGGGGTGTCAAGCAGCTGTGGTTGGCTCGGAGTTAAAATCGGAGGGAAGGGGTACTAGGAAGTTGAGAATGAAGGCGCTGACGATGACTGTTCAGTAGATACCCAGGGATGAGCTGCACAGCCTCGGGTGCACTCGATGTGGGTCAGGGCCTGAGCGAGGTTAGTATGGATCGGACCCTGGGGGTCCAGGGCTGGCTTTATATACCTGAATTTACTGCGCCACAGTAGCCACGCTTTGCTACAAATACGAATGTTTACGTATATGAATAGCCATTGTCCTTTAGTGGGGGCAAGTAACAATAAGCGCCCACTGGCCTGCAGTACGGCACTGATCAGCTGTGTCCCGCCAATGAAAGGAAGATCGCATCGAGGCAGGACTCGCGATTTAGTGTTCACAGCAGAAGCTTGAAGCTGGGAAATTAGTGCCAGACAGCGGACAAACATGGCATCAACGTTGAATGTGGTGTGCCCCTTCAGGCGCGGGGATTTTGCTTTTCTTTAGAGCTCGAGGCGGTACATTCTGAATATGGGAGGACAATACAGGCGCAAAGTGGCCACAGGAGCACTGCCTTCTACTCGTTGCCAACTTATTTTTTTGCCCGTATTGAAAAGGCCCTAGGCAAAGCGAGGCCACAGCCAGCTCCGAGTCGCTTCCCCATCCCAAGCTTACTTACTATGGATAACTATGCCCGGATGCACTGGCAGGTACCATTGATACTCCAACGGTGTTTTAGAGGGAAAGGCGGCCCAAAATTTCCCATTTCATCAAGAATGAACGAGGGAAATGCGTTGCAAACGCATGGGGGTTGTTTAATGACTCGACCGAGGGGATTGTGCATGGCGGTCCCTCGCCGTCACGATCATGGGCCGATCGTATTGACCTGCGCGGGTCAAAGGCAAACGCCTTGTGACCAGGCGAGCCGTTCAGACCCTGCCACACCCCGCGAAAGGGAGGGGGTTTTGTTTGTGGTTCTGCGCTGCCGCCGCTCTGCTCCGACAAAGCTCTGACCATATGAAGAGATAGCAGTGCACCCAATGCTTTGAATTAAGGAAAAGTCGGGGCTGACCCAGGCGAACAGGGCATCACTGAATCCCTGTGAATTACTTAGGGCAATACAGGGATCGAGTTGAGTAAACTAGCATGCGTATTCCAATGCCCAAACGGCGGCTGTTGTTGGTCTATGCCCCCATCGACAACAGCTTGAGCTCGTCGATCTTCTCCTTGATGTTATCCGGGACCTTACTCCCGTCCTCTGTGAGATCGGACAGTGCCCTGCACACCAAGTCCAAAGCATTCTCGAGGTCGGAAAACTCGGCATCTTCGTCATCGGCGTCGTTGGGTCCTGGGTTTTGAGAAATCGAACCATATGCCATGAGGTCCTGGATATCGTCGTCGTAAGAAGGCAAGGCAGCGATTTGTGCTGCTTGGGCTTGCTCGAGGGCCTCCCATGCGGCGTACGCCTCGACCAGCTCTTTCTTCAACACCTTCGCGTCGGCGAGCACGATACCGGCGCTCTAACAAGTCGGATACATCAGATGAGTTATTCCCGATGTGAGATCAGACGTTTGCTTACCTCGTGTAACACCGTGATCTGCTTTGAACTTAGTTCAGTCGGAAGATCAGGGTGCTTCAAGAGTTTCTTCGATAGTATAAGGGCGCTCCTCGCGCTACATACAAACCTCCACTCCTTGTTCCCCGCAGGAATGGCCCTCCGCAGCTCTTCTCTCCACTTGGTTGCCCTATTCATCCAGTATTGGAAGCTCCTGTCCTTCGCAATCCCTCTCTCGACGATCTTGAGTAACTCTGGGATCGGGGTAGGGCGGTTTATCCCAAGGGTTTCAGCCGAAGGTTTGACTGCAACCGTCACGTCCTTCGAGGGGCCATCGGCTTTCGTCTTCGGAGTGGAGGACATGATATCAAAGTGGAGGTGGAAAAGCTGAGGATGTTGAGATGTGAGCGTACGAGTGGCGTTGGCGCTATCCAGGAGCTGCGTTAGGGAGAAGGAATGTGAATTATTGACTCCTACTTCATGAGTCCTTATAAGCCGGCTACGAATCTCAGCTTCCTGAAGCAGTCGCCACAAGACAAAGAAGTTTCGACGATGACAGTTTGTAGGTCCATGGTTGACCTTTTTCAGAGCATGAACAACGATTCCCATCGAATTGAAGGTAACTGGGTGTCACCGGGTCGGCAGGAAACCAACACTTTCCTGCGTCAGCGCATCCCTAGGTGGCAATGAAACCTTGGGGTACAATAATAAGTACCCGACGTTTCGAAGGAAACGAAGGACTCGGCATGCAGTGCCCAATTGATCGGACGACGTCTGACGCAGAACCCGTCGTCGCAACAGAGGTGCAATCTTTCCTTCCAGCGCAAGGTGAGGCTCAGCAAGAAAGGCTGAGGCTGAGTCGATGGCAGTTTGTGGGTCCAGGACTCTTGTACTTCCAGCTTGTTGTAGGTGACGTCGCAATGAACGAACGTTAGAGACGCTGCTGTGAGAAGGCACATTGTTTCAAATCCTCTCCTGGTTGCTATGCAAGAGTTAAGCATAATAGTAAGCGCCCGGGTTTTCAGGTGAGAAGAAAAGTCCGACATACCAGTCGCCGACTCGCCTTGTTCATTGAATCCAATAACATGCAACAGCTAGTGTTCAGCACGGGCGTTACGACGCCCATAACGCAACAGGGTACGAAAAGGGCACAAAATTCTTCTCCCGATCCATACCAGTTCCAGACTCTGAAATCGCTGAAGGTAGCGGCCGGCGACATCTTCCTTACTGGACAATGGTGTGTGTGTGTGTGTAAGTTTCTAAGGTTGGCGCCATCACTGGCCCCCACCCCCAACCCAGCTGACGCGAGGAAAAACCCTGAGAAACCTCTGCTGAGTTATGGTGGTAGTTGCAGAACAAGAAACGAATTCGGCTTGTCGGCCAATTGTGTGGGGAGCCTGAGGTTGATGCAATCAAAGCGGGCCAGCTCTAGCCGGTGCGGGAATTTAGACGCCCAACACGTCTTTGTTGAACCACCGTCATGTCAGCCCCGAGTCAGATGGGCAGGCAAGGGCCCATCCACGAAGATGTCCCCAACGAGATACTTCTCAATATCTTTGAGATGGCTACAGCAGTGCCAGATCCATTGCATCGCTGCCATCTGGACTTTCACGGCAACAGGAGGATGGAGCGCTTTGCCCGCAAGCGGTACGACGGGTCGCTGGTGAGTTTTCTCAGGGCCAGATTTGGTAGCTATTGTTCAGGACAAAGCTGAGTTTGTTGTACAGGCCACAAAACGATCCCTAGCAAGTGTATGTCGTCGATGGAATGCGCTGGCCACTCCGATGCTCTACACCCATATTGACGTGTCGGGAGAGCGCAAACGCTCCGAGGACCTCATGCGGACCCTCTCTTCCCCTCACCTGTCGGAAACAGGCTGTCTACAGGTTGAACTCACGACGAAAGAGAGAGCTATCCACTTGGGAAAATGCGTTAGGCGGTTGGACATATCAATTCCCCTGAACTGTGGCCGAGGTCCTCACCAACCTCTTGCTAAGTTCCGCAAGAGCGAGCTCGCTCTTCAAGAGAGGGGGTTTGCGGAGATTACGAACTTTCTCAGAGATTTAACCCATCTTGAGGTATTCGTCGTAACAGCCGACGTACATCCCTGTGCTGGAGTAGAGATGTTGCAAGCGCTCTCTCCAACTCTACAAGCCATTCATTGGCACGTATCAGCCCCTTTCGAATCGGATATTTCGCTCTCCTCGTTGGTACCGCGATGGGTTGAATTCTACAACACGCACCGCAACCTAGTCACTGTCGACATCCCCTGTCAACTACAACTCTGGGCTCACCTTCCCACCTTGGAAAACCACCTCTACGGGCCCCCGATCCGTCACTTATCTCTCCGGAACGTTGTCGCCATTTCGCCTGCCACCGTAGAGATCCCGTCCAGCCTTCGGTCCATTTCCTTCCTTGACCCAGTCCTCGTCAACTCAGCTCCAACTCAATTCATCTGCCAATTTATCCGGGCTCACGGGAAGCAATTGACTTGTGTGCGGCTGAGGTTGGACCCTCAACACGCCTTTACCGAAATACTGGGGTCACTCAAGGTCGGGTGTCCACACTTACAGGAGATCCAACTCTTCCTCCCCTATGGTGCCGACGATCTGGGGCTCCCGCGAACCGCTACCTCTGTCGCGGTACCGACGGTCACAATGCTTGGCCTCGAATTCTCAAGACCCAGGACCGGTTCAACCAAGGGCTGGAAACGTGCTGAGCATAGTGTCGCCCTGGCACAATCGTCCTGGAAGATGATGTTCCCGAACTTGCAGAAAATGCGCCTGTTGTTGGAAGCTGATGGGGATACTTTCTTCAAGGGAGGTAAAACCTTGGCGGGGAGGGTTTTAAAGTTGTGCAGGAACCGTGGTATTGTCGTGGAGGACAACTTTGGGAACCCGTTGGGCGAAGACTCGCCTGTATCGTAGTCGCATGCGTTGATCGCCCCCGAGAGTTTCCAAATTCCGTGCTTATCAAGCATCGTACCGTTATGCGGTAGGCAATGTGTGAGATACCGCAAATCTCAATGCAGTGGCAGTAAAATTCGGGGAAATAAGCCAAGCATGGCGACCTGTGGTGAATGTCGCGGTGGCGGAAAGGAACAAGCGGGAGAACAACGTTCGATACCGGAGCGCGGCAGCCGCGTGCAATGGTTTCAACCCCGATCAGTGGCTGTGCTGCTTCTCCCTCAAAACCCGCACAACGTCACGGTCAGCCAACGCCTCCTTGACCCCACACTCCTTGCCACCCAGCCCCATCCCAGGATCGCACTCGTTTCCCACTACCCGAACGCGACGATGCCCAGGTTCACTCCCGACAGCGAGCTCGAGCTCCTCTTCAACCCTGACCTGATCCTGAACAGCGTCAAGGCCGAGCTTCCTGCGGATTTGCATGTACGTTCCTCGGGTTTCCAAAGGACTCCATTCAAACCAAATATCTTAGATTCGACCCCTCGCTCGCACCGACTACCACCGCGCACATATCAAGGTCCTCTCTGTGCTCACCTCCGCCCCTGACCCCGGCCTTGCAGGGTACCAACACGCGTTCGACACCCAGCGCAGCCTCGCGAGCACCTACTACACGCTCGTCATCGTAAATAAAGAGAATGACCAGGTCGTTGCGGTGGGGTGTGTGTTCATCGAGCGCAAGTTCCTGAGGAACCTGGGTAAGGTGGGGCATATCGAGGATATTGCGGTGAGCAAGGACATGCAGGGGAAGAAGCTTGGGTTCCGGGTGATCCAGGCCCTTACGGGGATCAGCGAGAGTGTGGGGTGCTACAAGACGATTCTGAACTGTAGCGATGATAATATTCGTGGGTGCCAAGTCTCTTTCGGCGTGTGAAGAAGTACTGAATCTTCTGGCAGCGTTCTACAAGAAGTGTGGATACGAAAAGAAGGAGAATGAAATGGTGAGTGGCATCCCTAGCCGTCCCTTTTCTACCCTAACTTATCTTCACACAGGCCAAGTACAATGCCAACCCCATCGCACCCTCTCGGGCCTCAACCCCCAAGTTATGACTCCCAGCTTGGGGCTTTCTTACGACGACGGTATTATCAGGGGTGATGCTCTACTACTATCTGGGATAGAACTCTTGCTTGTGCATGTCACGAACCCTGGTGCTGCACCTACGGACACGGACGGACCTCTGTAGAATTCTAATCGAGCTAAGCTTATTTAACGCACGGACGATACAGTATCGCAATCCAACTACTTATACCCTCCATCGTGCATTCGTGCTCGGCTTCGATGTCACAGCAGGAGGTTTTGGTGCATTCCAAGTCTCCGAGATCAATAAGTTATAATTAAGAGCTGGAGTGAGCCGATGGGGACAAAGGGACCCAAACCTCTCGAGAGGCGCTGTGATATCACACAGGATGCTACGGAAGTATGGGTGCTGGGGACTGAGTCAACGAGAAGGGGTTACCATACCGGTGAGTCGTCAGTTATCGGGTTACCAAAGTTGTCCTCCAAGGCTAAGCTATGATTCCTGCGCCCTCTTTCCAAAACCAATCGCAGTACGAATTTACTTGCCTTCAACTCCTCTACATCAACTTCAAGCAACATGCGTATTGTCTGCAGATTCGGGAACACCTTCCAGGGCAACACAAAGGCGGAGCAATAATGCACTGCAGCATTAGCAGGCTTTTGGGTAGGAATGAATCCGGGGCTGGCGATTTCAAGGCCAAGCACTGAGACTGTCGGTAGCTCGACACGGCTAGCGGCTCTGTATATTTCACCACAGTCGATAGGGTGGAGGAAGAGTTGGATTTGTCGTAGGCGTGGACACGCAGCCTTGATTGACTCAAGTATTTCGTTGAAGGCGTTGTGAGGCTTGCCATAGGACATCATCAGGCGCACCCAAGTTAATTCATGGCCGTGAACTAGAATGAACCGGCGGAGGATTTGAGCAGAAGGTCTACCCTCCTTGGGGGCTTTGGGTGTTTCTTTTTTATCTCAGGTCCCACGAAGTGGTGCGAGCAGAGAGCATGATGACGATATGATACACGCAAACAAGGTCCCGAAAGCTTTCAGGGGGAAATATTGAGACTACGACACTCACACTGGCTGGCCTTCCTCAGTCAACGCGTTCCCAAAATTATCCTCCAAGACAAAAGGAACGTCATTGCACCATTCTACAGTCTTCTTGAAGTAACGATCGTGTCCCTTCAGCTCCTCCACGTCAGCCTCCAACAGCAGACGCAGCGTCCGCACATAAGGGAACACCCTCCTCCACGGCAACAACAAGGCGTAGTGCCATTCGATAGTGGAGAGATTTTGTGTCACAGTGGCACTCAGGCGGGAGAATTCGAGTCCAAGCATTCGGACTGACGGCACTTCTACAGAGGCAGCAATCTCGTTGATTTGCCTGGGATCGCCGTATCGTAGAGCAAAGTACGGGAGACAGAATTGGACTTGGTGGAGAAGAGGGCACGCCTCCTTGAGGGACTTGAGTATTTTGATCAGCGCATCGGTGGGACCCAGGCCATCGGTCATCGTCAGGCGTATAGAAGTCAAACGCCTCCCTTGGGCTGAGATGAATTGGCAGAGGTGTGTAGTCGGGGTCCCGCCGGAGGTCTGGAGGAAACTTAGAGAGATGGTTTCAAGGTTTGGTACCGACTCAGCAGGCAGGGACGTGGTGGTTAGATCGCCTGGGAGCGACCAGTGACGGATCGTAGGCTGTGTGACTCGGATGCCGGGCGACCGCAGAGAGAGAGTAGCACAATTGAGATCGTAGGGGATGTCGATGCTGGTCAAACATGGGTGGATATTGAAGAATTCGATCCATGCGCGTTGGAACGGGGGGTCTACAGTCGCCGCAACAAGGAAAGGGCTGTACCAAAGGAGAGTCTTCAGAGTGGGAGACAAGGCCTTCAGCAGGTTTCCCAGGCCACCCTGGGGAAGCCTGACGTGCATGATTGTTATGGCGAACACCTCGAGATGAATTAAATCCCGCAGAGCGCTTGCGATGCCAGTAAGGTCCAGCTCTTGCAGCTGGAATTCACCCTGGTGGAGCCTTGGATTGAACGGCTGGTGGGCGACTGGGCTTGCCCCGAAAGGGATGGATACCTCCAACCGCCGAACGAGCTGGAGGCTTCGTTGTTGTGGGTTCGACTTCGGCGGCCTGTGAGAGGCGATGGTACGCATGAGCGCCTCGGACCGCTGCCGCTCTCCCGATACATCGATATGTTCATAGAGCATCGGAGTAGCCAGGGCATTCCACCGACGGCAAACCATGACAAGAGACAGTTTTGTGACCTATCGGATAGTGTTATGTACCACGACGATGGTGGCTGGGTGTGATTCGACTCACGAGAGACTCGTCGTACCGCCTGCGAGCGAACGGATCCAACCTCCTGTTGCCGTGGAGGTCCAGATGGCAACGATCTAAAGGATCCTGGGTCTCTGTAGCAGAGCGGAAGATGGGGAGCAGAAGCTCGTTGGGGAAATCTTCAAGCGTTGGATGTCCGATACCGGTGCTCCCTGAAGAC
This sequence comes from Coprinellus micaceus, assembly GCA_951394405.1. Taxonomy (NCBI): domain Eukaryota; kingdom Fungi; phylum Basidiomycota; class Agaricomycetes; order Agaricales; family Psathyrellaceae; genus Coprinellus; species Coprinellus micaceus. Next base: position 2,162,825 of record OX596342.1, read on the forward strand.
GACATGATAGTCAAGTCTCAAGCTCTCAAGAGTGGATTGTCGCGCCAATCAGGAAGGTCCTTCGCTCTGATCAGATATCTGTGATCCGCTGGACCAGGACCTTCAACCCTGAATCCAATATGAACGCCCAGTGGGCATTCACATAATCGATAGCAGGCAGGTTACTACTATTCATTCTACAGTGATATCTCGCAAAGTGAGGAATGGTCGGTCAATCCACACCCATTATTTAATTCAAAGTGATTCGTAGTCAAAATAACATTGGTAACCTTCGAAGAGCAAGGAAAGGTAACGCGGACGGCAACTCTGGCCTCTTTGCAAATTGTACCCTGGCCCGATGCCTCGAAGTGCTGCTTTGGTCCGCTCACACACAGCTACACGAGGTGCGACGTTCGACGGATCACACTACGTGCCCGCCTCGGGCCAAGCGAGGCTGGCAAACCCCTGCGAGAACTTGGCCATACACCTGCCTTCCCGGTCTTCCACTACGATCGGCTGCGCGGTCCATCGTCCAGGTGACAATACCTGTTTCTTGACTTTGCCAATAGAGGCAAAGTACTTGGCCGACTCTACGTCGCGCAAAATTCGAATAGTCTCGACCTTCGGGAAAATCCTGCTCCATGGCCTCGTAATTGCCATGATTATATCATCCGTCTTGTCCTCGTAGTAGCTCGATACCTCCAGCCCAACGGTGGTGATCTGCTGTAGGCGAATGGTGCTTCGAACTCTTTCGAAAGTAGGGAGTGAATAACTGTCCGTCGATACTGTTAGGTTTATCGTGTGGATGTCGGGGCAGAGGCTGTTAACCTCTGCGAGTTCAGAGGCCAAGCTCTCCGGGCGGCGTTCTTGCTCGGCGGAACCTACGACGAGCCCGATGGTTGTGATAGATTGTCCGTGAGACTGGAGGAAAGAGCGAAGGTGGCCGCTACGGTCTTTGTCCCACGCCGCTTCCCTGGCGGTCTTCACGGTCTTCAAGTTGGGGAATGCACCGGCGGGTACTGCCTTTCCTATACCCTCCAGCTGTTGCTTGTGCTGAAGGAGGAGAGTCCGCACTGACTGCCATCGAGCGGCCTTGGTCTGTGGGTCGCTGACACCAGGTGAAGCATCCTTGATGGAGTGGCCCTCAAAGAACCTGAAAGGGACACTGATGATCTCCAGGTTGGGATGCTCATCCATGAAGTTTCCCCACTGCCCAGCTGTGATCCAGGGCCGCTGCCTATATCTCTCGGGGTCCCAAACAGGGTTGTTCGGTAAGTGAGGATTCTGGGCTTGTATCCATTCCATTTCTCGACGGTGCCGGATGAGATCCCTTTCGGCCTGGAATCCGAAGGTGTTGAAGTGCAGATACTTTAAGCTACGAGGCAGAGACGCAAGCATGGCGACTTGCGCCCTCTTGTCGTCCATCGCCGCCACGAGTGTCGTTAATCTGGGGTATCTTTCCAGAAGTCGGAAGATAGGGTCTGTGCTGGGATTGGAGTCGTGGAGATCATGCAGGAGTACGAGGTCGAGGCGTTTGGTGAAGCTATTGAGAGCTCGAAGGCGATCCTGTTGGTCGGGGCTACCCGCTGATCGCGTCTCCAGAGTTTCACAGAAGCTCAGAAAAGAGGACAGGTGCTTCTCGTCCTTGATTATGATGTGCTCGTATAGAAGCGGCGTCGCCACTGCGTACCACTGATGGGACACCAGTGCAAAGCTACTGTTTGTAGCCTATCAGGGATGAGGATAAGTATGCTTACAAGAAAGTGAACGACTCACCAGCGACTCCAGGTATCGCGCTGGGTGCTCATAGTGGGAGACATACGGGTTGAAAGGCGAAAATTCTTCGAGTTCAGGACGGTGATCCGGGGGCCTGTCTGCCGCCAGCGACATGATATTGTGAAGTAGTTCCACAGGAAGCTTCGATACTAGGGGTGGTTCCTAGACGATACGCATACGCGAGTCAGTTATAGTTGCCTGAAAGGATAGGAATAAAGTAGCTACCGGGACTTACTGGTTGAGCCATACGTGCTGGAGTTGATGTACACTTCTGGGTCTGACTCGGAGCATCAACATGGTCGTCTCGGCGAGGGTTTACTTCCGCTGGAAGTGCCATCATAAGGGTTGTGGGATGCAAAGGGGACATCCTGACCCCTTATCTATGTCCCATAGGGTTCCATTCGTTCCTGAATGGGAAGAAGGGACTCGTAACTTCGTTATTGTTCGCCCTGCATTCCGTTGAAAGTCATTGGGTAAGGGTTGGACGTTGAGTAGTTGCTGCACTGCTCGTAATGCAGCTATTGTTGTTGTCGAGAGTCAGTCAGACTGTTGCTAGACTCGGTCGTTGGTTGGTAACGTGCGAGGGCTTCGAAGTATTAGGTATAAGAATGGAATGCTGGATTCGGGAACGACGCCACCGTCGTCTTATTCTTGAATCTGAGGTGACGACTACCACGGAATCTGCCGAAGCTGCCAAATAGCCACCAGCATTCTGCCTTCCATTCTCCTCACATTCGGCCAAGTGATCCATCCGGCAGTAAAGACCTCAACAGGACTCTGGGCGACATTTCGGGACTCCTGAAATAGAGCCCCTTTCATGTTCTTGGGCGACGTTCAATTTGAGTTTCAAGAATTACATTGGACCAACAGCAGCACTCTCCCGCCGCGTTTGCTACCTTTCAACGTTTCAACTTCGGCGACTCCCAATCCACCCACCTACTCTCCACAAACCCTGCATCGTTTGGCGAGTCCGTCTTCAGATAATCCGTCTGCTGGGCCTCTAGGTTCCTCAAGAACCTATTCACAAACGCATTGAGCTCAGGGTACTGCTGCCCCGCAAAGCTACAATGGTCCGCATGTGCCACCTGAGTCACCCCCATCCGATCCGCCATGCCCAACGAATCATACACCTTCCTCGCCGTTTTCATGCAACCATACACACTGGACGTCCCCAGTGAGGGCAGGGCACTATTATCGAGAACGAGCAATCCACGCGGGGCGACCATGGCAGCGAGAAGGTGGTGGTCGATAGGCAGGTCGGCGATCTTGTCTGCGAATTCAGTGAACTTGGACGAGAATAGGACGCTCTGTTTGACAAGGTCTGACGCTGTCGTCGCGTTGACCCCCGCCGATTTGAGATCGTCCGCTATTCTCCAGCACCCAGCCCCTCCCGTACCCGACTCGATTACAATCGTGAGCTTGACTCTCTGGTCGAAAGCCCCCGCGACGAGTGCGCCTCTACCGTTTGCACCACATCCTGTAACCGCGATAGACTCGCGTTCAAGGTTGATAGGAGTTGTTGCTACAGCGTCAATGATTCGGCTGACGCCCCATGCCCAGGCGCCGAGAGCAGAAGACGTATGGTCTTCCCCATAGATATCGTAGAACTTGCCCTTCCCTCGGTTACCCAGGCCGTCTGTTTTGGCGAGATCTTCAGGGTTGAAGGTGACGACGGCTGTATCAGCGGGGTGTGGAATGGTCGAGCCCCCGATGGCGACAATGAACGGGAATGGACCCCGGTCGCTACTACTTGGGTACTGGACCTTCGCTTCGAAGCTGATGTTGCGGTTGTTGTGCCCGACGTTAACGGTGAGGGAAGACCCGAGAATATCACCAGACACATATTGTGGGCGAGGCTCCCTTGTCCCCAATTCGTAGCGCTGGAAGAGCTGACCGATCTGTTCACGGCGACAGTACCACTCGTCCGTGCTGTTGACGAAGAGGGATCCGCCTGAGAAGGCGAAGGGGTTTGGGAGGCGAGTGTTGGACTTCGCAACTATCTCTGTGGGTGCTACGCAATTGGCGCCCGTCGGGGTAGCTGGAGGTATGTTGGGAGCAGTGGGTGGGGCAGTGCCGCTGACGAGGTTCGGCACAGTCCAGTCCACCCAATCCTTCTCGACGAACCCCGCATCATTCGGCTTGTCCGTCTTCATAACGTCGGTGTTCTCAGTCCGCCTTCCCTTCAAGAACTTGTTCACGAATGCCAAGTACTCGACGTACTGCTCCCCGGGGAACTGGCAGTGGTCGGTATGAGCTATTTGTGAGACGCCCATATGGTCGGGGTATCCAAGCGCCTCGTAAACCTTTCTCCCCGACTTCATGCATCCGAAGACCGAAGACGGGCCTAGCCACGAGAACTCGGAGTTGTCGAGGACGAGAAGACCCCGAGGAGCGACGAGCGCGGCCAGCATGTGGTGATCGAACGGAAGGTCGCTCGTCCTGCCGGACCAGTTCTCAAATTCCTTCGAGAACCAGGTGTTCGAGTATGCCAGGTCGCTGGGGGTCAATATGACGTTGCCTGTGAGGAATAATTTCTGCGCTATCCTCCAACACCCTGCACCGCCTGTTCCCGACTCGATGGGAATGGTAAGCGATATCCGGTCCTCGAATGCACCGGCAACCAACGCTCCTCTCCCGTTGGGACCGCATCCTGTGACTGCCAGCCTATCCGTGTCGATGTTCGCAGTGGGCAACTTTTGCAGCCCATCGATGAGTCGCCCAAGTCCCCACGTCCAAGCCATCATCGCAGACGCCGGGTGGTTGTATCCATATAGGTCGTAGAATAGCCCGACACCTCGGTCGTTCGTGTTGTTGTGAAGGGCAACCTCGTCGTTGTTGAAGGTGATAATAGCGACGTCTGCAGGTCGCGGAAGGCTGGTGCCCCCAAAGGCGATGATGGCCGCGAATGGGCCAGTTCCAGTGGGTGGGTAGCTGATAGTAGGGTAAATGGTGACGTCTCGACCACCGCGGGAGATGCGGACGGAGAGGATAGGTCCGGACATGGAGGCAGAGACGGCGTCAGGGGCGGTGGGGATGGTTCCAAGTTCCATACGTTGGAACAACTGGCTGATCTCGCTGCGACGGCACGTCCAGTCGGTCATGTTGCTCACGCGAGTGACCCCATCGTAGAAGGTGAATGGGTCGGGTAGGCGTGAGTTTGGCTTCGCTGAAAGATTCTCGGGGAGGGTGATGCATCCGGGGAGTGAGGTTGCGGTGGGGAAGGGGAATGGAGGGTCGGTGTTCGTTGGAGGGTTACCGGTGGGTGATGCAGTCGCAGTGGGGACGTTGGAAGTAGGGGCCATCTCTGGAGGGACGCATTGGGAGTACACCAATGTATAGGCAGCGCACACGAATCCGTTGACGCATTTGGTCGGGCCGTTCCAGCTGCTACCACCACCTGTAACCCTGTCATAGAGAGGCCGCTGCGCGCGATGGTGAGGAACTTACATTGAGCCCAGGGTCCTGCAGTCGGTGTGGACTGTGCGGTGACGACGATCACCGACACGACGGTGGCGAGCAAGGCCCGAATCAGGGTCATGATTCCAAGGAGCGAGCCTGGTCATCGTTGCACGCTCGACCGGAGGGATTTATAGAGCGCAAATGCCGTGGAATGTAGTGTTCACGGATGTCCAAGAACATCAGTCTTGGTACAAGAGTGACCGCAACTGTTCCCCATCTTCTGAGAAAACTGCTCACATGGCAATCTGGCACCAGTCAGGGCCTGCGAAGGTAGAGATAGTTGTTCCGTCCTTTCTTCCGAGCTGAAGGAACAAACTCTAGAACGACGTTTAGCCGATAGTTATTCGTGCATAGCGTAGATGGCTCTGACCTTGGCCCAAGCCCAGCTTTCGTCTTCGCCACTAGGCATAGCCATTTCAACAGAGAAGCCAACTCAAGGAACAGGCCCGGGTGAACTGGGGAACCCCACAGTGGATATAATAGAGTTGACAAATCGTCGCAGGGGCTTCGGATTCTTGACATACGAGCCTCGGTATCGTGCTTCTTTCGAGGTACAGGGATGCATTATTCCGAGTATTCCTCGAACCTATGGAAGGATCGCGGATGTCGGGTTTGAGATCATTATTCTGCGCTGAAACTGTGTACTGCAGAGCTCGGTTTGACAGTGACTCTTCGCGAGTTGGGGGAGGAAGATGGTGGGGGCGCAAGAGTGAAACTCAATCGATTAAGGGCGGGTCAGTTAGGTTCTCACGGTAAAACATATCCCCATCCCCCTGCACCATCGGCCTCCTCTCGAGACTTGAGTAGATAAAAGCGCTATGCGCGGAGTGTGTCGGCTCTCTCAGTACACACAGTTTATGCCTCACCATCTCATTGAGACCGTAAATGGGATTTAAAGAGTGTTTATTGGAGGGTATAGAGAATAAATAGGGACAAAAGGAGAGGACAGGGTGTAAGGTCATAACACGCGCGAACAAGCACAGCTTTAGTTGCGGCGGCACAACGCGAACATGTTGAGCCTTACCCAATAGAAGAGGCAGCCAAGGAATCGGATCATCGTCAAGCCAAAGGTAGCGTAAAGGATGAAAGCGAAGTAGAGGTTTCGCTTGTCACCAGCCTGCTTGTTCCAGGCAGCGATCTTGGCGGGGCTGATGTCGGCGTCATTGATGTTGAGCCAGCCACCAATGTTCTGGATGGCGAGGACAAGGATGGCGTTGGAAACGAGCCAGGAGGAAACGAGGTAAGTGCGGAAGGTCTTGTTGTCATCTTCGATGGTGGGCTTCTCGGCAACCTCAACAACCTCGACCTTGGCAAGAGCGCGGACCACGGTCTCCTTGAAGAAGTGGTCAACGTCTTCCTGGGTGTTGGTGCTCTCCTCAACGGTGGCAGCCTCGTCGCCAAGGGCGGCCTTGGACTTAACGGAGGGGAGGACGTCAACGGAGTCAGAACCCTTGGTTCCCCAAGAAACATCGTGGAGGTTGCAGAAAGCAAAGACGTTCAGGATGTTGATGAAGGTGGGGGCAAGGATGAGGTACTGAATGAAGGAATTGAACATGTGCCAGGGGTTGAGGTAAAGGACCGACGCGAAGAGGTAGATGCCGAAGGTAGAGATGATCGCAGCGACGAGGGGACCAATGGGGACCTTGAAGAAGGACTTGAAGACCTCAAGGGCGGTAGGGTGGGCGCTGAGGCTCTTGGGGATATCGGCAAACGAGCGGGCGGTGAGCCAGAGAGAGCAGATGATGAGGTAGAGCGAGAGGATGGCGAAGATGCTATGGAAGCACATCAATAACGGGTTCAGAAACACCAAATAGAGCAAACTTACACGAAGGAGCTGGTGTAGAGCACCTTCTCAGACTTGGGGCGGTTAGCAAGGGCGAGGATGAACTGCATGAACAGAACACCGCAGTAGATGTACTTCATGACCGAGTTGAACCAGTGGAAGAAGACGGCATACTTCTCGAGACCGGGGATACGGGGGACGAGGTCGATGATGATGCTGAAGGTCAACCACATGTTGGCGAGACCGAACCAGGAGAAGAAGAGGGCGAAGGCGTTGAAGAGGGCCTGGATGCAGAAGAAGAAGAGGCGGAAGACGTTGTGGCCGGACTGGAAGATCCTCCAGAAGTGGATCAAGGAGTAGACGGAGGCAGCGAACGAGCCGTTGAGCCAGCGGCGGCGCTGGCCAATGAACTCGGCGCAGGTCTCGGGGCAGTCGGTTTCAGCCTTGGAGGCCTTGACATAGCCGAGAGTCCACTTCTCACCAGCCTTGGCGACGAGCTCGAAGCAGAGGATACGGTCCTCAGCCAAGAACATGTTCTTCTGGAAGATGGACATGCCGTTGATTCCCTTGGGGCCGAGACGAGCAGCGAGGGAGTGGTCACCGTGGAAGTACTGCTCGAGGGGGCGGCCCTGGATGGCGCGGTAGCGGTAAGCAGAGAAGGCACCGGGGAGGACAGAGACGTAGCCGAAGCTGCTCTCGAGGGGCTTGTCGAGGATGTTGGACATCTTGTACTCGAAGTTCTGGGCCGCAACGAGGGGGTTGAGGAGCTTCTTGCCGCCAATGGTGTAGATCTCACCGCAGCAGCCACCGAGGTTGGCGTTGTTGTAGAAAGCCTCCCAGAGGTGGTAGATGGACTTGTAGGCGGGCTTGGTGCCAGCATCGATGAGGACGCAAATCTCGGGGTTGAGCTGCTTGCCGATGGCGTTGAAGATCCAGCGGTGGGAGTTGATCTTCTTCTGGTTCTTGGCCTTGACAATGAGGATGATCTGAACGGGGACCAAGTTGGAGCCATCATCGGTCTCCTGGGGGAGAACGAGCTGGGGCTTGGCATCGACGGACAACTGAGTGGTATACTATTTCCAAAGTTAGCATCAGCAGCATCTGATATAAAATTGTGCCAACATACCTCAAAGATGTGGGCCTCGGTGTCCTTGCCATCAACCGTCTTCTTCATGACACCGTCCTGGTAGACACCGACGGTAGCGAGGAGGTCCAAAACGGACTTGTCCATGCACTCGAGACCGTCGACGACGAGGGCGACGGTGATCTTGTGCCAGGCGGGGATGCCCTCCTCGGCGGAGCCACGCCAGTACTTGGACTTCTTCGACTTGCAGATATCACGGATGTTGAGCATGATGTTGTGCAAGGTGCGGGAGTAGAGCATCTTGTCCTCGTTGTACGAGGTGACGGCGATCAAGAGCTCGGTCTCGCGGTTGTACATCCTGGTGCGGAGGTTCCAGCCGTTCTCGGGGGTGAAGTCATCGGGGTCGCAGGTGGCAGCGGTGTAGCGCATGTGCGAGAACTCGGTGGACTTGCCGATGGTGTACTTGACCTCCTGCGCATTGTGGATGGCAGTGGGGACACGGTACTCGGCGATGAAGTGGCCCTTGGTAAGCTTGACCTTGCGGGTCTCACCACGAGGCACAGCCTGGCGACGCCTCCAGCCAGAGTCCAAATCAATGTTGGACGCCTGGTTCAGGTAGTTGAAGGGCGATTCCGGGAAGCTGTTGGCCTGCATGTTGGGCAAAGCGGGGAGGGGAGCGATGAAGTGAGGCGGCATGGGCGCATACCTCTCTGCATGGCGAACACATCATTAATGTCTGGAAAAATACAAGCTGAAGAAGGGGGAACTCACTCTCATCGGCGAGACTGCTCTGCAGCTCATTATCGTAGACGGTCGCGTCCGAAGCGAAGGACTCAACGGACTGGGACTGGTAGACGTGTTGGTAAGGCATGATGATCACTGATCAAACGACGTCGATAATAGCAAGCAGCACAGCTGCGACAACGCTCAGCGCTAAGCTAGGAGGGGACGGGTGGTCGAGCACGGCTGGAGAAACAGGAGGGCTTGGGGGGCTCACCTTTATATACCCCCTCCCCCTCCTTCCCAATCCCCATCATCATGTCGTGGTGATGCTGGATGAGAACGTCGTTACGGCAATCACTGTAATCATGTGTCGCAGCCAGTAAAAGGAGGGGATAAATGATGAACAATCGTGTTTGAATTTTCATCAAACGTCTTCCTGTATAAATGACGGCAAGGTGGTTTCCCGCTCTGCGATGCAGATAGAAACCACAGGAAACCACCAACCACAATCCATGGATCCGTCGCAGATCTGCACTTTGCCCCCGGAACACCTTGATTTTCTAGGTAGCTTTGGAAACAACGTGAGCAGAAGGGAAGGAAGGCAGGGCTTCCGAACAAGTAACCGCATCATGCGGCGACCAGCGGCGCTCACTGTGGAAGTGGAGCGGAGGATTTGATTGTGGGCAACCGTGGAAGGAGCGCCCGTGAAAGCCAGTGGGCGCCATAAGTATGGGCGCTGGACTTGACATTTTGCGAGATTACACAAACCTTGGGCCGAAAGCGAAGATGGCTCGGTGAGATGGTTCGCAGCATCGAACGAAGCTTCATTTGGGAGGCTTCTTCAAGGTCCTGTTTCCATTCCAAAACTCTATCGAGCGTCCATGTTCGGACGAGCTGGGCCTAAGACCCAAGGGGAAGGGCTACGACCGACGTCCAATTACGCGTTCCGTCAGAGCCTCGAGTGCTGATTTCGCCTCGCTGTCGGGGAGAACCTGCAGGACCTCATTGGCTTTATCAGAGTACGCCTGTGCAAGCTCGCGAGTACGTTGAACGCCAGAAGATCGAAGGACAATATCTCGAGCCTGTAAAATCATTACAGCATCAACATCAGAATGAGGAGAAGGCGACGTACCCTTTCGACATCACCGGCCTTCTCGAACTTGCGTTCAATCAACTCCCCCATCTCAGGGTACTCTTCCCAAGCATATAGTGCTGGTCCCGTGGTTAATCCCAGCTGAAGATCCGCGCCTCCAGGTTTACCAAGCGTGGCGGAGACATGTTCGTAGTCGAGCACGTCGTCCACAAGCTGGAACGCAATACCGATGTTCCTCCCGTACGCATAGGCCATCTCCTTCCACACATCCCCGTCTTTGCACCCTCCGAGCACGACAGCAGAGCGCGCACCCTTGGCCATAAGACTCGCGGTCTTGAGGTATGTCTTGTGCAGATAAATATTCCAGGCGCCCTGTCTTCGCAGCCCCGACACATCTCCGGCTGGATCCAACTTCACGTCCTTCGTCTGGAGAATCTCACCCTCGACGAGGTTAGAGATGACGCTCGCAATCAGTTCCGTCACCTCCGGGTCCCCTAGACGGGACAGGGCAGCAGACGCGCGCCCCAGAACGAAGTTCCCGCCGAGCACGGCTAGCTTGTTGCCATAGGCAGCAGGAGCGGAGGGTGCCCCGCGCCTCAACGCTGATTGGTCGATGACGTCGTCGTGCAGGAGCGACGCGGTATGCAGCATTTCGACGATTTGTGCAAGCCGCCTCTGCGTTGGGAGAATACAGTGGTGTAGGGAGGGGGAAGATGTAGAGGGGGTTTCGTTGAAGGTAGGTACCGGTGGTCGGTGCCGCGTTGGAGGCTGGAGCATGAACTGGACGTCGGAGAAGGAGCTGGTCTTTCCAGGCATGTTGGGATTCCAGTCGTTCAACACATCTGGCCGCGACAGTGGAAGGTCGAGCTCGGATGCTCGTCCACCTGCGCCTTCCCGTTCTGCTTCCCAAAGCTTTCGTTGCCAATTGGATCCCAATCCGTTCGTAGCTTGCGACAGAAGCAAGACGATGACTGGTCGGACTTGTTTTGAAGGGTGAAGGAAGTAGTAGTTGGCGATTTCGGCGAGAGCTGGGTGGCCAGAACCCAGCATTGACAGCAAAGAAGACCGGACTTCAGCCAACTGAGGAGAAATGAGCTTGAAGGGGTCTGCTTTTGGCTGTGTGCTGGCCGTCGTACTGCTCCACCGCGCTCGACACCCAGAGAGCCGCAGCCTCTTCACAGCTCGTGAACAGGTATACATGGTTCCAGCACCAAACTTTCAAATGGTTAACGATGACGCGAGATGGATAGTAGTCACTGTAAACTCACGATGTGTGTGGTTTTCCCCAATCAAACTAACCTCAAGTACGTCCTAATAGACCCACCGACACTTTCCAGTCTCGAACACGAGAGCTCCTGTCCCGACAGCGGTTGCGATGTCATTTGAATGTAGAGAAAGAAATGCACTGGTCGACGTACAGGTTCAGGTTTGAAATGGGGGTCGGAATTTGTGAGCAAGACCAAATATTTGAACTCCGATGGCACCCCTTGGACCGTCATGGACCAACTCCTACAAGATGACCCGAAACCGGACGGAGGCCGTCTATAATACACTTATCTTGCCTAGGTACAGGTGCGTATTTTTTCTTAGGCTTATTTCCTCTTCGATTGTCCCGTTCACCAGCGCCTTTAGTGCGGAATCGGGCATGTGGCCCCCGGCGCAGCACTTCCCGCACCTTCTTCTGCTTCGATGGCTTCCACCTTCTCTCCTTCTCCAAGCGCATCTCCAAGATCCTCCAGGCCGCTTTCTATGAGCTGTCGGAACATCGAGTCGGGCTCCCAAAAGGTCTCCAAGGAGACGACCTGGAACTTGTCGTTGACTTCAGCGGTGGTCATTCCAAACACCTCGATCAGCTTTCCAGTCGCCTTGGCTCTGACGGACCTGCCTGAGCTAAGTTTCGCGCGATAGTTGCCGTTCATAACCCCTACGGAGACGATAAGCTTTTCCACGACCAATTATAAAAGTGAACCCTCACCCCAGTGTCTCCACTTTATCGCGACCTTCGGTGGACCACCGATAAGCTCCATCACCTCCCAATTAAACGTCTTCATCGCTCCCTTGAAGAGCTTGTGGCTCGCAGTGAAATCCATGCCCTTGGTCTCATACACCCCCTTCACCCCGTGCTCCCCGATGAGCGCATTATACGTTCCCAGGTGCAGCATGTCCTCCGCGCTTGACGGAGGCCCGCCGTTCAGCCTAAACTCGTACTTCTCCTGAGAGATGGTACGCCATTCCTTCGCGTCGACCTTAAATGAGGCTTCTTTCTCCCAGTTCTTTACGAGGTTCTGGACGAGGAGTTGGAGGGAGCCGTCGGGCCAGTCGGTGGACTTGGTTTCGTTGAAGACATTGTTGGTATTGGTATAATCGGGGCGGAGATTGTATCGCCACTTCGCGTCTAAGAAGCGTCGATAAGATGGTATTTATTTCGCAGAAATATGATGGAGGAGAGTGGCTGACCATCTTTGAGGACGGCGTTGGAGTCGAGGAGGAAGTCTGGGAAGGACATGTTCGATGAATCACTCTAGGGCCGCTATCGCTGTCTCCGCGACCCTTTTTATACATGTTCTGGACTGACCGGCACCCATTGTTCTTGGTGGAATCAGCGGCACTGGATTGGACGGCTTCTCTGACGCTTTACATCACTCAACGCCGAGTTCGACGACACTTTTGGGTTCAATAGATGGCTATCACATACCGGGATGCAGTTGATATAGTCCTTGGATTTATTCGGGCGCAAACCTGTTGCTTCGAAGTTCTCCTGAGTTAGAAATTACCTATCAGCGATTGGCTTCCAGGACACGAGTGTGGATCTGGTCTGGCTTCCCGCGTTCCATCCGGCAAAGTGACCTTCCCAGCTTCTGGCATGGTAGCTGTCTTGGTATGCTCAGGTCTGGGAGGAGAGAAGGTTCTCGTAAGTACACCACCGCTCTAGTAGAGCCTAGACGACGCCAAGTAGGGAATCTGGGGGTGCCCGGAACCCGCTTTATACCCTCCACGGCTAACTATTAACCGGGGCGTGTATGTGCCAACGGTCGAACTCCATTTCAGAGCAAAAAGGGTCTAACCTGAACACCTCATTCAAGAATAGAGTTGTCGGTCCACTGCTTCCCCTATCTGTAGTCAGCGCCCGCTTGTCCTTACGATAGGTGGCATGGTTGACCAGATCAGCAATAGAGACCATGATCTCTGTGGTTCCTTTTTAATGAGGAACTTCTACACGCGCTAGTGAATATGTGCCCTCTGGAGCGCTGGCCAAGAAACCCGGCGGGGAATGCTAGTGCCGGGATATCGATTAGGCGCCCATGATGTAGTGTGGGCGAATCACCTACGCCCACACTCTCTCCATAAAAGACCGGCCGTTTTTAAAGGCTCGGATACTTACTCCTCGTACTTTCTGGATCTCGGGCAAAAATCTGTGCTCGAAGCCACGATATTGCCCGGGTTTTCAACCATGAGGGCGACAAACGGTGGATTTCTCGACTTATATATAGCTGTATTGTGTAATATGCTTCGCCCATTCCACTCTGGGTGGAAGATAGTACCATGAAAGTGGCCAAATGGGTCGAACTCGATTTAACTCTTTGGGAGGGTGATAGGCGCCCGTGTATTACATAAGGCAGGCCACGTGCCATCACTACCGTTTTCGCAAGAGAGTCGCGCGTTGGACGCGCTTTCCAAGTCTGTGCCCTCTCCATCACTTCGTTCCCTGCATGACTTCCCCATTCCCAGCGGACCCAAATGAACAGCTACACGCTCTCGAACTGGAATGGTAGTCAGGATCCAATAGCTGAGGACGCGCTGGCAGGAAACAGGACCAGCGATGCCAATGGGGTAGAGACGACACCGAAGGGACGAAACAAACGAGCGCAGGGAGACTTCTCCATTGAGGGGGGTGTATCGTCGACGTCGATGGGGGTCTCTGTGAGTCTTCTATTCGCACTGAAGAGTCCAGAATGCTGACGGTCTTGCTGTGACTCACCCAAGTCTGGCCAAAATGGAGGGACGATCGGGAGCGACGACTCTGAAATATCTCTCAACAGCCTGTTCGATGATGACCGTCCTGTGGTACGACACTTCTCACTCTTACTTCGTAGCTAACTTCTACATTCTGCAGGACCTTGCGTCTCCCATCTCAAAGCGACTGCCAACATCCGTAGCAGAGGAGGGAAAACGCGGGCGAAGCGAGGAGCACGCGACATCGGAGGGGAGGGATGGGAGAGCTGAGATCATCAAGCCGTCGTCAAAAGTACACCACCCCCCACGGCACCCACGACCCTCATCAGAACCCCGCGCGGACCTCGCCTCAGTACACACCGAGGACGCTGAGGGCGAGGATGACGACGAAGAAGGTGAAGTAATTGAGCTTACGGTGCGTGTCAGAGAGTGTCGTTCCAGCCCACAGGACTTACAATAGAATCAGAGGATACCTTCACCAAAACCCCCACCTCGGCGACAGCCTGCTCCGTCCAGCTCACCACCTCTTCGTCCCAATGACTCGCTCTTCACCCCTCCGCCCAAACGCCCCAGACGAAAACGATATGTTCCATTCGTCGAGGTGCCACCGTTCCCCAAGGGAAAGCTTAAGGATTACAAGTCTCTCGGTCCTCCAAAACGAAACCAAGTGGCAAGTTCGTCCAAGCCAAAACCAACCCCCTCCAACCGAATTCCTGCCAAACCACGTGGACCTCATTCCAGGTCAGTTGCACCGAAAGCAGCTGTTTCGAAGGCCGCGTCCAAACCCGGGATCCGAGTGCACTCGAGCCTTGCCGATGCGTATAATCTCGCCTCTGCAGTCAACGCAGGATCCTCCAGCCAAGCGTCCCCACCTCGAGAACGAGCCAAGAAACGCAAAAGAGGGAAGGACCTTGGGGGAAGCGTCGTTCCCAACGGTGCTATACACATCGCAGCCTCCTCTGGAGATGAAGATGTACCTCTGTCACAAGTCATAAAGAAGTCCAGGAAGACGGGGCAAACCGACAAGCCACCACGAAAGAAGTCGCGTCCCGCCCCTTCTGCGTCTCAATCGCGGTCTGGGCCAGCCAAAGTAACGCCTCCCAAACCTCCTCCACCAACCTGGCACCGCGACGTGGCCCAAAGCGTCATATTGCTTCATGAAGTTCCGTTCGAGGGCTCGAACGCCTTCGATACTTGGATGAATGGGAAAGGCCTTATCCCTGCTTCCCAGGTTCGGGTCGATGAAGACACGACGCTACTCGCTTCAAACCAGTGGGTCAGCCGGTACCCAATTGCAGAGCGCTGGAGTCGAGAGGCTCTGCGCCGGGTTGAGGGCGGAAGCGATGACGAATACTCGCTTGGAGGGGATTGGTCCGATGATGACTTGGACGAGGACATCAGGACTGATTTTGGTGGGCTAGACAAGGACCCCAGCGTGGAGAGCGAGGAGCCTTTTGACGACCCATCGCCCCCCTTGAAGCGTCCAACCAAGCCTCAAGTGCCCAAACGAATACATCCAGACGCCTCTTTCACGACTAATGGAACTCCGCGACAGCATTCATCCCAAGGCAGGCGACCGAAACCACCCTCTTACTCTCCACAAACACCTAGAACCACTGTTACTCCGCTCGAACTCATCAACGACTCCCCTATTGTCCCATCCCAGAAAGCACTTGGAAAACGCAGGGCAGACTTGCCGTTATCGCCGCTACCTTCCACCACTGGTGACGCGCGTTCGCGGAACAGGATGAATATTGGGAATAACGCCATGGTGTACCGCCAGTTTTCCCCTGCCGGGCAGTCCGCTACTCACCTTCCCCTTAACATTTACCGAGGGAACCAAGACTCCGATGTGACGCTAGCGTCCTTATCGGCATTGACTTCACCACAAGGGACTTTGGGGTACGAATCACACATGTCGCACATCCGCCCAGAGGATGCTGCCTCGGAGGACCGCTCACTCTACCTCGGCGATACCGTACATACAAGCCTAGAGTCATCCTCATACTCAATGACGACGATGGACGATCTATGGGGGCCACGCGATACTCTGAATATGGACGGCAACCTGCTCGGTGGACAGCAATACCGACTTGACACGATCAATCCCTCACTGTTACAGCAATCCCACGAATTTATTGGCGAGGGTTTACTCAATGGTGACGACGGCGGCCTGGAGGAGGAGGACCATGGCTGGACTTTGGGCCACCCAGATGACGAAGGGGATGTGGAACACCAGGGGCCTGCTATAGAGAAAATGTATTCACCAGCACCGTCTGCCAGTTCTTCACGATCATCAACCCCGCTTTTGGTTCGGACGAAGAGGGCAGGTCGCGCCAACGAAGTTGCGGTTAAAGCATCGACATCTCGGAGATCCCCTACTTCCCCTTCGATCGCGGAAACAGACCTCTTTGCTGATATCCCGCTCTACAAGTCTGACTCCGACGACGAAGATTATGAGGGGAGTGATGCAAGAGGGGCCAAGCTGGGTCGTGGCATGCGAAAGAAGCGGAAGACCGCCAGGTTTGACATGGAATGGCAGGATGGGACTGAGTCCTCTGACGTTCGCTCAGAATCGGCGGCGGCCAAGTTCGTTGCGGAGGAGAAGAAAAGGGCTGTGACCACGAAGAAGATTGGGCCACCGAAGGCTGCTACGAAATTGGCTATTGGGCCTCCCCGTCGTGGCGGCGAAATTTGGGAGAAGGGTGACGTGGAAGAATATTGTCACCAGTGTCGACGCAAAACCCCTCTGCTCAAGATGTCATGTGCGGCGTGTCCACTGAAGTTCTGCAATAGATGCATCTCCCTCCGGTACGCACCTCAAACGAGGCCATTGTTTTCTTTCTCACTGACCCGTCGCAATCCAGTTATCTTGACATTGTCTTTGCACTGAAGTTTCCAGTGGTGCATCCCTGTCCCAAGTGTACTGACATTTGCAACTGCACCGCCTGCTGCAAGAAGCGCGGAGAGGTCTATGTTTCATCTACCAGGCCACCGCGAGTCCTCGATTCTCCCCCCGAGCCATATCAGCGAGAGAAGCGAAAACCAAAGCCGGTAGCAAAGGCCTCCTCGTCCAAGCCTGTTCCTCCAGTCGTCACCAGCATCGTGGTTCAACCTTCAAGCGATCTCACCTTCATGGGTCCCTTCTATGCTCTCGACGGATCCAAGATGCAGGTTCGTGTCGCCGACGTCGTTGAGCCGGTAGAAGAAGGCGCTCCGGAGGTTCCTATCGTGAGGCCCTCAGACTTCAAGCCTAGGCGCGTTTTCATTGGCCGAATACAGCCGTCCTGGGGGTTTGGGCCGCAACCTCAAGTTACATATCTCGATCCCCCGGAAAATGACGAGGTGATCCTTCCAGATCGAATTGACCACGAAAATTTGGGGAAGAAGTTGAAATTGTTTGTCGGGAAGAAGCCCAGGCCACCGCCCCCACCTCCCGTGTATGCGGTCCAGGATGAGGATAGTGAGGAGGAAGATGCCGAAGGGAGGGATGATGACGGGGGTATGCTTGCCTCGGATGGACTCGAAGATCCATTTTTGTCGCCCCTCACGTCTTTACCAGATACTGAGCTTCCGTGCGTTGGAGACGTTGAAGTTGACGATGGTAGGCGCCTTTCCTCCCTCCGTCTCGTCTCTCGACTTACGATCAACTCAGGGAAGAGCCACTCTGCAGAGAGCCTCGAAGACGGCGACCTTGCACGAGCCATTGCACTCCTGTCTCGCGCGCCCACCGAACCAACCACACCAATTTCGCCTTGATCTAGAGATTTTCGGGTGCTCTTTGGGATTATTCTAATTGCTTTCCATTCTTCTTCCTCTGGAATCTTGGCACTTCTATTCCAACCAATGTCCCGTTATGCTCCTCTTGTGGGTGTCTAGCATGCACACCGGTATCACACACTAACGGTAACTTTCATCTCAAAGCTCCCTGTTCCGTCACTCCTCATTGTTATCCCACACGACCGGCCTTTTCAATTCACTGCTTCTGAGTTCTACTTCACAGCTTGACTTTCTTCCGTTGCATATACAACTTCTGTCCATTGAATACTGAAGTACTCATCCTGCCCATGACCACCACCATATTCACTTTCGCCAACTCCTCCTTTTCAGGCCGGCTACACTTTGTGGATCAGCTTTCTAATTCAAATAGTTGATGACGCTATGCTGATTCCTGACGGTGGTGCAGCCGTCGTCGCCGTTCGATGCCGTTCCCTTCCCACTACACATCCCGCAAATCCTAGCTCACACTATGAAGCAAGTTAAAGCGTTGCTGTTCGACGTCTTCGGGACAGTGGTGGACTGGCGTTCGAGCGTCGAGGCTGAACTCAAGGAGTCGGGGGCTAAGCACGGGGTCGAGGCGGACTGGCCCGGTTTCGCGCAGGAGTGGAGGACGTCGTATATGAACGAAACGCAGGTTCATATTCACGATTCACGAAGTACAATCCACTGACATCAGTCCCCCGATAGGAAGAGGATCGCAAATGGAGGCGAAGGGCCCACTAACGTCGACGTTATGCACAGGGAGATCCTGGACAAGCTGCTGGCGTCGCCGCAGTGGTCATTCATCGGCCCTCATTGGTCCGAAGGCGAGAGGGCAGAGCTTAACCTCGTTTGGCATCGTCTCAAGGGATGGCCGGATTCGACATCGGGCTTGCATGAGTTAAAGAAGCGGCATATCATCGCTTCACTGTCGAACGGGAACATACGACTTCTGGTCGACATGGCGAAGCACGCCGACCTTCCGTGGGACGCCGTTTTCTCTGGGGAGTTATTCCAAACGTACAAACCGTAAGTGCCGTACTGTAGCTCGACAACTCCAACGATTTGGACTTCAGCCTAACCCTGTGGTCGATAGAAACCCAAAGGCGTATCTTAGCGCCGTCCATTACCTTGGGCTGGAGGTAGAAGAGGTCGCCATGGTGGCGGCACATATCTTCGACTTGCGAGCGGCGGCCAGCCTTGGATTGCCCACAGTGTACATCCCTAGACCACAGGAAGAGGCGGACCCTCATCCAGAGAACATCAAGAGCAAGGCAGACGGAGGGGAGGTCGACCTGGTCGTATCCTCCCTTACAGAACTGGCGGACATTCTGAATAAGTGAAAGGGTTGAGTAGTATTCCGACAGATTTAATTCCATACATCGATGAGTACAATAGCACGACGGTGCGATAGTTATAACATAGGGTAATAATCGATATATCCGATGGGGTATACGTACTGGTGCTATTACATTGAATGTTGCTCGCTTGTTCGATTTATTCGAGAGCGGAAGTAGCGTCGGCGAGCAACGAGAGGGCCTTCTGGGACCTGGGCTTCAACCTGCACTTATATTCAGGTGGGAAGCTGAGGGACACAGACGGGGATCAGCGACATGCTCAAATACCAAGTGGGTTAGAAGGAAAGCACACCTGATAACGCCATCCGTCCAGACCAACTCCGGGAAAATGGGTTTGCCGGTCTCATCCAGTTCGGGCAGGACGTCGCAAGTCGCAAAGGTGGTAGCGATGATGGAGAAAATGGTGCCTTCCGCAAAGTGCATACCGGGGCAGGTTCTGCGGCCAAAACCGAAGACGAGGTCATAGACACCCTTCATCTCGGCATCGGAGTTGTTGAAGCGCTCAGGCTTAAAGCTCGAGGGTTCATCATAGATTTCGGGGTCATGGGTCATGAACCTGTGGTCACGCCGCCAAGTTCAGCATCGCGACATACTCCATAAGACGATAGTAGACTTACCAAATGTTGGGCAGGACGATGGCACCTTTGGGAATGTGGTAACCCTCGTAGAAATCGTCCCGAGTGACCGAGTGAGGAACACCTAGCATGGGAAACATGGAGGTCAGACTTGGTGACTACGGAAACAATGGTACTCGGCGGAATTACTTACCCAGAGGTACAGGAGGATGCCACCGGAGGACCTCTGCCATAACGCTACGGATATACGGCAGCGAGCTTCGGTCAGTGATTGCTGGGAGCCTTGCGTTCCCAACGACGGAGTCGATTTCAGCCTGGGCCTTCCTCTGGATCTCTGGATGCATGATCATCGCGAGATAGAAGGCGAGGGTGCTTGAGGCGCTCTACATACATTCCGTCAGGTTAGGGCAGCGCGGTGGAAGATTGCAAGAACTTACAGTGTCTAACCCCGCACCAACAGAGCTGATCGCTGCCCATCGCAGAGTGTCCTCTTGGTCGGAGGAGAGGGGCCCGCTAGCCTCGGAGAAGGTGGTAGCACACAGGTTTGGCATCAACGCTTCTCCTGTCAACTGGTCGATCGAGTAAGTTCCTTATTTCTCCCATCTTTGATTTGTTTGTGGAGACCTACCATGTGCTTCTTGGCCCATTCGTAGGGTGCGGTGGCGGCGTTGTTCAAAATCGCCTTCATCTCCTTCGCCTCGCGCTTGAAGCCAGCACCTGGAAACCACTCAGGCACATACATGACTACGGAAGAGGAGGTAAGAGTGCGGACATGACATGGCCGGGCGAAGAGCGGACGTACGGGGAGAGAAAAAGTCAACCAGATAATTTCCGAGCTTTCCTGCCTTGCTGAAGTTTTCGAGGGAGATGAGCGCGTTCTGCAAGAACTCATCGTCTGCAGACTTGACGGTGTATCCGTACAGAATTCGTTGGATGATGATACCAAGCCGACTTTAATATCGGTCAGCAATTGAGCCACTAGATTAATGAAGGGGGAGACGGACAGCTGGATTTGTTCTCGGGACTTCTCTGGGTGCTGCAGGAGCGACTTGATCAACAACCGAGACTGTTGTTCCTGGAGGGGCCAATACCGGGGAATCGAGCTGGACGTGCTGAACTCCTGGGCGATGATCCTGCGCTGCCTCTTCCATGGCTCGTCGTATTTCATGAGAGTGATAGACTTGTTAAACTCGCATCTGGTCACAGCTGTCAGACGACGTTACTCCACTCCAGACCATGAATGAACTTACAGGTCTCCCGCGAAAGCCTGTCGATAATATGTCAGAACTATGTAACGTAGCGGGAAATGAAGATGACGATGACACTTACAAAATGGGGTCTATCCGAGTACGCGCCGGATCGTCTGTCCAGGAGGTCTTTGGCGACCTTTTGGGAGTTGACAGCGATGAGGTGGTATCCCAGGAGATCCAATTGGATGAGGTCACCTAGGATCCATGCCATTTTAGTTGAATGCGAGTGACGGGAATGAAAGGATTCCTCACCATACTTGTGCTTCCACTCCGCCAACTTGAGCCATCCATGAGTTTTGGGCATGTCCAAAGCATTGCCGAGAAGAGGGAGGGGTGTAGGGCCTGGCACTCTGGCGTGGCCTTTCCGCCTGTTGCGCGCCTTTATCTCGCTACCGATGTACCATACCACGCCCGACGCCAGTGCAGCGAACGCGACTGAGAGGTATGAGACCTCCCTCATCCTCTCGACAGCATGCTCGACGAGTGGTGTTGTGGGCATTTCTTCCCGAGAAAGGAGGGTGGATGACGGAGAGGGACAGGAGTGACTTTCGGCTCAATGCCAACTGTACCTCTTGGATTATAAGGTCTCCTGCCATCAGGAACCCCAAGAAGGATTCGCGTAATCTGGGGTGGGTGCAGACCCTGGTCGCTGTCATCTTGTTCTGGGATCAAGGCGGGCTTGATGTTGGACAGATCTTGTCGTAAAGCGCCCATCTGCTCACATGGTCGCCCCGAAAGCGGAGATCACTCAGCACTGCTATGTCAAGGAACATTCATGATGAGCTTCAGCGCCGATAATCACACTCAGTGCACATACCTTTCCTCTCCTTTTCTGGTGCTTATCGGTTAACAAGGGATGAACGTTCACTAGGCCTCGACCCCATGGAGGGGACCGAGTTGACGTATCTCCCTCTTTCGTTTGGCTGGGAATGGTGCGTCCGAACGGGGGTTAACGCCCACTAGTGCTTGCCTGATATTTTGGTTGCTTTCTTGTCTTCCGGGCTGCTTCTGATGCGAAGTGTTCAAGTGGATTCCGGATCAGCTGCACGAAAATTTGACCTACCTCGAGGCTTGCTGTAACTCTCCAGGAAGCAAGGGTCGGACGAGAAGAACGTGGTCGTGTTGGCAGAGGTCGTGCTTCGTGCTCCTTCGGGCTGGGCATGCCCAGAAGAAGTGAAATGAATTTTGACGGATTACTTCCGGCATTCCCAGCTCCTTCCTTCGTTGTGACGCACTCAGTAAAAACCGACCCGTAATCTGGTGCACTTTTTCGCCGCCGGAGGCGATACCGAGTGCGGGGTGATAAAGTATTGGAAAACCATCCCCTGATGACATGGAGTTCTGTCGCAATTGCACATCCAATCCCATGAAGCGAGGAAGTCATCGCAATTCAAATTCCTGGCCTCCTGTTTCAGAGGTTGTTTGTGGGCTCACCCGTAGACCCTCGCCGGTCGCAGGCAGTGTTTTGTGTGGGCGCTGAGTGATATAAGCGCCCGCCGCCATCATCGCCGCCACCGGTTTGTTTACCGCAACATCACGCGCTCAAACAGTGTCAGCGCATCTTGCTTCCTTCAACCTTGCTGGATCCGGCTTCTTTGCAACATTCAGCGCTCAGCAGAGTTGTGGCCAACTTCCATGAAAAGACTTCTCCATGTGGCTTGGACATCCCGCTCTATGAAATTGAAATGAAAGATATACCGGTGCGATTTGAATAGCGGTCAGGTACATATGCAGAGTCACAACATTCGTGGTAAGTTTTGTTCTTTCAGGTCAACTTTTTGGGTTCTGGCGGTGACGTTCATGGTTTAGGTTAAGTGTAGTCTGACTTCATTGAAGTGGCCTCGGGTTGATCCATATCATCGTGGTGATGGTGTAGCGAAAACAACGGGGCCGGTGTATCAGCGTGATAAGCCTTCCTGCCTAGGTCGAGTGAGTTGGAGTGACCAGCGAATGTAGCTTAGTCGCCTTCCTGATCCTCAATCGCACAATCGCGATGGAAAGAGTCTACAACGACCTACGTTCCGAGGATCCGTTCAAGATCGCTGTCCCCAGGCGGGTCTTGATTATCGGGGGAGGTCCTGCTGGGCTGGTTACGCTGCGCAACTTTATCGATCGGGGGACGTTCGATACGGTTCAAGTAGTTGAACGAAGAGGCGACGTTGGTGGTGTCTGGTCTGTCGATGCCTATTCCCATCCCAGAACGAAGCTAATGATAGTCCTCAGGCACCTCGAAGACGATTCCAACAGAGACAATTCCAAGCCACAGTGGCCATCCGCAGCTTATCCTGGGCTAATTGGCAATGTCCTCCCCGAATTTCTCTCTTTCAGCGGCTGCCCATTCCCTCCCCCAGCGACGGCGGAGGAAGGACAGCCTTTCCCCAAACTCTCGGAAACCTTCGCCTACTTGAAGAAATTCGCCGCTCCTTTTGAGAAGTCTGGGCATATCAGACTGAACACTGAAGTCGTTCGCGTTGAAGAAAGGCCTTGGGGCGAGGGCTGGAAGATCTCGCTGCGAGACTGGAGCGATAGTGGGAAGGAGACTGAAGAGATCTGGGACGCTGTGGTTGTCGCAGTCCATTGGCATGACAATGAAGAATGGCCAGAGACGCCTGGATTGGTCGAGCTTCGGCAGCTTGGGCTAGCGAAACACGCCAAGTCGTGGAGAGGCCCGAAGGAGTACGAAGGGAAAGTAAGTGTGTCGTAAGATCCCCCGAACTATCAGAGTTTCTGACCCGTAGCGCTAGAAATGCCTGATCGTCGGAAATGCTAACTCGTCGAACGACATTGCTGCCCAACTGGTTCCCATGGCCCATATACCTGTGCTCCAGAGTATACGGAGACCGCCATGGCCAGGCTTCCCCAGTCTCACAGATGAGCGCATCCAGATGGTTGCTCCCATCGTCAAGTATGCCGTCAGCGACAATTCGACAGCCAAATTCTCTGTTTACCTGGAGGATGGCACCATTATCGAAGACCTGGATGTCGTCCTCTGCGGCACGGGTTACTACCCGTTCCCAGATTTCGTGAAGGTCTTCAAGAGACCAGAAATACATTCAGAGCCTGGGTACGGGTACCCACTAACCCAGCCGAAGCCCAATGCCGGCGACGAACTGCCGGGGGCATATACACCAGAGCACCTGCCCGTCGTCGTGCCAGAAACGCGGCCGAGACGCATGCCGCACATGCACCGTCTCAGCATCTACGCTCCCAACCCCTCTCTCGCCTTTGTCGGGACCGTTATGACGTACACACCCTTCACCACAGCTGACATCGTCAGTTCGTACGTTGCCCTCGTCTTCTCACACAAACTACCCATTCCAACCTCGACATGGGATCGCTTGCAGTATGAGCGAGACCGCCTAGACATCGTTCGGTCAAGGCTTGTCGGAGTTGAGAACCCCACTTCATTCCTCACATACAGTGTGATGTCGGTAGATGAGGAAGGGTTTGGACGCGCGTTAAGGGAAGAGGTTGTCAGCGTACTGCCTGAGCTCGACCATATCCTGCCCATTTGGAGTGAGGAAACCTCCAAGGCCAAGGAGAACATGTTCAAAACCAAGTTGGAGGCACTGAAGTGGGCGAGGGAAAGAGGCTGGGGTGGAAATAGGGAACAAAGCCCGGCCGATACTGTCTAGGGTGTTTGATGCGTCGGAGCATGGGAAAACGATAGGGGGATATGGCATGTCGGAGTGAGGCGCTTAACCAAGCGCCCATCCAAGTTGGTTATGACATCTGTCTAACACACAGAAGGTCTCCAGTTCAAGTCTGGGTTGAACCTGTGTTTTTGCGTTAGTTTGCCCTCTTTTTAAACCCTCTTCCAGAATACATTTACTTAACCTCGTCTGGGGTGCCTTTTCGTTCGCCTTGACCAGGAAAATCACAGAAAAAATTCGACCAGAAATGAGCGTTCGTGGCGCACTATAGATTGCAACTTTTATGACCCGAGGTAAGGTTCAATGGTCTAGTGGTTATGATCTCTGTCTTACACACAGATGGTCTCCGGTTCGAACCCGGATTGAACCAGGTTTTTGCTTCCCTCGCCTCGGGGTCGATACTCTTGGCGGATCAATGATCATCGATGTCCTCACTCCTCAGTCCTGGTTCCTTGAAGCTTTTGGTACCCGGCAGACTGTGACGGAATCGAATCCATGCACAACTCAGTGAAACAGGTTTCCAAAACTAAATCCATTTTTTTCAGACTTCGATATTCATCCGTACGCCCTTCTCCCTTGTCGACACTTCCAATACCTCTAACTCGACGTAGCTCGGAGGGGAAGGGCGAGAGAGCCTTAGAGAGACGTTTTTCAGCTGAGCCACCTGATTCGTCGGCTTGCTGTTCGAGCCCGGGGGTATACTGGTCGTCGATGCGATACGGCTTTGCAACATCTCCCTTAGCTCCCCTGCTGATGCGCAGAACGAATCCTCCAAAGAGAAGGACTTCAAATTGGGCAGGAGCGCTGTTCCTTGTTTCGCGGCCAGTTGCGCAGCGCTACTGTTTCCAGGGTCCGCATAGGACATCAACGCTGCATTTCGCTGAGGGTTGCCACCCATTCCTCGCCTGACCGTAAGTCGGGG
Organism: Coprinellus micaceus; assembly: GCA_951394405.1. Taxonomy (NCBI): domain Eukaryota; kingdom Fungi; phylum Basidiomycota; class Agaricomycetes; order Agaricales; family Psathyrellaceae; genus Coprinellus; species Coprinellus micaceus. The sequence goes on from OX596342.1 coordinate 2,188,193, forward strand.
TATTATCTCGTCCGACGCTTTGCTGATCCGTAGCACCAGCTCTTCGACACCCTTGAGCTCAGCAAGCAGACACACAACTCCGTAGTTCTCCTCCCACACCACGTCCAGGTCGCGCGAACTCTCCAATGTCAAGCTACGTAGCTGGAACGTGCAGAAGGACCGGCGGAGCATCGATATGGCATGGTCTGCGCTGTAGGCAGTACGAGAGTGGATGGAAAGACTGGTAAGGGATGGTGTGGTGATGAGTTGGAAGATGCGGGAGATGTACGAGCCTTTGTTGGCGACAGACAAGGAACGGAGGTGGGGGAGGTGAACGGCGCTATTGTTAGGCGCAGTTGATAGTGGGGTTGGGACCGCTGGCATAGGAGCCGCCATGTCCAGAACGCGTTCATCCTCTGTCGTAAACTCCTGGAGGGATTGGGCGGATCGAAGCAACTTTGTGAACTCCCCCTCGTGGAAGTGACTTCCCTTTGACCGAAGATGCGTCAACTGTTCCCAGGGAAGTCGGAGATGAAGAGTGGGATGGGGTATGTGGATGAGGGTAAGGTGTCGGAGCTGAGGCGCCTTTGAGAAAGCGTCAATGGCGTGCCATGGTCGAGGCGTGATAAAGCTATGTCCAGTCGAAGCAAGATGCAGCCTTTTGAGGTTGGGAACACGGTCAACGGCTGGAGATAGAAGGGCGTGAAAGCTGAATAAATCTTCCAGGTCCAGCGTTACATCCTCCCAGCGTCTCGCCACGTCGACCAGTGGAATGAGCAAGGAACAAACGACGTCTCGAATTGCGTCATCCTGCAGCCCAGATGCGTCCGTGCTGTACTTGAGGGAAAACGATACCGAGGCGTTTCCTGAGCGCATAAGGGATGTATCGAGAAATTTGTGGATGCTTCGAGATATTTCGAAAGTTGAATACCCAGAGGGAAGTCGTTCGAAAGAGAGGTCGAGCTGAATGTTAGACCAAATGTCGGGTAATGAGAGTACAATCGCCCTCCAATAGCCGCAGACTGCAGCGAGCCTCCACGGTATCCTGTCCGGATTCCCGCTGGGCACGCTGCTACTTCCTTCGTCGTCCCTCGGTGGCCACGACACCTTGGAGCCCGATGTGGCGTGATGGAATATCTCTTCTAGAATCTCAGGTGGAAGGTGGCGTATCGGCGACAAGACCGCGCGAGCCGTCGAAAGGTGAGCCTGAACGCCTTCTCGATGAGATTCCAGCGCCGCCAAAGATGCCTTCAGACGCGCTATCTCGGAGTCAACCTCCGAGAGAATCGTCACCGTCTCGTCAATGACCTTATCCACAAAAAGCTTCTCCTCTTCTGTGGGGACACAAGACGAGTAAAGCAGGGGATTAGGCAGCATGGGGAGGGAGTGGCGCCCTGAAAGTGATTCCATGATTGGCTGGGTTGGAGGGAGTAGAGCTTTCCTACTTCAGGGTTAGGAGAGTGTCGACCGAGAAAGCGTTTGTAGGAGCTCACCGGTAGTTCGCAAGGAATATAGATGTTACTTGCGCCTTCAATTTCAATAAGAATCGGACAAGGGAGTGGCTCTGACTACCCCCACTCCGGTGGAGCGTTCGGAACTTGGAAAGCTTGGTCTTGTGGATCAGACACCTGGGGACTACCTAATCCGAGTCTAGGTTGAAAGAAGAACCTGCAGAAAGTCAGGCGACGCGATCCACGCTGCAGTCCGACAACTCACCAAAGATTAGGCGTGAACGAGTTGGAAGCAGGCACCCCCACGCTTCTCTCTCGGCTAGCAGATGATGGTTGGGGACGAGGGGCGTTTATCAGCATCCGGCCAAACGTCATAACAGTCCTTGATCGAAATCGGGGGACCTACAACAAACTTGGTCCCACAACAACAAAGACCGCTACGGTCACTAGAATTTCATTATATATTACTTACTGGGAGAGTCCTACATGGAGGATGTATACGGTATCCGTAGATCAGGTTGTCCGTGAACACAAAATAAAGAGCGTCAAGATAAAGGAGGGATGAGGGGGGTTGGTCATTTATGAATATTCCATGTTCACTGCAACGGTGCTTCCGAGTGCGTACTCGCGGATCGCGCATTGGGCCAAGAGGCCTTAATCAGGTCCGCAGCCTTCTCCGCAATCCCATAAAGCGTCGACATAAGGTGGGCGCTAACTTGGGTGGGCATGGCAGATGCATCGACGACGCGCAGGTTCGTCGTGTCGTATACCTTGAGTTGTGCATTTACGACGCCTATTCACAATGAAATAAGGTGTTGGGTCAGAAATTGAAAAGCACTCGATGATCTTCTACGTACCTCCCAGGGTACGACGCATCATAGCGGCCGTGCCAACGGGATGCGAAACCGCGTTGAAGTTGTCCCAGATCCAACCTCGCCAATCAGCGTCGTTTCCTCTGTTGGCGTTGTCTGGGACCCTGCTTCCAGGGATAGTCTCCCCAGTCGACAGAGTGCTAAATGGAGAAAAATAGGTGTCAGTGATATATTCAAGACCCAAAGAGGGTACATCTTCACCTCATGGGTGGGCTGGTCAACACTCGGCGTGATAAGCGTGCGGCTGCAACTTGCACTTCCATATCGAAGTCAGTCCTAAACCAGTTTACCGTGACCGTTGGTTTCGTGAAAGGGTTTGTCGACTTGATATGCGATCAGGGAGCTGACTAGGTAAAAGAATGTGGGACCGACCGTGATCTTCACGTTGCCACGACTGAACGGAAGCAGGTTCCACGTCTGAAGTCCAAGGGTGCTTCAAACGAGGTAAGTCAGACGACTTGAGATAAATGGCGTTGGATCAAGGCTCACTCTGGCCAACCATAGCTGAAGAATAGCTCTGCAAGGGGTGCTTCGAAAGAACTTCAGATATAACGTATATTGGTCAATTAAGCATGGCTCTCACCACTATTGTTGACGATTAAGTTGGCTTGGATCTGGAAGATTTGCTGAAGAGCTGCAGCTGAATACGCGGAACCTTGTTCTGCTGTCGCCCATGACGCGATAGAAGAGCGAATCTTGCTCACGATGGAGCTGGCTTGAGACCCAAACAATTGGTATAGGTTGGGATAGGCGATAACGTTGGATGGGCCTTTTCCTCCTGGATTGAACCCATTCCCCCCTGCGCCGAACACGCTTTGAGGCTATCGACGAGAATGAGCCATAGAGCCATCACTAAGAGAAGCGTCCTCACTTGGTCCTGGAGGTTCTTCCCCACTGTCCAGAGGTGGACAAGGGTAGATATTCCGAGGGGAGTAAGAAGGTTTCGGTCCCCAATGCCGGATAGTTGCAGCAATTGGGGTGTCTGTTCGTCAAATTATGAGCAGCGTCAGGTCGCAAGACGGGACAAGCACGAACCTGAATAGCCCCAGCAGCAAGAATAACCTCTCGCCGTGCGTTGGCAGTGTACCTTGTCGAACCACCGCTTGATGGAGCGAATTCGACACCAGTCGCCGTCACAGGGATCGTAGAACCCGAGAAGTTGATCTTTGTGACCTAAAGAAAGACATAAGGAATAGCATGAGTTATCAGGAAGGTGATCTCCACCTGGTGCCTGGTCAGAGTAACCCAGTTCGAGTTTTGACTTTCATTAGGAGCCAGGTACGCCATGAGCGAAGACGACCGGTGGTCGCTATCACGCCAGTTGATTGTCTATTGAAGTGAGTCAACGATTCTCCAACCGAGGGATATTCCTCACCAATGGTGTGATTGAGACACCGTTAGGTGAGCCCCCATTGATATCCTTCGCATGGCTGATCCCAGTCAGGTTGACCATGGTATTGATGAAGGCTGGCTGTTGGGGTCCACCGTACATTTGATTAGGGTTCGTTACCTGCACCGGCCCATCGTAACCGTGGTATTCAGCGACGAACTGGGCACCCTTCGCAGTTTGCTCGCTATTGGGGGGCGAAAAGCCTTCTGACTGTAGTGACAGTTCAGGCACATTCATGACGGAGAGTTCAATGGACTGAACCTTTTTCATGTAGCTCCAGATTCCTTGCCAGTTCCACCCAACGTTCGCTTCTGAGGGTTCCAGAAGGCTCGACCAAGCGTCGTACTGCGCGGCGAGACCTCGAGTAAAGGCAGCCCCATTGATAGAAGCTAAAGTTTCCAATGAATACAACACTAAGTCAAGATGGTGAAGGGTATACGTACTACCACCACCAAGCGTTTTTCCACCAATGATTCCTCTTCCGTGGTCTGTAGGCCAGTTCCACATCAGGTCGGTCCCAAACGCTTGGCCATACTTGTAAATGTCATAGATGCGCGGGTCATTTCGATCGTCGCGTCCAGCTTCAACGACTAAGACGGTGACTGAAGGGTTCTCGGCCAGTCTTGCTGCGACTGTCAAACCTGACAAGCCACCGCCTACGACAATGTAGTCGTATGTCTTGCCGTCAACATCATTCGGAGATGTTGTGACCGCGCGTTTGTTGAGATTGGGAGCCGAAACCGAGAGATGAACGAAGGAGAGGGCGAAAAGAACGACGGCGCCTAGAGAAGGCATGGTGGATGGACGCTGAAACCCTGCTAAACGTCAAGGGGGGTTGATGCTTATAAGAAAGAAACACAACATCCACGCGTATAAAAATGGAGCTCCGTCGATGACTTGACAATCATCTAGATCATTCACGGCTATTTCGAGCCTTGAGGGAATGCGGGGAGGGTCGAGGGGCCGACCCTGGAGCATCAACCCTTCCGTGTGGGAGTTGCAATAAGCCTCCAGACACCTGGGTTAGGCTCACTGGTCGAGGCGACGGCAACCATGCCTTAGTGATCACTGAATGTATCCTCGCCGCCATACCCAGTGCCCGACAACAAGACTGTCCCACAGGTGTCCATATTGAACCTACGCCACCCATGGCCGGCCTCTGCCGTTATCTGCATCTGCCTGTGAGTAGAACGATTAGCTTCTGTGTCAATGCTCTTTTAGAGAAAGCTTGCGAACGACCTCCGACAGCAGCACACAAACACCCCACACCCGAGTCCTCCCAAGAATCCGCAATGCGAGCCCTACAACAACTGGCTCCGATCCCGAGGCGGACCTCCACGACGAGCCTGGCTCACTCAAAGGGACAATGGCCCACCCGGTCCTATCGAGCGAGCCATTTCTGTGCGAGAGGAAAGGGATAAGTAACTGCGTTATGGCTGGCAAACAAGTCTGAGGATGCCATTGCCAGGTTCGAACCGCCAGCTTTCGGAGATTCAAAGTTCAGTCCCAGAACTATTCCCCGATCTGACGATGACAGTTTGGGTGCTTTCCATCCTCCTCCTGTGCACTCTCACCACCGCGGCACTACCGACGAGCCCCTAGAAGAGGCCTATAGTAGGTTTGCAGCTTTTAAGCACAACAACTAATCTCCCAGCGAACCCATCAGCAGATAGCACCCGTGAAGTACCCTAATTTCAATGTTTTCAAGATTCCTTTTAGATACGACCCGGGGCGGCCTTGGAAGGACCATATGACGCCCAGTAATCTTTTGGAACCCATAATGGAGTGAAACACACTATTTTGGGCCAACCACCGGACTAAGTGCCTCTAGTCTACTCCCGACCTTAAAGAGGTTGCTCTCCAGACTTGCTACGTTCGGTCGACCATTTGATTATCATCTTGTTCAGGTACCACCCCACCAATCGCATGACCAGCTACTATAAACTGCCCTACAACACCCTCGCAAATTCCCCCCGATGTCTTCGAACCACGTCCATCGAAATGCCACTGTGGCGGACGAAGTTCTGAAGTTCGTACCTCGAACCATTGCCTATTATGTCCATTCAATCGCCTCACGATACTACACTCTCCGTCACCCCCCTTCCTGTGGCTAAAATGACTGCGCTTTTGCGTGCGCCCTGCAACGTACATCGCCTCGCTGAGGCAAGCACTGAACAAAGCTTGCCTGGCCACGCTTCTTGCACCTGGGGTTCCATCGCTCACCCGTCCCCGATTCAGCCTCCTTGTTCCTCGCAAATTAACTTCACAATCGACAGACTATTCGACCTTATCTGCGCATATTCCCTGCTTCCTGTTACCTTTCGTTCGAATTATTATTCGTGCGATAGGAAGGACGATGTGAGCGGAGAGCGGGGAACTCACTACAACCCCACATCGTTCGGTCAGACCTGATTAACTTAATGGCACCCCTCTTTCTTTGGCTTGTGAATTTCCCAATCCACCGTGGCCAAGGGTGGGGACCTAGGCCTCCTCGAACCCATGCAGACTACGGCGACACGCAGGATGAAATGATCGCTTTCAGATCATTGCAAACAACGAATAGCCTCGCACTCTATGGGCCATTCACCAAGGAGTCCAGGAGAGTCTGCGTGGGTTCCGGCGAAACACGAAGGGATCGAGTGAGACTACCCACCGTTCGTCCGATGGTAAGCCAGATCCGGATTCGGTGCTACAAGGCCTAGCGTTCTAAAATAGTGATAATCAAGAGAACCAAGGATGATACGGGCCTAGAAGACGAAAACATGGATACGCAGAAGAGCGGACGACGAGTCGGCAGGAAACATACAAGGTACACAAGCGAGATTGACGCGTGGAAGTCGGGCAATAGAATGCAGCAAACGCAGAAAGCATGGATACACGACCTCCCCAACAACCCAACGCTCGCGTCTGACCCAGGGTTCGCTAATGGTAGCCCAAGACCATCAAGTGCAAGGCCGCCTCATTCTCCCCAGAGGGATTCTCCTCTTCGAGTAAGCCCGCAGATCCTCTTCCAGTGGCGTTAGTCTGATGTGGATCTGCTAGCGCCCCCGGCGAAAGCGACATATTCTGCGCATTCTGCGGTTGAGGGCTTTCCAACGATAAGCTCGCGACTTGGCCCAGTTGTCCTGCCAGTGGTAGGGCGAAGGAATGCGATGTTGAAAAGGGCGATTCGGTGGCGGTGGGGCTAGGACCGGACGATGCAGGTACTGAGAAAGTCTCGCTCACGGAGGAAGATGCACCGGATGTCCCTCCGAGCTCTCTCCATGCAGGTGTTACAGGAGTAAGGTTTGAGCTACTTCCCCCTGATGGCCCCTGAAGCTGCTGTAGGCCTTCAAAGGCCCCAGAGTATTCGGCGTGCACGCCGTAGCGCGAGGCTGTGGGGTGAGGGTGCAGGCCCTCGAGGTCGATAGCCGTATCTTGTGTAGGATATCCCTGGTGGTAGACAGCGTTAGGGTCCTCCAGGCGCCCCTGGTACCTGTACCGCTTTCAGTCCGAGACGCTAACGAATCGACGAATTTATCTTACCCATTATAGGAGTATTGAGTTCCAAAAGTTGTGGATGACGGTGACCCGTCGTGTTGCGTCCGCATATGCTGGGCATGAACAATTGGCGGGGGTTGGGCCTGAGCAAGAAGGAACTCAGGCTGACTCTGGTGGTTATCCGGCAAGAATGCACTTGGATCGGGGTGAATATACATGGGCTGATATTGTGGGATCGCCACAGGCTCGCTCAATGGATAGCTGTGAGGGAAGGTCGGTGACGTCGGGCTGTCTTGGGATCGCTCGTCGGCGGCAGAATGACATGGGAGGACCCTATACGACTGGTTGCTCCCGCTGGCCGGATAATAGGCGGCCTGCTGATAATGATTGGAGGTAGAGTCTAGTTGAAGATTGGGGGGCCGTGGTCGGTTGGGCCTGTGCTCGCCGAGAGAAAGCGAGGACCGACGCACTTGCGCAATACCCGCCATCCCGCTCTGAGACACGCCGGGACGAGGATCTCGCAGAGACGTCAAAATCTGGCCGATGTCGTAGTATTCCGACGATCCTGCGCTGCTCGAAGTGTTGGTGCTGGAACTCCGGTTTCGGGTATTCGCCGCTGACACTTGTTCCTCGGGCGAGAGTATCGCCAACGGTTTTGTCTTCGGCCTATTTGGACCTCGTACCCTCCCCTCCTTGGCGTATTCGCAAACGAGGCTCTTACTGATGCACCGCTTGCAGGAAGGGTGTTCCCCGCTGCACTGTCAAGTTCGTCGCACCATCAGACAACGGGCTGCCTGGCAATAGGTCAAGAGCGGCGTACCTTGGCTTTCCGTGTGCGGCACTTCTCACAAGCCTGCGCTGTTCGCAATCTCGGGTGGTCCGGCGTGCGATAGAAGATTCCTGTTGTGGGATCGAGAGAGCCTGCAAGGGCACCATGGCGGGATGTGTGACTAAAGCCACCAAGACTGAGGGAAGAGGGCGGCGGTGATAACCGTGGTGGAGGATAAGGCGAGGCGGTCGGAAATGAATCATAAGACGAAGGCATCCCTGACGCCATGTTCACGGCGAGGCCGTGCTCGTACGGTGGCCAGCTTCGAGGTCCATGGTGTAGCGGTGAGTGCCTATACCGCGGGTGTGTCTCTGGTGGTGCCGGGTAGAGGTCGTGTTGCGGCATTACCATGCAGCTTGTCTGAGGATGGCTCGCCAAGGACAAACTTGAGCCCTGAGCTGCGTTATGGTGTAAAGGACTCGGATACCCATGAATAGCATCGCCAGAACGAGGGCCTACGAAAGAACCCATCTTGTCTGTCACTCCCCCCGCCGGGCAGAAATCGGAGTGGCGCCTGAATTGCATGCGTTCGGATAGGCCAAGGCAATGGGAAGGGTCCATGCGCAAGAGGGGAAGAACGGCCTGTATTGCGATTGGCCTTTTGTATGGAACCTCGAATAGAATCAAGGTATAGAGTTTGGGCGTACACCGTGTTCTCTGTTTGGCACGATCTGATGTAAACTGTATGTTCAAGGTCCCCACTTGCCGAATTTCGGGCTGCTGACCGATTGTAATACGATCGAAATACCCCTTCTCCATTCTCACCTCGTGGCAAGCGTGAAAGCAGGGCACTCCCTGTCCATGAGATCAGGGGAAACTTCTTTGCTCTGATCCGTACTGGGCCTACTCTCGCCGTAGCGCGTTTCACATCGACGAAACGACCGCAGAAAGTAACCTGGAAATATACATTCCAATGACCATGGATCGGGATATAACCCGTTTTGGGCGCCTCTTTTCGGCCATTTTTGATGTCCGCGGCACATTGACGCGCACGTGGCGCTTGCAGTGCCCCTTCCCCTACCTACCGCTACTACTAGGGTTATACCTCGCTGAAGGGAGGCGCGAACGCATTGACTTCTACCCTTCGGTGGGTATACTTGCAGTAGAGTGTAATCTGCGCTTCACTTGCTGCTATCCGCGAACGGTGACCCTTTACCTCTACGCGTCCCTTCGACGAGTCTATTTAACCAAAGGGGCCGAAGAGTCCGGTCACCCAGTTATCTCCTTTCTCCCTCATCATTTCTGCGATACCTATGAGGGGGCGAAGATCTGGCGATCCCGCTCCGAGACGGCGCATCCATCTGACACGCCATCTTTCCCATACTCCACGAACTGGGCATTCGCCACACCTCCATTCTCCTTGTCCTCGTACTTTTCTGAGTTTGAAGTTTATTTGATGAGAGAAATATGGTTTATTTATTCGCCGGGGCTTCTCTAATATAGAGCTTTACGGCGACGGCGGACAGCCTTTGCCATCGCACCGACGCCAAAGGTAATTTGAATCCAAACCCTAGGAAACTATTGGGGAGGGGAGATACGATCGTCGCTACGTAAGTACAGCGCACGTCCGGCGCCGCACCAACCTGGCGTGGAATGTTCTGAGGAACCTGGATGAAACCCTTCTCTTGCGACTTCGACGACGAGAACCCTTTACACGCCGCAGATACCGCCGGGAGCTAAAGATGGGCGTCTCCTTTCCCCCACGTCAGGGAACAGACACCTGCGACGGGCGACCGAAGATAGGATGCCCGAAGCCAAAGAAGCACATATGTTGGTCGCTGTCCCGAAGGTCTGACACCAAGACGAGGTTCCTTGGGTGCAAAGCGTCGACTTGAGGCGAGTACCTCGTTTGCACATCCGTTTACACAAGAAAGCCATGAACCGCTCTCACCGGGTGCAGAAACCTGCTGAGATGGTTCTGAGCTTCCTCATAGATGAGGGATGCGTAGAGAATCTGTAAAGCAGGGGGTTCATTTAATATTCCTGCCCTTGCGAATCTCAATTGGTCTCTTGCTCGGCGTGTATGGCCGTTTGAGGGAAAGATCCCATTTCCGGAAACGCTTCACCAACGGCGAGGTGCCTCGACGAAAAATGGTAATTCTCAGCACCAAATCTGCTCCCTGTATGATTGGTGCACCCCCCCGAGAAGCGTGGAGAGTACAGCGGTGAGGTTTTGAGGTTCTTTTCAACTCGTTATACATTGACTGATTGAGAAGGAGAATGCCGAACGTGATCAAACACGGAGCAGAGCCCTTGATTCAACGGCTTGGAACACATCGCGATTAAGCTGGGCTAGATTCGAGGGGTTCCCCAGTCCGTTTCAATCTCCCCCTTGCTCGATCTGATTGTGCCCAGAATCTTAAATAGAATCGCAGTACGAAGTACCGCGGAATCAGGCAGACTCAAAGGCGATTCACGACTTGGCGAGGCAAGTTTGAGACTTCTAGCGTCGAGGGTCACCTCGCCGATGTCGAACAAGGCCTCATATTCCTGCGTTAAACACATTCTGGTGTGCTTGGGCCCTCGTTTTTGAGCTGGCGTTGAACACCGGAAGACTATCGGCTACTGTACGTGCAAGCTTGAGTATCGACCAGAGGGAATGCCCCTAACTTGAAGACCGGAAGGCTGAGGCAATACTTACGTTTACATCACGCTCTCAAGCTCTGTCTCTTCTGCGTCGTCAAGGTACTCTCGGTTAGCCTCCTAGATATGCGAGGCAGCTCGCAGAATCTGAGTTTTCATGAGTTACATGATCTTGGTGAGCTCGGGGCTGCGCTCGGCCTCTCTCTCTGTCGACGAAGGTTGAGGCTAGATTCGTGTGCTTATCCCCGGTAGACACACGGTTATTCGAGCCCGAGGTGGTCCGAGCTTCCCCCTTGTATAGACAGTGCTACGTGCTATCAGTTGAGGCGGCGAGGCGGGTGGCGCTGGGGTGGCGCTGGGGAGACATTAACTTTCATGTACACCGAGTCCGTCGTGGCGGAGAGCTGTCAGAACTGCCAGATGGAAGGCCCTTCAATGGTCGAGATCGGATGTTTACCAGCACTCAATAACGGGGAGGTCGCAATCCGGAGTGCCAAGTGTCAGATGATATGGTTCGCGTGCATGCAGCCCTCATCAAACTACCCCGAAGAGGTAAGTAGCTGGTTTATCAACGTTCATTCCAGCTCCTTCATGGGTGGTCGGAGACTCACTGTGGTGCGCGCTAGCCCTGTTTCCTCTGGGGTCGAGGTTTTCTGCCGAGTAGAATTTCTAGTGCTCAAACGATACGTGGAACAGCAGGGATATCGGGGATGCCAGCAGAGCATTGTCTGAGGACCCCGATTCCGATTAAGCGCCGACCTGCAACCGGATCACCGGGATACCAGTTTCCCGGGGCGTGTTGTGACACGCATCAAGCACTTTGCACTCCAACCACCACGGGCGCCCCAACGAACGACGACGCCCACCAGCGCGCCCCCCTAAACAAAGGCACCCAGAGATGTTTCGACTCCTCCTCGATAAGTTTTATTCAGATCGATGAACCTCTGAAGGAATGGTCTTTGTCGTGACCAATGACAGGACTTGCTGAAGCAGCCTCAAGACAAACATGTCCCCCTAGCCATCAACGACGACGACCTCGAGTTCTGCACAGCGTAGTGCGCGGCTATCAAGAGTCTAAACCCAACCACCTAATGCCAATCGCAATCGCGCGAGTCTATCTCCGCGAACATCCGTGACATCGACGGAACCGTCTGGCTACTGACCCAAGACAATCGTCGTGCATTCGAACAGCGCAGCTATCGTCGACTATCGCCGTTGAAGACACTGACTGGCTATTCTGTTCTCCCAATAATGTGACACGCATCACGGCTGTTTACGATTCTCGTCACTGCCGCGCAAGAAGCCCCCATTTCCATCAGCAAACCAGTGAGGTCGTCGCTTTGCTAGACTTTGCACACTAAGAAGAGTGAGCGGCGACTTTGCTGAGCGGCGCTCCACTAAGTTGTCCCCGCCATCATGTTGCAAAGTCGCGCGGCCCTCATCATAGTGGGGCTGCCTCAACTAGGTGGAGCCGCCCTCATCGTAGTGGGGCAAAGTGGGGGACGAGTATCTTAGTGTAGATAGCCCTTGCTAAGTAGTGACCACTAATCTAAGGATACAAAGTCTGCCACGGTGAAGATACCTGAACACCAAGCCCTGTAGGCAGTCCTGCCCAAGCCTCTGGCGGAAACAGAACAACGTTCCGAGTGTGTAAAGCAAGTTGAGTGACATTTATTGCAGGGAAAGCGACGACAGCAATACAAATAAGCATAGAGAAGGGATAGCAGACAGTCCACGGTGAGAAACGAAACGAGCGAATTAATCTATGTATAGCGGTTGTCGTGGGTAGAATTCTGCGCCACCAAATTTTCGAGGTCTTCGTCACCCTGATCGTCGGGAGCACCGCCAGGGCGAGGAGAGGAAGGAGCAGGGGTGGGGGAGGGAGAAGCAGGAGGTCTGTCCTCAAGGTCAGCTTGAATCAGAAGCGAGAAGTCAATTTGACATACGGGGTTCCCATCGCAAATGAAGGCTCGGCTTCCTTTGCAGCACGGGCTGCCCTCCGTACCTCCCGTTGCTTGCGAATGAGGTCTGCGGACGAAAGCTGGGGTTCGATGTATTCGGGCTCTTCCTGAGGCTCGGCTTTAAACATCTCCCTGCCCATGTATCAGCAGTGGAGAGAAACAAAACCCAAATAAAACATACTGATTCCATCGAGCGAGGGTATCTTTAACCCATGAATCGTCGGGGTCACTGAATAACTCGAGGAGGGAATCATAGAACTTATCCCGGTCGAACCCGTTGGTGTGTTTCCAGTTAATTAATTCACATATCGTCCACCATACCTACATAGGTCATGCGTTAGTTTGATGCCACCCTATTTTGGATGCGACGTTACGACGTACCAAAACTGCAATATAGCAGATCGAACCCGGGGTCACCTCTGTCATGTCATTCAGTGCAGCCTGACCGGTGGGTTTCTTGGTTGCTTCCCCAGGGATCTGGACCTTGGTAGACGACGGGGCAGTGAAGACATGCCTCCAAAACTAAAGGGTGATGAGATCAGTGGATTCGTTCAAAGACACAAGTGAGACGCACCGTAAAGAGAATCTCTGAGATGCAGAGATTATGTTCAGGGTCGTCCGGGTCGTAGTCCATATCACGGTACAGGAACATGGGAAACTCCTCTCCGGTCAGGCGGATCTTGCCACTGATGACCTTGTTGCGAACACTGAAGGCGAAAGCACGATTAGATCGACTCGTTTAGAGTTCCGCGGGAATGACCTACGCATTGTAGTCCTTCACGATGTCTTTGCAAAGTCGTGGGGGTGCGATTAAAGCCAACGTCAGCGGATGTCGAGGACCACGACCATAGACCTTTTCCTCCTCTAGGTTGATACCCTCCTGCCCCGGAAAGTTCTCCTTGAGCCATGGGCCATAGATACGGTTCACGTACAACACCCCTTTGAGCTTGAGCGGACCGATATCCCAGCCACGACCTGTACCTGCGGCTTGATCCAACTGGGGTCTGTCAGGACGAGCAGGCACAAGAGCGAGTGGGGCGGGGACTCACGGCATGACCGAAATCTCGGAGGCATCGGTTAGCGGCCAGATCTTCGATGTCCTCCTCGTACTCGGGGAGGCGTGCTGCGAAGATTTCGCCTGCTGTCTTTTCGAGTGCATACTTTTTCAAAAATCTGTCATGAGGTCAGCGTCAGTCTACTGTTGGACGGTGAACGGAAATGCTCACTCTTCTTCAGTCAGCCCTTTTCCAGTCTCCAGATCGACAAACTTTTTCTTTTGGATGCGGTTGGAGACGTAGACAACCGCGACGAACGAAATGTTCATGTGAACGGTGCGCATTATATGCTGCGCGACGTATCTATACGGGTCCAATGGTTCTGACCCACTATTAAGAGGTCAATTTGACGAATTCAGGTCGCATATATGCACTCACGACGTCCGATTCCCGCCAAAATAGGCGCTCAGGCTAACATAGCCTCGACGTCCCATCTCATCCTCGAACGGTTGAGGTTGCTGTTGGCCATTCTTCGCTGGTGGGTCCTCGTCTTCAAATCCTTCTTCTTGGCCATCCGATTGCTCTTCCTCCTCCTCCTCATCGTCGCTCAGAAACTGGAGATGGCGAGCACGCCGACCCTCTCGACTAGGGGAAAAGGACTGAGTGGAGCGTGGAATGAATGATAGCATGGGCCTACCGTTTCTTTGCTGGTGCCCGCCGTGCACTGCTAGGTGCATTCTTGCGCTTTGCTGGTGCTCGCTGCTGTCTCGGGGGTGGAGGAACTGGACGTGCTTCGCTAGTGAAGGGATGAGTGAGTGAGTGACGCCAGAGGTGCTCAAATACCTTCGAGCACTCCGCTGAGTCTGCGCTTGGGACTGGGACTGAACTTGGGACTGGGACTGTCTTGATGCAGCCGTCCTCGGGGGCATGGTGCGAGTGAGGACAGAGAGGGGAGGGGCGAGACGCGAGCGAAATTCCACCATGCGAGAATCATGTGATCGAGTCCACCGCAGAGGGAGAGGATAACGGGCGTCAAAGCAATAAAGAGAATGATTTCCATTTCCACTACGCAACCCTACAATACACGAATGTAAAGTACAGGATACCCCATGATAGAACAATGTGGCACACCTCTCAACAGCCGTCGGCGGCGTCGAAGGAAGTAAAAAAGCGGACACCAACAGGCAGTCACTGGCTAAGCCACGCAAGAGACTGCGGTGTCCATAATCAGAGAAATAGGATGCACAAGGGGTCTTAACGCATACCAAGCACAATAGGGGGTTGGATTTGGGGTGCAACACCCCGCTCCCCACACGCCGGAGCCAGAGGGCTCAAAAAGCAGAAAAAAAACGACGTGAAACATGCCTAACGCCACTCTCTGGTGGTCGTACCCCAAACTGGAGCCACTCTGGCACCAAATCCCTCATCTCCTGTCCACCATTTTGCACACCGTGTTGGCAGATCGGGTGTTGGTGGTGTGCTGGCACCCCAACGGGACGACGGTTGGGCACTCGGGCGCTCGGCGGTGTTGGCATTGGAGAGGCAGGTCATAACGCAGATACGCTGAACGCCCGGATCGATCTGAGGGAGGACAATGGGGGTTGGAGACAAGAGTGTGGCTCCAGCGTGCACAGCAAAAACGAGTCTCGGCAAATCCCGGTATGATTCCCACGGCTGGTCAACCATCGCGCCCACTGCGTACGGAGACCTATCTTTCCCTTACTCATTCCCTAATGACTTTATGACCCCCTCATTCTCAATACAGTTTTTGTCTATTCCTTACAACATATAAAACATATTTTCACGAACAAATCCTACACGAGTTTGATATCTGGCATGACAAAAACCCGACAAGGTCGACCATCCATAAGCGAGCCTTCACCCTTCCTCGGACGTTGCCAATGTGCTACTGTGTGGGTGTGTTGCTAGATCAGATGTACACACCCACACTTAGGCTACACAATCGTTGAGCTCACATAGGTGGGCCTATACAACCTCCTCCAATGACAGGCATTCATGGATCGAGTGCCTGCAGGACACATATGGACCCACAACCAATGGTAATGCACAGAGTATATCATATCAAGCCACAATACAAGACGTAGTTAATTGTAGTCCCCGTACCCAAGACCTGCAGCATCACCCTCAAAAAGTCCATCATCGTCTGCTCCCTCTGGCCCCAGATTATCATCATCATCAACGTCATCATCTCCCCTCTCATTCAGAATATCATCCACTTCGTCCCCTCCTTCACCCTCCTCTTCTCCATCTTCATCTTCAGAGTCAACCACAACCTCCAAATCCCTGTACTCATAATCTTCCATCTCCAATGCAAGATTTTCTTCTTCATCCACAGCCTCACCACCAGGCGCATCACCACCCTCGCAGTCCGCATTGGATTCCGTATCACTCACTTCACCCATTTCAACATCTTCCTCAGCGGCTGTGGATGAGAGCTGATGAGAGGCCACAGTGTTGATCTTCTTGGCGTAGAGGTGCATCAGGAAATTCCTGCATTTGTATGTAGATCTACAGAGCCTGGATAGGCGGAGTAGCTGTATAGTTTGTCCCCCAATATATTGACGCCGTAGTCCAAGTGGGTGCCTACGCAAGGCTACCATAGACACACCATAGGTTTGCCATAGGCAGTCGTACGGCACATAGGTTGGTAGTCAATGTGTCTATGGTGGCTACTGTGTGCCTGTAGGTAGACCGGAGGTCTCATATACCTCGTCGGCTCACACTCATGTCGAGAATCGGGCTTTGCAAATCGGGGGAAACAGTTAAATAAAGACGGTAGCTACGGGCGGTAACAGGGGCTAATACATTATGGTGAGGAGAGATCTAAGTTACAGAGGGCAGGCATGAAAAGAAAGAGCGAAGATAAAAGACAGGCTTCAGTCGCACTGGGCATCTGGTCCCTCCGACAGCGGGAACTCCTTCCAGTCGTCAACGGCGGCACTGATGTCGTCGTCAGTGAAGGTGGCTTGAGGCTCTTGTTGAACGTCGACGACCTTCGCGTGGCGGCTAGAATTGAATTAATTTCAAGTTTGAGCAAAATATGAATGAGAGCTCACCGGGCGACCTTCAAGAGATGCTCGCACAACTGGGGGATGATCCTGGCTTCGGAGGTCTTCTTCTCGAAGGCCTGAAGGTTGGCGAGGTGGGTGTTGTACTTCTCCTGGTAGGCGCTAGCAGCGAACTTGAGCTCGCAAAATTCCCCGGTAACCCACTGGTCGAGGATACATTCGGTCTAGAGTGAACCCGGTGAGATAGTTGGAGGGGCAATCAACAGTAATCAAACTCACGGCGGTGAAGACCAGGGCGATCGTCGACATGGGAAGCTTTCCATCTTGTGAGAACTGCTGAGGATAAGACGGACCGTC
Organism: Coprinellus micaceus; assembly: GCA_951394405.1. Classification (NCBI taxonomy): domain Eukaryota; kingdom Fungi; phylum Basidiomycota; class Agaricomycetes; order Agaricales; family Psathyrellaceae; genus Coprinellus; species Coprinellus micaceus. The sequence goes on from OX596342.1 coordinate 2,205,119, forward strand.
GTCCTTGGAGTTCTTGAACCAAGTCTGATTGATGATGGCTTGGAGCGACGGGTGCTGGAAGATGCCCTTGCGATTGATAGGATCCTAGTTGGGCACGGTGCGTTAACATCAGGTCCACGTCACAACAGAGAAGAACGTACACGATAGATGAACGAGGAGCGGTCCAAGAGCGACTCAACTTTGTCACGCAATTCACGCTTGCTCAGAGTCGACGTTGCCAGGCCAAAGAGGTTGTCGACCACGGGGCGGGCGGCCGTCTTCAACTGTCCACGGATCTGGGATGCACGTTGGCAAATCTGGGGCTGGCGTCAAAGTCTTGAAGATGGAGAAAATATTAAACTCACCAGCTTAGCGCATACAGCCTCACAATCAACGTCGAGCTTACGGCGCTTGCATGCGTCGACCCACGCCGACATCACAAACTCGTTGCGGGTGGAGGTGTTCGGGAAGCCGTTCTGGGTAGAGAGTAAAGCGCGAAATATACCAATAGCATCCTCGAGGACCTCCTTGACAACACCCTGCTCCTCGAAGTCACCCACGTTGTGTCGCTGACGGCTACCCTTGGCAGCGGGGACCGTGACCTTGACCTTCTTCATCGTGATGGTCGTCGCACTTGCATCATGGTCTTCATCATCATCGAGATCGCTGGAGCCTTTACGCTTAAGGCGACGGGCTGCTGGTGGGGACTCCGGAGCTGGAGATGATGAAGGAGCGGGAACAGGTGACGATGAGCGCCCACAGAAGCGCAAGTCATCATCAGCTGTCGGAGCTTATCAAGGTTTGTGAGACGAAGTCAAAAAAGAGATCGAGGGTACTGACCTAAACGCGACTTGTGGCCAGCAAGCTTCAGTCTGGACGACCCCACCTAAGAGCACCGTAAGGAAAGGGTCCAAGGATAAACGACAAATGAAGAAAGCTCACTGGATTAACGCGGGCCGTAGGAGCGGGGACAATATCGCCGCCTCGGGCAACAAAGCGTGAAGGCGGCCCAGTCTCAATGCGGTCTGTTTCGAACTGGGTGAGTACAGGAGGGTGAGCATGAGATACGATTAGAGGAGAGAGAGAGAGAGATGTACCATGTCGCGGTTTGTAGTCGGAAAGCAATCATAGTCTTCATCATCAGGTTCGTCTTCGGATTCAATGTCTGGGTTGCGGGGGCCTAAGCCGTGATTGTTGGGTTAGTAGGATCCCAGGATGCAAAGGAGGTATACGGACGGGTTGAGCGTGAATAGCCTCGACGTTCCTCCTGTTCTTGCTCATGGCGTATCGCAGAGCGGAGGGCCTTCTGCTTGGCTTCGAGATCCTTCATCTGGCGATCGATTTCTGGCGCAACAAGTCAATAGTATCCCGGGGGTAGACAGCAGAACCAACACACCATTCTGTTGCTGCTTCTGTGACGGCTTCGAGGGGCGACCACTGGTGCGGGGAGCAGCTTCGGACATCGTTGAGGAGGCTTGGTGGTGGGAGGAAAGAAAGGGAACGATGCAAAATGCCAGGACAAGGCCACCATTCTTATACAACCGCCGTGGGCAAATTCAACACTGTCATGAATGCTCATCACTGTAAATAGAAATTCGCGTCGCGTCGCGTCACGCAAATGTGCGCACCTCGGTTGGACACGAAAACCAACTGACATTCAACGCATCAACGTGCTCGTTTGCAGATGTGTACGTGTCTGCACTCGTCACGCAGATATCATGCACGATGAAGGATGCACGCATGCATGAAAATGGCCAAAGGCGGTCTGGAACGCAATGAGTGATTGACGCGCCGGGTGACTTCGATGAATCACTCACCGTGGACTCATTTCTACCTTCAATGTCTTCGCAACACTATTGCCAACATTGCGGCCGTGGCCCTTTCGATACAGAGCGCGGGATTGAACATCACGTCGCCAAAGTCAAAGCATGCCGAGATGCTGCCCACGAAGCCTTTCGAAGGCTGGCAGAAGCGATCTCCGAAGACGCTGGGAAACAGACAGGATCCGAGGCCGACGCGCCAGAGCCTGAGCGTGAACACGACTTCGAGTTTCCCGAGGGCACATTCGAGTTTGAAGACACATACAGTGGGGAGGTGCCGTGGGACACAGACCATCCTGCTCCTTGCCAAACGAGGGAGAGCCAACCCGGTGATCAGGACGACATCAGGGAGGAGCGGCCAGAGCCCAAACCCAACTGCATGTATGTCAGGGAGTTCCCAGAAGCGGCGGGGACAACCTATGGAACAGGGAGACCAGATTACGATGACATTCGCAAAGGTTTGCGAAAGGAGGAACGTCCTTGGGGTCCGTTTGAGGACCTCGATGAGTTTGAACTGGGGGAATGGCTCCTAGATAACGTCGGTCAAAAAAACACTGACAAGTTTTTGAAGTTACCAATCGTACGTATACCGCAATCTCCAAACAATTCATTAACCCAAAGCGCCCCTCTAGACGCGAAATCGATGCGCCCCATCCTTCAAATCGAACAAGGACTTTTTAAAATGTGTCGATTCATTACCAACGCACAGCAAGCCGTGGCGCTGCGACATCGTCAAGATCACTGGGGACAGACCCACCGAAGAAGGAGGATTTATGGTCGAAGAAGTGGAATTGTGGAGCCGGGACCCACTTGAGTGCATCGCGGAGCTCCTTGGTAATCCCGCTTTCAAGAACGACATGCGGTACGCACCTGAGCAGGTTTTCGAGGACGCAGAGGGGAAGGTACGGGTCTACGACGAGATGTGGACTGCGGACTGGTGGTGGGAGACTCAGGTAAGCGTCCTGCAAACCGTTTTTGATGAAGAGCTCACCCTACTGTTAGAAGAAGATTCCAAAGGGGGGAACAGTCTGCCCTTTCATCATCGGAACTGATAAGACCCAGCTTTCTGACCACAGTGGGGACAAGACGGCATGGCCAGTCTATTTGACGACGGGGAATATCAGCAAGGAAGTCCGGCGCAAGGTCTCAGCACGTGCCACGGTGTTGCTGGGGTACGTACCTTGTGCAAAGCTCGATTGCTTCGATGAGAAGACTCGATCCGTAGCCGGCTACCAGCTTTTCCATCGCTGTCTGATCCAAATCCTCGAAAGGCTGGTGGACGCAGGCAAGAAAGGAGTCAAGATGCTGTGCAGCGACGGGTTGATTCGATTAATCTTCCCGATTCTGGCTGCGTACGTCGCCGACTTCCCCGAGCAGTGCTTGGTGGCCTGCTGCAAGGAGAGTCGCTGTCCCAAGTGCTATGTGGATGCGGACATGCGAGGGGAGTTTCTGGAACCAGGAGACGTCCGCAGGGAACCGCGATTGCCAGATCGTACCCTCAGAATGCTCGACCACAAGAGCACAGGTCGGCGATTCGCAAACTTCGAGAAGGATGGACTGCGCCCGGTATTCAAGCCGTTTTGGAAGCACCTTCCGCATGCCGATATCTTCTCGTGCTTCACACCCGACATTCTCCACCAGTTGCACAAAGGCCTATTCAAGGACCACCTGGTCAAATGGGTCACAGAAATTGCAGGCGCAAACGAGGTAGACTCACGTTTCCGAGCCATGCCTAACTACCCTGCACTTCGTCACTTCAAGAACGGCATATCGACAATTTCTCAATGGACGGGCACTGAGCACAAGGAAATGCAGCGTGTATTGATTGCGCTCCTGGCGGGTAGTGTGCAGGTCGAGGTAATGAAAGCGGCTGTCGCATTATTAGACTTCATCTACCTGGCGCGCCTTCGCAAACATACCTCAAATACCCTCCAACTCCTCGAAAATGCCTTGAAATCCTTCCATGACCACAAAGACATCTTCATCCGTCTGGGCATCCGTGACGACTTCAACTTTCCAAAAATGCACCAATTACTCCACTACCCCGAATCCATTCGTTCTCGAGGATCCGCCGACGGGTACAACACCGAATCCCCCGAGCGGCTTCACATCGACTACGCCAAGCGCGCTTATCGTGCGAGTAACAAGCGGGACTATGTGATCCAAATGACGAGGTGGCTCGGTCGACAGGAGGCCATGCTCCGGTTCCGCGACTACTTAGTTTGGGCTGGCGATGGTCGGAGGGAGAGGGAGGATGATGATGACGAGGACCAGGAGGATTACGACAAAGAGGGGGATGGCGATGGTGGTGGTATAGTGTCAAGATCCGTAACTGATCTCAACGCCCCTGAGGGCGTGACTCAACTCCTGGACGCGAGTCGTGATGGCAACACTCATCGAATTGCTGTGAAGCCTCCCTTTCCCCAACTCTCAGTTTCCACCATTACCTCGCGCTATGGCGCACAGGATTTCGTCTCAGCGCTCATTCGCCTTTTCCGTCGGGAGTGCCCACCCCCACAAGCAATCGTCCTCCCGAATAGTCGTGACCGCTTCGATGTCTACAAGCAGGTGTCCGTGGCGCAGCCCGACTGCGTCCCAACAGGACAAATCGGCGGCATCGCCAAGGTACGAGCTGTACCCTCATTACCCACCAAACGTGGTGGAAGGGACTCTATCCCCCATTTCGACACAGCGCTAGTGTGGGACCCTGAGGAGAAAGAAAGGAACGAATTCACGAGGGGGACATGGCTTGAAGGGGCGTACCTCCTGTTCGTAAATATGCATTCTGTTGCTAACCATCCTCCAGGACTCAGAGTTGCTCAGATTCGAGCCATTTTCTCTGTCCCTGCTCATCTGCAGCAGGCAAGAATTCCCCGATTCCTTGCATATGTCGAGTGGTTCACACCATTCCGCGCTCCGGATGCCACAAATGGGCTGCGCTCCATATCTCGCTCGTACACCCGGGGTAATCCAACTCCAGGGGTTATTCCCCTGAACCATATCGTTGGAAACTGCCACCTGGTCCTGAGATTCAACACTCGCTGCCCTTCTAACTGGACGCATCAGAACGCTCTCGAGGAGTGCAAATCGTTTTACTTCAATCATTGGATTACTCTGACCCAGTACTATCAGCACCTCAAATCGAATGAGGACGGCATTGTAAATACATAGCTCTCGGCATAATAGCACTCTTCAAGTATACAGACCGGCAAAATTGTACTAAAAGCGATAGCACTTTTGAGCCTTCGCAGTGGGTTTGATCGTTCGGGCACCACGACGCCTCCCACCTTCCTCCAACGTCACCTCTGGGACATCCGCGGGTGCCATCGTCAAGGAAGGAACAAGCATTAGATTCACGGCCACTTCATCTCATGCATTCTCTCTAGCATCCTCCAAGCCATCAAAGACATTCGCAACTGTCGGCGTAACCCGGACTTCCTCGTACGTGCAGACAATCTTCAAAAGGGCCGGCCTAACCTTTCAAGGTGAGAGAGCAGCTGGATGATAGATGAAGAGATACTCACAAAACCGTCACTAGTTGCTCGTGGGGCATCCGAGGGTCTTCACGGCCAAGCCCACCTCTATCATCCGTGGGTACTACCGCGTACGTCGGGTTGGGTCCCCATCGTGGATCGTCGAGGCCATCATCTCGATCCTCGCTCTCCTCCTCCAAATCCCAAACCTCCCAGTCCGAATCACCCTCGAACAATGTCTTCCACTCATCTACGTCCTTCTCCCACTCGTTCCGCAACTTCTCGCATTGATTTTCCCAGTCGAAGTATTCTTCGGCGCTTCGCCATGCTTTAGGCATCGGCGGGTACTGAGGCTTGGCTGGTCTGCAGGCTTTGTCGAACTTGGGTCTGGGGATGTTCTTGCCCTTGCGCTTTGGGGGCATGGTGGAGGGAAGAATGGATGCTGGGATGCAACAAGACAGTTGCAAGCCATGTATCCCTCTCCCAACATTCATAACTCGAGCAGGATCGCTTCATGCGTAACTCGGCACCTGCCCAATTTGGGAATAGGGCAAGGTAGCATTGGCAGCTCCTTTCCCAATAGTATGCCTACTCTCATAGGGCACATAGTGAGGGTAGTATGCTCATGGACTATGGAGCTATATGAAGACAGCATAGGTCCTGACAAGGACAATACGGACAATACAGGACTCAGTCGGACAAAGCGGGACAATAGCCCCCACAAAGACTGAGTAGGCGCGGGGGCGCCTACCGCGTTTGGACACTTTCCTGATGTGATTGGGCTGAAGTGGGTATTCACCAACAGGAACTCCATGACCAGGACCCCCACCACAAAAGCGCATCAGCATATCACGATCGGAGAAACTGATGTAGAGTAAGCGACACATTCCAGGTGGACATATGGGCACTCACACATTGACATCGTGGTACACCCAGTCTTCATCTTTCTCCCTCTCATGTCGAGCAATGGACGGACCCATGTACTCCGTAGTCCGCTTGTGTGCAAACACAGGAATCATGTGGACTGAGCGAATGACATCATTGGGGTCAACAAAGCCAAATGCACCTGAGTCCTCAATGTCTGTGTCAATGAAGCCACATCGCTGGAGTCGCCCCTCCTCCAATCCCGGAACAGCATTCCCCTTCTCATCCCTAGTAATCCGCCCAAACCATCTCACCCACAGGAAGTCAACCTTCTTCTTGAGCTGTGGCTTGCCATAGACATCAAGAAGGGTGACATCAACATGATAAACACCACATAGGCGGCCATACCAGTATGGGTGGGGCTTGAGTCCAGACCCTGGGTCAGGATCTTCACGTGAGTGGAACATGAGATCAGTATGTGTCGAGTTTGGATTGGTTGAGTCTTGTTCGCGCTGCATATCGTAGGTCGTATAGTTGCTTCGAAGTACCTTGTGCCGATACATGATGCCCTTGTCAAAAACAATCCGGGTGAGGTCATCCTCACTAAACTCAGCATCACTTCTCTCCTCCTGAGGAAGAGTGAGTCGGGCGAGGATATGCGAACGGAGGTCGTCGTAAAAGTTCTACAGCTGAAAGTGAGTAATAATGCAAGAGGTGGGTGTGATACACTTACGATGAGGGCAGGATCACCATCATGCTTGGTCAGAAACTCCATAATATTGAGGGGAAAGTTGTTGTTCTGCGAGATTTGATAGCGAGCTTCTGGACTTCCAGGAGGCAGTGGGTCAGTCTCTGAGTTTGGAACAGTGGGGGGATGCTGAGCCTTGCGTGCACATCGCTTCTTTGGGGACATCATGCTGGCTAGGGTGTAGCGCACTGAAATTGCTTTCAGCAGCCTCTGTCGCCGGTAGTGCCGTGCAATTTGCCGTCCAAAGGCACGCATCTTGTTGGTGTGCACATAGAACTGCTTTACTCGGCGATGCTCCTGTTCTCCCTAGGTAAGGCATGGAGTCAGCTCAAATTTGCAGGTGGGGAGGACGTGGAGAAAACTGACTGTCTGTGTTGAAAAGTTATCAGTGGTACCAAATCGAAGAATTGCAGGAATATAATGCCCAAGATTATGGAACTTGAAGGTGGTGAGGTTCAGTCTTCGCACCTTGCTCTTTCGGCTTGCTTTTGGCACTGTAGGTTCCCCTGTGTCACCCTTGGCAGCTTTCTGGCGCTGCTGGCGGCGAATTGCAGCAGCTTCCTCGGTAGGGAGGTTGCGCGTTGAAAACTGAGAGCACACCTTGGATTGGAACTTCCGAACAGACATGCCCAGCGCCCGTGTGATGAGCTTGAAGGCAGAGATGGTGGATGTTCTGTGAAGCCTGAGCTTCCCGTATGCATGCCAGAGACATAGGACAAATAGCATATCAAGGACGACAGTGTTGTATGGGGCAGGGAGGAGACCTTCAAAGACAGGGAGGGCACACTAAACAATTGGTGAGTGTGGCGAAGAACACCAATTTTTTTTTAATCACCCACCTGAAGCAGGTCCTCAAAGTCCCGCGCAGCCAACTTCTTCATTGCAGAGGCGTTGTTGCTGAATCTCCAGATAGTTCCACGCCCATATGTAGGGACCAACCGGTAGCGTTCATTTAGGGTCTGCGCAAGATTGCCTGGGGCAGCATGCAAAATCCGTATGAGGTGGGCAAAGATCGCCTTCCACACACCAATCTCAAACTCATGCAGCAGATCAGGAACAAACATGGTGTAAAAGTTGAACCCAAATTCCGATAGTGCTTCAGAGAACGCATTCTACAGCCATGAAGAAACTGCTGTTAGCATACTGGCAACAATGGAGTGCACAACTGCAGGCGTACCCTCACAGGAACCTCAGAGCAAGACTCCAAAATGTTCTCAACCCTTTCCCCTGTCACGCCAATGCCATCTCGGAAGATTTGAGCCCGTGCTTTGTTGATACGCTCTCGGTAGGCTTCATCATCAACGCGTACCCGCTCCCTGCGGTGCTCATCGTTCTTCGTTCCAAGTTCGTGGAACCATGCTTTCTCTGTAAAGCAGGTTGGGCACCCGCAGCGAGCAAGGGGTCGAATGCTTGTCAAGAGTACCCTAAAGATGGAGATGTCAGTCCGTCTGATAAGTGAGAAGTGAGAAGACTACCCACTTCTCCGGGTAATCAGCAGAGTAGGTAAAGAGACGGGGGAAGACCCTGTGCGTGATACCACCGAAGCACTTGATTACGACTCCATTTTTGTATGCCTCCATAAACTCCTCATCCTGAAGGAGCATCTTCCAGATGGCCTGCATGAGTTCGCGCTTCAGATGGGTGATGGTGGGAGCTGTTGCACCCTGGCTATTCTCGAACAGAGCCTTGTACTTCTCCTGGAGATCCGCTGGCAGCTGAGCGTAAGGCAAATCATCAGCGACAAATTGAGTGGACTCTAATCAATTCCTTACTGTGGGCACGTAAGCCAGGTGGTGGGCGGCATAACATGTGGGCTTGCCACGCTCGTACTTTGACTGATTACCAAAGAAGACGTAGAACGGCCAAAGCGCAGCTGTCCCAAAGTTGGCAAGATGGTTCCATCCGAATAGAACATAATCGCAGCAACGACTGTCGGCATGTCTGGACGACCTGGCTTCCTCATCTCGGAGTCGTTTATTCTCTCATGCTCCTGCCAGAACGCATCTGAATTGTAGACCTCCGAGTAAACACGTTCGTTTGGGGAGTCGGTCGTTGGCTTCCAGTATGTTTGTGTTGGAGTGTACTGGTATGTCGCCGAATCTGGACCTTCAAACGCGGTCTTGAGGACCTCGATGAGTTTCCGATGCAGTACAACGTCAACCTTCAAGCGGGGAGCCCGATCCTCTGAGCCAAGCTTTCGGCGCTCGCAGGAGATGGCAAAGTCGACACTAGTCTCGTGCCAAGAGGAGGAGTGCATGAACGGTGTGGTGGTAGCCTCCTCCTTGTACTCGTCGAGCCTTTTACACTCTCTCCGCAGGTCAAAGTCGTCCGGGACGTCCTCGATGTGAAAGTCCTTGGCTTTCAGAACATGCCGCACAAAGTAGTTGAATCCTTGGACTGAACGATCGGATATGGTAGCATAGTAGTATTTCACGAGACGAAAAACAGAAGAATTGAGGAACGGGCCACAGACGGTGTCAACCGTTGTTCCCTTGAGAAACCCGTCGCGCAGTCGACCAAACCCCTTCCACCATGCAGACGTTTCATCAACGTCGGGTTTGGTAAAGGTGGGAATATCGGATACAAAGCCGTCGTCCTGTGGAGGGGGCGAAGCAAATGGGTACCGACGCCAGACCTTGTACAATCCAAATCGGTTGGTAGGTGTCTTGGTGAGTGATGGGCGAGCCGGGGCAGGTGGAGGTGCAGTAGGTGGGGCAGGTGTCGGCTGTGAAGGAGCTACTTGTCTGGGTGCGGGAGCTGTCGTCGTGGGTGCAGAAGCCTTTGTCCTGACAGGCGGTATGATGTCGTTGACCTTGCGTGGCACTCGGCGCGCTGAGCGCCTCAGAGCAGGACGGGGAGGAGGAGTCACCTTCCTTGGGATCTGCTCCTTGACAGCCTCCCAGCTCCCTTCATCATCACCGTCAACATCCATCGCATCTCCTTCTCCCTGAGCGCTTGACCCTGCCGCAGTTGCCGATGGTGAACCGCCAGTGGGCGCCTAATGTCACATGCAAATCAGTTACGAGGATGAATAAAGCTGCCAAGATCCCAACGTACTGGTCCCTGTAGTACCTGACGTCGAGTGCGCACCCCAGTAAAGACACGAGCCTGTTCAGCAGCAAAGAGCGGGCATATTGAAGTGTGGTCGGCGAGCCCATGAGCGGTCGGGCGTGACTCCTTACAACCGGGAGCAGGGCAGATGTGGCTCATGATAAGCAAGAAAATGAGGGCGCAGAGGCTGAGAATGAGCCTCATCGCACCATCAGACGACGGTGGTGGACGGTATGGGGTGGTGGTAGTGAGAGGGGACGAAGCGCTGCACAACCAGAGGCATCCCAATTCGTGCTAACGCCGCCAGATCACCGTTTCGGTGTGAGGCAGGCTATACCAAGTTTAGGCAACGCGGCTGCGCCAGACTTGGGGGACCTTTCCAAGTTGGACTCACTTTGCATAGTGGTGGCAGCTTAGATGAGTACGCACAGCCTAGTCTACTTTGTTGGCGGATCTCCACTAAGTTCTGGACACAAAGTAACGAAAGCGTAACAAAGCGTAGCTATCGACGGCTGCACTTTGCCGCACTTTGATCCGCGTCCCAAAGTGGCAATAGCGACCGCCGCACTTTGCCGCCCGCTTCTTGGTGCGGTGCAACTTTGCAAAGCGTTCTTAGTGTTGCCCACTATGCTTGTTGGCGATATCACTGTTTTGCTGATGTCGGTCTTACGCTGGGTCGCTCGAATTGGCGGAACGCGGACGTCTGAGAGGTCAAGTACTTTCCTCCTCGGGGGAGGTCATTGGCTCACGCTGAAGGAGGCTGGCTGGGCGTGCTCACTTCGTCGACCGTACTCAGGTACGTTCACTATGCGCGTGTCACAACCAACTGCATCTGATTTCGTTCACGCAGCTGTCGGTGAACAACTAGTGTGTTTCTTTGCCTTAAGCTCGCATCGAACCATTCCGAGAGCTTTCCCTTGGTACTCGCACCTCCAAATCACGGTACAGGCCCTTTCTGACCAGTGGTGCGCTCCAACATGGGAAATAATTAATGGGCAAGGCCACAAAGTCGAACTTGTATCCAGTTAACCTTTGCTAACCACTTTCTTCTACTTAATTCTTTGAACATCGGGGTGTCTAAATGATCATCCTGTATCCCTGGTGTCCGATACCGGAGAGCGCCCAGAGCCCATTTGCCTCCCACAGAACGAAGGGGACCGCGATGCACCTAAGTCCCGCAACCCCATTCAACCGAGGATGATTTCTTCTGACATCCAGGCTTCTTGCCACGGCGAAAGCCATGTTTCTCCTTTGCATCCGAGGAAAAGTCGAAAGAAGCGCCGCACCGTCTGAGATCCTCCGGTTTCTTCGATCTGGGGTGGCGGTTGCTTCTGAAGCCCATTCTTCCCAACTCTCCGCGTATTCATGTACTCGCCACAAAACCCTCCAGTGGTTCAGAGCTGAAACCCTTTTTACATTTCGCATTATTCGTGACATGGAAACTCGCCCTGCGACACCGTTTTCCATTGAAATCCTTCACCGCAAACCCATCCCAAACCGAACTCTTATTCCACCCTGCACTCCACCTCAGTTGCGCGGCGGTCCGGATGGTTCGACGCTGTAGGCCTGTTCCTGGCGATGGAAGGTTCGGATGCACAGGCATAAACGACTGGATCCAAGATGGGAAGAGATGGTCATGCTGCCTACTTACATCGTCCGATGGGGGCCGGGAGCAACGCTTCGAAGTTGAGTACAGCGCTGTTTGGCAAGTTTCCCCTTCAATCTTACCAGATATGAGCACCACCTCTCCCAGGCGCCATGCATTTCCAGCGAGGTGTCGATGGCCACGGGACGTGCGCTGTGCTCATATTGTTCCGGGTTGAGGTCGTAGGCGTCCCGAAGCATCATTTGAGTGCCTTGTATTGGCTACCTATGGGTCCGCAGATGGTCGACATTGGCCTTTTTCCTTCTACCTTTACAAACACTGACTAGCCGTGGTGCCAGCGTCCGGATCGTTGCAATACAGAACTCCAAACGAGCAACATACCACCCCACACTAAGTGTCCCCACATACCCCGCATCGCATTTCTCACAGGAAGGTCGAAGCTCCCACCCGATAGGTCAATCTGCTGCGAGGATCTTTCCCTATGTACAACGGCCGACACCCTCCTCGACATCGACGCTTTAACCTCGGGTGCAATGCGTTATGACGATTCGACATAGGTATCTATTTCTCGGGACTACAGTAACGCGGTGGTTAATAGGTACCCGACAAGTTTGTCCACAACCGACGTCCCGCACAGCAAATTTCTGTCAAGAGTTTTGGAGCGCTCCGAGCAAACTTGGAGGTGAACGCGGACCGCAAGGGGACGGAAATTTATTTGAGAGTCGCTACAGGTAGGTAGCCTCTTATTGTACCATACGTACTTTATAGGCGTTTCTTCTCGAATCATGAGCGTCGATCTCCATTCGTTTGGATGGAAATGGTTACAGTTGTCTCGATGTGACGTTTATTAGGCGCTCCGAATCGTGTGCGAACTAAATGAGGAAAATTGGCGGATAAATTGGATGGTGACCTCCTTTGAGCGTATCTATTGAACTGTGCCTTCCACCTAGGCGAACTCTTGTTATAGAGGGCCTCCTCGATGCACACCCAATTGGGCGGCTAATCGCGGGACGTGCGGTCTGAGCGGGCCGCCATCAGGCGACCTCGATTTCAAGCAAAGCCAAACAGCTCGCCAGGACTGTTTTTTCAACCCAACTTCGCCAAATGACTCGACAACAATCCTCCATCTCCCTGAACAACCAGCTGGGGGCGTTTCTCTGCCTGCTACCTCTATCCCTAGCTTGATTTCCTTACGTCGTATGGGACGAGAGGAACGAGACGCTTCAACATCGGAAACTCTGGCCGAGAAGCATCTCCTAGCGGATTTTTACCACAGTCATCTCAAAGCGTCCCCCCTTCGAACCCTCCATGATTTCCAATATCCTGTACTACAACCCCCAGCCCGTGAACAAAAGTCCCCACTTGTTGGTCTCTGCGCTCTTCATCAGTCTGAACTCACTGTTTCCTGCACAACTCGACTCCGTGTTGTATCTCTCTACACCGACCTACATGTCTTCGACTTCTCGGGGTTCGCGGTGCCCGTGCTAACCCAGGTTCCACACATGACTACCACCTGCCTCTACTTCGCTGTGCACTCTCTCTCACATTTAACCTCTCCGTGGTACTGTGACCGAATTCAAGAACCGTGGAAGCGCAGGACGATCTTCCTGTCCTCACCTGACGCCGACCAGAGGTCCATTTCTCTCCCTTACCCCACTCACGAGGCGATTTATTCTGTGCGATGTCTTCTCTTCCAAGCTCACCTGCCCCTGCTGCCTGCCTCGTTCACGGCGAAATGCGGAAGAATTGTTTTCTCTATTTTCTCTGGGGTTTTCTCGTGCGTAGCTCTGCCGTGACCGGTTCTAGCTGGATGAGTCTCCATAGCGATGGAACAATTCAAGTTGGAGAATAACGGAAGGATTTGCGGGTGGAAAATCGTATAAAAGGACAACACTTCTTCTAAGAGGGCTCCGACCATCTGCTCGAGCAGTGGACAAAGTCTTTCCCCAAAATGGTCTCACTTAAAACCTCCTTTATTGCATTCGTCCTGGCCTTGCCCTCGCTTGTCGCTGCACAGAGCTGCCCTACCCTCCCTTCCAGCCTCACTCTCCGCGCCAACTCGAAGCTTCCTGATCCATTCACCTTCTTTGGTGGTACCAAGGTTACCACGAAGGACCAGTGGACATGTCGTAGCGAGGAAATCAACCAACTCTTCCAACGTCTCGAGCTTGGGGAGCTCCCACCCAAACCCTCTTCCGTCACCGGTTCCCTCAACGGCAATTCGCTCAGCGTCAGCGTTACGCACAACGGGAATAGCATCTCGTTCACGGCGTCCGTTAACCTACCCTCGGGCACTGGCAAGGTTCCCGTCATTATCGCCCTCGGTGGTGCCAGCATCCCCATTCCATCCGGAGTGGGCACCATCAACTTCAACAACGACGACATCGCTGCACAGGCCAGCACGGGTAGCCGCGGTTCGGGCAAGTTCTACACCATCTACGGCAGGAGCCATTCCGCCGCTGCCACGACCGCTTGGGCTTGGGGTGTTGGTCGCATCATCGATGTTCTCGAATCGCTCCCCAACTCCCGCATCGACACCACCAAGCTCGGTGTCACTGGCTGCTCTCGCAACGGGAAGGGCGCCATCATCATCGGTGCTTTGGAGAAGCGCATCGCTCTCACTATTCCCCAGGAGTCGGGCTCTGGAGGTGCTGCCTGCTGGCGTATCTCCGACGCCATGAAGTCGAGGGGTGTTAACGTCCAGACGGCGTCCCAGATCGTGACCGAGAACGTCTGGTTCTCCCCTCTCTTCAACCAGTACGTCAACCGCGTCAACGACCTCCCAATCGACCACCATCTTCTCGCCGCCATGGTTGCCCCGCGTGCCCTCTTTGTCATCGACCACTCCGGGATCGACTGGCTCGGCCCCGAGTCCGTCTTCGGGTGCATGAAAACCGCAACGAAGGTCTACCAGGCATTGGGCATCCCTGATAGGATGGGTGTCTCACAGGTTGGCGGCCACAACCACTGCCAGTTCCCCAGCAGCCAAGGATCGGAACTCAATGCGTTCATCGACAAGTTCTTGAAGGGCAACACTGGCGCCAATACCAACGTTGTCAGGACCGACAAGGCCAACAATGCTGGATTCGTCGAGTCGAGCTGGGTTGACTGGACCACACCGACCCTCTCTTGAGCGCACTTTGTCGATGAAGGCAGTTTGGGCATCCTTCAGGTGAAGAATCGATATTTACGCTTCCCTCGGTGTATTGGTTTCGTTAACACCGCGCTCGTATTGATCGTGCGTTGGACGTGATCTCGTGGGTGCTTCGTACGGCAAATTGACTCGAAATACATGATATTGCGTTCTCCTGCTTCTTGGATTCAGCCAACGTGACATCTCGGCTGAAAAGTAGCGATGGAATTGACATGGGAACATCTATCTCGAACAACGCGAGCTGCTTCAGGCTGCTTCTGAGCGAAGCCAACGGCTTTTGTGTCTGTGATGCCTTTGTAATGCCTCTCAGCTCAACCTTGGCTTGGCGGTACCCCACCTGGCCGTCGCTCGGGATGGTTACCCTTGCAGTAGTACAACCCATACACACCACAAACACCATGGGAGGGGTAATGTTCATGCAGAATGGAAAGCTTGTTTTATTCCGATATACAAAGCTCGACAAACTGTGCCTGGAGTGGGTAGCGCAGTTCTGAGTGGGGGGTCGAAGCGCTTAATGCTATTTCCAGGCTAGCCGAGCTTATACCGCTTCTTGAACCGTTTGGATTTGTAAATGGGAGGTTAGCATTTCTGGGGGAGGGGAAGGACGTCTCTCCGAGCTCTTTGCGATTTTGAGCCGCTGTGAGTGTCCCATACTCAGAATGTAGACGTCCATTTCCCTACGTGCCTTTTACGCGAGCATCTGCCTTCCCTTGCCGCGACCTTGTGCCCTATCCTCTCTCGGGAGTGTGAATTCTTGGCTTCAACGATTGGGTATACCTCGGAACTGTTTCTAAGAGCTCAACAGTTGGATTTTATCCTGTGGATATCACGTAGTCTCTCTATTTCCTCATCCAACGGATCCCGTTGCAAAAGCAGTCGCGCGCGACTGATCATCTTAGGGGCATCAGCTCCCTTTTTAAGCTTGTGGGAAAGTGGTGCTGGAGCAACTGCGTGAGCTGTCGAGTCACTGTGGTGCCTCTTGTTAGCAACCTTCTTGCCAACTTCGTAGTGGAGCATGGACCAACAAGCCCCCACCATCTCCCGTCGACCCATCCTCTGGACGTTGTAAACGTTGTCTTGAGGCGCTTAACCTGTAACATCGTCGTTATTCTGCGGAAGAATAGACGGATTAATGAATCGTGCATGGAATGGACTTCAAGCGGGCTTAACGCCATTCTGCGGACATCTACCTTCGAGGAGATAAGCAGAGGAAGTCCGAGAGCTTGGATTCTGCCAAGTATGTCCGTTTGTCCGTTTTTTGAGAGATTTCTTTGGATTTTGACATGCTTTTTTCTAGCCACGCGATGTGACTGTCGAGCACAACGCTGCTTCTCATCTTTCTGTTCGGTGATACTTCCAAGTGATACAGTTTACCTGCCTCCTTCTTGCCTCAATGTTCCTGGTTCTGCTTCCCCGGCAAAACTCGACCTTCTTCTGAGTCGCGAAACAACGGTCTGAGAGCCCAGATTTCGGCAGAAAGGTCGGAACAATCGTGCAGATTCTCTCGTCTTTCCGCGTCGACATCGTTTTGGCGGTATCGACACACGAATAGGGTTGAACATGTGAGTTACGCCTTTCCATGCCAGCGAAGCGACGGATCGAACTGAATGTCCGTTTCGGGCCGCGACATAGAGCTAGTTCTCGATCTGCGAGAATAATTCACCTCCCAGCGTATATAAAGGCTCTCCGATCATTCTTGGAGCCTTAGCGAAGATCTCGACAGAATCTTCCCTTGCCGCTCAGCCTCGCGCTCGCTGTCATGGGTTTCGTCAAGGGGCTCCTCACTACTCTCTTCCTGGCTTTGCCAGTACTCGGTCAGAACTGCCGTGCCCCGGACAACCTCCCCAACTTTAACGTCGCGCGACTCAACGACCCCTTCTCCTTCGCTGACGGTAGACGTGTCACCAACCCCGCTGAATGGTACTGTCGTCGTGAGGAGCTCGTCGACCTTTTCCAACGATACGAGCTCGGTACACTCCCTGCACAACCAGATGTCAGCGGATCCTTCGCGAATAACGCTTTGACCGTTACAGTTTCCCAGGGTGGCAACAGCATTTCCTTCGTCGCCAACATCACCTACCCCCAGACCGGTGAGCAGGGTCCCTTCCCCGCCATCATTGCCGTCGGAGGTTCGTCCATCCCCCAGCCCGCCGGGGTCGCCCTCATTACCTTCAACAACGAGGCCATCGCCTCCTCCTCCACCCGTGGATCCGGTGCCTTCTTCCAGCTCTACGGATCTGGTCACCCAGCTGGTGCGGTCGTGGCCTGGGCTTGGGCCGTTAGCCGTATCATCGACGCCATCATCCCCAACCAGGCAGCTACCAGGATCGACTTTGGCAAGCTCGCGGTCACCGGATGCTCGACCAATGGTCGTGGCGCCCTCGTCGCTGGCGCTCTCGATCAGCGAATTGTTTTGACGATTCCTGTTGAGTCAGGTGCAGGTGGCGCTGGCTGCTGGCGTATCTCCGACGCCATAAGCAAGGCCGGTGTTGGCACACAGACCGCCGCGGAACTCGCCCAGACCCCTCTGTTCGCCACTTACTTCCCGTACTTCGCGAACAACACCAACACCCTCCCATTCGATCACCATCTCCTCTCCGCCCTGGTCGCTCCCCGTGGTCTCCTCATTCTCGACAACACCGCGCTCAACTTCTTGGGACCCCAGTCCGTCTATGGTTGCTCAAAGTCCGCTAGCAAGGTCTTCGAAGCCCTCGACATCACGGATCGCCTTGGTCTCTCGCAAGTCAGCCATACCGACCACTGCCAGTTCCCAGGACAACAATACCCCGAATTCCAGGCGTTCATCAACAAGTTCTTGCGAGGCAACCTTGGAGAGAACACGGCGGTCTTCAAGACCGACTCCCCCAACCAGTCTGGATACCAGGAGGTCCAATGGGTTGACTGGACTGTTCCCAAGCTCAACGGCGGCGAGGCGCCCCCTCAACCCCCTAATCAAGGTCCTTGCGGTACCCTCCCTGCCACGATTCCCCTCCGCAGCCTGCCCCAGCTCCCCGACCCCTTCACTTTCCTCGACACCCGCGCTGTCCGCACTCGTGACGATTGGTTCTGCAGACGACAGGAGATCGGCTCGCTCTTCCAGGCCCTTGAGCTCGGTGTTATCCCTCCCAAGCCGGAATACGTCGGTGGCTCTCTCATCGGTACCAACCTCACGGTCGAAGCAAGGCAAAACGGGAAGTCCGTCTCGTTCTCCGCCCACGTGCAGCTCCCTTCTGGGAACGGCCCCTGGCCTGCGATCATCGCCCTTGGTGGCGCTAACATCCCCGTCCCTGCTGGCATCGCCGTTATCACCTTCCCCACCGACGATCTCGCGGCTCAGGTTGATACCACCAGTCGTGGCAAGGGTATCTTCTACGATCTCTATGGTGCTAGTCACAGTGCCTCTGCCTTGGCCGCTTGGACTTGGGGTGTTAGCCGAGCTATCGATGTTCTCCAGTCGCTCGAGAACTCGAAGATCGATACCGGAAGACTCGCTGTCACTGGTTGCTCCAGGAACGGAAAGGGTGCCCTCGTCGTTGGTGCCTTCGAGCAGCGCATCTCCCTGACCATCCCTCAGGAGTCTGGTACTGGTGGTGCAGGATGCTGGCGTATTGCCGACTCCCTCTCTACCGCCGGCGTGCAGACCCAAACCGCGAGGTCCATCATCACCGAGAACGTCTGGTTCTCCACTCTCTTCAACCAGTACGCCAGCCGTGTCAACGACCTCCCCATCGACCATCATCTCCTCGCTGCCATGGTTGCTCCCCGTGCTCTCTTCGTCATTGAGAACACTGGCTTCGACTGGCTCGGCCCTCGCTCCGTCTACGGATGCATGAAGACTGCCAACAAGGTCTTCCAGGCGCTCAACTACACCGACCGCATGGGCTTCTCCCAAGTCGGCGGCCACGCTCACTGCCAATTCCCTGACAGCCAGCGCAGCGAGCTCAACGCCTACCTCAATAAGTTCTTGCTCGGCGATCTCACCACCAACACCAACATTCTCAGGACCGACAGTCCCAACGAGAACGGCTACGCTGAGGGCACATGGGTCAACTGGCAGATTCCTCGTCTTAGCAACGCGTCCGTCCCTCCTCCCGCTGGTAATGAATGCCCAGCTCTCGCCGAGGGCGTCGACTGGAAGGCCAACCCCTTCCTTCCCAACCCCTTCGTCTTCGTCGACAATGCTCGCTCCGTCTCCAACGCCAACGAGTGGTTCTGCCGTCGCGAGGAGATTAGTCAACTCTTCCAGCGCCATGAGCTCGGCACCATCCCCCCTCCTCCTAGCAACATCACTGGCTCCGTCTCTGGCCCTATCCTCTCCGTCTACGTCGCTGACGGCGGTCGCAACATCACCTTCTACCCCACTATCACCTATCCTCCTGGTAACGGCACTGGTCCCTTCCCTGCTCTCATCGCCGTCGGAGGCTCGAGCGTTCCCCAACCCGCAGACGTCGCCATCATCACCTTCTCTGCCGAGGAGATTGCTGCCACCAGCGGCAACCGTGGACGTGGTCGCTTCTACGATCTCTACGGTCGTGACCACTCTGCGTCGGCTTTGTTGGCTCAGGCATGGGGTGTCAGCCGTATCATCGACGCCGTCCAGAGGACTCCCTCTTCGAGGATCAACCCGGGCGCGATTGGTGTCACTGGGTGCTCCGGGAACGGTCGTGTCGCGCTCGTCGCTGGTGCCTTCGATCCTCGTATTTCTCTGACCATCCCTGTCGAGTCCGGAACCGGTGGCTCTGGATGTTGGCGTATCGCCGACAAGTTGGGCGCCAACGGAACCGTCACCGCCTCCCAGCTCGTCGCTGAGGGACCCCTCCTCTCCACTGCCTTCACTCCCTACGCCGACTCCCCGCAGGATCTCCCCCTCGATCACCACATGCTCGCCGCCATGGTCGCCCCTCGTGGTCTCCTCATCCTCGACAACAGCGCCTTCTCATGGCTCGGTCCCCAGTCCGTCTACGGATGCATGAGGACCGCCAGCCGCGTCTTCGAGGCTCTCGGCTATGCTGATCGCATGGGTATCTCCCAGGTCGGCCACACCGACCACTGCCAGTTCCCCGGCCAGCAGTACCCCGAGTTCCAGTCGTACGTCAACAAGTTCTTGCGCGGCAACCAACAGCAGAACACCACCCTCATCAAGACCGACTCGCCCAACAACGCCGGCTTCGACGAGGACACCTGGATCGACTGGATCGTGCCCCGCCTGTACACCGGCACCGCCCCTGGCCAGCCACCCAACCAGGGCAGGAAGGCTGGTATCGACCTCTAATATGATTTCCTTTCTCCTCGTACGCTTCGCACCCGTCCCTTCACACTTCTCTTGGATTCGGTGGATGTCACTGTTTCGATTTACGACTACATACAAACACGCTAACCCTTCTCGAAAAGAGTTAGAAGCTCATACCACTTTACATTTCACCACTCTCGCCGCATGTATACTACGGTCACGGATGTAGCGGTAGACTTTAGCAACTGTACTGCAAGCGATCCCAATAAGACTCCCCTTTCCCTCTATTCATGCCAATAAGCTTGATCGAACTCACCTTCCCCCGAGCACTGGGTTGACTTCTGGAAACCTTGAGTCCCATTCGAAGGGAACGCCATCGCTAGGCGCCTCAAGCGCACGCGAGGAGGTGCGGTACACGAGGCTATGAGGCCACGCCAAAGCGTTATATTGACCCGAACTTCCCGTCTGTAACCCCCGCATTCCCCACACCTCCCGTGACAGAAATATGTAGGCGCGTCTCAAGATCCAGTGGCGTTGGAGTTGATCTATGACTCAGATCCGTTACAGTCCAGCGTCGACCTCAACCACCGCCATGGCGCAACTCATTCGCTCCGCGAAGTCTGGTAACGACTGGACGGACAACGAGCTTTTCGCCTTCAACATCTCTATCCAAGATGTCGACGTCCCGACGTTCTTCGGCGTGCCCCAGCTGCCTCCAACCACGGTTTCCCTAGTCACTCTCAACAACGTGCACCGGCCCCTTCCTCCCGCCGTTATCAGCAAAGAGGACCGCCTCTTCTTCCGATACCTAGAGCGCGCAAATATCCACGGGGAAGCTGCCGTGGGTGATTTCACAAGACACACCCTCAGAATGCTCGACTTCGATGACAACGACAGGTCAATCGCAACGAACAGGGGCTGTCCTTCACAATGTGTGGCAGCCATGTGTGGGCAAAGGCTGATATCGTCGTTTTGGATGGTGCGGAATACTCGCTCATGGTTCAAACCGATAAGGTGCTTGCTGTTGGATCTTCCTAGGGCCTATCCATGACCAGCATCTAGCTTACCACAGTGACCGATGAACCGAAAGCACAGTCGATTGCTGCGGCAATTGCTGCGTTCGTGGAAAACAATCGGTTCCGTCACGGTGTGCCACCTCTGCCCCAGCAAACATTCCCCGCCATGACCATGGTTGGCCCGTCTCCAGTCTTTTACAAGATACCGGTCACTCAATCCTTGGTTGACGCTTTGGTTACCGCCCAGTATCCGCCGGAGCCAACTGTCGTACAAAGGCTCCTCCCTCCGGTTCCAAACTTGAACCAATATCGTAGGCACGGTATGAATCCGCTCGAAAACCGTCGCATCGTCTTTCAGTGTTTGGAGGCTCTGCGAAGATTGTTGGTGGGTTGACTTCTCTGTCACCTGTGACCAATGTCTGACATTATGGTTTTAGTAGCGATCTGAAGCACAGGGCCCAGTGAGAAATGGGTCTGACGAGGAGGGAAGCTCGATACTACCCCACATCACCTTCTACCGATGCCATCTCACGCTCGCGTTCCATATTTGGTACTAGTTCGTCCTTTGTACGCTACGGACGCCCACCTATTCGTACGCGCTGCTCGTTAGCCTTCCGAGAACATAGCACGCCTCGCCAATCCACAGACTTTCGCGCTGGTACTGCAAGCCATACTAATAAGATCCCCTTTTCACTTTATTCGTCCCGATTAACTTTATCGAACCCTTCGTCCGAACCCCGGGACAACCTCTATAAACCTTAAGGGATCGCCTGCGAAGGGGATGCGATCGCCGGGAGCGTCCCAAGAGCACACGAAGCCGCGAGGCCAATATCAGGCGTACCCGCTCGAGCTGTTCGGCTGTAATCCCCGCAATCTCGGCACACCTCCCGTGACAGAAATAGGCGCCCGCGCACAAACACCTCAAGGCTCAGTGGCGTTGGAGCTGGGGAGGGCGATCGTCACAGAAGACGAGCCACGGGCGCCCTCCTTCCGTGTACGAGACTCCAAGATAGCCTAAAGTAACACTGGAGGTCGCACGGCAGCCCTCGAGAGTCGTTCGGAATGATTCTCCTCGGTTCTTACCCCAGCTTCTGACATACAGACACTCTAATTTCTTCTCGCGAGAAACCGCATTGACGTTTCTGGAGATGCCACGCCTCGGATCTTCACTCGGAGACGGTACACAATGGAGAGACTTGCTCTCTGCCGGAAAGATGACACGGAACAATTTCGCGGAGTAACCCTATGTTTTGCCCAGGCCGGACCGCTGAATTTGTGCGTGGATGCGAGGCCTCGAGATGTAAATGTCTACCTGTTATAGGGAGCTCATACTTCATTCACTTCTATACTGGTGAGGTCAAGGACCAACATGCTGCCCACATTTGAGGACACTGAAAACGCCCATGATGTCTCCGTCAATACATCGCATGACCTCTTCCCCCATGGCGAACCGCCCATCCTCGTCATCGACGAATTAAACTCTTGAACATCGGCTAAACCCAAGAGCCCCGCACCTTCGACGCGTTCTAAGGGTGAGAAGTCCCGCAGCAAAAAGGAAAACGTCGGATTAATCCTCCTCGTTTCCATCGTGCCTGCCCTCCACCTCCCTCGTTCGATCATTCTTCAGGGTAACAGAACTGAATCCCTCTGGACATGTGAGGACTAGAAGCACCGTCCAAGCCCAAAAAGAAGTCTTTCACCGTTCGACCGACGGGCCGCCTGGAGCAAAAGAGAAATAGAGGTGTGTTGCAACGTATAAAAAGCTTAGTTGCCCGCAGCGACGTTCGGTAGGTAGTCGAAGATCTTGACTGGTCGTTCTCCACCAACAATGGCCCTCCTCAAACCTGCTTTCGTCGCCCTGGTCCTCGCCCTCGGCGCCGCCGCCCAACAGGGTGCCTACCAGCAATGTAAGCCACTTTTCGTCGATCAAAGCGCCCATACCTCTCTAACATCGTTTCTTGACCCTTTTTTTCTTCAGGCGGAGGTCAAGGCTGGACTGGCGCTACTTCATGTGTCTCCGGATATGCCTGCCAGGCTCTAAATTCATTCTACAGCCAATGCTTACCCGGGGCCGCTACGTCCACTGTCCCCAATACAACCCCAACCACACCCGCCCAGCCTGAGCCCACGCCCACCCAAACCCAGCCTACCAACCCCGGGGGGCCAGTGAACTGCCAACCGCTCCCCGCGAGCCTCACCTTCAAGGCCAACACCAAGCTCCCCGACCCCTTCACCTTCTACGACGGGCGCAAGGTCACCTCCAAGGCCGACTGGGAATGCAGGCGCGCCGAAATCTTCGAGCTCCTCCAGCGCACCGAGTTCGGAACGTTCCCACCCAAGCCCTCCTCCGTCACCGGCTCCCTGAGCGGCACCTCCCTGACTGTCAACGTCTCCCACGAGGGCAAGAGCATCTCCTTCTCCGCCACCGTCAGCATCCCCTCGGGCAGCGGCAACGTCCCCGCCCTCATCGCCCTCGCCGGCTCCAGTCTCCCCGCCCTCTCCGGCGTCGCCAGCATCAACTTCAACAACGACGACATCGCTGCGCAGGCGAACACCGGCAGCCGTGGAAACGGCAAGTTCTACACCCTCTACGGGCGCGACCACTCCGCGTCGGCCATGACCGCCTGGGCATGGGGCGTCTCCCGCATCATCGACGTCCTCGAGACCCTCCCCAACTCCCGCATCGACCTCAAGAAGCTCGCCATCACGGGGTGCTCTCGTAACGGCAAGGGCGCCATGACCATCGGTGCCTTCGAGCCCCGTATCGCCTTGACCCTCCCCCAGGAGTCCGGCTCCGGAGGCGCCGCATGCTGGCGTCTCTCCGACGACATCCAGAAGAGCGGTACCAGCACGCAGACCGCGTCGCAGATCGTCACGGAGAACGTGTGGTTCAGCCCCCTCTTCAACCAGTACACGTCCCGCGTCAACGACCTCCCCACCGACCACCACATGTTCGCCGCACTCATCGCACCCCGCGCGTTGCTCGTCATCGAGCACTCTGGTATCGACTGGCTCGGGCCCAAGTCAACCTGGGGCTGCATGGTCACCGCGCGCAAGGTCTGGGAGGCGTTGGGCGTCGCTGACAACATGGGTGTCTCGTCTTATGGCGGCCACAACCATTGTCAGTTCCCCAGCTCGCAGAACGGCGATCTGACTGCATTTGTGAACAAGTTCTTGAAGGACCAGGGAGGGAACACCACCGTCGTCAAGACCGACAATTCCAACAGGTTCGGTTACCAGGAGTCCCAATGGGTCGACTGGACCACCCCTACGCTCTCGTAAAAGTCTGCATTCCGAATGTATATGTCGTGTCGCACCAATACATATTCCCCGCTTCCTGCTAATCCTCGGTGACGATTGTGTGCCCATATCATTCGAGGTGTCGAGTCGGAGACATGTCCCATGAGGTCATGGAGTTGTCGAGGTTCGTTGTACGACCGTCTTCCTCCTCATCTTCGCCCACATGGAAGTGTCTTGATCCAGAAAATGTGATCATTTCTGCTCTCCAAGGCTGGAACGAAACAGAGGTTACGGTGTCTACATCGGAAAGGTGAGCGAAAGAACGCAGGTATGACCGAAGATAAAGTACCTTCATGGGCTTTGAACCTCGTTGTAGGTTGCACCTCGACCGCATCGTCCAAAAGGTCGAGCGTGAGTTCATCCCCAACACCTGCACCCAGTTCTTGCTCCGTCTTCGCAACATCAAACAAAGCAACTTCGCCTGCCTACACCGCGGTCTCAGCATAGCTCTTAATTAAAACCAAGAACACACACCCAATTGCCCGTCCCAACATACCTCCCCCCAATATCCAGATCAAACCTCAATTTCTGGTTCCTCGATCCCTCTTCAGCTTCCCTCGACCTCGCATCATAGATCGCAAGCGGGAAGTCTACCCTCGACCGAATATCCCAGCTGTACAGCGTGCCATTAGCAGCACCTCGATAGGCTGCGTACAGCATGTGCGGCCGGTAATGGTTGAACTGCAGCTGAGTGACTCCAGCCCTTGGGCCTCCCCCAAGAAACATGAGAGCTTCGTCTTTGAGGTCTGTGTACAGGGCAATGTTTCCGGTGATGGGTGTGAGGGACCCTGCGGCGAAGAGGGCGTCGTCGGATGTACTGTTGTGCGTGGAGAACGCTATTGCGGAGATGATTCCTAGAATCGTGGCTTGAGTGTCGTGTTTATTTTGAGCCCGTGGATACGTACCTTTAAGCCCATCCTTGCTCTTCTTCGACGGCGTGGTATGCCTGCGAGTTCCTTCCCCAGGCTGCCCGACGTCGAATACCTCGATCGCGTCTTCAAATCCACAGAATAACCGGTCACCCCCAAAGGTGAACGCGAGCGAATGCGGCGCAATCTGTCGTTCACGGTGGTCAACGATCCGATACGAAGCTCTGAGCTGGATTCATCATGTTAGGTTCATGCTTTCGGACCAAGGAGCTCCTGCACAAGCGTACCTTCCCAGTAGTCGCATCAAGCAGTTTGACTGGGCATTCTCTAACGGATGTCGCGAAACAGTACGTTGCTGGGTCATGTTTTGAGGCGGACGGGAACCACGCAAAGTCGATCACGGGTGCTCCTTGCTTCAGAGTGAGTCTTGGCGTCCCACTAGTGTCCGTCTCCTGCGACTCAGACTCCAACCCTGCTGGAACTGGCCCACTACGTCAGGTCCACCAACACACCACCAATTGCTCGACAGAGAAAGACATACTTTGGAAAGTCGAAGAGCTGCAACGAATGATCTTCGCACTGAGCTATGAAACTAGATCCGTCTGGAGAGCTACAAGGATTCTCAGTCTTCCTCTCTCGAACCCGAATCCGGTTCGGCGTACATTTTTGCACACCGCACGAAATTCGCGTCGTTGGTGGTCGTCGAGGACAGCTTGAACGATGCTGCCTTTCGTGGGGTATTTTCGAGGTCGTATAATGGAGGAGCCCATGGGGTTTCTTCGTGCATGGTTGTGGTAAAAGGTAGAGATCAGGATCATGGATGTCGTCGCGTCCCGAGCCTGTGTTATGGCATATTTTGGTTCTTGATGGAGCCCCTATCCGTTGGGCGCTTATTTCCCTGCGTCTGGGTGGATTGAATAGGCGGAGGAGGGCGAGTGCTGGAGAGGTGTGCTCACGTTTACTAGCAGAACTGTAGTGTGTATTTACTACGAATGCTAACGCCGTTGAACGGGAAGGCAAGCGCATCGGACAACCAAACTTTGTCCAAACAGAACTTGTACTCCGCCCGGACCCTCTTCCACCTTCCATGTGTTGCCCTCGTGCCTCGTGCCGGAGACTCGCAGATAAGCGATCCGAAGCGATTCAGCCACTTGGGCATTGCGGAGTAACCTGCTTTACGTCCTACTGTTAAGAGTGACAAGCCGCAGCGACAGGTGGTACCTTCAGTAGTAACTAGTTCTGCAAGCTAAATGCATTCGACATCATTGCATTGAGAATCTTGAATTGAGGCAGGGCCACGGGAAGAGGTTTTGATGGAAATTGCCCGCAACCACTTGAGATATACCTAGAGGGACGCGTGCTGACTGAATGAGCTACTTTAGTCGGGCCAATCGTTCTCCGACCACTGAGTCTCGTCCCGACAGCAGTACATTACCTTAAAACGGGAACATAGGTCCGACCTCATCCCGGGCCTGAAAGTGCTGTTCCGCTGAGGAGCATAGGCGGCTCAAGACGCTAGCTGAACGCCCTTCTCAGCAGACGGTCAAGGGCATCGATAGTACTAGCAGTGTCGATTAGGCATGAAAGATCCCCGCAACGAGAAATCCTACACGATCGTGATTGAGGAGTAAAATCCAAGCAACGAATGAGATTATCTTGATATCCCAACACACGCTACTAAAGCAACGCAAGCTTCTCCAGGAGAACTGCCTTCCCCCTCGCCTCGCCAGCCTCGACCTCCTTCGTCGCCTCACCCCCAAACCACCTCTTCACCGTCTCCCTCGCATCCAACACGTCCTCCTTCTCCCCCTCCTTCACAAGAGCCGCACACAGCTCCGCCACGACGAACGTCCCGTTCCTCTCTCCCTTCGTGCAGAAGCTGGTAACAACACCTTTGGTGAGCTGGTTCACGAAGCTCACAGCAAACGAGGCTGCGTCCCATTCAGGCGAAGACTCGATACCTTCGGTCTTGCGGTTGAAGTGGCCTCCTTGGAGGAGGGTCTTGTAGATACGAGAGGTGTGGGCGAGGTCCATGGGGTGAGGGTCGGTTTTGTTTAGGGAGGGGTACGGGGAGGAGATGGCGGTGATGAGCGCCGAGATGGCTGCGGACTTGTCGCCCTCAGCGTACAGAATAACGTCGGTAACGACCAAACTAGCTCCGGGATCCCTGATAAGCGTCCTCCCGCTCTCTTTGATCCACGTAATGAGACCCTCACTCGCCGACTTGCGAACCTCCGCCTCCCTACTCTCCGCCGACTTCTTACTCGTCCGCGCCCTCACCCCGTCCGTCTCCGCCAAGCTCGCAATCTGCGCAGGGGTAAAATGCCTCCTCGACCGTGGGCTGATGAGGTATAGCAGTGCCCTTCGCCCTTGAACAGACGTGTAGAGCTTCGGCGCGCAGTTGACGATCTCCGCCACGACGGACTTGGCGAGGAGCTTCGTGTCGTCGGTGACGTCGAGCGCGGTGAACAACACGTTTTGCGCCTCGTCGTCCAGGCACATCCGCTCGATATGCGGCTTCATGACCTTGAGGATCTGTTTCCGGTCCTTCGCCGTCCCGTACGCCAGGAACTCCCGCACAACCCGGCTCCCGTCCTTCGTGTGCACCATCTCCGCCAGCACCTCCTGGCACGTCTCGTATATCCCCCTCCGCATCTTCTCCTGCTCCTCCTCGGGGAGCGCCTCCAGCGCACTCAGGTACTCCCACAGCGCCCGGTGCACGATCGCGTGCGTGATGGCGCCTTTGTCCGGGTTGTTGAAGATGGTGGTGAGGTTTTCGTTCAGGGCGGAGAGCACGCGGCGTCTGCGCTCGATGTCCACGCCATCGAGGAACCCTGCTAACCCTTTCTTCGCCTTTTCCTTGTCCTCGGCGCTCCCGCCTGTCACCGTGAAGAGCGTCGCCTCCTTGCCGTAGAACTCGCGCAGCAAGATCGACCGCTCGTAGGCGTTGGCGTACAGCTCGAAGGCATCGGCGAGAACGGAGGTGGCTTCACGGTGCAGGAGCAGTCGGAGCACCTGGGGTTGGAGTTCGAGCAGGATAGATTGGCGATGGGTCGAACTGAGGCGGATGAGCTTCGTTACGAGGAACTACCAGAACGTCAGTCCACATCCACTGAAATAAAATAAATCGTACTCCGCACCTTGGAATACTTGTTCTGCGCCAACTCCTTGAACTTGCCCTTCAACTCTGCCGCGATCTCGTCCCGGTCGGCCTGACTTCCGTACTTGACGATGCTCTGGACAATTCGGCTCGCGTCGTGCTTGAAGACGATGTCCTTGACCTTGCCCCGGATAGCGGACAGCAGCTCCTTGACGTGCTTTTGACGCTCGGTCGAGGCGATGTTTTTCTGCCGCACTTGGGCCCAGATCTTCTTGGACTGGCTCAGCAGGTCGGAGTGGGGCTTGGAGGCTTTTCGTTGCTCGTGCAGGAGCTTTTGGGCTTGGTGGGACTCTTTGGCGGCTGGAAAGAGGTGAATATAAAATGATATGTGGAGAAAGAGGACGTACAATTGGGGTTTTTGGGTTGACCTTGGGGTTTCTCCTCGGCATCCTCCATCTCTACGTCGGACCAGTCTCCTCCCTCTCCCTCTACCTCCTCGAATTCATCCTCGTCCGATTCATTTGGTGTCGTGGTATCGAGAGAAGCTGTGACTGGTTTGCTCCTTTTCTTTTCGGGTTTTGAGGACGATTCTGTCTGCTGACGCTTCAATTTTGAAGGCCTTTTGTCGTCTGCCTTTCTTTTGAGACCTGGCTTCGCAGTATTCACCATATTTTCAGGGAGACTTTTGGCGCTGGTGGTGGTGGGGGAGAGGCAAGATGAGTTTTGCCATCAAATTGTCGGCGCCAATTGGATCACGAGCCCCTAAGCGCCCTCACCACAGGTTGAACCTGTTCTATCACCATGTGAGTCCATTTCTAACCTTATGAAGGCGGAGTCGGTATACAACGTTCTCGAAGGCCACCCAAAGGGGTTCCAAGGAAGAAAGGGCCGTTAGATGGTGCCGCAACGCCTCAAGGACCTGTAAGTTCAAGTTACCAGCTCGGACTGCCAAGTGTCACAAGGATTTCAGAGTTTGGCAGAGCAACTATCATACCTGAATAACCCAAGACCCTTCAAAAACCCTTACTACAACAAGAACGTCAATAGGAGAGCGAAGAACCTGAAGACTGTCCTAACACAGGAAAGGGAGAAAGATAGGCTGAGGCGCGAGGCGCTGCGGCAAGTCAGGGCTGAAAGAACTGCTAACGGCATGGATATTGACGATGGGGAGGATGAGGAAGAGCTGAACTGTGAGTTTATGCTGATGTGATCGATTACGACGACTCTTTCTTATTCTCGCGTTTCAGATTCCTCCATTGAAGCCCCTCCTTCCCTCCTTCCCCAACGCCACTACTGTGATATCACCGGATTGGAGGTAGGAACCACGCACTAGGAAGGTTTCTCATTAATTTGACCTTGTCTGGTAGGCTCCATACACCGATCCTGCCACTGGACTGCGCTATCACGACAAGAGCGTCTACGCGCTGATTCAAGGACTGGTGAGTCGAACGCCCCCTCTCGCGCATCCATTTATTTAATTCTTCGGCCCCCGGTTTAGAGTCCCAACGTTGTGAAAGACTACCTATCCGGTGAGTCAAAGCTTCGCGCCACACTTGCCGAACTCGCGGCTGATGCACGTCTACAGCACGGGGTGTTAACTCGATTGTCAAGTAGTGCCTCGAATGATACCGTTCATTTGGACTGCATTCTCCCCAAAGTGTTGGCTCAGCCCGGCGACTGGCCATTTTTCGCATCGGTGAGAAGGTGAGAAGGTGAGCAGAGCCCCTGCCTGCCTGATTTCCGCGCTGTTCTTCGAACTTCGCCTTCACACTGCCTTCGGTCATCGCTTGTGACGACCGCCGGTGGCTTCTACAGTGGGTAATGAGCTCCCTCGTGCGTCGTAAGCGCCGAAGCTGTTGCCGCCCTTCTTGATGCTGCACGATACTTGCGAAGATAGCAGCAGCGACTCTCTCGACAAGTGCCCAAGTCGACGCGTTGCTCTCTTCGTCCTTGACGAAGGGAGAACGCGGCGGCTTGGGCACAGGAAGAGAGCGGCTATTGCTAAATTAGCAAGCAACGCGTAGCATTTTCGGGTCGGCCATGAAGAGGGGAACGATACCTCAACGGCGGTACGGTCCCCCATGGCCTTGCGATTTGCTGGGTAGAGTATACACCGTGCGGAGGAAATGTGGGGGAGGAAGGAAAAAGAGGGAGAGGGCATGTGATGTCGACTCATCGCCTACGCCCATTTATAAAACGGCCAGCCTGCACAGGTCTCGCCTCGCCTCTTCGGCAGCTAGAGAGCGTGGCCCGCTTACAACTGCAACACGGAGCGTATTTGGCTTTGGATTATCCTGTTGTCACTGAGGTGAGTATACACTCGTGAATGCTGTTGTCCATTTTGGGCATGATCTCGGGAACGATGTGGACCGTTCGTGAATGTTCGCTTCCCTAAGGGTCTAAATGCGCCTCGTTTCCTTTCCTAGGAGCGACCTGAGCGGTTTGCGTTGTGCATCTCGGCTGTCTCCTCCTGCACGTAGATTTTCGCCCGTTTTGCTAGCCGAGCGCCTATATTCGCGCCTCATGGTCGGCAATCGGCGGCTGCGGGCCTATACATGGTAAGTAACATACTGGCAAAATGACGCGTGTCCTACATGCGTTGATGATGCTCTGGGCGTAGGGCCTTGGAGGGGGTTAGCCTAATTGCTGGCGTCCATGCTAACCTGTTCCCGCGAAAGTGGTTTCGTGCTTATCGAAGTGGGGTGGTCCCATTATTATCTGGGTGACTGTTGCCTATTCCCCGAGTTCATTAATTTGTATTTGACTTCTCAATGAAAGATGGTGTCAGAAATGAGATCCTGCAGCGTCATGCAATTTTGCCTTCTAAACGGGACAAGACGCAGCCACCTTTACTCTGGCGCAGGCGTAGAATCGAGTCTGACCTCGTCGAGGTGTGATCAAGGTGTACCTCCAAGGTAACTCAACTAACAAATCTTTCCGATGCCCCAGGAATATGGACCGCCCCACGCGCAACCTCAAGCACCTCACGCCTTCTCCGCTCCGGTCTCTGTGCGAACGAGTATCGTAAGGGAAAAATGCTGAAGTGCCACTTGGGTGGCTTTCCCCAATTCTGACGCTTTACCTATCACAACGGCGTTACTACTGCTCAGTCCATAATAACCTTATCTATCGGTCTGCATTTTATAGATCCATGTTTTGACTGCTCTTCCTCCGCCGCTGGGTCCTACGGAGCCGCGAGTAGCTGCGACAGACAATCCTCCGGACGCCACTGACAGGACTCAACGTTTTGCCACCCCCTCGTTATGAAACCAGCTATCCCAGGTATACATAATGGCCTTCGCGGGATGCCAGAGAGTCCGAGACTCCGTGAACAATTATGCCGGCTGACGGCTCTACCTCCTCGTCTCCAGGAGCGTTCAGCGACGAGCTAGTACACGGCCTGGGCATCTGCAAGCCAGGCGCCGGGTCGGTAAAACCATAATAGGAAATGAGTCGATCGTCGCCCGCTCGGCTTCGGCTTTTCCCGAACGAGGACGATAAATAGGCGTCGTCCTTCAAGTAGCTGCCGCACGTTTCTTTCTTCCCTTCCCCCATCTCCTGCTACTCTGCCTTGCCCACGGCGCCGCGTTCAAGCCAACGCGTATCACGGTACGGGTTGTGGTCGCAATTGAAGCCCGCACACGGGCATGAATTGCCCAGAGTACGGTACCCAAACCTGCAAGTGTCCGTGTGTGCCTCGAAGTCGATATCTTCCCCCAGGTTCACCCAAAAATCAGATCGGAACCAGAACCCAGACTCAATGTTTGCCGAAGCGCCCTTCAGTCGAACTCGTGGTATCTAATCTCAAACATCTTATCTCCTTCCGTTTTGAGCGGGATGCGAGACACTGCCACAATGCCTGTCGCGCAAACAATGAACGAACATGGTGTCTGTCGCGTTGGAGCACCGATGAGGGTTATCACACAACTGCAACCACGTCACTCTCTGCTCTACAGCTTCTGCGAAGACCCTTCTCCTCGTATCCCTGACCCACCATCGACGCTAGGCCATTCAAGGACTAGCGAGCAAGATACATAACACCCGCCACAGACAATTCTACCTGACCCACTCCGGATAACGACCTTACGATGATGAAGAACATGACCTGGAAGGAGGCCCTGCTGCCCCAGCCACCTAGTTTCAACAAGAAGAGGAACTATGAGACCAAAGAACTTCTTGGGGAAGGTGCATTTGGGAAGGTTGTGGTGAGTCTTCTACAAGCGCCCATGGCTTTTTATCGTCGAGGTCGATCAAACAGCACCTACAAGCCCACTTACGTATCGTGTCTGTGCAATAGAATGCGACATGGCATGTACCCGCCGACCAAATTGCCATAGCTGAGCGGGGAGCTGCTGCCGGGCTCGACTCATCACCCCCGACGTCATCAGCACACCTTCCGTTGCCGCCAACGCCCTCGAAACTCGTCCGACCAGCGTCACCTGCAGCCAACTCTGGGGATTCGGGAATAGTGAAGGAAGTTGCTCTCAAGATCATTCCAAAGAAGAAAGTCAAGGGTAACGAAGCTAGCGTGTGGGGAGAAATGGCCGTTCTGAAGGGACTGGATCACCCGAACATTGTGCGTATCCTCGTCGCAACGAACGGCGTTTCTCTGTTGACAATGCACAGGTCAAGTTTTATGAATGGTTCGAGTCAAGAACCAAGTACTATCTCTCCTTCGAACTGGCGACAGGAGGGGAACTCTTCCAACGTATCCTCGCGCGGGGTAAATTCACCGAAAAGGACGCGGTTGCAGTGATTCGGTCGGTTCTCGAGGGAGTCGACTATCTCCACCAACACGACATCGTCCACCGTGACCTGAAACCAGAGAATATTCTCTACAGAACGAAGGAGACGGACAGTGACATCGTCATCGCGGATTTCGGAATGTGCGTGGCTAACTGAATTACTACCAAGTTGGGGTTGACTAACGGAATGTTCTATGAAGTGCCAAGCACCTTCACTCCGCTGAGGAGCAGCTGCACTCTATTGCGGGGAGCCTGGCTTACGTGGCTCCTGAGGTGCTGTTGAAAGAAGGTCACGGCAAACCTGTGGATATCTGGGCCACCGGGGTGATCACATACGTTCTACTTTGCGGTTACTGGCCCTTCCGGTCCCAAGACGTCAAGGTGCTCACGAAGGAAACCTCGGAGGCGAAACTCGAATTCCACGATCGATACTGGAAGAATGTCTCAATTGAAGGTCAGTGGACTTGGTTGCTCCCCACCGAATAGCCGTCCTGAAGTGTCCGCACAGCGAAGGACTTCATCAAATCCCTCCTCGTCCCCGATCCCGCCCAACGCCCAACGGCTGACGCAGCTCTAAAGAGCGCATGGTTAACGACCCACAGTGCCTCAGAAGCGCACGACCTTTCTGCTGGGCTGCGCGAGAACTTCGACCCCCGTGCGCGTTGGCGATCCGCCATCGCCAGTGCTAAGGCAATCGGACGCTTCGGAAGCTTTAGCGCGATGGCGGCGGCAGCTAGGGAGAAGAAAGAGGAGGAGGAGCGTGAACTGGCGGAGCAGGAGGCATTACACGCTACAACGGACCAGGGAAGCTTTACCAGACATCGGTATCGCACACCGAGCTCGGAGAGCGGAGGTTGGAGGTCTGGAGCCGGGGACGATGAGGACGATGGAGTTAGTGATAACGAGGGATGGAGGCAACCTGCGGTTGGCTCCGCTGAGCCACCCAAAGAGGAGTGGTTAGGTGATAGTCTCAAGAAGACGTCATCATCGGGCTCGCTGCCATCGCCCACGTTCAGGCTTAGTGCTCCCGCCGTGCCGAGCGGGAAGATTGTGGTTTCGCCGCCCGTGCAGGACGGCGATTCGGAGAACGAGTTCCCCCTTCCAAGATCCAGGTCGAATACGACAAGGTCGAAATCGGTCTCACAGGAGCCAAGTCGCTCCTCATCTCCTCCCCCACCTATCCCTATCCTCTCACCTCCAACAGTGGAAACGGTTGGCTCAACGCTTGGAGGGGCGGTGGTCAACGAACCGGAATCCTCGGAGCCTTCTGCGCCCCGGGGGCATCGGGCGTCCATGCATTCGGTGGATATGAAGATCCCAGGATCGTTCCATTGGACGGATTCCGATGTGAAGCCAGGCCGCGCAAACATGAGCGAACCTCAGCAGCAGCTGGCGAGCGGTTGGGGACAGCTATTCAAAAAGTTCTCGCTCAATCCCTCATAAGTGGGCTGAGCTAACAACATTTTAGATTCGCCCTTTGGTGACGCTCTGTCGTTGCCGGGTGCCACGTCTCTCCTCCTTCGGGCTGACCCTGATGTATACCTTCATTCGTATATCTCATTGATCGCCTACTGCTGTGCAATTCACCATTGCATTGGGGTCCACCCACAGTGCTATACTGTGCGCGTTTTTTCGATGGGCACGCGCGTGCTAATCAAACGATCTCGCATCCCCGTTTCACAATTCCGGGATGGAGAACCTGGGATGTGTCAGGTAAGGAGGGGGAGGGCGCTCTCAAGGTGGTGCATCACTGGAGAGTACACGAGGCCTGCGCACATGTCCTATCAATTTCAAGCCCAATTGGTCGACAGGAACCACGATCATATAAACTGGTGGTTCTCATGAACGACGACGAAACACTGGGTATCCTGGTAATAATGCAGTTCTGTGTCTACTCCGCTGTGCCTTTGAAGCCGCCCTTGACTGCCTGCCAGGCAGGCCTCTCGGATAACTCTTTGAGCCACCTAGGACCAGCCAATCAGTGAACGCAGCTCAATCTCCATAGTCTTACTACTCACTTGGACACATTGGGCCTCTTGTCGATGGCATCGCTCCCGGCGGCAGAAATCAGCGTTCCGTAGGGAAGGTGGAAGAGGTCGGCGAGAGTAAGCTCGTCCCCTGCGAGATACTTCTGTTTGGAGAGTATCTTCTCGTAGATGTCAAGTTTGGCCTCGAGAATGGTGTTGTTCTGCTCGTAAACAGCCTCGTCAGGGGTCACGCCAAAGAGACTGCGCCCGTCGAGGTTAGCGCGGTGGGCATAGCGGATTCTGACCATCGTGATACTCACGGCTTGAAAACCTTCTCCCCGACGACCTTGGATGCGTAAGGGTCAAAATTGGCTTGCTCGGTGGATGCTGCCTGCTCGAAGCGGCCCTTCGCCTCCAGGTCGGTCGGAATAAGGCCCTGTGTGCCCTGATTGGCATACTTCTCGGCGATGTACCGCCCAATAGCGCGACTTTCGTATAGGAGGTACCCATCATCGTCCTGTACAATCGCGGGTGAGAATGTGAGGGAGAGCGCTAGGACCTCAGATAGACTGCGGTGTTTGAACGTACGATGACAGGGACCTGTCCAAAGGGCTGCTTCTCCAGGAAAGCGGGGGACTTGTGCTCCCCGGTGCGCAAGTCGACCTCGACGAACTTGAAGGGGACCTTCTTCTCGTGCAGGATGAGAGCCACGCGCTTTGAGCAGGTAGTAAGGGGGCCTCCGTAAAGAGTGAGAACCATGGCGCTTCGATAGGCGGGTAAATGAGCTGGGTGAGGTAGAAATGCTGAGGACCTGTGGTGGTAATTTCTTGCCGACGTCTGAGAGACTTTATAGTGTTTCCAAGACGCTGTCTATCTGGTAGCGGACGCACCAAACCCAACGCCGGTGCGTCTCGACCCTGTAGCCTGGATAGGCAACTTCGACACCATGCTTGGTAAAGAGTGGTCCCACACAAGTCCTCAATCGTAATACCGATTACAAGATCAAGTGAGTGCAGCAGCCACTGGGAGCACTCAGCAAAGTGCGATGTCAGCCAAGTAATAAACTCCATCAAAATCCGCAGTCGAGCACGACATGCTCCCATGGATTGACACTTCCATTAAGGGTCCCTACCCAATGCCTGCCATTTCTTGGCACCCACGAGCGCTCATCGAAGAGCCTTGGTCCGTTTGACCGGCGTCACGTCGTCGATGACACAAATTGTTGTAGTCATCACTTAAGCGCCCATTCATCTCCCTGTAATGGCTGATGTATGGCTCTTGAGCAACACGCCTTCGACCGATCAAATGAGGTGATGCACCGGAACCGTGACCGGATGGATTTTAACCGATGGCCAGAAGTGGCCAGAGCTGGACGGGCTTCAAGGCATTCTTGAGAAGAAAATAATTCCCTGAATAATGGGCGCTTATTTTCAGTGATCAAATTTCAAAGGCCAATTTGCCAATTTGCCTGCCTCGCCGACTGGTATATGCCTTCAGACCTCACCTGAAGGAATCCTCAGCAAAAGTTAGCTCGATTCGTTCTCCTCGATAAATGGCTGAGTCCCGATCCTCATGTTAAAACCCAAAAACTTCCTTCCCCTGCGGAATCCCCCTCAGATCAAGTCAATCTCTAGATACCCCATGAGGACTCAAAGATTCTCCGAAACAGAGCCCAATCTAGTAAGTCCTGCAGAAATTGTAATTGGTTGCATCGAGCCCAATACGATAACACGATCCGAGAAGGATGTTACATGGTATATATCTCATGGGTGTTCGTGCAATCGTAGAAAACTAAGAACGTTATGTGAGAGTTGGAGTGGCCCAATCGACCCACTGAGACTCGCTGTATCCGAACTCGGCATTAGTGTCCGTCTTCACGATGTCAGTATTCGTCTCCTTGTCGAAGAGGAACTTGTCGACGAAGGCGAATAGATCGTCACTCTGCGAAGCGGGGAACTGACAATGATTGTGCCCTCCAGCATAAGAAATACCCATCCTGTCGGGCACACCAAGAGCAATGAACACTTTGCGCGCAGCCTTCATGCACCCCCAAGTCGACCTAGGGACCAACCAATCCATGCTAGAGTGTTCGATGACCAGGAGTGCGCGGGGAGCGATGAGAGCGGCAAGGAGGTGATGGTCGGTTGGGAGTTCCGTAACCCGTCGCGCATATTGATCGAACAGGGGGCTGAACCATACGTAGTTCTCGACGACTTGCCAAGCCGTTTGGGTGCTATTGGGGAGGATGATGCCGCCAGATTGTGGAATCAAATCCGTGATGCGCCAGGAGCCTGTCCCTCCAGATCCCGACTCCTGTGGTAGAGTGAGGGCGATCCGGGGTTCGAAGGCACCGATCGCCACGACCCCCTTCGCGTTACGGGAGCATCCCGTCAATGCGAGCTTCCCGACGTTGATGGGCGAGCCAGGCAGCGTTTCGAGCACATCAATGATGCGAGACACACCCCATGTCCAAGCGGTGAACGCTCCGGCACTGTGGGATCTGCCGTATATGTTGAAGAACTTCCCCTGGCCGCGGTTGCCTGTATTTTGTAACGCAATTTCGTCGTTGTTATAGATGATCGTGGCCACTCCTGAAAGTGGAGGCAAGGAGACGCCCCCAAGGGCAATCAGAGCGGGGACAGGCCCATTGGCTGATGGTATGTCGACTCTAGCGGTGAAGGAGATATTCCTCCCATCATGGGATACGTTGACGGTAAGTGTGGTGCCTTGTAGGGAGCCGGTAACGGAAGATGGTTTTGCGGGAAGGGTACCGTATTCGGTGCGCTGGAGGAGCTCGGAGATCTCCTGACGCCGACACTCCCAGTCGGACTTGGTGGCCACCTTCTGCCCGTCGTAGAAGGTGAAGGGGTCTGGGAGCTTGGCGTTCTTGTAACTGAGAGCGGGTGGGAGACTCGTGCAGGCGCCAGCGGCGCCCAGAGAGAAGGCTAAGGTAGCCAGGGCGTATCTGAGGAGGCGAATAGCCATCGTATGGGATGGTGGAGATAGGGCACTTCCGTTGTGCCCTCAGCTGTACACCTTTAAAGGGACGGTCACACCGCCTTCCCTCCATTGAATACTCGGCACAGATTCCTTCTCCCGGAGGGATGCTTTGCAGCTCCCACACGGTACTAGGAAAGGCGCGGCTCACAAGGTCATCACTGGGGAAGAACTCACGGCGTCTTCAAGAGTATGAAGATTATCCGAAGTTGACCAGCAAGAATACTGAGGTCTGAGATATTACCTCAGGAATTTCTCCAGAGCTGTGAAAAGCAACCACACAGTCATTGGACTTGTATTTCGAAGAAGAAACGAAGTGGACTCTGCCTCGAGGTCAGGGGCCTTCGATGCACAATACCCATCTAATAGAAGACGAAGATACCAGACGTATAAGGTCTTCATACATTCCGTTCGACGGTCGCTGGAGGAAGAAACGACGCTCTTCCTCGGATTCTCTTTAACGCCCTTGATCGGAGGAGCCCTTGAACCAGTACTTACAGGGAAATATAATTTATTGTTTAATCGTACGTTTCTCTGTGTTTTGAGGGGCAGAAGGCGTGTTGAATCGAGGCAGAGGCAGAGAGGAGTCAGGGTCTTATTCAAACTCCGCAGGACTAACCCTAACCTTGCGGGTCGGCTTGTCGCAGTGTCGTGACGAGCGCTTACTGCAGTTGTACCCAACCTTCAAGTTGTTGACCAGGCTGGAGTCGCCCGCAGAGGGAGACCTCACGTTCTCTCATCTGCTAAGCGATTCAGAATTAATAAAAAGTAGGTACCTTTCATCCTACAGTGCCGTCCGGAACGATGACCTAGCTTTCTCGGATAGTCTTTTTGCAAGTTTTGGGGGTGGGGTTGGCCTTGCCCACCTCCCCGACGCTTGGGGGCCACCCCGAGGGGCGAATGAGTGGACGAGTGTTTGCTAAAATAGTTGACAAATGAGGGACGAACTCTCCACGAACGACCAATTCAGGCAGAGTGGTGTCAGACATTCGTTCGGCGAGGGTCGGCCAGACACACCACCCTGGAACGCCTATGCCCCC
This sequence comes from Coprinellus micaceus, assembly GCA_951394405.1. Lineage (NCBI taxonomy): Eukaryota > Fungi > Basidiomycota > Agaricomycetes > Agaricales > Psathyrellaceae > Coprinellus > Coprinellus micaceus. The sequence goes on from OX596342.1 coordinate 2,244,078, forward strand.
ACTTCGGCAAACCGGGCTCGCAGCAAAAGTCTATGATACACCAGACATTTCACCTCGTCATGGGTCGTCATACGGGGGCCTCCCATTAACCGATCCTCCGTGCTGGTAATCCGGAGTCGTCTTAAACATCTCGATGAGTCGGTATAAAATCTCGATGAGTCGGTATAAAATCTGTGCACCCCCGTCTCAGTCGCGGTTTTCTTGCCTTTTCTTCCTATCCCGCTCTTCTATTTCTCTGCCCATTCGCAATCTTTCCTCGACGACCGCCGACCTGTCATCATGGTTTCCCCATTGGCCCTCCCCGCCTCCGTCGCCCTCTCTTTGCTCCCTTTCCTCCCTCATCTGAAGGCCCAGACTCCGACCGATAACTCGTCGTCGAACACCATTTTGCAGGAGTTGACTGCCTACCTCAACGATTCTGGGTACACCAGCCTGTCGACCGCTCTCTCCGAGTCTAATCAATCCGATTGGGTCTCCCAGTTGTCTCAGGGGACCTGGACCTTGTTTGCTCCGACGAACCAAGGGTGTGCGTATCTTCGCCCTCAATTCCGCGCTGCCCATTAAATCCCGCTCAGTTTCACAAGCTCCTCAAAACGTCGCGAGCAACGCTACCCTCCTCGCCGAACACCTTTCGTATCACTTCGTCTTCGGCAACCAGCAGAATACGAGCGCAGACGGCACGCGTCACGGCGGAGGCGGTGGTGGGGGAGGAGGGGGAGGGGGAGGCAGTCAGTCCAGTGGAGGGAGCCAATCGACCACGTCCGCCCCTTCTTCCCAGACTTCGAGCACCTCTCAATCTCAGGGGGGTCAGCCTGAGTTCTCGACGCAGGCCACAAATTTCCGGTACTGGAAGCGCTCCTGGAACCCCTTCGTTCACCACTTCCAAGCTGAGGGTAGCGGCGCCCAGCTCTCCTCTGGTATCTACCCCAACGTCACCCTGGGTCGCACCCTTCTCAATGCTACCGACCTCGTTCAGCTCGAAGGGGGCAAGAACCAGGTCATCGCGTGGACTCGTTCGGGTGAGGATGGCAATGTGACGGTCTTGAACCAAGCGTGAGTCCCCTTCCCGCCTGCTGCCCCGCATCGACCCTAACCTCTCTACGGTTTCAGACCCAACGTAACCGTCAACAACGCAACCCAGTGGCGAAACTTCTTCATTGTCGAGATTAACGGCGTCCTCATTCCCCCTGGTAACTTGACCACTGCCCTCCAGGCCACGAACGCGACCGACTTGTTGAAATTCGGCAACCAGGTTCAGGTTCCGGCCGCGAACGGTACGAATATCAGCGCCATTGAGCTCCTCCAGGAGCAGGCGCGCGGCTTTACCTTCTTCGCGCCGACGGACCAGGCGTTCGATTGCCAAGGCAATGCCGCCTTGGAGGCCATGCAGGGTAACCAAACTGCCATTACTGACGCCCTTTTGAACCACGTACGCCTATGCCTTCCCGCTCTCAGTGTCTCCCGTCTAACCATGTTCACTTCGATCAGTACGTGAACGGATCTACCCTTTACTCGCCTAACTTGGAAGAGATCGCTGGCAACTCATCCTCGGGCTCCGCCCAGCAAACCGTGATCAGCGCTGGAGGACAGCCCTTCACCTTCAACTACAACCAAACCGGTCTCTTCGTGAGCAACGGCAACGGCACTGAGGCGCAAGTCGTGCGACCGGATGTGCTCGTCGAGAACGGCGTCGTGCACATTATCGACCATGTTCTCTTCAATTCCGATTCCAACCCCTCCGCTGCTAGCGCCGCGTACGTCCCTCGGTCGTTTTTTTCTGGCGTTGTCCTGACTTCGTGTTTCCCCAGCTTCTCTTCTGCCTCGGCTGCAGCTACGCAGACCTCCACCGACACCCAAGCCGTCGGCATTCTCCCCATGCCCGCTGGCACCCAGACTCAATCCGGTGCTGGTGGTCAAAGGAGCTCTGCTTCTATGACCTCGACCGCTGCGGGCGGAGGCCAGTCTGGCCAATCCAGCGCTTCGCAGTCGCAGTCGCAGCAGTCACAGTCGTCCACTCAGTCCGGATCTCAGCCCTCTCAATCCGGCGGAGGGGGCGGCGGAGGTCAGTCCACCCAATCCACTAGTTCCAGTGCGACTCCTTCTGCATTCCGCTTCCGTCGCGGTGTCTAATTTATTCAGCTCGCAATGAACTTTTGAAGTGAAGAAGACCCCTTGTATTGGATTTTGTACTTGTACTATTTACTGCTAAACGCTGCTACTAACTACGTATGGCACGAATAGCGGGAAAAAACCTCGCCGGATAACAAGGGAAAATAATGCATGTTCGAACTGGTACATCGGGGGCGGAGGTACACCCTCGAAACGCAAAGGGAACATTGGAAGATCAGGAGTGGTACGACCCTTGTTGGTTAATGGTACATGCTACTATTTTGTGTGGTACATGATGTCCATACCGAGCCCGTACATCCTAAACGTTTGTAGGTCATAGTTATGTGGGACAGTCAGCTCAGAGCTGCCTGAGAGTTTCGGCCAAGCCCCAAACGGGAGGTTACGCACGGCGGTGTCGGACTAGACGCCGGTACGAGCAGTCGCACTTGATTCAGGAGCTGCTGTAGCCTTCCTCTTCTCTTCACCCGTTACAACCTGCGGGTACGCTCGACTTGCCTCGGTTACACCTAAAACCCTACTCAATCCCGATAGCACCTTAAGTCAACATATATTATACCTCGCCGATGATGACCCCATCGCTAGTCGTCCTTGTAGGCGTCTCCGAGCGACATTGCCATCAAATTCGCTGTCTCCTACCAATGACCGACCTTTGCGGTCTACTCGTATCCACTCTGTTCCTGATCATTCGGGGTCTCCGAGGGCATATACGAGACAAAGTCAGTTCGCACCTACTTATTCCAGCCCGCCTGGACGGACCGCGTGGCGTGTGTGTCCGTTCCTCCACCCCATCCACACTACCGCACTATCCATTGCGCTGTCTCGCGTTCCCTCCTCCTCCTACCCTTCCTCACGAACGCTAAGCGCTTCCCTATGCTCGCCGTTTCTCTCCTCTTATCCTCGAACGTACGAGCTCAAGGGAAATGGCCTGATCGCAGGTCGTTGTCAGAAGGCGTCGGAGCAGTGTGTTTTGATGATCGAGCTGAGTCGAGGAAGGGAGCGAGGCGATACCCAGCGACGCTGCAATTCTTATTCAGTGTGAACCACGCTCCGGAAAGATAGGTTCGGTCGTGGGCGTTTGCCTCGACCTGAAGACTGTCGGGCACATGGTAGAAAGTGGTGGTGGAGTAGTCCAGACTCGGAGTGGACCTACTCGGGCACGCTCCCTTGTGAGGCTGGGCCAGCTGCTGAGCACCTCGGTATAGCGTCGAGGGCAAGGTGTGGTATCGTTGGCATCTACATTAGGTGGATATCCTAATCTGATGGCAGCTATCGTGATGCTGGTGTGTTGGGCGCCTAAGCGCCCAGGCACAGTGGGAGAGAGGTGGAGGGAGCCGAGAGGACGCAGGATGTTATCATGTATTCAACCAAAAATCTCCCAATGAATCTAACATTCACTTCAATTCTAATGTGCCAAACATCGAAGAATGGCTGTACCACGCCTCAGGACTTCAGTGAGGCCATGTCCCTCCGCCGGGATCATGTACCAAATGATGTGTTGGGTGTGTACCATCGCAAACATGTACCCGTTGAAACACATGCAGCATTCCTCTGGTGATTGACCAAGCATGTACTTGAACAGACGCACATATGGCACCGTTGTCCCATCTTAGAGTTTTTTCCCGCTATTCGTTCCATAACTACGCTTGTAATGACTGCGCTCCGTTAATACAGACATTCTGCTCATCATCGGAAGGGATCGAAGTGGAATTGAATCGCAGTGTTCAAGCAGTTGGGGCTTCCGCCAGTGGGGTTAATCGTACAGCATGTCGTCGGAAGGTGGGGCTGAAGTCGGGGGTCGCTGAGTGCACCGTTACCCGGTTATCCTGCATTCCATTTGGTTAACTCCCAATGAACGGCGGCGAGGGCTGAACCAACACGTACCCAGACAACAACAGTTCCAGGCTCGTATCGAGCGCGGATTTGGAAGTCGGCACCCTTTGCGATGTGGTCGTAGAGGAATTTGAGCAGCGCGTCCGATTCTTCCTGCTTGAAGCCGACGATGCGGCGAGTGAAGCCTTGGTTGACGTAGAGCGCCTTCTCCTTGGTCACAGGGTGCGTTCGGACGATGGGGTGCTAGACTCGAGGTAAGCCTCACAAACAAAATTCCACGTAGAAAGGCGGCGAACCTCGAACTCGGTTGGCGCACGACGAGTGGGCCCACCAAGACGCTTCGACACCTCTACCTGTGCGACACCGGAATGCACAGCACGGAGACCCTCCAATCGCTTCTGGAACTCGGGTGAAAGCCTGTTATAGGCTTCGACTTGAGACCCAAAGAGGGTGTCGCCGCCGACCTCAGGCTGTTCGAGGATGAAGAAGAATGTCGTCCCAGCAGGCTGCCTCTCAAACGAGACGTCAGAGTGCCAGCTGGTGTGGTTGAGGCGGTCGCTGCCGAAGTAGTCTTTGAAGAACTCGTGCTTGACATCGCGATAGACGACGTGGAATTCAGGGTAGCCCTTCACATTCCCGGAAGTAACGTGGTGATGGATGGGGCCAAAGTACCTTCGTGCCCAGATGAGTGTCGATTCTGGGAAGCGTTAGAGAAAGTGGCTTACTTGGCGATTTCGATCTGGCGATCTGGGCCAATGTCCTTGAAGTCCTGGTCCCGGAAGATCACAACCTTCCTCTCAGCAGTGTAGAGCGCAAGTTCATCCAAACCCTCCTTGGAGAGCTGAGAGATCTGGACACCACGAATCTCGGTTCCAAGGTAAGGGCTGATGTGAGAAACTTGAGTGTCCTTGGTGAGCAGGTTGGGCTTCGCAGGGTTCGCTCGGTGGCCCGGGTCTGAGTGCTCTGAACAGCTAATCAGGGTCGATATGGGGTGCAGTGAGAAACCCACGTACCGAACACCTCAATTGGGGGCTCCTTCTCGTTTACGTCGAAGTAGGGGGCGTAGAACGGGTAAGATGGACCCTGTAGATAGGACGAACCAGGGAGTAAGCGTCATGCATTGAAGCGGTAGTGAACTGAGCCAATCACCTTGTCCTCCACCTTGTTGACGGGAAGTTTGGTAGACGAGTACTGGCCCTCGACGGGCTTGATATCAGCGACAGATGGGGCCATTTGGGGAGGGCGTTTATGAATGAGATGCACAATGAAGAACCAAATGTCGAGGCTTTGAATTTATATATACACCCCAGGCGGGCAATTGTGTGATTCTGACAGTCATATTCGACAATCCGCGGTGTCGTTGCCGAGCTGGTAGGGACCCGGAAATGCGGCCAGGCAACACGACATATTGACTCATGAGATGGCCCTATTAGTTGGTTCCGAGCGTCAGATGATGCTCTAGTCGACAACGCAAGGAGAACATACCGCGGGGTAAAATGATGTGTTCGGAAGCTTGGATGGCGCCACTCAACATCGTCCAGAAACGAGCCTCGGATGAACTTCCGACCTCTTCTAGGAATGCTTGAACAGACATTCGGATGGTGCATCTCTTCATCGCTATGCTGGATATCCGAAAGGTCTTGATGATGGTTGAGGTCAAAGCTTTGAATTCGAATTAATCCCATTGGACGGCGTAACCGCTTAAGCGCCCGTCACGACACGTGTGCACAGGGAACATCCGAGTTGTCCGTCGTTTACGCCGCTTCGAGATTGCAATTGCGAGAAGGTTGGGTACATTCGTGACTACACGCTACTCATATCGTACATTCGACTATTTGCTTGAGAGAGATCAGGCCTCGAGCTTGCCCTCAACGGGTACCTCGGCCTGAGGGGTCAACCTCACGGCGTGCCTCCGGTGCTCAGCGCCAAAGTCAGGGTTAACAGAATGAACGGTGACACGGTTGTCCTAGACGAAGTGATGAGTGACCGATGATAAAGTTAGCGAGGAGACGCTTACCCAAACCACAACGGTGCCAGGCTCATATCGAGCGCGGATCTGGAAGTCGGCACCCTTGGCAATATGGTCGAACAGGAACTTGAGCAAAAAATCGGACTCTTCCTTCTTGAAGCCGACGATATGAGTAGTGAATCCTTCGTTGACGAACAAGGCCTTCTCGCCGGTGACGGGATGGACACGAACGATGGGGTGCTCGGTTTCGACAGGCTCGCGCCTCACGATGCTACCCTTCTTCCTCGAGTACTCCGCCTGGTGAACCCCCGAATGGACAGCGCGCAGACCCTCGAGGCGTTTCTGGAACTCGGGAGAAAGGCGGTTGTAGGCTTCGACCTGAGACCCGAACAGAGTGTCTCCGCCGACGGGGGGTTGATCGAGGATGAAGAAGAAGGTCGTTCCGGCGGGTTGTTTCTCGTAGGTGACGTCCGAATGCCACCCGATCTTGGTGACGCGGTCGCCGCCGTAGTAGTCCTTGAAGAAGGAGAAGGTCTTGGGGTCGAAGTAGACGACGTGGAACTCGGGGAAGCCCTTGACGTTGCCAGAAGTCGGGTGACGCTGAATGGGCCCAAAGTGCCTAAGGGGTTCACAGGTGGTGAGTATGGCGCTTTGACAGCGGAAAATATAGCACACCTCGCGATTTCAACTTGACGCTCGTAAGAGAGGTCTTTGAAGTCTTGGTCCCTGAAGAGGAGCACCTTCCGCTCGGCGGTGTAGAGCGCCAGTTCATTCAGGCCCTCCTTGGAGAGCTGCGAGATCTGGACACCGCGAAGCTCCGTCCCAAGGTATGGGCTGATGTGGGAAATCTTGGTGTTCTCGTTGAGGAGGTTCGGCTTGGCGGGGTCCGCGAGGAGGCCAACATCAGAGTGTTCTGTGAGACGAGTAAGTACATTGTCCCGGGCTAAGTCACGGCGGAGAAACGCACCGAAAAGCTCGAGAGGGCCCCATTTCTCCTCGGGGTCGAAGTAGGGGAGATAGCCGGGGTATGACGGTCCCTGTCGTGCATGGAAATGAGGGTAAATTCACAGAGATACGGTGATGGGACGTACCGGATCGGCCTTCTCAGCCTCTGGGGCCTGGTTGGTCAGCTTGAGCTGGGCGATGTTGTCAACAACTTTGTCGACGGTTTCGCCGGCGGTGGACTTGATATCGGCGACAGAAGGAGCCATTGTGGGAGTCGGTGGTGAGCTGAGTCTAGGGGGGATTGACGATACCTTCGTGTTTCGTTCCACCGTTCGTATTTATAGCCGAAGGAGGCCAGGAAGGCTACCCGAAGCATCGTCCAATATGTCGGAGAGAAGACGCGATCGTGTAAAGGTAGAGTCAATGGGAGCATTGGCTGGGCACATCCCGGTGGGAGTGATACAGATCACGCTCTATATTTGTGCGATGACGCGAGTCAGGTTTAAATGGTTGAAAGAAGGGCTAACGGAGGGCTAACCGTTCGTAGAAATTGACGAGTATTTTTTTCTGGAATGTATTGGAGAATTGCGGTCGGATGGCGTTGGCATGCCAGAGCCTATGGCCATAGCGATGGTTCGGGTTGAATGATCAAGTTTAGCGCCCACGTTTCGGAGTACCTCGTGGTATGACACGTCCAAATCGGCGACTTCTCCATGATACGACTCCAGTTGCTCCCAAAGGAGGTAGACTTGGAAATGGGGTTCGGTGAACGACCGTCGAGCATCGGGGGAGTCGAAAAGGAAGTGCTTGAGTTGGGGTGCGTCGGAAAAGAAGTCGATGACCTTTGTTTCCTCTGCTTGGAGGTGGAGGCTGGGCGAATGCCGAGGCTCAGAGTGGTGAGAGCGTGCAGGTCGTGGCGAATTGGGGAGAGGTGGTAGAACATATCCGCGGGTATGGAGAAGTTCCCAGCCCCCCAGCGATGCGAGCCTGTGACAAGCCGCATGAGCACCGCGACTGCAGCAGGATCCTGAACACCTCCAACACCGTGATGGTAAGTGAATGGGAATGAAAACGATCGCGCCACCGATCTGGTGAGGTAAATGTCCAGACGCCGTTCCATGAAACTGGTGCTGTATTTCACTGGCACATTGAGTTTCCCATCGAAGGCGAACAGCGGGAATATGGTCCAGAAATTAGGCTCGGCGTTGATTGTTGAATATTCGAGAAACTCTGCTAAGCCTTTGCATCGCTACTTCGCGCGCATTATTTGTGTTGTTCAGGTTCTGAAGTACGAGTTCGAAGACCCAGGCCCATATTTCGGCTGGAACAAGTCGAACACTGGATAGTTGGGCGTAGAGCTGAACAAGCTTGTTGAAGGTCTTCTTCGCCCTCTCAGGAACGAAGTGTGGTTCCCAGCTGCGGCGTGGATCGTACCGAAGCCCAGTAACCCCGTGGAATTTGCTCTCTAGCTTTCGAATCTCCTGCTGGATGAGGGCCCTCTCCTAGTGGACCCAAGCCGCCGATGCAGGCTCAGGGGAAACTTCCATGAAGTCATGGGGCCTGGAGGGAGGAAGGCCGAACGTTTTGGCTGAGCCCAACGAGATCTGGGTGGTACAGGTCAAGAAGCGATGGAACATCGGTAACGCCACGGCCCGCATCACATAGCAAGTCGCACGACCATAAAGGTACCTGTGGTCAACTTAAAGTCTGTGCAAAGAACTACCATGGTCCCCCATGTTCAATGCCTCTTTCTTGTATACCAGCTGAAACAGCGTCATCCATTGAGCAAGGCTTCCGCCATCGATGCTAGTCGTGGTCATATCCATCCCACCTTCACCAGGTGCTGGGACGCATAAACCGAGCTAATACCCATCTGCAAGAGGGCAAGGAACCCAACTCAACTGTAACCGCCAAGATTGAGGGATTGATGTAGTCAGCGCTTTCCTCCCCACAGCTCCTCGCATCGGTACACAGTCGAAAGTTCTAGCCAAGTTCTAGCGCCACAGGTAGAACGGTTGTACTTCCGGCTTCTCCCTTGCGCCTTCTTGCGCCAAGTTGCTGTACACTGTTCAGGATACCATATATTGCCCAGGTATCAGAGCATCTTACTCCCCTATCTTATTGAAACCAACAGCACTTCCACTGACGCCATTTTAATACGGCATGGCGGCGTTCGGGCTCGGAGTACATATTTATACAGCTCGACGAACGAGGCAACTCCGAGTCCGCGTTCCCTTTAGCCATGAAGCAAATCATCTTCGCGGCCTTCCTATCCTCAACGTTGGTTGCTGGCCAGTACCAGCAACAACAACCACTGTCCAACAGTCACAAGTCCAAGTCCGACCACTACAGGTTCAAGGGGGCAGTGAAGAAGGTTGCTGTTATCGGAGCGGGCGTTGGGTGAGTAGCCCTCGGCCTCAAATAGCGTCAACCTTCGAACTCTGATTACCGACGGATTTGACTAGGGGCTTGGTCTCGTACCGAGAGCTCTCGCAGCAAGGCTTCGAAGTTGATTTGTACGAACGCGAGGGCGTTGCGGGCGGTAACTGGCACTACACGGACGAGCCTCCTCTTGATGCCCCCATTCCAAATGCCCCTATAGCAATTGGGGACTACGAGCCCTCGCTTCCGAGCGAGGGCGTCACGTTTCCTTGCACCCAAGAGTGGCAGACCGACAGCAAGACTGCAGCCTTCTATCGCCGCGCTCACCGTGCTCCTAAACCAATATGGGCATCCTTGAAGTCAAACGCACCAGCTGTACGTTCGTTGTATTCACTGTGAATACGGTTGAGGTCTGACTTTTCTGCAGCCCGTACAGCAGATCAGGGAGACGCCTTGGCCAAAGGGTACAGAGTGGGGTAAGTATTCGATTTTCTCACTTTATGGCATGCATTTAACAGACCACCAGAGCTACCGCACCAGAAGCTCTCTCGATACATTCGCGCGTTTGCGTCGTGGCATGGAGTCAACGCCAACGACGGGAATCCTCGCACGTTCTATAACACACGCGTCGAGCACGTCGAGAGGAGCGCCACAGGCTGGAGCCTCATTTCCAAGGAGCTGGTCACCACGAGCACCAACACCACTCGTGCGACGTGGCACAAGAGGGTGAGTTACTCGCTGCCGAGTTCGAGCCCTATCATTTACAGCTGGCCTTTACAGAGCTATGATGCTGTAGTTGTTGCCACCGGCCGCTACAACGCTCCCAACATTCCCAACATCGAAGGCCTGGCGGAGTGGAATAGAGAATTCCCTGGAAAACTTCGGCATTCGCGCCAGTACCGTCGACCGGAGGTCTACAAGGACAAGACAGTCTTGATTATTGGCGCTGCTGTGCGTTCATGTTTATCGTACTTTCGCTGGCTAGCCATGTTTTGCTCACTCACTCTGGTCACAGACGAGTGGAGGTGAAATAGCTAGGGAAGTCGTCAAGCACGCGAAGAAGGTCTATGTCTCCGTGAGGGTATGGTGCCCATTTTCTCTCTGGATCTCACTAGGATGCTCACACCTACCCAGGCAGATAAATTTCGCGGGCCCCACTTCCCGCTCGTCGATTTTCTACGACGCTTGCCTAGCAACGTTACCTTGATAGGTGAAATTGGGAGTTTCGACCGGCCGGCTTCCAGTATCGAGCAGAGCAAGATTCACCTCATAAATGGGACAGTAAGCTCCCCTTCCCCACGACCTGGGGCAGCAATACTAACCCATCCATAGGAAATATCGGGCCTCGACGACATTATCTTCGGAACAGGATATCGCTATACCTACCCCTTCTTACCCCAATACATCAACTCGTCTCTGGGAACCAATGGGACACTCCCTCGCGTGGAAGGCGTTACTCAGCCCCTGGTCACGGATGGAACACACCTCCGATCTCTCTACCTCGACGCCTTCTACATTCCCGATCCCACTCTGCTCTTCATTAACGGTTCGCACCTCGGCCTCGTCCAAGCACGACAGGTTCGCTGACACACCGCTCCTAGCCAACTTCGGCATGCAGTCCTTTACTTACGCCGAATTCGTATCGCTTTCCGCCGCGAAGGTGTGGTCGGGAACAGCCGACTTCCCGAGCACGGATGCGCAGTGGGCCTGGTACGATAAAGCTGTGGAGGATCGGTTGGGCTTCGGGAGGCAGTTCCAGTTCTACGGAGCCCAGCGAACGCAGGGTGAGCCTCTCATATCCCCATCTTTTAACCTCCGGCTTCTCGCTGACCTGTCTCGCAGAGGCCCTCCGGTTCTTCGTAGGTTGGCTCAACGACGCAGCCGTTAAATATGGCGGCAGACAGATTGAGAACCTTCCCGCGGAGTAAGTCGCCCCGTGCATCATCCCACTTATGTGTAGTTGGTGAACTGACGCACATCCAGGAACCTCGAGATTAGCAAGATCTGGTCTGCTGCGAGGTGGGGTAATCCCGACTTCAGTTCCTCCCATCCGAGCAACCTCGTGCACGTTGTGACACCCGATATCACTATCGACGGATCGGATCCAGCGTTGCAGGATTGGGTCTATAGCGACTGGTGGTAGACCCGTAATAGATAGAACCTGTGACCCGTGATATATTCCTCCCGACTGGAGCTATAATCGATGTCGTCCTATTGGGTGCTTGTGATGGGCGCCTAAATCTCCCCGGTCACTTGATCGCTGATCTTGGTGTCTGGGAAATGCCGAACAAGACCAAGTGACACCCTACTGCCCAACTCGTCGTGTAGTCGTCATTACCAAGCTCTCTTCACATCCACCGCCATGGCCCATGCCCTTGGCGATGCGGCCGCCACTGTCGACCCAGCGTTTCACCGCTTTCCCGCAGAGGTTCTGGGGGAAGTCTTCGCCCAAGCGCTCGAGGACGACGTCACAGATCCATCCCCGGAGACCATGAAGCGGCTCATCGACCTCTGCCTTGTTAGCAGAGAGTGGTGCGACACTGCGAGGATAACCCACACGCTCTGGCGTACCCTCTCCCTCCCATACATACTTTCCCCACAAGTCTTTGATAAAGCTCGACGGTGGCTCGGCCGGGCGAAGACCCTCCCGAAGGGTCTTGCCGTCGTTGCTACCACCGGACACCGAGGCCATTGTTACCACCGCGCAGGCTGCTCGTTGGCGAGCAGAGAGCTGGCCAGCATGCTGATGGAGGGGAACATGGATTTTTATCACCTAACACTAATGTGTCCCAGCTCTGTTTGCTTCTATCAACTCCTCACCCTCTTCGAAAAGGCGAGAAGGCGCGATCCATTCAGAGAAGGCCCACGTCCATGGGAGAATGTCAAGTCCCTTTCATTCAAATTCTTCGATGATTGGAATCAGTGGGAGGACATCCAGGATCCCGGCCAGGACATCTTGACCTCTGTGACGTACCCCATCTTCGTTCTATTACCGCCTATCACCTCCCTTTCCCTTCGCTTACCTTCCATCGCTCACGATAACGAGGGAGCCGAATGGGTGGCGCTCAACATTCCGGAGAGCATACTGGAGAACCTCACGGACATGGCGTTAGTCTGCGACTGGTTGCCGAGGAAGATCCTGAAGGTGTTGGAGGGGTGCCGCAACGTCGAGCGCTTAACCCTTGACCTCAACGGGTCCACGTTCCTTGGGGGTGGTGGGTGCGCGGGATTCGATGAGAAGGCGACTCTCCTTCCCAAAGTGCGACAGCTTCGAATTCGACATCTGGACCCACAAGCCCTCGAATACCTTCGATATTTCCGTACGCCTCTGCTGGAGGAGCTAGACCTCGACTTCACGAAAACGGGCGTCCATGAGAAGTTCCGCCGGCCCTCATTTTTGTCTATGGAAGCCGTCATCAGCCTATTCCAGAGATCTCAGTGCGCAGACACCCTATCCGCCGTCCACCTTCGCCATGTCTCCCCCGTGGACGTGCAACGCCTGCAGATTCGACTTCCCTTCATGAACAAGCCTTATTTCTATGCAAACCGGCGCCGCGACAGCCCAGGCTCAGATTCATGGACACTTTCTCGTGCGCGTTTGCATTCGCAATAAGCCATATGAAGTTTGTACCCCTTCCATGTACCATTAGTGCTGTGGTGTCCGTTAGCTCTTATTTATTTGCTACCATTTTCCACATACCATTCTTGACGATGAAGCGCCAGGTATGTACGTACGACGCACCCAGTGGTATTCCAGCCACGAGTCTGCGGGGTGAGATTGAGAGGATAAAGATAAGGTATTAAGACGAATCCAGCGAGGCGCTTAAAGCGGCATACAGCGAGATGGATGGATGTAGAAGTCGCTGGTGGTATCAAAATGAAAGAAACGAAATAGGAAGCGTACAAGGGTTGTAGGGTCGTTGAAGACATAAATCATAGACAGACAGAGTACAAGCTTACAACATCATCAGAGATCATGTAACGGGGGGAATCGAAGAGAGAAAGAGAAAGGGAGAGATACAAATCCGCAGGCATAAAAGAACAACAAAAGGAATCCATAGTTATCAGGCCAAATCGTCAGTCAAAATGCCCTTCACGCCGCCACTCTGGGTCCGACCACCGTCCCTCGCACGGGCGGTGTGCATCCTCCGCGGCTTCTCCTCCACGCCATCAAACGACACAGACGGAGGCTCGTCCTCGTCCTTATCCCAGTCATCATCTTGATCACCTTCATTGGGCCGAGTAACGGGGAAGGGGTACGCCTCAGTCTCCTTCGCCACCGGAACAGGGACAGGAACCTGCTTCTTGCCCTTCCTTTTCTTGCTCACGGCGCCATCGCGCGACTTAGTCTTCTTGACGGGAGGAGGCGCAGGGGGTGCGGGGTGATCCGAGGACGAGGCTATTGAAGGCTGTGAGGATGCAGATGCAGAAGCGGAGGATGAGGTGGACCCGGAATGCTGGTGCTGAGGAGGTGAGTGTTTGGGCTTGTCCACCATGGTGAACCTCTCGTCGTTGGGCATGGGCGTCGGCATCGAAGGCTCGACCCAGTCATCCTCGAATTCGTCGTCCTCCTCGGCATACGACGCTCCCATGTCAAATTTGGATGTTGGGCCTGGGGTCACCGGATCGATGGGCTCTTCCTCAGTGTCGTTGTCTGACTTCCGCGCGTCCCCTTGGTTCCTTCCTCCACTCGAAAGTGAGGCAGAAGCTGAACGGGTGTCGAAGAATTGCTCTCCGTCATCATCGTCTTCATCATCGTCTTCATCGTCGTCCTCGTCATCTCCACCACCCTCGTCGTCGGCATCAGGCTTGGAGATACCCAGTTCATCCTCATCATCGGAGAGTTCAAGTACATCTTGCTCCGAGACCGACTCCATTCCCACATCCGCATCCTCAGGCCATGACGGGGGCTCATCCATAATGGTAATGGTGGTTTTCGGCAGCTACACAGCTAATCAGTAAGATTTTCATACAAGGAAGCTCAGTACACACCTGTGCAATTCTCTTCCTAAGATCCAGCCATTCCTCCTCCGTCCGGCACAGGAACCCAATCAGCATACTAGGATCCAGTCCATTCAGGGGCATCTTCCTCACTCGGTCACAATGGAAGGTCTTCAGCTCCGTCCCACTGTACGCCGTGCAATAGTGCACCTGCACAGGGTCCAGCCCAGAGGCGCTTCCGGCAGCACTGTTGATGCTGCTAGTATGATCCTGGCTGCCTACATCGCTCGTACGAGGGTCCGACGGGGACGCAGGCTGGCTAGCTGACCTCCACCGTCCATGATGTGACGAGGACGCGGGTGGAGGCGGGGAACGGGGTTTATTTTCGGCTGAGGCTTCAGATCTCTCCGAATCCGTAGAGAGCTGCTGCTGGAGGGGAGAGGGCGACAGAGGAGCGTGGTAGGAGAATGTTGATGATCCTGTGACCGAAGTCCTCGTCGAGGACGGTGAAGTGGGGAGACGACGGTGTTGCTTCCCCCTGCCGCCAGAGAACCTCCCGCTGTCCTTATCGCCTTCGGACGATTGGTGCAGCAGTTGGATTGGCGAGGGGCCTGGTGGGGAAGGCTTCAAGGGGATGGTGGGTCTGGCATGATGTGGATCAAGGTAGAACAGGTTATCGGCCTGCGTGCCGACGAAGTAGTACGATGAGCTAGGTCGCCCTCCAGCAATGCCTACGCTCTGAGGGAAGGTGTATAGAGCCTAGATAAATCATCAGTACGATGTCAAGAAGCCATAACATGTGAACAACCTTAATAAAGTCATAGTAGACCGGATTCACTCTGTCAAGCCCAACCCTGGTCCCCACGAGAACCAGGACGGGCCGATCTCCCCACGACTTCGTATGTCGACGCGGAGATCTACCGAAGTGGTCTCCATGTGAAGCCGCATAGACGTCGGTCTGGTAGAGCATACCATCCGGTGCAGCGGCCACTCCAATGCCAGCCTCGGGGTAGGCATTCACCAGAGTTCTAGGGGGAGGGGTTAGCAGGAGAAGGTTTCCCAAGGAGTAGGCCCCACACACTTGATTGCATTAGCGGCGACAGCAGGGCCGAACCATTTCCCTACATCTGTTCCATATTCCTTCCCCGCCAATGCCATCCGATGCACGCTGAAAGGAGCTTCCGGTGCAGGGGTATCCAAAAACCATGTGAGTATGTGCACGTAGGTAGCGTAATCAGCAGTCAACACTGGATGCGGGGGTTTTCTCCAATCTAAGCGATACCAAAGGTTAAGCATCACATTCATAGTGTAAAATGAAAGATCACCCACCTCGTCCAAGATGAACGTGGATGAGCGCATTCGCGAGGAGGCTCTGGCCCGTCCGGAGCATGCATCCCCATCCGGAATCACTGGACCAGGTCTTTTCCCCTCCAACCCAATGCCAAGTGCTCTTCTTCGTCGAGTTGTTACTGGCTGTGTCGAGGAACCCATTGTCACAAAGGTCAGCCAATCTACCATCCTTGATAGGTACGGGGAACTGAGAGCGATAGGTGAGCCAGACGCGGGAGGTGAAGTCGATGTAGAAGACAGGAGGCCAGTTGGCGCCAGGGTGCGGCTTGGAATTGGAGCCCGTCGATGACTGCGAGATGGACCCGTGCTCGCTAGCGAGCGATGATGCGGAGGACCTTAGGGATGTCGGCGAAACGGATCCTCTGCGTAGTGACGAGGATGCAGAGGGGGAGGAGGATATCGGAGAGGAGTTCGGTTCGAATCCTGGGTGCTGGACGCCCAGCAACCAGATGGGGTCCGTGCACTTGTCCGGGGTGGAATCACTGTCGAGCAGATAGCGCATGGCCTTGTCGATATGTCCTTTACCATGCTTTGCAGCGGTGAGGAGGGCCGACCCTCTGGCCTTTGGTGTGGAATGGGCCGCCAGGAGTGATGGTAGGGATAAATCGTTCGAGGAGGAGCTGAAGGTGTGCGAGAACCACCCTGAGATCCGCTGTGGGAAGTCCCCTCCGACCCGGCTGCTCGATGGAGAAGAAGGGTAATGTCTCGCCGGTTCGACAATTACAGGGGGTTCATCCATGTCAGGAGAAGATGAATACTTGGACTTCTTGCCCGGAACGGGCGTGCTGTGAACCTCAGGGGACGGCGCTCGCCCTGCCCCTGGATCCGTTACACTTTTGGATCGGTCGCGGGTGGACTGTTTCTGGAGGAACTTGGGGAGCTTGGACGGCGCATTGTGGGCTGGCGATGATGTCCGTGAATTCTTGCTGTTCATGAGTCAATCTGGACGCGGGTTAGCCCAGATAACGATTCAAGGCTCAAACACACCTCGATAATCCACTGATCTCCTCGAATGGAGCTCCTGGATGCGCGCAGTGAGCTCGCCGTCGTGCGTATCCTCCCCGATAACAATTCTCACCGTCACTCCAGATGTGTCGTAAAGGGTCGGTACAAAGAGGTCACCAGTAACCTTCTGTAGCCTAGGTTTGAAGGGGGATGGGCTAAACGTCTCCGGTGGTGGAGGTCGACGTCGTTGACGACGACGACGAGCTATTCCCCGCGGTTGACTGTGACACGTCACATGTCACATGCTATGTTATGTGTGACATATGTTTCAGGTCCAACAGGAGCCCACAACTTGTCGCCAGGAGCCCCTTC
The DNA here is from genome assembly GCA_951394405.1 of Coprinellus micaceus. Lineage (NCBI taxonomy): Eukaryota > Fungi > Basidiomycota > Agaricomycetes > Agaricales > Psathyrellaceae > Coprinellus > Coprinellus micaceus. The sequence goes on from OX596342.1 coordinate 2,260,942, forward strand.
GCCCGCGTTGTTTGTGTAGAAAGCTATAAAAAGCGGGGAGGTGAAGCAAGCAGGACCTCTAAAAGTTAATGAGAGCTATATGGCCCCCCGGTCACTTAACCAGGGCCTTAAAGCCCCAGAACATTTCATTTAAAGCGACTTCCTGACACTCATGGTAGCTTTAATGTGGTTTGAAGGCCGTTTGGTCAGCTACCAGAGGAATGGTTTGCCTCGTTCCCATCCATTTTAGGATGTGCCCACCAAGGAGGCGCGTCCAGGGTGCTGCCAAGATTTTCCGCGTCACCGTAGGTGGTCATCCCGAACCGGATGGGTACGAGACAAGGAAGGCTACAGCTACTGTAGTCCCGTCGCATAATACCACGAAACCCCATAACCGGCCACGTACAAGACCCTGGGAGCATGAGGCCTACCGAGCCGCCAGTGCCCCGCCAAAAGCTGGCCGTGACCCCATGTCAAACGGTTCCTGGGTTCAACACTTAAGCACACCACACTGAGTGAGGGACAAAATTACCACAGCTCGATCCCATCCCAAACTCTGCGAATTGGGCAGGGTTCTGTGCCTAGCTAACGCTCCGCTTAATCGACAGTTTGTCTACACCCGGTAGGACACACCCCCTCGTGATGCACCCGACGGCCAGGGATCAGCGCTCAGGAGTCACTGCAGGCGCCATTGGACCACCGCCCCACCGGCACCTCGACTCCACTCACATCCCCCATAGCAGTCACGGGAGCCTCTCCACATGAGGGTGAAGCCAAGCTTCGCACTTTGAGGTTGATTTCTCAGTGAAGGCGCCAAAAACTCAGGGTCGAAACCTATCGCGTTGTCGTGACATCCCGATCGCAAAAGCTGGCATAGACACTCTCATGAGCTCCGGCCCCCACATTTGCATATGCTTGAATTCAGCGGGTTCCACACACATAAGAGGTTGACGCTCGAGATCTGGGACTCTCATCACGGAATGAAGACGGCTTAGGGTACGGGTGGAAACCCTTCGACCACTCGAAAAGTACGATTTTCCTGGGTATCTACAAGGCGGAAGCCCTCAAGCTCAACAAAGTTGTGAATAAGCCTTGAAAACACAGACAAATACATGTGTGGCTTGCCTTCAAGTTGGATTTTGGGTTAACGTCACACCGCGTTATAGTACCGATGGGGTTAGAATCAATGCACACCACGCCGAGTGAGGTATAAATCGTAGCGGCGCCGCTTTGCACGCCAGTCCCCGACTCACTCGACGTAGGTAGATTCCTTGTAGATTCCTGGAGCTTGGGAAGGTGTTGGGGCAGCAAGTACCTGGGCTCCGCAGAAAGCCGGTAGCACTTAGGACTCTATGGTGCGAATGCGATCCGCCAGCAGACATTCTGGGTCTTCGAGTAAGGGGTCCCGGACAATTCTGGACGGAGTTGGGTCCTAGAGTGAAGGGCGCTTATGGGCGGGAAGTTCTTGGAGTCTATCTCTCCAACCAAAGCAACAATATTTCGTACTGGGTGTGACGCCCTGTAAACAAGTGTGGATATTTATTCCCGAATGGAAAACGGCCAGAGAGCGGCTTGAAGGTGAAACTCTGCATTTCCTGAACTTCTTATGTCGGTATGAGGTGCTGAATTGATGGGCGCCGCCGAGTCCACACACACCTGTCCATCAAAAGAAGGGAAAAGTCGATGACTTTTTGGGTACCTGGCAATGGTAGACATGTCGCTGCGCAATATTATCATCTACGGCACATCCCTTCTCCTGTCACTTCACCCTGCACTGAACGGCTTCGACAGGACGCTTTCAGAGAGAGAGAGAATAGAGAGATAATGAATACTGGAAGCGTCATCGGCGGGTGTGGTGGTCCGCATCGTTCCACTGGGATAGCCGTATCCAATACTTCGTACAGCACGCAAAACCTTCGCAGACCATCACCGGCACCGACTATACTGATGGCCTGCGTGTGCAGGCGATGGTCTCGTTCTTAAATGCTGCCTTGGACCACGACCGGCCACACAACCGGGCGCTCCATGCGGAGGAGGTTTCACTTCCTAACGGCTAACGAACTATGACCAGCCAAATATACCTCCCCCGCACCAACGGCAATATTGGGGGTACCACGCGGGGCCAAACATGAGGCAATCATTTAAGCGCCCGTCGCGCGCCATGTACCAATCAGAGCCTCCGGCCGGTTCCCGACCCTAGATCCAAAAATTGAGATGAAATCAAAGGTACGCACCGTCCCCTTTATCCTGAGACATAGGGATGGAGGATTTCTCGTATTAAACGCGTCCGAGGACCTTTTCCCAGAACGGTGCGTCTTGTCCAGTAGCCTGAGATCAACGCGTACTACAGGTCACGAGGCGAGGCATCGCTTTGGTGCTGAAGGCCTCGTCAAAGATATACTTGAAATATGACACCTTCTGTACTCTGGTCTGGGATTTCAAGGTGAAAAGATCACTTCTTGACCCCCTGAGGGCGTAAGTATGAATTTGTGCCGAGGCGATGGGAACATCCCCCATCACGGCGATGGCCGGGGCTCCCGCGTCATTGAGAGCGCCTTCTCTTCGTTCTACCTCCACCTTCCCACTGACGATACTTCAAACTTTAGAAAAATGACACGAAAAGTGCCATGAGCGCTTCGCATCTGTCAGGGACGCGTCTCGGTGCCTGCACCAAAGTTGTCGTCGATTCGCTTGGGCAACATTTGTCGTAAGACTTCGACTGGGATAGGGAGCCGCGATGGCCGCGGTCGCGCTGACGGACAAATCGTCCACTCTTCTCGTAAAGCAGAGAACAAGAAAGCAAGATGGTGAGCAGGAGATTCAAACTTACGGACAACTCCTGATCAACAGTCACCAAGTCTGTCCACAGAAGAACAGAAGTCAATCAGACCTTTTCATCTCGACATGGCAGTCTCTGGACCCGATGGTATCTGCACCCAATCGCCTAGAGTCTCTTCGTTTTACGCACCCACCCGGGCCTCGGTTGCAGGCCATGGTATTGAACTTGCCCACTTCTGTGTGTTCAGCACAGGCTGCATCCGGAACCCGATCTGCTCTTCTAGCTCGAACGCGCCGCCTTCGCACAAGCTCGACGCTACCGACATGCGTTCGAATCTAGGGACGATGCTCACAGGATGACTGAAATCCGCTGCATCTCCCTTGTTCCGTGTCTGCCCATCTTGTACTTGACGCTTCCAAACGTGGCACGATGCGCCTACCGTGGGCTTCTCGAAGCACGCCGAGGCATCGACATGTCCCAGGTTCGTGGGGTGATGCTCAGAATCTTCGGGGGGATAAAAAGGGGGCGGAGAAATTCCTGGGGAAAACCAAGGCCTATTTGCTTGCCTGACCACACTCGTTTTATCTTCCGACCTCGATGCCGAGTCTTATACGTTTACTGACGTTCACCGCGTTGGCGGTAGCCGTAGGTGGTGAGTGCCCCGTATGTAATCTTTACATACGGATACTGACGGCGTGTTCGCCTGCAGCTGGACCTTCGGCAAACATTGTACCGCCTGCGTACCGAGGTGTACCCAACTCGGTCGGTAATACCCTCGACCTGGAGGGTACCACGACTGACTTTGACGCTATCGTCTCCACCATCGAGGAGGAGGGTGGCCCAGCACCCATTCGGCGAAGCAATCGACGAGCGCCAAGGGAGCTCGTCGACCCCGACACTCCAGGTGGTCTGTTGCCAGATGAAGTTGGTTTAAACCAGGGGGCCTGGGTAGGTTTAAACCAGCCAGTTTTAAACGGGTTTAAACCGGTGCTATTTAGAATGATTACAGTAGTTTACTATGCTTATACAAAGTGCTACTAGGGTCTACTTGAACGGACACATGCTGCGAGAAAATGGGACTTGGATATTGCGGGTTCAAGTTCGGAGGCAGAGAAATTTAAATTCCGCTGGTTTAAACCGGATACCGAACCCCTATCCGGCGTCTAAGAACGTCGATGTCATCACCCGTAATGGGCGACGATGTCGAAAATCTCTAAGTCCCATCCCACTACCGTCCCAGAGGTAGTGGAGAGGGAAAAGAGAAGTGGGGGGCTCGCTCTATTCGCCCTGGATTATATACACCTAGCCCTTTGGCCCTATTTGGTCGCACCAAACGATCAACGCGTGACCGGCGCGACTGTGGTGTTTGGCACGGCATCATCTCTTGAACCGCAACTACCACCTCCACCTTGGCTAATTCGCCTCGTACCGTGCGACCCTCCCTCTCCTTATCGCGACCTCCTCCAGCCCAACCTACTTCGACCTCCAACACATCGGCCACGGCGCAAACGCCCCTCAATCTCGGCGCCGACATTGGCCACGCCCGCAGCGCCGAGGCCATCTCCGAAGGGTCGGCTTTGAACGAACGCGGCAATACGCGTTTTAGAGAGGGGCGAGCGGTGACGCGGCAGGCGGAGGTCTGCGCTGGGGGCTCCTGGTCGGTGGGAGCAGGAAGGTGGGGGTGGTTGGATAGTAAGTCGCCTCTTCTCCGTTTCTCGTCCAGTTCCCCCACCCCACCCCACCCCTCCCACTCGCACCACCCATCCCATCGCTCTCGAACCGCGTCCCTTGACCCTCTCCCCGCCCTCGACTATCGCTTTCCTGTGGGTGATGGCTGGGGCACCGCTTGCACGCGAGGCGGTATTTGGAAGCACGTTCGAGCACAACCCACTGCTCGAACGCGCTTCCGACCGCATCCTGCTCGTCCGGTGCGAGTATTGTCCCCATTTCAGTCAGTAGCACGATTGCTGATTATGATTGTAGTAGGTATTCATTGAATTGATATAATTTTTCAAACGATGCGTGGCGGCGCGTTCCGATAAGCGCCCGTTCCCCGGCCCCCATCGTACCGCTGGCGCCTACGTCAGGCGCCCCACGTGCGACCCGTTTAAACCAGTTTAAACTGGGCTGGTTTAAACCTACCCAGGCCCCCTGGTTTAAACCAGCTTCATCTTTTTTTATAGGTGGTTATGAACTCGTCTTTGGGCCAATTAATGGCGCAAGCAACGCGCCAGGCGTTAGTTAATTTCACCTCGCATTGGATCTGATGATTAATTACGTTCAATTTAGTACATGGGCTCTGCCTTCCTCGAAGACTACGATGTCGACGCGTGCGCGCGTGAGTGCAATCGTCGAGGCGCAGATGGTAATGGCGGTGCTTGCCAATTCTTCAACATCTGGAGAGCCGTCGTCAACGACGTCCCGACCACCTACACATGCAGCATGGTGCGTTTTGCTTCTCCTTCTGTCGCTCCATCCTCGACTTACCTCCCGGCCTATGCAGTACTTCGTCGTTACGGATGCTTCGACGGCCACCAACACCGGCCAAGGTGACCTGCAGGTGACCTTCTCAAGGGGATACAAACGGCAGAACCTCATCGTCGATGGAGGCTTCGAATCCTACGACGAGTGCGACGACTTCTGCTTCACCGAAGCCTCAGCGAACTGGGTTGGCACCAGCCCCGCCGGTGGTTACCTCGACGCGTCCGTCTTCTACTTCACCACCTACGCACGCTCGGGGAACGCCACCGCTCTGCTGGGCTCGGCGACCTTCGCCGACGACAAGTCCGGCACGCTTCAGGTTGCCAAGCCACTTGACACCGAGGTGGGGAAGAAGTACCAGGTCGCGTTCTTCCAGAACAGCGCCTTTAGCGGGCCGACGTTCCAGGCGAAGAGCATCGTAGAGGTCCTTTGGAATGGGAAGGTTGTTGAGACCATTAAACCTGGCTTCACGGAGTGGAAGTTCCATTCGGTGGACGTGGAGGCGGTGGGGAGCGATGTCCTGGCGTTCAGGGGAGGCGCGGCCCCTGCCTGGACCTTCCTGGATGATATTTCGGTTTGGCCGATGTTCCAATGAGCTACTATACCCTGCGGACTGTGCTCTTGATTATACCATGTGGGATCTCTGGCTCGCGCATCTCGACTACCTCCTATAATACCACTCCTGATTACTCCTGAGGGTCGCCGTCGCTTGGTCAGGTTGCCCAGTCTACAATAACGAGTGCAACCGGTGAGTGTCTCTGCATCTAGGTATTCCTCCAAAGCTTCGTCTCCCCGGATACACGGCGCGCAGATCGACGTCGTGAAGGAAAGAAGTTCGCCTGACCAACGCAGATTGGGGTATGTCGCGAAACATAGGGGCGTGTGGCTGTGACTTCGGTTTTCAATCATGAATGTCGTGCAACATGCCAACCTCCCTTCAAGTATCCTCTCACCGTTCCCAGTTTTCTCCTCCATGACCTTCTTCGCTCCTGACGGCGACCTGCACAGATGCCTACAATTAAAATCGTAGTCATAGGTCCCTCGGGAGTCGGCAAGACGAGTCTCCGAGGCCAGGTGAGTTCCGCCCCTCATTCCGTCGCGATCGAGGACTAACTTGGGAATGAAATGCAGTACATTTCTGGTCGCTTTTCGAATGGGTACAGGGCTACCATTGGCGCTGACTTTATAACGAAGACTCTGCCTCATCCGACGGATCCGGGGGATAATGTGGTACTGCAGATTTGGGTGAGTCTTAGTCCCTGATCTAGTCGACCTAATCTAACCGAAGACTAGGACACTGCGGGTCAGGAACGGTTCTCGAGCCTCTCCGGTGCATTCTTCCGTGGGGCAGACGCCGTTCTCCTGCTATTCGACGTAACCTCCCCCGACAGCCTCGTCGCGTTGAAGAAATGGTGGGAGGAGTTCAAGGAGAAGGCGCCTTTGGACGACGAGGATATGGAGGACTACTGCTGCGTCGTCGTCGGGAACAAAATCGACTTGCGAGCCGAAAGTGAGGGGTGCGTCGCTGAGTCCGAGGCACTGGCCTTTCTGGACGAACTGGTACCCCCTTCCTCTCCGCGTACTATACCCATCGAAATCCAGCCGGCCCGAACATCGTCGATACCCATGCCGTCGTCCTCTTCTCCGATACCCGTGCTCCAAAATGTCTCTCCGACAATGCCCCCTGCATCTGTGTCCTTCGTTCAACCCCCATCTCGCGGGCGCTCGCCTTCAAGTCGGTTCTATGGAACTGCAACATCAACACGAACGGCACTCTCGATCTACCACACGCCCTCCTCCTCCTTTTTCGACACTTTCCACTCTGCACGGACGTCCCCCGAACCTGGGCCTTCGAGTCCTGCGCATTCAACGCGCTCACGGCGAACGGCAAAGCTCTCGACTGGGAGTGGGAGCAGTGGTATCACTATCACACCCAGCGTGTACCACGGCCGTGAGCCCACGGCCGACACCACAATCACCATTCCAGATTCCCCCATCCTCCGTTTCCAGCGCTCAGCACTCCCCATTGCCCCGGAACGCGGCCCAAAGCTTTTCTTCGCCTCTGCAAAAACCGGAGAGGGCGTCGCAGACCCCTTCGAGTACATTGCGGAGCGGGTGATCAGGAAGTGGGCGTACGACGAGCAGATGGAGGCACGGTTGCTCCATTATCGGGAGGCGAGTGGGGACGAGACGATTCGCCTTGGGCTGAGGAATACATCGGGGAAGCAAAACGGGATGATGTTCGGGAGTCGGAAGGTTGCGAACTGTTGTTCATGACATGACATTTGTGTTGGAGAACTTGTATACCCACCATCTTACATTATATCGCATTTATACCTTTCTCCTTGCCCGTTCCCGCGGAGCGCTGGTCGTCGACCTTCCTCGACTCGTCTATGCGACCGCGCATCGGACAGATACCACCCGGCCCCGGCTTCGGGTTCGGCAAGTCGAAATCAATTCGACATGCAACCCCACTTGGAGATTTCCGCAGGCGCTTTCTGAGAGATATTCGCTGTAATTAAAGGCTGCGGCGTCGACCTCGATATGTTTCTCTCGTGTGCTAAGAATAAACACGTGTCGACGTCCAACAGCACATAAGCGCCCAAAATAGTTGGGCGGTTTGGGTGGTGGCATAAATCATAGAGATTAAAGCCAAGCCAAGGCTCATCGCCGGAACATTCATGAGACCACACGGCAATTGATCTTTATGACCGTCTTAGGGACCCTGTCAAGGACCCAACCTCGTGCGAAGGTTCAAGTCAGCCGCTGGCAATGCATCGGAAAATTGGCGCCGGAGCTTTCATCTTCTTCCCCCTACCCACTACCCGGCCAGGGTTCCCCATCCGACCTCGGGGCCCATTATGCTACCCTCGTACAACGACAACGCGGTCCAGCGCTCGCTCTCGAAGCTTGCTGGCAAAGAAAGCTTACTCGGGAGGAGACCGTTGGTCCGGTGGATCGTCCTGGGTTGTGTAATCCTCGGAGTATTGGTTTTCTTCGCCCAACCTTTCTCAATACCCACTTTCGACCCGTCGGATGTCGACGGTCCATTCGTACCACCACCTCCGGGACCGCCACCACCTCACGGGGCGCCTCATGGAGGACCACCACCCCCACCCCGACCGGGCCATCTACCGCCCCCTAGGCCACCACCTCACGGTGGCCTCTCGCCAGTGTGGGATCAGAGGAAGGAAGAGGTTAGGCAGACATATCTGCATGCGTGGAATGGGTACATGACCAAGGCTTTCCCCAACGACGAGGTCTTGCCGCTTTCTGGGAGGACGTCGAATAAGTGCGTCGTGTACGAGACGTTTTGATTTTGCGCCCAACCCCTGACTCGAAGCCTTTACTAGATTTAACGGTTGGTCCGTGACCCTGGCAGATTCGCTGGATACAATGTGGTTGATGGGCCTCAAGGATGAGTTTTACAAGGCTCTGACCCTCATTCGAAGGCAGAAGTTCCTGAAGAGTGTGCGTACACGTTTCATCCAAATTAATGATGGCGGCTTATTAGGGTATAGTCCAGCGGGAGTGCTCCCTTCTTCGAGACCGTCATTCGATATTTGGGAGGCTACCTCAGTGCCTATGCTCTCTCTGGGGAACCGCTCCTATTGTCCCTAGCAGACGATCTGGGTGGCCGTCTCCTCCCTGCGTTCAACACGGAACCGATTGGATGGCCAGTCTTTTCCGTGAGGCCTGGAGAGTGAGTTACGACGAACAATACCTGAATCTAAGAAAGAGCTGACAACGGGCAGTGGCGATATCGGCGGCGAGGCAACCGCGGGCAGGTCGATGCTTCTTGCTGAACTGGCCAGTTGCCAAGTCGAGTACAAATATCTCGCCAAAGCCACAGGGAGGTTCGAATATTACGAGAGGGTGCGTTTCACGGTCGACATTCCCCGCATTTCGCTGATGAAGATATACAGGCTGAGAACGTTATGACCCACCTCTACGCCGGCGAGCAGTACCACGGACTAATGGCTGAGCGCTGGTATCTCACTGGCAAACCGACGAACAGTAGGTAACCGATCCTCCGGAGGACCGGGCCCTCCTAACACCGCATTTTAGGCCATTATACAGCCGGTGCTGGCGTCGACAGTGCTTACGAGTATTTCCTCAAGCAATACATCCAGACAGGCGATATAAATGCCAAGAAGCAATGTACGAGCCCCTCATGTGCGTCTAGAAGCCCAGTTAACCTTTTGCAGACCTCAAGACGATAGAAGGAGTCATCAACAAGCTCCTGTTCGTCACTCCATCCCGCCAACTGCTCTATGTCACCGACATCACAGGAACTCATGAGATAGCAGCCAATCAGATGGAGCACCTCTCATGCTATCTCCCTGGCGTCCTCGCGCTAGGAGCCTGGACGCTCGATCTTCCAGCGGACGTGAAACAGTTACACCAGTGGGCAGCTGAGGGACTTGCGTATACATGCTGGGTTATGTACGCTGACCAGCAGTCACATCTGGGCCCGGACAACGCACGCATGGTGAATGGAGGGCATTGGGTTGACGGGTTGAAGAAGTGGGAAAAGGAGGGCCGGCCTGGCGGAAAGCCCCCTGGGGTTCGCGCCGTACCACCCGAACCTGATGCTGGCAAGCGAGACTACTCGACGTCATGGTCGGGGCAGTACCTTATGCGTCCAGAGGTGAGGGTTGCTACACTCGTTTTCGGCATGCCGAAGCTGACCCTGTGAAAGACTGTCGAGAGCTTGTACCTGATGTGGAAGACTACGGGCGATGAAATTTGGAGGGAACGCGGATATAAGATCTACCAGGCCATCGAAAAGCATACGAAGGCTCCCTACGGCTACACCAGTGTCAGCAACGTCGATACCCTCAAACCCACCCAGATTGACGAAATGCCGAGGTAGGTCATTTCTGTTAAACATCTTCCATGTGGTCATGTGCCTGGTAACTTACGGTCCCACTTCCTTCGCAGCTTCTTCCTGGCCGAGACGCTTAAATATCTTTATCTGCTTTTCGACAACGAGGACCCCATCGCACTGGATAAGTGGGTCTTCAACACCGAAGCTCACCCGTTGCCCATCTTTTCGTGGAACCCTCAAGAGCGCGAGGCTTTTAATATCACTCGGTGGTAATCCCCTAGGCGGAGGGCGGCCGTCGTAATTGGGAGCATCCGCTTTATGCTCGTGTGATGGCGCCCACTCCCAGTCCTCGCGGAGCTGTCGGCCACATATATAGAAGCCCTGTTTGCTGTGGGCCCTGCGTATCTGTCGGAACTAACAATCGTGGCGATTAGGTGCCCGATACAGCTATACCTTCCTTCCTTGACACCCTCATTTTTCTAACCATGATACCGACTGTATTTATAGGGGATTTATATGGACATAGTGCTCACAATTCTGCTTCATTTACAGGCTTTCAATACACAAGTGATAGTTTTCACCCAATTCAGTCGGTACCCATCGCCTGGGTGTCTATCTACCTCTATCTACCGACACGTTTCCGCCACAGACACGGCGAGCTTCATCACCCGGCGAGCCTGGGTAACACTGGGTAACTTGGGTAACGCCTTCCATATAGCTTCGTGCCGCAGCCATTGAGAGCCGTTGTCACTTTGGCCAGAAACGAAGCGTGCTTATAGCTAACTTGCAACACTGCCGTCCCTCACCGTCAGAAGTTCGGACCTACGGGGACTCTTATTCGACATTCGCTGTTCGTCGTTTGTCGTTCGCCGTTCGTGTCGTTCATGCTGGAGCCGACGGGCGGTGCTCGATCTGGGGTTTCAAAAGGTATGCGAGTTCGACGACCGGGACTTATATACCCTGGCAGGCTATAGCCTACCTCCCACAACAAAAGCGCGGTCGAGACGACGATAAAAACATACCTCATTGTGACTTGGGAGATGGAAATACGGATTCACGTTGGCCAAGCCCGCGGTCCGTCGATGCTGTCCTTGGCGCGCACCACAAACGCAATTAAGACCAAAGAGCTCGGAGACTGCTTACAGCGCAGAAAGACGGATCTCTATGGGGGCGGCAAGAGAGACGAACGGTGTTCGCCGAACATGGTTCCCCACGGGTCGGATGTCCTCGTCCACTGATCGCCCTCGGCGCCTTTTTAAGTTACGCACCCGACGATTATTTGCCCTCTCCATGGAAGAGTCACCCGACCTCCTGTACATAGTCGAACAAGGGATCAACGAAGAAGGTCAACTTCGATTTCGAGTACAACAGAAAGTAAGTCCCCAGAAGATGGAAGCCTTGTAGTATCTGTGTTCACCGCTTGAATTGGGCAGGAATTAAGAGTTGGAGGTCCCCCTTACATAGAGACCGCCAGTCAGCATGAAATGGGCGGGTCCGCCAATGGGAGAGATAACTCAGATAAGTATGGAGGGGCGCATGGCAATCCGCGGTCGGGTCAATCTCTGTATCTCTTGGTTAGCTCTTGGTAAGTACGGCGATTATGGGTGCAGGTAAATGTTTCCGGCTGCAATTGCGGACGGCGACGGGAATCACATTGCCAGGCCAAGATGGCTGTTATCTAACCGACTAAAGATAGTCGCGGTCACTCGCCCTCACTGTACTGCAGGCGTTCCTTCAAAAGTACTTGAAATCTTCACTGACCGTCTCATGGTTCCTGAATGGGCTCTTCACAGTTTGATTGGCCCAGAACCTCATATGGCCTTTCTGCCACCGATTCCCCATTTACGGTAGCCCAGCTAGAGTTTTGGACATTCCCTTCTATCGGTGCTTCCCTCCGATTCCATATATAAAGCTGTGGGGCCCCGAGGAGAACGGTTTCCCTGCAATGCCTCACCGATACCAGGGCGCCACACACTCCTTACTCCCCTTCACTGCCTCTCATTGCATCCTTAGCCCACCCCTCTAGTGAGCGTACTACATCGTTGCTCCAGAGTACTTGGAAGGCGCCATGCCTGAGTTTGGGATTACCGAGGCGCAGATTGTCGGCCTGTTCATGGAGTCGGTGTTCTATGGTGCGTCTGATGTTGTGCTCTACGTTGACGGGCGCTTATCCACTTCTCTATGGCAGGCATCTACCTGATCACCTTCTTTTCGTGTATCAGCGTCCTGCTCATGAAGGAGGGTCACTTGAAGCCATGGTCCTCCATAAACAAGACGATGGTCGCTGCGGCGCTGCTCATGCTCATCTTTGGGTCACTTGATGTGGCCTTCGGCCTGCGACACAATTTGGATGCCTTCGTATACCAATTCGCGAAGGGTGTCCGACCGGAAGACGAGTTCGCCAGGATCTCGAAGTGGCTGAACGTCATGAAGTTCGCCAATTACAGCGCACAGACGTTTATTGGAGATGGCATTCTGGTGAGTGTAGCCCTTCCTATTCGTTCGACCCGTCCTCGCCCTGCTCTCGGCGGAGTGGAGTGGAAGGCATGCTGTGGCGCAAGCCCGGAAGATTGCAGCCCTATCGGCATGGCCTCCCGTCAATGGCTTCTCGCAAAGCATGCTGAATCCTCATGATTTTCTTAGCTATTTCGTTGTTACATCATTTACAATCGAAGATGGTGGGTCGTTGTCTTGCCGGTGCTCATGTGGCTGGCGACAGCAGGTACGCCTTACTCGGTTAACGCCATCTGCGCGAGCCTGATCATTCGGCGTTTACAGCGACATCGACCGTCACCTGCTATATCGAGGCGACTATCGGCAGTGGTAACCTCAACCAAACCCAATTCGAGCCTTTCATCACATCAACGCTCGTCCTGACTTTGACAACAAACCTCATCACGACATGTCCGTACTACTCTGCGACATTTATTCTGGAGTCTAGACTCACCCCTCATCCTTTTCTAGCGCTCATTGTCTATCGCATCTACAGGATTCAGTCTCGAACGGCCAACCATACTACTTTCTCAAGCAATAGCTCACAGCCGTACTCGCGGCTGGTGCGTACTTTGATTGAATGTGGGGCTATGTACACCCTCTCGATAGTGATTCTCTTTGCTTGCTACTTGGCTGATAGTAACGCCATCCTTGGCGTTTCCAACTCGGTATGTCGTATCAACTGCTGTTGAAACTGCCCATCTTACTGATTGGACTATTATAGGTCGTGCAAATCATCGTATGTGACCGCACAATCCTTCGTGCGAGTGGAAATAACTAAATTTTTGACAGGGCATCACGTTCAATTTATTGATCCTCAACATCGACCGCGGCACTGCGATCCATCCCGTCTCCACCACCTCCATCTCTGCCTACCCTTCCAGTCGCAATGTCGCTCTCCACGAACTCAGAATCAAGACCGTGACAACAACCATCTCTGACCCGCCCGACCAGTTCCAGCCATCCAAATCCCGCCGCAGTCGCGTCGTCAGTCGAAAAGCTCCTGACGAGGAGAGCCTTGACGACCTGACGGACGACAACGTCGAGAAGACGATTCATTTGTCGCCTTCAAGTGCGGAGACCCACCGGAAGGACCCCCATGCCCTATGAGCTCTCAGCACTTTTGTAAGACATTCTGGGGCGCTCGGCGGATGCCATTAACCTATGCAACTGAAGTAGTGTATAATTGTATCTATATTCTTGTCGTTCGCTAGTAGACTCATAGACCGGTCTGCAATTCTAAAGCTTGGGATAATGTGCCTCTATATGTACCATTTGAAGCGCTCATTAAGCCTGTGACCAAGACCAGGGACCCACATACAACTCCCCAACGTTGATTGGCCCGGCGTTTCACTCACCTCCTGTGGGGGTCTTGTGAGAGGTATCCACTCAAGCCTCGGGGAGAATCGTCACCTTGGGTACGAGATGGCTCATTGATCTCTAACAATTGGGCACTCGGCTCACTGATTTCGAACCATTGGAAAGGTGCGATGGCGGCCAGGCCGAGCAGAGAGGGCTCCTGAGGAGGCGAGACTGGCAATGCTACTTCGGGTTGGGCGTATGTAGCCTCGCTGGCTGAGTACTAAGAGGAATAAAGCGGAGGGCCCACCTTTATTCCCGACTTCGTACGGCGATGAAGGATGTAAGGGTATCAGCCTACATGGGACGGGATCAAGCCATTGCAACCAATGCATGGGCAGCTCGAAATTACACATGGAGGCCTTGTACACTGGAGAAAAACCAGGATGTGCGTACCTGGGCACCCAAATATTATCCGAGGGGAAGGGCCCTCAGGTAGCCTACTTCTACCCCTGATGACTCGCAACCATGCAAAGGAGCCCCTATTCTCAATAGGCGCCCGTGATAAACCTTAACCCTAGCCCAGGTTGCATCATCCCACTCGCTTCAAAATGGAGTCATCACTCCTTTCAACTATGCCACCATCGTCGCTGTGCACTGGCCACGAAACTGACTGATATACCTCTCAATGGAATGTAGAAATTGTGAGCTACGACAGAGACAGTTTTACTGTCGAACGTGTATCAAAACGCAGTGAGTTTCAACCAAACTGTCCTGCTTGATATACGATTTTGACAATCAGTGTAGTCTTCGGGATTTTCAGTCTCAACATACACACTATTCGACCGACTTGACGACTGTGGTGTCTTCGGCATGTGCTGCCTTGACCAAAGTCGTCGAGCCTGCACGGGTCGCCCGAGCACGAACCGTAGAGGCGCGGGGTAGAATCGATGAAATCGGTGCCGGGCTGGGTGAAGTCAAGCGAGAATGCGAGAAGAGTGAGCTAAATTTACACATTTCTGGCCCTATGAAGCTTCAGCTGTAATTTAGGACGAGATAAAGTTCGTAAACTACGCGAAGACCTTGCACAACGAAGGAGAACACTCGGTGCAGCTCGAATGCTATTCAAAGCCGGTGTGACGAGCCCAACGTCCGCAGTACCTCCTACACCTATATCCGCACCGTTCCTCGCGACACCTATTAATGACGCCCACCGTCTGCCTCACGATGGGCCCCCGCTTCTTCCCCCATCCCCAGCGCACCTAGCCCTGACCCAGACGCTCGCGCGGGCGCGGAGTGGTCTCGTGCAAGAGCTTGTCGACGTGTTCAACATCGTAGAGGTCGGAGGGCGGCCTCCAGTGGGCGGAAAAGCAGGGACAAAGGGAGAATGGACGATTGGTGGTCTGGTCCTGCCCGTTCCAGGCGATATCCGCAGATACCCTCCAGACCACATCAATGCTGTCCTCACGCTGACGATCCACTTCCTTTCACTGCTGTCGTTTTACCTGGGGATTAAGCTTCCATTTGAAGTTACGTGGACGGGGGGAAAGCTTGGCCTGGGGCAGCCGTGGATTAAGGCGATCCGAGGAGGAAGCGCTGGAGGGGGCGATGGTGGATGGAGCAGGTGAGTGTGTTAGCTATGCTGAGATTCTCGTTTCTAAATGACGCCACCCAGATGGCATAAGGGACACCCACTCCACCTTACTGGTCAGGTAAAGCCACCTGAGGGTGGCGAGAATGAGAAGGATGGTCGGCCGGCATCTTCCTCCCACTCAAACACCTCCGAGAGCGACGACGACGATCCCATGGCAAGCAGCGTTGCAACACTGAAACCAGCTCGACCCACCCTTCCTCGAATCAAGACGTCTACCGCGCACGCACCTGTCCCAGCACGTGCTAGGACCATGTCCGCACGGCCAGGTCCAAGCCCCGTCCCTTCACCTAGCGCTCCGCGGAGATCCACAACCTACAGCCTCACGTCTGCCCTAGCAGGCGTTGGGGGTGTCGTGCGGAAAGGTGTGGGAGGTGTAGTTAGTGCTGGTGCTGGCGTTGTCGGGTACGGTACACCCAGTCGGCTGAGGACGATGAGCAACGCCTTAGACGAGTCGGCCTTTATCATCGGCTCACCTCCATCTTCAACTTCGCCTCCTCCCCCACCGAAAAAGCCATCTACAACCAGCTCTTCATCGAGAAAACCAGAGACGCCCGTGCATCTCTCTCCATCGACCGCCCCTCCATCATTCACAACCGGATACACAATGCTCATCTACAACGTCTGCTACCTCGCGCACACCCAGCGCGTCGTACCCGAGATTGGGTTGAGTCAAGCAGGAGAAGTCCTGAGCAACCTCTGGCGATGTTGCTGCAGCTCAGAGCTAGGGAGAGTGGGTCACGAGAGCGTCGGTTGGACGCAAACCTCTAATGCAGGCCCCGGGTGGAACTTACATTCACCCGTGAGTCCAGTCGAGCTAGAACACAACGGGGTGGGTTTGACGCTCGTACGTCTCCCTCCTCCAACTCCGCCAACGTTCTCGATGGACTTTGGGCAGCTGCTGCAGGCGGTGAGTGGGGCTGGTGGTGCGGGAGCAAGGGCAAAGACCAAGGTCGCCCGAAGGAAGGTGTACAGCGAGAGTAGGGCGAGAGATAGTGTGGCTGAGTTGGATAGCGAAGAGGGTTGGGGGTATGATGAAGTTGCGAGGGATGAATCCGAGGACAGGGATGCTAGGGATAAGGATGACTGGGACTTGGTCGATGAGGAGGTCAGCTTGTGATGTTCACTGGGATTTATTCATAGCACATTGACGCGAGGGTGGCTTCTTTCTACACCACGAAACACGAGTTGCGTACCCTAATGTCGCCGGGTTTTCTTATCTCTATTTGGAGTCCTCAATCTCCACAACATCTGTCTCGTACTGTACCGGGGGCAGGTACTCAACTTGAAGACTCCCTCCAGGACGCGGGTTGAAGAGGCATACTCTCGGTACTGGCGCCCGAACGCTGAGAGAAACTTAAAGAAAATATTTCAAAATATCCTCGAGACATCCTTTTGTACCCGATTCCTTGGTCCCCTCCTCAGGGAGCCTCAGGTCTGAGGTCACTGCCAGACACGATTGACGCCCAGAGTGGCGGGAACAATAACATATGTGGGAATAACCTTCCTTTCGCGTGCAATCCTCCTCGTCGCGGATTTTTTCGACTTCACCTCACTTGACCAGAACCATACCCCTTCGCCTACTCTTCATGAAGTACTGACTTATATTGCTTTGAAGTCATCACCTTCCACTGGACCCGTTCTCCTAACAATCGTAGGAAAGTGAAGGGTATATCGGTACGTAGCGTTTGCTGCACATTTCAAGTCTGGGCTCATCTTTCAAAACCTACCAGCCCATTATAAAATCCGATGGACGCGCTCATTGCTCGAGCAGACGCCATTAGGCCTTTCTCTGAGCTTAAATCGGCAGAGAAAGGCAAAGGCAAGGCGAAAGCCTCGACCTCAAAACCCAAGGACAGTTCCTCAAAGTCAAAACTCACCCAAGACAATGATTACACCCTCCAATCTATATCTTCCCATGTTTCTGTGCCTTCCTCCCTCAAATCCCTTCCCCGAGATCCATCGTCTTCGAAAGGGCATGATGAAGTCCCAAAATACAACCACATCGCGAACAAGAAGCTTCGGAACCAACTCATCCACCAAGATACCCTGAACAAGGATATCGCGAAAACGACGTTGGAGACCCAACAAAACCTCCTCGCACTCGCAGCCGACGATGCAGGCGGCATCCAGGTCGACGGGCCCCTCGAGAAGACATGGCGGATATCCCAAGCGGAGATCCAGTCGAGCGTCGGTGGGGAGGCAGCGAAAGGTCGTCGGGAACTCACGTTCCGTGCAGGCGAAGGTGCCAGGCGTATGCGGTGGACACGAAACGGCCGGCATATCGTGTTCATCTCTGGTAAAGGCGGAACCAAGGTTAGCTCGGTGGATTGGATGGGTGGGCAGGTGAATAGCGAAGTGGACTTGCTTGCTGGGAGTAACTTTTCTGGGGCGGGTGGAAATGGGGGCGGAGGAGAGGGGGCGAGAGATGTGACGTTCTTGCAAGACCAGAGCTTCTTTGCGGTCGCACAGAAGAGGAATGTGTTTGTGTATGACCGGGATGGAGTCGAAGTACATCGGCTGGGGAACATTGTGGACCCGTTGAGGTTGGAGTTCTTGCCATGGCATTGGCTGTTGGTGGCTACGGTGTGTTCTATTCCCTCTACTATCTGGGCCGGCTCTAACTATCGTACAGACGAACACAGGGCACATCTCGTGGACGGATACGACGACGGGCACCCAAATAGCCGTCCACCGGACGAAACTTGGTGCATGCCAGACGCTCACGCAGAACATGCATAACGCCGTTGTCCATCTCGGGCACAACAACGGCAACGTCACCCTCTGGACACCCAACCTCGCCAAACCTGCCGTCCAAATCCTCGCCCACCTCGGAGCTGTCACAAGCATCAGCGTGAACCCCAGCGACAACGGTGCAGCAGGCTCCGTGAACATGCCAGGGAGGTACATGGCTACGTCCGGCCGTGACGGTAAAGTCAAGATCTGGGATTGCAGGAATTGGAAAGGTGTGGTCAGGGAATGGAACGTTCGAGGTGCTGGCGACGTCGAGCTAGAATGGAGTCAAAAAGGCTACCTTGGAGTCCTCAACGGCGGAAGCGTAAATGTCTACCACCCCCCACATATTGTAACTCCATACACCGCTCCCGGCGGGTCAACGTCCTCGCCCGCGCCTCCCCTCTACCTCACCCACGCCATCCCCCACCGCCCTCTCACCTCGCTGCGCTTCGAGCCCTTCAGCGACGTCCTGGCCATCGGGCACAACAAGGGGCTGACCTCGATCCTCATCCCAGGTGTTGGGGAGCCCCAGTTCGATTCCTATGAAGCGGATCCGTTCGAGCACTCCAAGGCGAGGAGGGAGAGGGAAGTGAAGGGCCTGTTGGACAAGATTCAGCCGGATATGATTGCGCTGGATCCATCGTTTGTTGGGACGTTTGATCAGTCGGCGGTGTCTGCGGCGTCGAGCTCGCTGGTTACAACCGCGGCGCAGTCATTATTGGATAAGTCGGACCAGACGAAGTGGGGGCATAACGTGCAGGTGAAGCGTGTGGGTGTGGACGTGCCATTCGCGCGTATGAAGCGTGTCGAGAGGCTAGCTGTGCAGGGTAAGCTCGATACCACCGGCATGGAGGACGGCGATTCAGACAACGAAGACATCGATATGAAGGAGGTGGATGACGATGGTAGCGGTAACGCAGGAGGTGGGGAGAGTCGGGCGGAGAAGGAGAAGAGGAAGATGAGGGGGAAGGGTAAGAGTTTGAAGAGGTATTTGAGGAAGCAGAGGAAGAATGTGGTGGATCCGCAGGTTTTGGCGGTTAGGGCGAAGGTGGAGAGGATGAAGGCGGAGGCAAAGGCGAAGAAAATCAAGGAGAAGAGTGGGGGAACCGAGGAACCGAAGCGGAAGAGTGCGTTGGATAGGTTTAAGAGGGGGGCGAAGTAGTGCTGTAACAGGGGTTAGATATGGTTTTCAAGTTCACCTTCTACAATCATTCGCTGTCAACGCTCGCTTCCCACTGAACCTTGAACTCGAGTTTTGTCTTTCCTCCATTGTCGCCAGGAATGGGGGTAAATTCTATCCAATGGCGACTCCGACATCCTCTCTATAAGGACGCTACCTGGTTCGATCTTCTTTGCTGCCTGTATTCTTCCTCATTTACAAACGACACATTACTGTTAGTGGTATGAGTCCAGCCTAATATTATTCTACATCGTTTTGGAAGTGTATCACTCAGCTTGTTGATCATGAGGGAGCCCTGGGAAAGTTGTAGTGGGTCGGGCGCTTATCCACCTCTAAAGTGCACACCCCCTCTGAAAGCTGTCCGCGCTCTCTCAAGAACTACCATGGATGCTCTTGAAGCAACAAGCAACGGGGGGCGGCTCAAGACAAACCCCGATTTTCTCGGTTCGGAGGGCATCGAAATATTCCCCTTCTGGACTTGCATGGAGACATACTCGATATTCGCAAGCTACTGGTATAAAACGCTGCATACCCTTTTCTCACCAGCCCAACGAGCCGCGCTCCAGTTCATTTGCAATCCCCCTACATCCCCACTACACCACCCACCCGCGAAACCGTACACAGCACCCTCTGAGCCTCGACTAGTCGCGCTTCAAATTTCCCACAACCTTGCGAAAAAGACGCAAAAGGGGTCCAGGGATGCGAAATTTCAGGTCCCTCGGGGCTCTCCACGAACTCCAACGTTCCGTTCCCCAGGTCGCTGTTGCTCTTTCGCGAGCAGCATCGACCTCCCGAGCGTGTTGATCTTCCAGTGGGACTTGGTCGAACAGGTAGCATCGTCCGCTCAAGGGGTTCTGGCCGCGCGGTACGTTAGGGATGCAATCCAGTAAAGCCTCAGCTTGGGCCGACCAACGTACCGTCCTACGAAAGTGACCATACTCTTGCTCGGTGATATCCTTGCGACAAAGGTAGCAGAAGCTCCTTCTGCAGTTGGGGTCGGGACACGACATACGGTTACACTAGCGGGGCGCAGTGCGCGTTAGCGAAGAGGTGGATGCCTCTCAGAAGAATGCGCACGCACCCCTGCCTCTTTTATTATGGCTATCACCGTACGAATCATGAATTCAGCACACATCGGCAAATTAAATTCGAGACCACACCTCGTTTACAGCCTGGGCACTTCCTTATCAGTGCCCCACTCATCGCCTCTTCTATCCTTTGCCTTGCGCCCTCAGACCGTTTTCGCTCCTGCTTGCAGGTCCTTGGCGAATGGTCTTCCCTCCCGCACTTCCGACACGACACCTCCCCGCACCCATCCTCCACATTGAGACATCTAAAGAACGGTTCTTTCTTGACACTTGCCTCGACTATCATGTGAAAATGGCAGAAAGGGCAGGACACTAGATCTGGGATATTGGCTTTGCGGATGTCCCTCTCTTCCCAGAGCTGTTCTAAGCGCTTGTATGTCCTGGGGAGGAGACTGTGTTGGAGTACGGAGGGGTGAAAAGTAGCGTTGCAGCCCGATCCGTCAAAGCAGCGAATTTCCATCTGGTTTTGAAGCAGTCGTTCCTCGACGTAACTTTGGATGCATGTGGCACAAAATGGGTGATTGGAAGGGCACTGGTATGTCGCAGCTATTTCGTACTCGCCAAAGCAGCACCCGCATTCGATGGGCGGTGTATTGGGTCCCAAAAACCACTCGTCTGCGGTAATCTTTTCAATCAAGAGGGCCCATGGGATCAGCCCGCTTACGACACTCACATAGCCAGCTGCAAATGTCGTACAGAAACATAGTGATCGGTAATAGCTGGAAACTGAGTGGAACTGCCCGCTAAGCAGGTTTCTGCTTCAAGAGGTGTGGAGGGAAGGGGGACAGCGATAGCTTCGATCGTTTCCACTTATATTTGGGCCAGAGCAGTGGAACCCTGCGAGGCTCCGAAACACAGGTAACTGCTGTGCAACACGGGTGTCATCTATTGCGAAATCAACCCACCCATCCCGGAGTGCACAGAAGCTGCCAGGTCAGGTGTACCCTTGCCATCACCAGATAAGGATTCATTCAGTGCAGTTCCTTCGGCATTCCCCTTCGCAACTAGCCGATCGGGCCTGGGCGCTTATTTCGGCCCCTTCACAGCTGGATCACAAGCGTATGCTAAACGATGAGCCAAACTCGACTCCAAGTGAACGTTCCTTGTGCTGCGTTGTACGCCTGTTGTAGAATCACCCCCCATCCACCTCCTTGTTTCAGCATGCGAGCTTGAATGAGAGGGTTAATGCGTTAACGCTGTAGAGGAGCAGTGCTCCGGGATTGTCGCCAGAATTCGTGCATTAGGTCTCCTCTTTAAATTTCCTGCGTAAGTTCACTGTCCTTGGTGTTGCCCCAATCCAGACCCGTTTATATGAGGCCGGATTCATGACGCGACGCGTTTGTTTGGTGTCGGACCCAGTCTGCTGTAGTGCTTTCGGTCGATACACTTTATTTCTGGCGTCCCGTATTTCAAGTGTGCGTTCTTGACGACGCATGCCGATCATCCACGGCCGTACTTGCCTACTGGAGAGTGCTAAATCGAAGGAGAACATGGACAATACACCTCCAGCAGCCAAATACCTCGGACAACTGAAATGGTAGATGGCTCGTCGCCTCAACCAATCACTCAGCGCTTCGCCTCCGCGTTATGGTACGTTGTCAATGTACGAGTACCGAAAATTGAACGACCCAAGGCGGCTACGACCTGGGTCGTCGTCGTCGTCGTCGAGGAACTATGGAATCTACAATAAATATGAAATAAGGATATGGGGGCGGCGATAAGGCAAGGGAAACGGGGCAGTAGGGAGGTATCGCTCGGCAGATGAGGCGGAGTGGTGGTATTGTGAGGAGGATCCGGACAAGGGAGATGGAATGGTGTTTGGTATGTAAGAGTCAGTCAAGGGGTATCGAGGGTAGACGGGTATTACAATGTAGACGGAATGTTCTGCCCAACAAAATACAGAGGCATGCGGAAATGGAATGCAAACGTGCTCAACGAGAGCGGCGAGTCGCCCGAGGACCTTCCTTGATACGCCTAGTTTTAGGCGGCGGTGCCTCAGAATTTCCATCCTCCTCGAAGCGACGCTTTTCGATGCGGGAAGACCTGCGGAGCTGAGTAGTTGGCTGAGGAGGATGCGGAAGGTGGACCTTGGTCGACCGTGGCGGCTTGGCTGGGGGAGCTGAGGGTTGGTGAATATTTTGAAGGGTAAGGGCCTTTATGCGCGCAGATCGGCGGGGTGGGGCAGGGAGTGTAGGCGGAGAAACCTCCACAGCATGTGCACAGGCAGGAGGCCCGGCCATTTCGACGTCGCTGGAAGTGTTAGACGAGTGTGAATTGGTGGCGAGATTGGGGACGATAACCACCGATGCAGTCATGGGGTTGCCTGCCTCATTAGAGGCTGGCCGGTAAAGGTTAACGAAGGGCGGGTGTCCGTTAACGGCCTGAGCGTGCGGAAACGGTACTGCCAGTTTAGGTGCACCCTTGTCGATGGGCGGAGGCAAGATGGACTCGGTTTTGACCCCGTCAATCGCCTCATCAAACAACTTCAACACGGCGGCGTAGTGCTCGGCTCGGCGAGAGTGGAGTGGCTCGAGGGGGTCGTAAGTGTCTCGGACAGCAGCTTCGCATTCAGAGTCGGCGTCGGATCCAGGTTCAGCGTCGTCGAGGAGATCTGACTTTTCGTCGCCCCTTTCCATAAGCCACCATAGGAAACCCTCAAACAGTGCGCCACAGGCCGGTCCCCAAGAAGCGCAGATAAGGGTGTTACAACGCCCAGCTACCGACCCAAATTGGCGAGCCTGCATCTTGTTTCGAAGAGCTTCTTTGGGGTCCCAGCTACAAGCGATCGAGGGACCTTCGTCGTTGTTGGGGAGCCGTGTCCCATCGGGCTTGTACAACAGAAGTATGTAAGTGAGGAGGAAGTAGAATGACTCGAGGTCGTCGATGTGGTTGTGGGCGAGGGACTTCTCCTTGGTTAGGGCGCTCTCTAGGACGGACAAAGACTGGAAGAGCCGAGTACCCTGGAATAGGGATGAACAAAGTGAAAGAAGCCATGAGAGCAACAACTAAAGCTTACGACGTTGTGGTTGGTTCTCACAGAGGGCTCGAGGTCCGTCGCTCTGAACGCCATGTCTAGATCGATTAAAACGCCTCGGTCGCCTTCTGCCGCGCCTTCCTTGCCAAGAAGTACATTGTTGTGCGATATGTCGCGGTGGAGAATCCTAAGGCCATCCCCACCCAGCCGCTGGTGACCTGGGGCGTAGATTAGCGTCGGAATTATGGTACCGCAATGCCAGTGGACGTACCAGCTATCGCGTCACGTATGGCACAGAGGAGTTGGAGCATCGAGGTGAAGAATATGATCGACTTTCCATAAGAGTTCATAGTGGTTCGTGTAGCAACTCGGTTATGATACTGGCCGAATGTGGTAGGACAGCGGATGTCCTTCGTCTCCCCCCTCCCCGTCTCATAGGACACCATATGAACCACACCGGGTAGACCCGTCACCAACTTGAGAAGCTCGTGCTCTGGGGCGTGGTCGTCTGATCGCCACGCATCCTTGACAACGTATTCTTCTTGCGTGTCCGGGTCTTGAACCCTCCAGCAGGTCGTCGCTCGCCCGCGGATGGCGTCCCGCAGAACGGGTATTGCTTCGAGGATCGGGTACGCCTTCGGTTCTCCACAGGGACCAGTAGTCGTCAGCGTCCCTTTCCCCTTCCTCCCATTGACGATAGTCCACTGAATGCTGTCATCTATCCCGAGAAGCTTCTCATTTGTCGAGGAAATACCGGCAACGATTCGGACGAGGGTCCCGGGGTCTCGGTGAATGTCGATGGGTGGTGTAATCTGCGCCCCAGCCCGGTCGAAATGTACCAATCGCGCATAGTTCTCCGTGAGGACGAGCGAGCGGACAAAAAACCGATTGGGCTGCTCATAGAGAACAAACCTGGATTGGAAGAGAATTAGGGGGAGAATCGCACTAGAAGGGGTCGTGTACGTACCGAGCATAGCTCGCCATCTCCCGCAGGACGTCTTTATCACTCCCGAGTTCTGAATCCGATTTTACAGAGATATAAGTCGCCATGTTGGTGAACCCAACGGCAGAGGAGGAGTCCTCGGACGATCGAGGGTCATCGCGCTGGTCGACAGGCCTTGGAACCTCGAACGAGGGACCAGCTGCTCGGACCACGAGCACGGGGCAGACACGGTAGCCATCCTCGTTCTTCCCATCGCAACCCGGGGTTCTTTCGGTGCTGAGAACTCTCCGTTCTACACCAGGGTTCTCCGACCTGACGAACCGGCCGACAATTGATTGAAGGACGTCGAACACGGCGTGCAGAAGACCGTCTGTTGAGGTAGAACCAAGTGGCAGCAACCACTTCTTTTGTGTGGAATCGTAGGCATCCACTTCCTGCAGGAATAAATCTACTTCCTGATCCTCCAAGACTCCGCGGTACACCTCGCGACTGTACGTCTCGCTCGTCGTAGTGAAACTCGATGGATGTAGAAGGGGAGAATCCTGTCGGGCTCGACCGGTTTCTGCGTCTTTGGGAGGGCTAGACGATGACGGCATCGTGTAGTTGCGCTTGAGGTTCGGTTTCCTTTGAGTTTTAGCCAGAAATGCACGAGATATCCAGTCAAGGGAGAGGGTGGTGGGGGTATGGAACAAAGGACAATGACGCGCTAGGACGCGCTGTGTTCAATTCCATGGGAATCTCACGTGATTTTGTCCGGGCCGCGAGAGGCCGTTCCATTAGCGCCCACCTGGTGAAAGCCATCAACGTACATCGTGGGGTGATTCACAGTGAATCGTGATGAATGTGGCGCCTGTGAGTGTCCAATTGACGCTCGCCGGAAGTGGACGATATCCAGTTAGCCTCCACCAGAAGCCAGACCTTTTATTCAAGAATCCCTGAGGGTCTAGTCAGGGGGTGATGCAACTTTCATCATTACCACTGCATAAATGCATCGCCCACTGGCAGTAGCTATCCGTATCTTCCATTAGCCGATCCGTCCCCAACCCATGTTGATAGATTGCCACTTCCTAGGTTGAGGCTGCAACCGCGATCACGTGCATTGGCCCACTTTCCCGTTTGGGCCCATGGTTGCCACTGGATTCATTGTTCGTGGGCCTATAAAGGCCGTTGGCACTACAAATCACCCGCCTTCCTTTTCTCTCCTACCACCATCTACCACAGTCTACTATGGCGTACACCAGCAATTTCACCGACCCGCAGGCCCATTCAACCTCGCCAGTGGCCACTCGAGCCTATCACTCCAGAAGATGTCAGGATGAACGAGAACAGGACCACACAAAGGTGAATTAGATTCAGACATACTCTCAGTGGATTCGCTGTCTGACGTGAGTATATCTTGCCCTCAAACAGCATTGAATACCCTCGAACCCCTCCTCCCGGCGAGGCGAACGCGACTGCGAGTGGCGTCGCACTGCGATTGGTGATGGCCAATCAGCCTGTGACGGCGCTCGATTCCATACTCGACCGTGGGCCAAATGCCTCTTCCTTTGCAGTATCCTTCAACTCTAGCGTGCTCCCTTCCCAATCTTCCAGCACGAACTCGGGGCCTCCACCAACCCTCGCCAGCCAGAATTCAACCACACTCTACGGCCCCCCCAGCGCATCCCTCAGTCTTCTCAACGGAGTCTCTATCAATGAGATGGCAATCAAGTCCTCAAGCAACATCTTCGGTACGCCCAAGAGGCAGGCAGGACAACGCAACTACACGAATGATCCCACGGTGCAAGGGCAGGGGAAGTCGATCATGAGAACAATGGGCCCGCTCATTCCCTACTTCGACTACGTGTGGGCGAAAATCAAATTCATCAAGGACGCTAGGATAAAGGAGACAACCCTGCAGGCGTGATTGGTCTCTAACGGAGCTCTCTTCACCTTTAAAGCGGGTCCCAATCAAGACGGTTCGCGATGGGTTATAATCCCCGAGCGCCCTACCCTAGAGCGCCAGCTCTACACGCCATTCTTCAACCTCATTACCACTATCCTCAAGAAGCACCTGAAGGTTGTCAACGGGGTCGAACGCGAGGTGGTCGACATGCACGCCAAGCAGATGAAGCACATAGAAGGGCATCATACCTCACCTGACATCGTGATTCGAGGAGTAGGCCCCTCGTTCGAGGCTCCTTCCAATGGAAAGCTAGTGGGCTACTCCAACATTGTCACCTATTTCGACGTAAAGCTCCAGCGTGAGCTCGACCGGGCGGACAATCTAGAGCAAATGGCTGTTTATGCGAGGTATGTTTACCATGATAGTGTATGGGTAGCACTCACTAACTTAAAGCGCTATCACATAGGCAGGTGTTTGTCCACCAGCCTAACCACTGGTTTGTGCGGGGGCTTCTCGTCAGCGAGCTCCACGCGCAGCTCGTGCACTGGGACCGTGCTGGACTCCAGAACTCCGAGTTCTATAACATACACGAAGAGTATACCTGTTTTGTCGGCCTCTTAGTCAGCCTCAGCAATACCGAGGGCGAGCGAAAGAACATCGGTCTGGACGACAGTATTAAATGGACGCACGACCCTGCCGGGAGGAAGATCGCAGGAACGATGACTGATGCTTGCCCCGAAAAAGGAAAGGTCTTCGACCTCATCGACAAGAGTCCTGTTTCCCAAAGCCACCACATCCACGGGAGCGCCACCGTCTCCTGGTCTGTGCGGGATCGCAAACCCACGATGCCTACCCAGGCCGAGCTCCTCGTCAAAGACTCTTGGAGTTCTGCTGGCCGCACAGAAGAGTGGAAGCTTCTAGCCAGGGCGAACGCAGCGAAAATTAAGGGAATCTGCAAGATGATCTGGCACAAGGACCGTCGAGCTCAGATCAGTCAATTCCGAGACGGTGATTTATTCTTCGATCGGGTGTTCTCAAGAATCGTCATGGAGATGTACGGGAAAGAAGTTCATCGCTTCACAAGTATTCTCCAGTTTCTCGCAGCTTTGCGGGATGCTGTCGCTGGTAAGTGCTATGGCGTTTGATTCGATATGGACATCCACGACTAACCATCAATTGACCTAGCACATGGAAACCTCTACGGCATAGGCATCCTTCACAGGGACATCTCCAACAAGACTATCCTGCTTGGACGGGATGGTGCCGAAGTCGGGGAACAAGGCATTTTGATCGATCTGAGCGTTGCGTTCGATTTTGAAAGGGAGGCGGACTCGGAGATCAACAAAGAGCCCATCATGGTATGTCCCCTCATCTCTCTAGGCTATCTTCGATGTACTGACATTCAACAATCTAGGGACCTCGATTCTTCCAGTCGTGCATGATCCTTGACTTTCTCACCGACTTGAACGACGAGGCGGACTTGGCACTCGCACCCGCCCACGACTACCTCGATGACCTTGAGAGCTTCTTCAACGTCTTCTGCTTTGGTGCCTTCCAATTCAATCACGACGGGTCCGAGCGTCCGTTGACAGACAAGGCGCGGAACATTGTGGCTGGATGGGATAATGAGTCTGCGGGCCTTGCTCTTGCTCCAAAGGCAATGCTCATCAACCCAACGCGGCGTCAGAGGGAGTTCGCCATGGACCTCATCGAAGACTCTTGGTGTTACACTTTGCTCCACATGTTTTGTAATATGCGCTATATCTTTATCTTTGGTCTAGGACTTATTTCTTTTCTTTTGGCCAAACTCTTTTTGTATTATTATTTGTGTTTTGGTTAAAGTAGTTGACTCTCGCTGACTTGTTATGACAATTATTGAGTCATTTTATTTATGACTCATACTCGACTCATCCTTAGTCTGTCTAGACTAAGTATGACTTGTCTTTGACTGTAATCGACTCATAGTTATATTGACTCATAGTTATAGTGACTCTTAGTGACTAGTATCCATGGGTATATAAACCCTATAGATTAGACCCATGTACTTTAGCTTGTTATACTTTTCCCCCGTTATCGAATAGTGCCTTGTGCCAAAACCCAAAGACAACTAAGAGCAAGCCAATTAAGCCAATAAGACAACAACCAACGCCTAAGTCCAAGCGAGCTATCGTCAACATAGTTCTTGGTAGTGTCAGATACAACGATCGTCAACATCATACTCGATACCTAAGTTAAGTAATCATTGCATCATTGACCATTGACCTGCCCAGAGTCGACCAATTGTCGGACACTTGTCCAACTCCCTCATCGAGGTCGTAACAGAATAACAAGCTCCACAATTACGTTGCCCTCATCAACGAGCGCAACAACGGCTCGCCCAACACGTCTGCCCCAGGTTCTCCGGAAACTGTTTCAACAACTTCGTCTAATCAAGAACTCTCCTGCATCGACCACGTCCACGCTTTCGACTACATCAATAAAACTGACACTTCATTTGACGATTCGTCTCAACAAGGAGGGGCCGTCTGGTACCGTTGCTACTATCAACCGTGTCCACATAGATTCGATAACCCAATTGAAAATCAGCAAATAGACGCAGGATCTAGACCAGTAACTGAAAAGGACGAACACAGCGAAGAACTTGTTACCAAATCAAAGGAGAAACACCAAGCATACGAGAAGCAACATAAGGCAACTCGTGACAGATACAAAGTAATTGAAGAAGAAGCAAGACTCGCCGCTACAAGAGAATTCAACCAAAAACAAAAGGTTGAGAAGCTTAAAGAAGCTGAAGAACAGATCAAAAGGGATCTAGAATACGCCAAATTAGCCGAAGAAGCAGCACAGAAACTCGAAGAAGCTCGAGAACAAGCAAGAAACACAGAAAGGGAACTTAAAGCCAAACGCGAATTCGAAGCGGAACTCGTTAGAAAGCTCCAAGAAGAAGAGTCATCTTCCAAAGGAAAAGGAAGAGCAACTAAGCTGTATAGCCGCCCAATATCCAAGAAAGGATCCAGAACCAATACACCAGGAGGATCAAAGAAGTCATTCGAACCACCTCAACAGATTCAAAGACAAGAATCTATCAAGGAAGTAAAGGAAATCGAATCCCCACCAAAAATCGAAGTCAAAGACGAAGACGTCAACATGGTTGACTCCACTTCCATTAACGTCACCAGCACTAACTCCGAAGCCAAAGTAAACGTCAAGAATTACAATGGTGACCGAAATGATTTTCTCACGTTCAAAGACTCTCTTTCTCTTTTCTTCGACTATTACGAAGAACAATACAAAGACAAAGACAGGAAGAAAGTCATTTTCGTTCTATCCAAACTCACTGATGGAGAAGCCGAAGTATGGAGGAAATTACACCACTTGGTGGGGTGCTTGTCAACAAACCACTGCAACAGCAGTAAAGGGGAACTAACAAAACCACTGCAACTGGAGGGGGGTTTGTAAACAAATCCCTGCAGCTAGCTGCAGCTATCCGGCAGCCATCATAATTGATGTACCCTTCCCAATTTGGTAGGCGCCATGTTTGTAATGCAGTCACATGTTGTGCGCTACTGCATGTCCACTCAATCAAACAAACCAAATTATATGTTGCGGGCTCTTGAAAATGTTCTCAAACGGGCTCAAATAAAATTTATTATACAAGTGCGCCCACCCGGCGTGTGCACCGGCACCCTACGGCTGTTAAATCGAGGCCCTTGGGCCGAGCCCGTGATGAGCGGCGGCAAGGAACCCGGGGGCCCCACATATGTGACTGACGGTCTCACATCGGGGGCCCTGGGACCCTCCCCGGAGCATGGTGGGGCCCCCCCGGAGGGAGGGGTGCCATGCGGAGTGGGAGGGAGCAACCCATGTGGGAATGTGGGGGCTGTCGCGAATGAAAAACAACTTGCGTCACATGATCGCATGTTGAACTTGCCTAATTGAGACATCAGAAGTTGATCAAAAGAAGCCTCATCAAAGTCCGAGAAGCAGGGAAGCACCAGCAACAGCTTCTCCAGGAGATTGTAAACAAACCATGCTGCTGTTGCAGTGGTTTTGTAAGTTCCCCTTTGCTGCTATTGCAGGTGGTTTGTTTACGAAATCCCCGTCTACACCTGGAAACTATACATGGATTCAGAGGAATACAAAACCGACAAATATAGCGACTTTTGGGCCAAATTCGAGAAGGACTTCAAGAAGAAATACGTACAAGACGATGCCCTTTACTACTTGAAGAACAAGAAGCAAGACAAAGAAAGCGCCCAGACTTTCATTACCAATTGGAGACAAATTGCTGCCGCAGCAAACTTCTCCCTTATCAACAACGACCAAGTTGCATTAGACTACCTCAAGGGTGTACTCAAACCGGCAATAGTTGATAAAATGAAGTCTTATTTGGATGAACCCGAAACCTTTGAGGATTGGGTGGAGAAGGCCATCCTTTCTGATGGAAAATGGAGAAGAGAAAAGGAACAACGAATGGGGCTATCAAGACCATTCGCATCGCAAGGATTCAGGCCAAGCCCTGGAAGACAAGCCGCCAGAGATCCAAATGCCATGGATGTCGACGCGATTACCACGGAAGAAAGAAGGGAACTCCTAAACAAGAAGGCATGCTTCAACTGCCGAAAGGAAGGTCACTTCGCGAGGGATTGTCGTTCCCCAAGGAGAAATCAAGGATATCCACCACGGTACGGATCTCAATCAGGAAATTATGTACCGAGACAACGGCAACCCCCAAATGATCAGAACAACCGACAAGTATCTGTTGGAAGTGGTCAATCGACAGCCTAGACTTGATATTGGTGCAGTGCTATATGTGACTGTATCCCACATGGTGACGAGCCTGTGTATGGGGAATGTTTAAGGCCCCATAGTATCAACATCTGCACACTGTCTATCCATAGGGTGGTAGCTCAGTGGTAGAGCGTCCAGTCTAGTCAACGGATGGTCCCAGGTTCGATTCCTGGTCACTCCAATACTTTAACAAGTTATGAGCCCCGATGCGCGTGACCTCTGGATCAATAAAGTTCATCCCCATTTGGCATGGCAACAGCCTGTCGATTGGGGGAGTGTGTTGGAAGTGGTCAATCGACAGCCTAGACTTGATATTGGTGCAGTGCTATATGTGACTGTATCCCACATGGTGACGAGCCTGTGTATGGGGAATGTTTAAGGCCCCATAGTATCAACATCTGCACACTGTCTATCCATAGGGTGGTAGCTCAGTGGTAGAGCGTCCAGTCTAGTCAACGGATGGTCCCAGGTTCGATTCCTGGTCACTCCAATACTTTAACAGTATCCACACTTTCCACTAAGAAAGTTCCTATCCAAGAAGCAGCAGTCAACATTCACTCCCTTCTATGTCAATACACGGGAGAAGAAGAAAAGGAAATCTTCGCCAAATTTCAAGAACTTTCCATTGGAAAGATGGAGGATTTTCAGTGAAGGAGGAAAACTCGACTATCTCTCCATCGCTGTGCATCCGATCCATGCTGATAGCCAAAATAAGAAACCAAAGCATGCACATTCCCATCACGATCATTCACGATGACCGAACTATTACCACTCAAGGATTTATTGACTGCGGAGCAGGAGGAAAATTTATTGACGAAAAATTTGCCCAAAGAAATCAATTGCCCATCACTAAGCTTCGATATCCTCTCGAAGCGAAGAACGTTGATGGAACGCCCAACAAATACGGAACAATTACTCATTATGTACGATTACCTCTCACGATCGACAAGAAAACGAAGAAACACCAGCTTTT
Source organism: Coprinellus micaceus (assembly GCA_951394405.1). Classification (NCBI taxonomy): domain Eukaryota; kingdom Fungi; phylum Basidiomycota; class Agaricomycetes; order Agaricales; family Psathyrellaceae; genus Coprinellus; species Coprinellus micaceus. Next base: position 2,293,025 of record OX596342.1, read on the forward strand.
AATTTGTGGCCTGGGAAAACAGACACTAATTTTAGGCTTCCCATGGCTTCAAGACGAAAACCCTATGATCGATTGGAAACTTGGGACTCTCACTTGGCGGGATACCAAGATTAACGCCATTCCAATCGAAATTCCAAAAATCGAAAACGACACCAGCATCAACATCGTTGATACCGATATTGAAATAGAAATCGAAGTCTACTTCTACGATGAAGACGTAGAAGAGGAATACACCCACGTTCATATCGCAAGAACCACACTATCATGCAAACTCATCTTACCCAAATACTCTGAACTTCCTGACGAATTTGATGAGTTTGACGACTTCGATGATGAAATTGAAGAGAAAACCGAGGCGGAAATCAAGGCCAAACTACCGGAAGCATACCATGAATTTTTCGACGTGTTTAGCAAGAAAAACGCCGATAAATTCCCAGCCAGCACGAAGTATGATCATGCGATCAATGTTAAAGACACCTTCGACCCAAGAAGAATGAAACCATACATACTTTCGCCAGATCAGGAAAAGGAAGTTAAAGACTTTCTCAAAGAAAACCTAAAATTAGGACATATTCGACCATCCCGATCCCCAATGGGATCACCAGTATTTTTTGTGAAAAAGAAAAACGGAAAACTTCGACTTTGTCAGGACTATCGATACCTCAACGAACACACGATATCAGATGCTTACCCCATTCCCAGAATAGATGATCTTCTAAAAAGATTCCAGAAGGCGAAATACTTTTTTAAGATTGACTTGAAATGGGGATACAACAACGTCCGAATCAAGAAAGGAGACGAATGGAAGGCAGCATTTATGACTCAAGGAGGATTGTTCGAACCCACAGTCATGTTTTTTGGCCTGAAGAACTCACCACCTACCTTCCAACGACTCATGGATGACGTCATTCACGAACACGACGAAATCGAAAAACCACCAAAAATGGAACTAACTAGAACTAACAATGTCAGAGACATTGTTCACGCACACGAAGAATTGGAAGAAGCACCATGGGTAGAAGTATACATGGATGATGTATTAGGAGCAGGAGAAACCAAGGAACAATGCCGAAAAGAAGCCAAACGTACATTGGCTAAACTTAGGAAAGCAGGACTACCAGCCAATATCGACAAATGCGCCTTCGAAGTAGAAGAAGTGGATTTTTTAGGATTTATCATTGGACATGGGAAAATCCGCATGGATCCAGACAAGATCAAAGGACTAACGGAATGGCCAGTTCCCACTAAACTGAAAGAACTCCGATCATTCTTAGGCTTTGGAAACTTCTATCGAAGGTTCATCAAAAACTACTCAAAAATAGCAGTACCACTACACGCCCTACAAGGAAAAGACGTTCCATTCGTTTGGTCTGACGAATGCAACACGGCTTTCAACACCCTCAAGGAGAAATTCACGTCATACCCTGTCCTACATCTCCCAGATCCGGACAAACCTTACCAAATCGAAGCGGACGCTTCTAAACACGCCTCAGGAGCCGTCCTGACTCAATTAGACGAAAACGGAGCAAGACACCCGATATGTTTTATGTCCAAAACATTTGATAGCGCTCAAAGAAACTACGAAATATACGACAGGGAATTACTTGCCATAATTCGAGCACTAGAAGAATGGCGACCATTCATTCAAGGTTCCCCTTTCACAACCACGGTATATTCCGACCATCAGAACCTTACCTATTGGAGAAACCCACAACGACTTAGTCCCCGACAAGCAAGGGCATGTCTCACGCTGTCAAAATACGATTTTGAATTGAAACATCAAGCTGGGACTAAGATGTTCCAATCAGACGCTCTATCAAGAAGACCAGACTTATGTCAAGACGATGATGACCCAAAAGAAGTTACTATGCTTCCAGAAAACTTATTTGTGAATTTGATTGACACCGCTCTTCAAGAACAAATTCTCAACTCCGACAAAATGGAACAAGAAGCAACGGACGCTCTTAGACTCATTCTAGAAGAAGGTCCCACCGACCTCCAGAATGACTTAGAAGACTGGACCGTTGAAACCAAAGACGATAAACACATGCTATTTCGCAAGGGAAAGGCCTACATCCCTGAAGATATTGAGTTAAGACGAAAAATAGTAAAACTACACCATGACGCAGCAACGTTCGGACACCCGGGAGAACTAGGAACATTCAACGCCGTCAGAGAACACTATTGGTGGCCAGGAATGAGGAAATTCGTCAAGGCGTACGTCAAGGGATGCGCCAAATGCCAACAGTTCAAAATCAACCGACAACCAGTAAAACCAACGCTACTTCCCATCGTTGGTCCTGAATCAAATCGCCCGTTTACCCAGCTATCAATAGATTTTATCACCGATCTACCGACTTCAAAGGGATATGACTCAATCATGGTCGTGGTAGACCATGGGCTTACAAAGGGGGTAATTTTAGAACCCTGCAACAAGCCTATTACGGCAAAACAAACAGCTGACGCATTTATCCGCCGCGTCTTTACCGATTACGGCCTACCGGATAAACTTATTTCCGATTGAGGCCCTCAATTCGCCGCCAAAACCTTCCGAGACCTTCTAGAAAAGCTAAAAATAAACTCTTCGTTATCAACCGCCTTTCATCCGCAAACCGATGGAGGTACCGAACGAGTCAACCAAGAGATAGAAGCATATCTTTCCATCTATTGTTCTGCGAACCTGTCAACTTGGAGTCAAGCTTTACCAATACTGCAGTTCGTTCACAACTCTAGAAGACATGCAGATAGAACACACACCCCATTTGAATTGATCATGGGTACACAACCCCGTGCCCTACCGGAAGCATTCGACAAAACCAACTTCCCTGCGAACGAAGAACGATTCAAAGACCTTCAGAAGTCAAGAAATGAAGCCTTATCCGCTCATGAACTCGCACGAAGTCGCATGATAGAACGAACATCTAGAACGTGGAAGCCCTTCAAAGTCAACGACGAAGTATGGCTTGAAGCAAAGAATTTGAAGCTTCATTACCGATCAAAGAAGATGCAACCCAAACGTCTGGGACCATTCAAAGTGATAGAGATCATAGGGTCTAGGGCATATCGTCTAGAACTTCCCAATCAATGGAAGATTCACAATGTCTTCCATATCTCGCTTCTATCACCTTTCAAGACCACCGATACCCACGGCCCATCATATCCGCAGCCACCACCTGACGTTATCAATGGAGAAGAAGGGTATGAGGTGGAAGGAATCATCAATCACCGAGTCAAACACAATGGAGAAAAAGAATTTCTCATCAAGTACCTCGGATACGATGAGAATGAGTCAAAGTGGCTAAGGGAGGACGAACTAGGAAATTGCCAAGAGATTTTGGATGAGTATAAAGAAGACAACGGTCTGTCACTCTAAACTTCAGCCAGTTCATCCTGTCTACCCCACTCCACCACCCAAAGCCAGTTCCCCTCCACAACATTCTCAATTTTTTTAAAATGTTCAACTCCACCTCTACCACTGCTTACGAGACCGCCCCCGACAACTTCAACATCATCGTAGGGACCGTCATCCCCAACCTCCCGCAAAAGCCCGCTCCCGTTCCCGCCTACGGTTACGCCGTCGCCCCCGATGTCGTCATGCTCCCTAAGCGCGCCTTCCCCACCGACTTCGAAACTTGCGACTTACGCACCGCATTCACCCCCGCCGAAATATACGTCGCCGAAGCCAAGATCAGGGAGATGAAAACGGTGAAGGACGTCATCAAGCAAACAGGACCAACGGGGGTCCTGTTCGGTGCAGCCAAGTACAACAACCCCGACGCCCATTGGGGGCATGTCCTAGAGGAGATCGAGGGGGCGGAGAGATGGGAAGAGGAGTTGAAGGAAATCAAGGAGGCCGCGTTGGAGTGCCCCGGAACACCCCCCACCAAATTCATGAACTTCGTCGAGATGAAGTTGATGGGAGCTGAGGCGAGGAAGAAGTTAGCCACCAACGCCATCGAGACCAATATCGCCGAGGTCCGCGCCGCCGTCCGTCGCGCCCACCTCTACCTCCGAGAATTCGACTTCCGAAACCTCACTTACGGACAAGTCAAGATGTACAGCCTCACGAAGGAGGAGAAGATCAAGCGCAGGTTGGCCACCTGCACGTCATGCAAGCAACCAGGCCATTGGCAAGTCGACCACACCAAGTGGTCTTGCATTCACTGCAAGAAGACGGCGCCCGGGCATTACCCTTTCGACTGCCCCCAGAAGCCCAAGAAGCTTCTCCGCTCCAACCGCATCAGGAACCGCAACAAGAAGAGGGAGGAGGAGAAGATTGAGATCGACACTGAGTGGAAGTACGAGACGGGATGGGGAGATGACGGGAATTGGGGACCTGACTACCCTTCTGGTTCGGTTTGAATCAGTGTTTCAAAGTTTGTGAGGGGGGTAATGTTACACTTTGCTCCACATGTTTTGTAATATGCGCTATATTTTTATCTTTGGTCTAGGACTTATTCCTTTTCTTTTGGCCAAACTCTTTTTGTATTATTATTTGTGTTTTGGTTAAAGTAGTTGACTCTCGCTGACTTGTTATGACAATTATTGAGTCATTTTATTTATGACTCATACTCGACTCATCCTTAGTCTGTCTAGACTAAGTATGACTTGTCTTTGACTGTAATCGACTCATAGTTATATTGACTCATAGTTATAGTGACTCTTAGTGACTAGTATCCATGGGTATATAAACCCTATAGATTAGACCCATGTACTTTAGCTTGTTATACTTTTCCCCCGTTATCGAATAGTGCCTTGTGCCAAAACCCAAAGACAACTAAGAGCAAGCCAATTAAGCCAATAAGACAACAACCAACGCCTAAGTCCAAGCGAGCTATCGTCAACATAGTTCTTGGTAGTGTCAGATACAACGATCGTCAACATCGTACTCGATACCTAAGTTAAGTAATCATTGCATCATTGACCATTGACCTGCCCAGAGTCGACCAATTGTCGGACACTTGTCCAACTCCCTCATCGAGGTCGTAACACTTGGGGTCCAGTCTGCAGGAACTTGTTTGAGGAATTTTCTGAGTGGGTATGGGATATGCACGTCGCGAAAGGGAAGCTCGTTCGGGGATACAAGAAGAACATTCGGGCAATCCTCAAAGCCGCTGAACCAGGGTCGGATGCTGCGCTGCCTGACACCGCAGAGGCGTATTACGAGTCCGTCTTCGCGCCACTCTACCGCAAGGCACAGTCCCACTACGAAGCCATCGTGGATATGCTGCACCGGGCTGTAGTCGCCCTCGAGGACTCTCCCGCAAGCTCGGCGCCGGCTCCCAGTGTTTCGATCCCCATTACCAACTTCAAGGGGAAAGATTTAAAACGCCAACGCAGCACCGCAGACACTAAAGCCAACAAGTTCAAGAAGCCGGAAGTCCCGGAGCCAAGAAGTCGGCGTATCAGTACCAGCTCTGCTGGCAGGTCCAGGGCAGCGTCATTTTCCCAATCCTCGATGGATCCGGCTGTTTGATTTTGTCCAACTTCGTCGACGGGAGGGCGTCCATGTGGTTGGGCTCCTCTGTTCCCGCCTGTTATCGATACATAGTTAGTCATCTCCTGTCAATGTTTGCAGGTTCACCCACCCACTGTACCATGAGACTATCAGGCGATGGCCTCGCTGTGTGCACCCCTCAGCTTCGTAGGAAGGGTCCTCCATCATTGTACATCGCGCTGACAAAACACGAATATGGCGTGGATTTCGTGGAAGAGGATGGCATATACGCACCGTGAGCATTCGTGAATAAACGACCTCCAGTGCATCCTCGGGCACGACCTGCACTACTACCTAGGAGGGCCGGTCACTGGTCATCGTTCTGCTCGCCATTCTGGAACCACGCTCATATTCCTTGGAACCCATGACATTGAGAGGAAGGTTCGAGCTGTGGAACATGAGACGGTCAAGACGACTCCGCCATGGAGTGCGTCTGCTCGGGCAAGAGCGCGTCCATTGGAGTTTCTAATGGGCTGCAGGTTCTGAAAGGTGAGCCCAAATTTGAGATGCGCAGTAAACACTACGCACCAATATACCCTTCACTCCCCTGTGACTTTTGGGAGAACAGCTCCAGCGGGTAAAATGAATGCTTCAGGGCAATGGAAATCAGTACTTCATGAAGGGTAGATGGTATGGTTCTGGTGAACTCGAAAAAATCCGCGAGAAGGATGGAAACACAAAAGGAAGATTGTTCTCGCGTACGACTACAGTATTGGTTCCGGCGCTACTCAGGGGCTCATAGGCGTCAATTGTCGTTTGGAGGCACTCGAAGGCGACCAAGCCAATTGTGGACCGGAAGCTATCTCAAAGTTTCGTTTAATTCTTTCCCTACCACCCTTTGGGTACCAAGACCAAGACCACGCCTCCTTGGTCACCAGGACAGAGTGGGATGGATCTGGTGGAGTTCGAGGACTCGAAACAAAAGTAAATTTCAAGAAATAATGGTGACATTGGGAATTTGGGGTACACATCATGTTTCGTAAAAAGGAGCTACCACCTTCATGGCATTGTACTATCAGCCTCCTCCCCCATCTCCACCGCCTCCGCCTCCGCCTGAATGGGCCGCCCGCTCTCGATCCCGTCTCAACTTCTCGACATACACAAGTGTAACCACTATGAGGTCCACCATATGTTCCCCGGCCGGGTATATCTCAAGTGTCGCTTGTTTGGCGTTCGGGGTAATAGATACGATGTCCTTCTGGTGGAACTTTGCCACATGCGTGTTCGTGTCGTCGTTCGTGTACAGCTGGAATTGCAGTGCGGCTTGAGTGGATAGTAGGTAACGTGATGAAGTGGTACATACCACAGGTTTCGTGTTGGCGAGTTTCCAGCGATATTCTTTGCCGTCTGGACCGGTGAAGATACGGTGGCTGGGGGGAAATGTCACTTCAGCTCCCGTCTTGAGAATGGCGAACCGAGTTCATCCCACCTTCCAAGATTGAGCAACGAGGTTTTCTTTCTGAAAAACTTGTTGACGGGTTCAGCGACGCCGTTGAAGGTGATTATCGAAGAAAAGAAGGTGTGGAACTCCACTTCTCCGATCCGCTCAAAGTGGTCCTGCATATCTGGAGGCTCCACTTCAATTTCTTCTATACTGACAAGATGGTTAACGCAACTCACCTGCGGAACCTGTCGACACGACCTTGTCAATGGTCGCCCTTCGCCGGTGCAGAAGCTGGAACGGCGAAACGACCTTGTATATCACCTGGCCTTCAGGTGTGCAGTAGTTGGCGTTGTAGGGATCGCGTGTTGTGAGGACGAGCTGCATTGTGAGTGTGGATTGAAGGGTGGGGACACGCCAACACTTCCCTTATATATGTGTCCGTTTCCCGGCGCAGCACCTGGTTCATTTATCTGAACCGACCAAGCACTGATATGGATCACAGCTGGGGGGGAAACGATACGGCTTCCAGGTGGTCGATAAGCGGGTCGAGCAACCGAAATCTGGCTGTAGCTGAGGCTCAACGAGCGCAATCCACGTTCAAAGACGAGCTGACTGTTGCAAACGAGTCAGGGGAAGGGAACGCTGACGTACCTCACACCACAGAGGATCTCAAGGAGCGAGCTGTGGCGCCGAAGCAGAGCAATATGACCCGCCAAGAGAATTGCGGGCGCCTCCTGCTGTAGAAACGACCGGGACATTCGATCACAGGGGCAGAAGTTTTGGTAAGGTGGAACACCGCTCACCATAACCTTTGGACAAGGACCCCTAGGTGGCGACGCAAAGATACCTATCAATGTCCAGGAATGAGGTCTGGAGTCTCGCTGATGAACCGGCTCCAACGGAGCCACAACTTAGCCCTGTGGAGGCCTATCTAGAGAAGAGGCGTAGGGTCCACTGGGGACGGAGGCTCATCGCTGTAAAGAGTCCGCGGGTAGACATTCCATTCGTGGACGGGCGGCTAAACTTCCTTGGTATCGCGTGTTGCCTTGAACCGTGGGACACGCTACGTTGAGACAGAAGGGGACCATGCCGAAGCGTCGAAACTGATGCAACGTCTCGAATGGACTTTGAGGTGGGACGAAAGCGGCTCTTCCAGTGTTCGCAACAGTGTGAAATTATACAATGATATTAGTAGTCTATAAGGACTGCGCAGCGTGTCAGTAACTCCAGCGGTCACTGGAAAGAAAGGGAGTCGACGCACAATTTTGACAACGTCTGCAAACCCCAGTTCTGCATTCGTCCCCTCTGCAGCCCCGCTCGTGCTCAATTGGGCACCAAGAGCTCTCCCCACGTCCTCACAGCGGCAATTCCACCGACGAAGAGGGCGAAGCCAGTCGCGATACTGAGGTTTCCAGGAAGCTTCTCGGGGGCGAAGACTTCGGTTCGGAGGAACCTAGAATGAGGATACGCGTCAGAAAACGTATCCGAACCGCGTCCATGTCACTCCGAGCTTCGGTACGGAACACGAACTCGGAGCAAACTGGGACAGCTGACTGGGGTTCTTACCTGCCGAAAGCACCCTCGTCAGCCCCGTCTAGTCTCCTTCCACCAGCAGGAGGGTGAGGGAGGTATTGGGTCTCAGTGGGAGGTCCTGATCGTCGTGCCATGGTGTGTTTCGTGGTGGTTTGGGAGGAAAATGGGTTTCGTCACCGGTGTGATTCACAGCCCGAAGGGCAATATCCTTGGAACCTAACACGAGCAAGCAAAAGTTCCGAGGTGACTCGAACTTCAAAGTTGAACCCGACATTTCCTCCTTTCCAGTTCACTTCCATTATACCACTACAAACCCTTTTCAAAGGCGCCCATCTCACACGCGGTGCGGAAATTTCACCTCAAAATCCAGCGATGACGACAAAAAGTGCAGACCCCGGTCCGCAGCTCGAGTTGAAAGTTGGGCAGTAACTAATCTCAAAAGGCCTGCTTTGGAGGGGTAAGTTGTACCGTTTAATATGTGGCAGAAAGCAGTGCATCGTGCTTTTCATGGGCTCCGGTATGAAGCTCCTGTTTGATCGCGACTGGGCGCTTAACGGGCGCTTCCTCGATGGACCTCGTTTTACCTTGCCTTTTCTGCTTTTTCTGGGGCGATAAGCTCATTGAAGTCTGGGGCTTATTTTCTCCGTCTTTATTTGCACAAATTAGTCCAATTTTGCGATCTTCTCAACTCAGTCCGTGGGTGTGGGTACTGGCATGTGCGCTGTGGGGTTATACAAGCACAGAACTGCACCAAGGGATCCCGTGGGTCCTGGGGTTTCACCCTTCTCACTGGAAGGAGGGTAATTCAACTACTACTTCTATTTCCTACCCAGAGTGTTCCCTCATGACATACCGTGCAAAGGTCTAGATCCGGGCCCAAATCATGAGTTGCTCACACATCCCGTAAAGTTCGCGCAGGTGACGCACCGTCGCCTTTCCTTCGGAACTCATTCCGGCTGACTTGGGCTGAGTAGTAAAAGAACTCTTGCTCGGACCCACCCTGCCCTTGACATTTGCGCACTCGTGACCATGGACCCTGAACCCGGTGTCAGAGTCATCCTCGAGCATGCACATTGCACACCTTTCCCTGGTTCATTGAAACCCCCTCCAAGGCAGGGTTGATATTCGGGGTCCTAGCCGTTTCGTGCTTCCAGAATGCCTTATATTTGCTCGATAGTCGGACTTGCTTAGATGTATGAGTAATATTAACCATTGATTAGCCAGTCACATCACCCCCAAGGGTCATCAGCGCAATATTGTGGCGTTGGGGTTCCGGAATGCTCACAACCTCGTAGTGAGCTATTTCTCGTGCAGCTGGTTGGAGGACACAGAGTACTTAGGCCTGAATGCACCCCATGAAGGTAAACTCGTGGCCAACTAGCGGGCTTCAAATTTCGAATCTCCGACCGAATAATTTGTCACCAGTCGCGAGGCGTATCTCAACACCGAAACCCCCATCTCCTCGACCTCGTCGTTCAAAATGTCGTCCAACGTCAATATAAGCGCCTCTGGAACAGACGGGACGGCGCCGACGCCCCAGAACACCCCCCTCAACCAGGCTCCCATTTCGCTGGGCCTTTCAAGACCAACCGTCCCCGACATTTCAGAAGATAACGAGGACGATGGCGAGGTAAACGAGGAAGATCTGAATGCGATGAAAGCTCATCTCCTCCCGTTGGTTCAGGGAAGACTCGCTGGTCTCGTCGGCAGGTCTTCTGGCTACATCGAAAACCTCCCTGTCGACGTCAAGCTCAACGTCGAGGGACTGGTCGGCATCCAGACCAAGCAAAACGAGCTCCAGAACCAGTACAAGCTCGAGTGTTTGGAGTTGGAGAAGAAGGTGCGGCGTCAGGTACTCCTTTGAAAGGTGCCATCTAACATTTGGATCCAGTACCTCGGCCTCACGCAGCCTTTGTACGAACGCCGCAAGGCCATCATCTCTGGCTCCAAGCCCGCGACCAAGGAGGAGATCGAGCTCGGCGAGCAGGCCGAGCTCAAGGACGACGAAGACTACGAGGCGCTCGCCAAGGACGTCGCGGCCTCCTCCTCCGGCATCCCCGAGTTCTGGCTCACCGCTCTGCGCAACCACATCGGCATTGGCGACCTGATCACCGATCGCGACGCCGATGCGCTCAAGAGTCTCACCGACATCCAGATCGAGTACCTCAACGACACGAACGGGACCGAGGAGACCAAGGGCAAGCCCGGATTCAAGCTCAACTTTTACTTTGGGCCCAACGACTACTTTGAGAGCGAGGTGCTGAGCAAGACGTACGTGTACAGGACCGAGGTCAGCTTCACGGGCGACTTTTTGTACGATCGCGCCATCGGCACGGAGATCAAGTGGAAGGAGGACAAGGACCTCACGACCGAGTTTGAGATTAAGAAGCAGCGCAACAAGAGTGAGCGTGTTTTTCCATCTGCTGTTTCACCCCTGCTAACCTGTCGTAGCCACCAACCGCACCCGTCTCGTGCGCAAGGCCAAGCCCGCAGACTCGTTCTTCAACTTCTTCAACCCCCCGGCCGCGCCCACCGAGGAGCAGATCGAGGCTGGCGACTACGAGGACGAGGACCTCGAGGAGATTGAGGACAAGCTCGAGATGGATTACCAAATCGGCGAGGATCTCAAGGAAAAGGTACGTGACGCGGTATAGCACATAGGGACATGGCTCACGACCGCGTCTTTCAGGTCATCCCCCATGCGGTCGATTACTTCACCGGAAAGGCTCTCGAGTTTGATTTCGATGAGGAGGAGGAGGACTACGACCTCGATGAGGAAGACGAGGATGGTGACGAGGATGATGACGATGAGGATGTGCGTCCTTTCGACTAGCTTTTGATTACGTTCGGTCTCCAACGCGTTTTTGCCTCCCAACAGGACTCTGAATCCGACGCCCCTGCACCCCGACGAGGAAAGAAGGCCGCCGCCGCCGGTGCCCAGGTAAACCCTGAGGACTGCAAGCAGCAGTAAACGCAAAAAATCCGACCCCCAACTTTCGACTCTTCTTGTCTTCAACCCGGATTACCAGTACCCCTATGGCTAGAAAAGCTTCGCTTCGCTTCGTTCCTCCTCCCTGACATGATCGTCTTGGTGCCTTCTTGATTCTTTCACCTTTTTTTGACCATCCACTGGCCTCCCCATGTTGTCACAGTTGCATTGAGTATTCTAACGAGAATGAACGATGGGTAGTTTTTATACGCTTTTTTTTCTACCTGTTTGGTATTACTACGTGCATATGGTGCGTACGCGAGTATGCATGGTGGTTTTTACGAACTGCATAGTACACTGGCACGCTGAATTGTCGCTAATCTGTAACGAATATCTCGCTCCCTCTCTCCCTCTCTCTCCTCCGATATCGGTGTACAGTTGTTATCGAGTCTGTTTTAGTCTGTTTCGCTTCTAAACTTTCTTTTAAGCTTCATTCACCTGATACCTCGCTTCACGCTTCAAGAACTTCGCCGGCTTCTTTCTTTCCTTTGTTACTCCCCGAGGCTTGGGTTCCCTTCAGAGTGAAATTGCCCTTCAGAGGGTGGTTGGTCTCTCAAGCATTGGGTAAGACCTTCCCGTTTACCCTATCCCTCACACTGCTCACAAAGATTGACATTCCTTTATCTTGAACAGGGCAACGGGCACGCATCCCCCCCCAAGTTTTACCTTTGTGTTATCGCCGTCGATACCGGCTTCTCGGCCTGCTTCTACCGGCCCCTTCGAGCGCTTGTTCGGGCTAAGTATCGAAAGCTCGAAGCCCAGATCGAGAGCCGGGTCGAGGGTTGGAACGTTGGGGGTTGGGCCGAGGGCAGGCGGAGGGATACGTGTCCATATACGTGGGGGCTTGGGCACCGATGCTTGGACTAGAACCTGTCGGGACCCCTTGCTCTGTCGCGCTGGCCAACACAGATTCCTGATACTAAGTGGGTGGTCAATGTCAGCGTTGAGGGCTGGCTTGATCCGGCGCTCATTTGGAGCCCAGCGCTTATGTGCACGAATGTCACGCCGGGCGTGAGCACATCGCGTGGTTTCTTCTCACTTCCGGCGCTAATCTTTTGATTTATAGGATCTCGGCCCCGGCGAAGTTGGGCACTCACGATTTCGCATCAGAGGAACTATGGTCTTGAGTGCCACAATTTCCGGGCTTTGACTTTGGAACACATCTTGACGCCTATCGCCGTGAACAACGCTTACGCCTCCACCACTGCACGGAGGCAGACTGACCCATTTCACTTGGTTAGTGCTGAACATTGCCAGCGTATGGGATACTGGTCATGATGAGGTCGAATATTTTCTCCTCGGACTGCAGCGATTACACTCAGTAACCTCGACTTCACCTCTTAACATTGGTAAGACATGCCATGTTGACACCTAGGAAGCAGAGCTCGGCCAATTTGCGCGACCGCGACGATGGTACCCTACCTTCTCGGACTCTCTGTGGAGCTGGAGCCAGTCAGGAAAATCCAAGGTAAATATTCCTTCGGCCTTGATACGATGTTGTCGACGCTCTCATGACAGCGAATACTTTTAGGTTGGGCTTCGCCGCGCCCACGCTCCCAGATCGTACTCCAGGCTCTGCTAACGTTACGGCTGGTCTGGAATTGACCGGTGGTGGGAGCATTGTCCTCACTCTGGGCATCCTGCCGCGTGCCTCGGAGCAGTAAATTAAGGTGTGTTCGCCGTTTGCCGCTACATAAACAGGATCGCGGGCGCCCGACACAATGTGCAAAACTCCCTCGTTCGGTCACCGTTCTTTGGATAGGTATCGCTTCCGACAAACGGCCCCCTAAAGCCACCACTGACTCTGGCCTTGCTTCCTTCAGGCCTGGTCTGCTCTTCCTCGCAAGAAGTTGCCAGAATCATTGGCTCCACACTTCAAGTCGAACCGGTGTGCTTTGCAGCCATCCCTTCGAACGTGTGACAATGATAGAGAACGAATCGAAGCGGGCTTTTCTCGGCAAGTCCAACGTCAGATACGTCAAAACCCCGCACTCCTCGAAGCTAATGTATTGAATGCAGGTCCAGCTATCATCGAGGCCCGACTAACAAACTGTATTGCGATTTGGTGATGAATGATCGCCCTTGCTTGGCCGAGGATCCTTTGTGTATATCGTCATCGCCATCCCCTGGTATTTGAATTGGATACCAGCATCTGCTAAATTTGTATGCAGCCACCTTTATTTTTGACAGGAACTCTCCGATTAATATGATGCAAGCCTATTAGCGGTGCGATGAGTCGCAGTGGACGCAAATCCCTGAAATGGTAAGGTTGTGATTCATCTTCATCTTTGTCCATATGACTTTCGTGCGTTTCCACTACGTTTGGTCATGCCTCCTGGATCCGACCCGCCAACTGAACCAAGCTGCAGATCGTCTGGGTATGTCAGTGACCCTCATTCTTTATCTAATCTATCCCGTTCTCTCTTCCTCGTGGATCAGAAGCTATGGGGCAGAAAGGGCGCGATTAAACCGCGGAACTATCTGTGGACCCACCCCATTTCCTACAGGTCCATCATCATCTATCACTGACGAAAGTGTCCAAGCAAGGAGATGCACGTCGTTACCATGGGTGGGGTTCCCCACCACCAGGGTGGGCTGACTTGATCGCGACCAATGAACCAAAAACGCACCCCGCTGCCGGGTAGGTAGCCTCCCACAAGAATCCCACCAACCCCGTTCTTCACTTTCCGCCTTCTGAGGCGTACCAACCGATTCGGTCACTGTCAGGTGGTCTTTGCAGAGGGCCTGTTGTGGACCCATCCAGTGGAGGGTTGCCTCGTGCTTCTATGTGCTGTGCTATATTTCCCGGAAGAAGATCAAGATTTGGAGAGGTCGAGTTTCCGAAAAGAGCGCCCTTCGCTCCAGCACTTCTGGCTCACTCAAGCCAATCAACGTTATCCCTATGTCGTTATGTCGTCGAGGTCTCTATGATGAGGCACGAACGCAGCAGGGAGAAGGTGATGTCGAAGCAACTGCGAGAACGGATTGCTGGTTAACAAGATGTTACATACATTAGGTGGCGAGCGGCTTCCTCTGTCGCACAGAGGAAGCATGCTCGTATTCCATGAAACCGCGCTCTTCCTCCCCCATCTTCCAACCCAGACGTTCCTTTCTTCCGTCGCTTCCTCTACATCTTCGCTTTGATGAATTGAGCGACACTCTGGGGGTCAAGCACGCTCTGCGGATAGGGGAAGAACAGGCTTCGAAGGTGCTCTGAGCCACCATCCACGGGAAGGACCTGTCCGGTGATATACGAAGCAGCGGGACTGAACAAGAATATGGTAGCGTTGGCGATGTCCTTAACATCACCCTGTCGTCCGGTCGGGTGACCATGATAGACGTGGTCACCACCCGTATTCTTGGGCGTCAAACGATCCATGCCCTCCGTATTGGCGATGGGACCAGGTGCGATCACGTTTGACCGTACACCATGGGGACCCTCCTCGACAGCGAGCACGGCGGAGAGCGCGTCCACACCAGCCTTGGCAGCGGAGACGTGCACCTGATAGGGGGTACCTGTGGAACACGAAGGATCAAGGTCGGAACTGGTAAGCTTCTTCCGGTGTAACGAGATTAAGGGAGAAGGGTGGTATGAGAAGAGATACTGACCGTTATAGTGCAGGGTCGCACTGACATGGATATAGGCCCCTTTCGAAGCGCGGACGTGTTCGATAGTGGCTTTTATGGTATTATAGGTACCCATCTGAAAGGATTTTGAGTGGGTATGTCACTCTCAATCGAGAACAAGAAGGGGAGTTCATTGATGAGGCTTACAGTGTCAATTTCGAGAACTGTCTTAAACGCATTTTCCGACACGCCTGAGATTGGTGCTAAGAAGTTACCAGCCGCACCTATGAACGTCGCTATAAGTCACAAGTTCATGTCACGAGAATTAATACCAGGAGACACTTACCACAAATAACGAAATCGATCCTTCCGAATTTCTCAATGGTTTTAGCGACAGCTTCCTTCAATGTGGCAGGCTGGCGAACATCAGCTTGTGCAGGCAGACAGTCCTGGCCCGTCGCAGCTGTGAGCTCCTTGGCAGTCTGCTGCAGACGGTCGAGTCTAGAGTAGTACGAGGCTACATGTCAGAGCTAGATTTGACGCCCAGGGGTTGGATGGTGGTGAACATAGTCGCGACGCACTTCCTCCCCACAATGGTGGCTTTAGCGCCATGACGCATCTGCATGGGGTAGAAGACCTGTCTGAGCACTCTATCCTTTTCTAAACATGAAGAAGACGCACCATGGCCTCAGTCATTCCACGACATATTCCAGAACCACCTCCAGTGCAGAACAGGACCTTCCCCTTGAAAAGGTCCGCCTTAAAGACGCTAGTCGAGTCAGCGATGGGTTGGACGTATGCTGTGGGCGCCATTTGGTATAGTCTTGATTGGTATATGGACGCAAGTGTGACAGTTCAAGGAGGGTGGGTGTTCAATCCAGCGAGCAGGTAAGCGCCACCCCGAGAGATGGACTTCAAAACGAGAAGCATATTCACGGGGTAATGCAGTGCACCCGGGTCGCCCGGCTTGTTCATTGCCGGTACCCGCGTTCGAACCCCACAGAACGAGGGTATCATTTGCGAGGTTGAATAGAGGATGCTGAAATACCCCTGTGCCTGACCGAGCCTGCTAAGTGGTTCTCGTAGACCCTTTCTCGGAAATTTATGCTCAGGAGCTCGTTTTAGAGTAACCACTGCCTCGAACACACCAGCGTCTATGGAGATGTGGGCGCTTGCTTGCCCATGATCGCTTAGGCTTCTCTGATCTCATCTGTCAGGCCGCGGCGGCCTGCGCGAAATTCAGGATGTTTTCGCTGAGGAGTTGTAGTAGAGTGGTTGCTTGTCTTAAGTGTGTCTCAGGGGAGATGCAGTAGAGGAGAGTAGAGGTCACCAGAGCTAGATTTTCAGGTGGCCATCTCGCCTGGATACGCGACTCGGAGTCATCAGACCTTCTGTTCAAAAACATCACATCTGTCGGCATCGTTGATTGAGCGAGAGGTCGGGTAAATGCAGGTTGAAAAAATCAGCCACAAATTGAGGGTGCCATGGGGAACCCATACCGCATCAAAGTCTCTCGGGGATACGCTCGCTTAGAGCTTGACCGGAGCGTCCACACCTCCCTCAACAGTCCTCCATGCCTGGAAGCTTGCATGCAAGGGCGTTTCAAGGTGTTTCACCTCTGGTGGCTTGACTTCCGCGCTCTTCTGCATCCGATTGACCATCCGATCAGTCGGCCAACATTCCAAGAGCACTGCTTCAAGCTGAGGGAGATCCTATTGAATTGATAGCAACCGCCGAATAGGCGTCCTCGATCGAGGGTATTCTCATTCATTCGATCTTTATTCAATCGCGGACAATAGCGTGAATACGAGGGTGGCTTGGGGCGTATGAATGGAACCCAGGTACACTGAACATGATTTGCGGCCTCGTGTATGAGCGCTAAGCTGCGTTCAATTGAAAACGAAGCTTAATGTAGTACTAAGAGGGGTGTAGTAAATGGAGAATGAATGGTACAGTTAAATGCAAAGCGAAGGTCGAGGGACCTTAATCGACACGTGGAGAAGAGTATTTATAGTGAGAGTAGGGTGAAAACAAAAGTGCATATCATACTACAACTACATGGTGATATGAAAACGAAGCTGGTAACGAAACAGGAGCGACAATCGTAACAACACCAAGTCCCGAAGGAAAGAAGATCGAATATAACCCGGGGATGAGGAAGGGGCTGAATGAGAAGTCTAAGACCGCGACCAGAACTGCTGGGAAACGGTGGGGGAGGTGGCAGATGGGAGAGATGAGGGATATCCCGAAATAGACGCTACAGGGGGAAGGACCCTGGACATGTTACGGCTAGCTGGGTAGGTGAGCGGCTCATTGGCCAGTGCGCTTGACCTCGAGTCGTAAGACGCCCTCTCACTGGTGATGGGGTTCAGCGCCAACGAGTCGTAGTGAGAACTTCCCGAGCTGGAATCCGCGCCGTAGTCGGACATGTTGGATCCTGAAGGATAGAACGGGGTGTTGAGAGTGGGGAAATTAGAGGCCCCGGAGTATCCGGATGACGAAGAAGAAGATGGAGGGTTGGACCATCCAGCGGATGAACCTGGGTAAGACCCTGTTTTGAGGGTTGGTGGGATCCGGTCCTGATGATTTGACCAGCTAGAAGACCCACGATCAAGTCGCGAGTGCCACGTCTGTGGCGACCCCAAATCGGTCGAATAGGAAGACGAGGACGAAAGCGAGTAGCTCATGGAGGGGTTAGAGAGGCGGTGGGAGAGACTGTGGCCCATTCGATCGGTCGAGGGGTAAGGTAGGCGCGGCTCGTTGTTGCGGTAGAAGGGGTGGTTTGACTGGAATGGGTGGGTGGAAGAGCGGGAAATGCTTGGACCCGCAGGGTATTTGGGGGGTTCTGGGAAGTTGGGTGGTTCATGAGAACCGCGCGAATAGACCGACTCGCCGTCTGCGTCGAGATGTCCGTCTGCGTCCGTTGGAGATTCGAAATCGCCGTCGTCGGCATCGCCAGACGCGCCTTCAGATTTGGAAGCGTTCTGCCGCCTCCGTCTCGAATTGTTAGGCCGTCGGCGGTAGACATAGTCTGGATATTTCGAATTGAAACTATCCTTCAAGAGCTTTGCCTGCTCCTGGAAGTACTGTTTTTCTGACTGAGTGAGGGAAAGTGTTATCAGTCCGACACGATCACTTCGTCATATACTATTGGCCACTCACCGCGGGCATCGAGCTCCACTCCTTGCTCAACAGTTTGCTAATTTCCCCAGTTCGCATGGACTGATTTGCTGCTGAGACCTGAGGCCTTCGTTTCCGAGCGAAAATCATGAATGCGTTCATTGGTCGCTTAGGCGTGCCGTCGGCGTTCAGCGTTTGGGACGTCAAAGAAAGGTCCTGATCAGCCCCGTCTGTTGAACAGGTCGCGTCAGTCGAAATAAGCGAGGAACAGAAACCAGACTGACGGTCATGATCTCCCTCATGCTTCACGTCGTGAAAAACTGGGTAGTGCCCGTCGTCTGACCCTGACACCGATCCCAATTCGTCGTGTATGTCTGAATCTTTATAGCTGGTCGCGCGTGTGCCGCGCTGAGACCTGGTCGCCATCGCCGCCGCGTACGGTTGTCGCGAGTAGCTCGGGTAGCGTTCCATCCTTCAACGATGTGGAGAGTAGAAAGTGCGTGATGACGCAGAGGTTGTTGGCCCAGGTAGTGGTAGGAGGTCGAGGAGCGGATGGGTCCAAGCAGGTGACGACAGCCAGATGATCGAGCGCGCGGGCGCGGTGGTCTCAGATGGAGTAACGGCAGGGGATTGAATAGGTTAGGAATCTGGGGGAGAGCAAGTTAGAATGTGATATGTTGAGGAATCCTGTCTGCCTTCGAAACTATATCTTTGTTGACGTATGACCTTTGAGCCGCATCTGTATCCGGAAGCCAATCCAGTTCAATTTGTTCGCCCTCTCCAGGAACCTGGTTCGCGGGGTTCACGCTTCCCGTCTGATGCTCCCGCATTAGACTAACGACCCTGGTGGGTGTCTGTCGAATAACCGAGAGATTTCGACGCATGCGGTTCTGCTTCCGTCGCTCGCCCACGCCTCTATTTTTCCAGAGTCCCGGGCTTGCTCCCCAACCCATGACGACGCGACATAACATGACGCGAATGGGGTCGCTTCTCACTATGCCTCAACTCCAACCCCGAAGCTAGTAGTGACCTGTACCAGACGAAACAGTGTCGTACCTGCGACCTCCATGAGGTCTTTCCAGCCGCCTCTGTTGCTTTGCATACCAAGAAGCTTCACGATCATTTCACGGTTGCTGTTGCGTCTCCTATTTGCTTCCGCCCCTCGAAATGAGGTCCCACGTCCGAGAGGCCAAACGAACGCAAACACTGCGGGCTTCCACCTACCTGCCCCTTTTGGGCGCTGTAACAGATCCAAGATTGTCCCGTAACGAGATTCTGTGCAAATTCTGTGGTGAGGAACTCGTGATGGACCCAGGGACTCAGCTCCTCCGGAGCAACCTGGTTATCAGCCCAAATCAGCTGCTGGTTTGTTTCAGACGAATGAACCAACCTGCTTCAGAGGCCCCGCCCTCCCCATGGCCCTTCATGGCCTATCTAGAAGGGATGTGGTTGAAATGTGCGAGTTCTCTCCAGAAGGGGTCGGATGTCAGCGCGAATAGACGCGGAGGTCGTGTATTCGTGCCTCAATGCAAAGCCAGGTCCCACTCGGGCCCGAATAGAGCGGCAAACATGTTCCAGGCCTGCGTTCAACCGACAAGCCTAACTGACATGAACCGCAATTCGTAAGATGGGAGGACAGCGTTGTCCTCACAACGCCAACATCCGTGTATCTCTTCAAGCAAATTCACCTGCAAGAGCCTGGGTCCAACCAGGAGGTGAAGCACCTGTGAACAGCACTCCGCGAGGTTCTAACGATGGCCTCAGTTTGGTTAGTAGATGGTGTCGTAACGCGGTAGCAACGTTGTCAAGCTCTGTGGAATCTGTCGATCGAACGACATATATCAGGACATACTACGTATGGTAGTATGAAATGGGGGCATCATGGTAAGGTGTGATGCAGCCTGTGACGTGAGAAGTTCGGAGAGATGTGAGGTATTTCTCCTCCTCAATCATATCGCGATGGCGTAGTCCACCGTGCTGCATCCACGCTCTGTTGCACCATCCAAGCTCATACGGAGGGCTCAGGGCAAATAGCGCCCCAGATTCGCGGAATACTATTCCATCTCCCTGTTACACTTAAAGCTGGGCTGATGCCTGGACCCGCTGTGTGGGTGTTTCAGTACCTGGGCTTCTGATGGAGGACCTTTTTCGACGCGAATTTTGATGGCTCGGGATTCTATCTAGTGGGCGGGGCAACGACTGGCAGCGACGTCTAAAAACTCGGGATATTCATCTAATGTGGTTAGTTCCCGTGCCGTGGCGCACACCGATGCCGACATGAAGGTTAGGATATTTGGGAACATGAAATGTTTCATGGATTTGGGGGACAAACGCAGTAGAACCCCATCTTTCGCTTTGCGTTCTAGGGCGCTTAACCAAAGTTAGGCGCTTCGCTTCTCAATAGCCCCTATCTTATAGCACAACACGTGTTTTTGAGTGCCAGGACAGACAGCCAAATCGAAAGGAGACGTCGGTCTTGGCAGCCTGTCGATGGTCCCAAAATGCTCGAGGAGAAGGCTCACGCGCGACTGACAGACGTGCTTTGACAGGTGCTCGTGGCTTGGCAACGTGGGTTCCCCGTTCTTTGAGATTCCTCAATGTGGTTGATAAATGGGTTCAGTTGATGTGCCAACACCACGGTCCTATCACTTTCCCAGCAAATTAGCTAGGCAAAGGGGGGGGGATTGCCTAGCTAATTCTGCTGGGTTAGCCTATCCCTCACACACCGCCAATAGCGTTTGGGCGAGATGCCTTGTATGGTATTCGTTGGCCCAGGGAACCAAGGGAGGTTGAGGAGGTGAGATAGTGGATAGATAACGGGCGTTTGTCAGGGAGATGAGGGAGATAACGGAGATGGTCTCAGGGTCCGGTCTCGGAGATCGAAGAGGCCTAGTTCCGTCATCGGGAGCATCGGAGGGTTGTCCCCCCATCAATCCGAGCGCTCTGCGTGCACGCCCGTCCATCAACGTCCGCTGAACGTTCGCGAGCATGCTTGATCGTCGTCCCTGCGCTTTCCCGCGCCCCCTCCCACCCATGTTTGTCCATCTATTTATTTACCCCAAATCCTGCCCTTTGCCCCCTCGTAAATGAGAACTCCGGTCGAATGCATGTCTCGGGGTCCGCTGAACAGACATTCCTTGCAATGCCAGGGGAGTTTAATACACGGCGTGGAATTGGGTGGGTCAATCTGAGGTAGTACAGGACGGTATCGTGAGGAGCCTTCGGTACTACATTAACTACGGCACTAAGTTGTTATTTCCTGCTATTCCCAAAATCCGAACGACGCTTGCGCTTGACCACAGGGACAAACATTATCTCGCCGTTGTTGCTGGTCACGGAGACGAGGTTGAGGGGACCAGTGGTGGGCTGGAGAGGAGGGCGAATGTCGACTGAGGCAATGTGCCTAGACGGACAAGTGACCGCGTGTGTGAAAGCAACAGGGGCAGTGGGAACGGTGGAGGTGGGTGTGGGTACGCTGGTGGGTGTAAGTGTATTGTGGGCGCTGGGCGCTGACGTTGACGTTTCGAGGGACTCTGCAATGGTGGCGGTAATGGCGTCGCTGTCGGGGAGTGACAAGGGGACAGTTGTGATCCCCACAGCATTCTGCCGGCTTTCCCGGGCGAAATAAGCCTGAGACCACACCTCGAAGTCCTCGTCGCTGAGCTTCGCAAAGTACGTGGATCCGGTGTAGAAGGAGTTGTAGAGGATTCGAGCGTGAGTGAGAGAAGAAATGGAAGAAGGGCAGGAGAATTTCTGGAGGGGCCAGTGCTTGAGGATGATGCTGTACTTGAGAGTGATATCTTGTTCGAAATTCTGATAGTTCATGCGAGACGTTTTGACGCCGGCGACATCATCTACATCATGCATCAGTTGAGTGACAGCTGTGAAGCGGTGGCGTGGCGCAAACACACCGAGTTTCTCTTTGATGAGATCCTTCGTCTTCGTCTTCAATTCAGCCAAAGTATCCCTGTAGTTGCGGGAGACACCTGAAAACAATGCTGGGGTAAGAACTAGCAGACACAGCAGGCGCCGTAGATCACATACCATCGGCACCACTCATTACCCAGCACTCCATGCGCAGAACAAACTCGCTCAACGAGTATTTGACACAGTTGGCGAAAAATCCATCCACTCTCTCGGACGTGCGGTAGAGGTAAGGCGTCATCATCATCTTGTTGTCCGAGCGAACAGCCACCAAGAGGATTTCGATGCCAGTACGTTCGTACAGGTTGATGATCTACGGGAGCGATGAGCGATGAGCAATAGAGAATATATACATATAGTGGTGGGCTCGGAAGGATGAGAGAGGGCTCACCTCACGCTGGAGGTGATGAATAACCGCACGAGCGTCGTGAAACCGGGCCACCTGAGACTTATGAGCCCCGTGGGTCTTCGCCAGAGCAGAGGCCTCCAGTTCCTTGATCTTGGTGTCGGTGATGGCCTTCTTAGTCTCATTCGAGAACGACTTCCACTTGAGACCGAGCTCCGTCCCAACGTCGGACACCTTGATGGGTGCGGTCCCAGGTTCGCGTTCTGGACAAGATGAGAAGTTTAGTCGCATTTAGAACGTAAACAGGGTTCAGACACTCACCAGCATTGAGACGCGACACCTCAATTGAAAGGTAGGCATTCCACCTGCTGGGATTGTTGTCGCGCCGTGCTTTTTTCGACTTTGTCCATGTCTGTAAAATCATGCGAATATACCATTCCAATTTATGACCAGGGGACTCCTCCATCATCGTGACCGCCGCCGCTTCGACAGCGTCCTGTGCCTTGCCTAGCGATGTTTGGAACTGTTGTTGTTTCGAGCGGTTGCTGAGTTGGGCAGCCGCTTTCTCAGCGTCGGTAAGGTTGCGGTGAGCACGGCGTGGCTTGAGGCGAGCATGATAGGTCCCAGAAGAGAGCCGAGTCTTTGGGGACTTTGTGGACCTCAACCGCTGAAGCTCGGGGATGCAGACAACAGGCATGGGGGGGAGGGGGGTAAAAGAGTGACATTTGGTAAGGAGGGGTATGGGTATTTAACGAAACCCGAATAATGTGACGTGCGTAGGAAAAATAAGTGTACAAAAACACAACAAACAACAGGAGAGAGCAAGTAACATCACGTGGAGGGTAAGGGCAGAGTTCAGGGAGTAGCACACAGAGATTGATAGACAGGGGTATAGGATGATAGCAACAGGTACGATCATCAAATAAACAGAGAGGGGTGTTGAAAAGAACCACTCACCTCTGGGCTCCTTGAAGGGACCAGAGGTAGCGAGCAGGTCCATCTTCAAATCCAAGGGTGACAAGAGCACTGACAAACCCATCCACATTACCGGCGCATGCAATCCACGCAGTATCTATGCAGGAGATATCATAATACTCATAGTTGTGTGCCCGAAGGTAGTCAACCATGGCATGAGGCATGGATAGGGAGGCAGGACGGAAGCCTCCTCGGCGAGCAGTGTGTGTAGAGGATGAGGAGACACCCTGCCCCATTGGAGCTGTGGAAGTAGTGGCCAGGTGCTGACGAGAGGTGGAAGGGCCAGCGGAGACAGATGGCCCAGCACTACCAAATCGCTGAAACTGCACGGTTGGCCTGGCAGATGCGGATGAAGCAGGTGGCGGCGACGCTGGTGTAAAGCAGTGTGGAGGTACACGGGAGGCTGAAGGGGACGTAGCCCTCGCATGTGAAGGAGCAGCACGTGTTGGTGTTGAGGAAGGCGTGAACCTATGCTCGTAGGGCGTGCGCGGATGGACCGGAGTGAAAGGCGAGGGTTGCGCATCTAGATTCTGACGTTATTTAGTGCACGGACATGGCAAATAAAAGGCTCACCACCGAAGGCAGGCATCTCCCACTGTGCCCGCCGACCGCCGCGGGTTACGCTAACAGAGGGCGACTCCAACGACGGCAAGAAGCCTTCCTCGGGCTCGTCTTCATCGTCGGTGAGGTTGATGATGGTCGGATCGATCGCACGAACCTCTGTGTCAGGGGTGTCGAACGCACGGCGGCGATCTGCGGCAGGGAGGTACTGGGTCCACGAAGGATTGTTGCGGAGGATGTCACTATCACCCTCGGCGAGGAACCAGGTCATCGCGTTTCGAATGTCTTCGAACCGACGATGTTGGCGACCATCTGCGACTTCCGCAGCATCAACAATGGAACGGTAATCGCTAGAAAGAGTGAGTCAAGAGGAAGCTTATTGAAAACATGGCTAACGTACCGGTACTCTGCAAATATGGTTCGATAGACCGAACCCAGTGCCGACTCAACAAGCCAAGCTCCGTACCACCTCCTTGAGGATCCACCCAGAAGAAACTGGTCATCAACAAGGGCGCGAAATGCGGTTATCCTCGATGTCGCAGTCCTCTTACGCCCGACTTCAGCAATACCTTCGTTGAGTTGGTTGACATCCTGAGCCTGCTCAAGGGTCGCACACACTACAACGACAGGGAACTTGAAGACCCCGCTGGTCGGCCTCGAAACCACCAGCCTATGAAGGGTGAGCGATGGATAGTCTCAAGAACCAGGGACACTTACGGAGGGCAGGGCGGGTGGTATATCCCAGGTTGCAAACCAGTCCCATTGTTGGGGGGACGAACGACCACGAAGAATCGACCCTCAAGGTGAGAGAGAGACTCTTCAGGGGGTGGAACGCGCAAAGGGGTGGGCGGTACAGACCTCTGTCGCGCTTTGCCTTCTTTCACCATTGAGACGATGAAAGAAGGGGGGAAAGAAATGTGATCGAAGTCAAGAAGCGAGGCACTGATCTTATATGCGGTTCAACATCAATAGTGCCTTTTGTGGATTTTGATGTTCAAACGATACCCCCCCGCAATGTTTTGTCCATACCACAAGTTTTAACCTCACACTTGTCCCTCCAAAGGTAACAAATCGATAGAAACTTTGGTCATCTTGCTTATTCTAACCTTTATTTTGTGAAATGACGGTTCGATCCCCATGAATCTTGCACACGCATTGAGACCATCGCACTTTGGCGCCTACCGCCGATCTTGATTGCCTCAGGGAATTACCACCCCAGCTGAAATCATAGGTGCAAAATTAATATTTTGGTGGGTAACATGCAAGCGTCTATGGATGTAAAACTATCCTATGGTGAGATCGGAGAGAATATCAATAAACCCGCCTATTTGGGCTTCATCGTAATCTTCGCTAACTCCAATACCCCCTTCCTCTGCATCCACATCTGCATTCGGGACGCTCGCATTCAAGGTCTCAGTAAGTTCGGCATCGTCTAGCGTTCCCTTGCGTCTTCCCTGCTTAAGTGGCGAACCAGTGTACCCTGGAAGCGCAACAATTTTGTCGAGGCGAGCCCGAATTACTGTGTTAACTCGGACCCGGCGGCGAGTGTAGTCCTCCACAACACACCGGAGTGAATCTTTTGAGACGGCTAAGTCGTCGAGGGCTTTTCTAAGGATTGCCTCCTCACTTTTAGTCGAGGAATAAACTCGTTGAATCTCGATGTTAAGCCTCTCGATCTCCTCTCTCGCCCGCTTGATCCGTTGGTGCTTCTTCATCATCTCTCGGATTGTGGGCTCCTTCCAGCGTTTATCGGCGAGATTTGCCTGCCCTTCCTTCAGCAAGTCAAACTCCTCAATGAAGCTATACTTTGCTGCCCTCTCCCAGTCTAAGGTGTCCTGCCTACCCATTGCACGAACCGTACTGTTGTACTTCTCGATGGCTCTCCGAATCGCAGCAGAGCGCTTCCGCATTGAGTCCGCCAGCAGGGTCCGGGCCTTGTAACCTAAGATTCGATCAGCTGTAGATCGAGATCTACATATGTAATTGAATGTCACCGCTCACCCACGCCGCTCAAATTCAGCCGATGCAATTCAAACAAGCGTTGCACCACAAGACGCTGCAAATTGTTGAGCGCCTGGTGGTAAGCGCGTTGTTGAATGTATCCTTCAGTCTCTTTGAAGTCTACTGACTCCCTTGTCCACCGTTCGGGGAGCGAGAGCTTGTTTTCGTACTCCTGCAGCTCGATGTCAAGATTCAGCGCGCGCTCTCTCGCACGACGTCGGGCGGTCTCCAAGTGACGGGTCTGGGAGTCTGCTGACTGATAGGTTACTGCTCCCGGGTTATGAAGGTTGAAGTGGTCGGGAATGGTGTGCAGGAAGGCAGAACTTTTGTTTTCTGAATCTCGCCTGCATCGATAAACTGTAGGGTTAGCCATGATCTATCGCCAAAGAACAACGGAACCTACACTGCTGCATGCCACTCCTTCAACATCTCCACATACGCAATACGCACAACATCCACATCCGATTCCCGACCCAACTTGGAGCCAAAATACTCCCGCTGCTCTGTTTGCCACTGATCGAGATCTTCCTCCTTCGCATCCTCAACCTCCAAGGCTACCTTTAGCAACACTCCCTCCCTTTCAATGATATCCAACGCCTGCTTGTAGTTCCCTAGCAGCATATCACCAATGGCGAGGTACTTGTCGGCGTCGGACTGCTTCATGTACATCTCGATGAACATATGCCGTCGATATCTGGTCGCGTTTCTCACGAGAATAGCCACAGCGTTTGAGCCAGACCACAGGCGCTCCAAGGTCTCAAAGTCTTCCAGCCCAGCCCCTTCAACGTTACTGGGGTGGTTGTAGACCTGGCACCTGAAGTTATGCGCATACCCATGATACGAAGCGACAACGATTCGCGAACCCGAATTCTTGAAGACCTCGGCCAGGAGGCTGTTCAGGACCGTGATGCCGAAGGTACAGCCGATGTCGTAGCCTATCAGCAGTCGATCACCCAGGACTGTCAAGGCACGGTTGACAATTGCGAGCGGGTACTTGAATAATTCACCGGACTGGATCATGTCGGCCATCCAGAGAACAATGCCATGCCTGCACGAGCAAGCGAAGACCCCAGTTTCGTCGAAGAATCCCATAGCTTTCTTGGAGCTGTCCGACTGAGCAGCCTTCCAGTTCCTAGTGCAGTCACTCGCCTTTGTGTCGCTATCCTCCACCTCCAATTCATCCGCCTCGGGCAACCCGCCACTTCCACCGGTGTCAGACGTCGTGTTGTCCCCTTCTTCATCAGTCACCTGTGGCGCCCCCGCCACAATGGCGTTGACATGAGAGTTCTTCTTCTCCATGGCATCGACCTCAGCTGGAGGGATGATATACCTGGCTTCGGTGTATTGCCGTGCATCAGCGGTACCCTTGTCGATAAGCCTCTTGAGAGAGGTATTTCCATCCATCGCACATAGCACTCGATAGCGCAGAGACGGCTCACCCTCCAGTTCATAGAAGCAAGCTGGGCAGGTGTTGAGAACTCGCCAATTCTCCGTGTCGCGTTTCAACACAGCATTCACCCTGTTCTCGATGATGACTGTGATGGAAACGAAGACGTCAAACGCCGCTGCAAAAGCCTTACTCCAACGCCGCCGGAATGGATGCTGCACGATTGGTTCGGTCAGTCACCCTCAAGGCAGTCGTATTAACGACGCACCCCATACAGATCGCACAAGACTTTGGCGAATGCCTCGATGCTGAACGAGGCCTTGCGTTGGCGTAGGTACTTGTAGAATTGGAGAGTCTTGAGGGAGATCGCTAATGACGCGTTGACAGGGGTTGTTGGGAGATATCCCCGAGCTGTAAGATGCGGCGCCAATGTCTCGTGCTGGGGGAGGACAACTGTCAAGGTCGTCTGATCTATGTTGAACATGTCGATGATAACAATTTCAAAGGTCTCGGGGGTAGGCTCAGATGCAGTGTCGCCGGCTGCTGGCTCTGGCTCTGGTGACGGACCTTGACCATTGCTCTTCCAGTTGATATACGCATCGGCCAGCTTGTCCAGTTGCTTCTCCCAGTTCTTATGCAGAGAGCGAATGCTCTCCTTCCATTTGGGCACATATCTTTTGACCTTCCTGTAATGGGACGAATTGAATACAAGGCTGTGTGACATTGACGTGTAACGTACTGTTCTGAATACAACGCTGAGAACACGGCGTCCGCCATTGTTCCCAGTGTCGCGTCATCCCCCAACTCCTCATACTCTGGTGACCCAGCACGGGAGCCGTGATCACTGGGAGCTCCCATGGGCACGTCGCTATCGCGGTCGGCAGCAAGGTCATGTTCACGTCTCATATCCTTCAGCTCTGCCCGCTTTGCATTGCCGAGCACTACAGATTGTGTTTTTCATTAACTTTGAGATGACTGAAATTGTAATGGACTGGCGTACTAGATATTGCATCCAACCTCATTTGCTGGGACTTCACCTCCAATTCCTGCAGGCCCTCGAACCCCACGATCTGGGGTGTGGATCCCCCAGCTAGAACCCCACTGCTTGGGGTGAAATCTCCCTCAGCTCGCCTCCGCCTCTGTGGCGGGGCGGGCATGTTGATGTTCCTGGAGGATCCAGCCTTGCGCTTGTTACCTGAGCTCATGGTGTGTGTACGATGGAGTCGATGTTGAGGAAGAATAATCGTGGCGTAAATACAAGATCGCAATCAGCTTGTAAATAGGGGGCACAAATATGGGTGGGAGGGGGCGCGGGAAAGCGCAGGGAACGACGATCAAGCATACTCGCAAACATTCAGCGGACGTTGATGAACGGGCGTGCACGCAGAGCGCTCGGATTGATGGGGGGACAACCCTCCGATGCTCCCGATGACGGAACTAGGCCTCTTCGATCTCCGAGACCGGACCCTGAGACCATCTCCGTTATCTCCCTCATCTCCCTGACAAACGCCCGTTATCTATCCACTATCTCACCTCCTCAACCTCCCTTGGTTCCCTGGGCCAACGAATACCATACAAGGCATCTCGCCCAAACGCTATTGGCGGTGTGTGAGGGATAGGCTAACCCAGCAGAATTAGCTAGGCAATCCCCCCCCCTTTGCCTAGCTAATTTGCTGGGAAAGTGATAGGACCGTGGTGTGTGCCAACCTCAATCGTACTGTCCTCAGCTTCCCTCAAGTCTTCTCGTGCCTCCGATCTCGGAATGGTAAGTTGGGAAAGCCTCCCATGGTATGGTTCATGCCCAACGAAATATATGTATCACCGCACCGCCAATCGTATTCAGTCAAATTACATCCTTCGTACGTAGTGTCCCATTACCACCGCTGCGCGATCTCCCTTTGGATAATCCAGAGCAGTTGCTTGGACCCGCCCACTATGTACCCTAGTTGGGGAGACTCATGACCAATCCAAGCCGGAAACGAGGGGTCCTCAGCGCATACCTTCCATTTCTAGGTCACATCAGACCACCCGATATTCCAGATTTTATATTGCAGGCACTATCGCCTACCAAGGGGTTTTCGGGTACTTGGGGGCCACATATGGGTGCAGTATGGGTGCCTCGTGGTCCTCGCGGAGTTGGAAACAGCCACGAACGTCACGCGCAGGCTGGCTGCGAGGCTGATGAACTCTGATAACATCCTATCCTGTCCAATCTTCAAGGACTCCCTTGCTATATCTCGAAACCTCAAGGGATAGCCTTTGTGACGGTGTGAATTAGGAAGACGCCCACCAGGATGAAGCAGACCCTCACAGACGCCAGTTAGTGGGCCCTATTGTCTTCTTTGCTTCGAGTTCTTCCGCAGGGTCCTAATCCATATCGATCTCTTCTAGATTTCCCCCGCACAGCGGATCATAGGGTCTATCACCTCGGTTTGCGACCTGGTGAGGTATCGAATAGAATTGTGAGCCCTGCAATTGAACTGGGATGGCCAATTCATTCAAGAGGACGCATAGATCACCGTCGGGTCACCCTCGCGAGCAATCGGAATTGCGACGCACCTCGATGCTGAGCCCAAAACGTTCGTGTTAACCTCGGAGAGAGGTTTCACCACCATCACTGGGCGCTTCCGTGGCGTCCCAGTATCTATAGTCAGCATTGGCATGGGCTTCCCCAACATGGATTTCTTCGTCCGTGAGGTGAGGGAATGCATCAGCGGCGACATGCTCATCATAAGGTCGGTTAGGTCCAAGGATGCTTCCTCTCCCATGAAGCTAATATACGAATGATTGTACCCATTTCCAGGTTGGGATCCTGCGGCGCACTTGTGGATGTGCCCGTTGGTTCCGTCGTAATTCCATCGTCTAGCGTCGCGATATCCCGAAACTATGACTTCGACTTCGCCAATCCCGTCAGCACCACCGAGCCTCCATACAGGATCAGTAAGCCAGTGAGTCGATAGCTCAAAGCAAGTTCGAACCAACTCACCAATCAACATGAAATCCAGGCCTTTGCCGACGCTTTTCTACATGAAGAGGTATGCGGCTCGTTCTTCCGATTTCCAGAACATCTGTAACATCGGTGGCGATGGTAGGTTCGCAAGGCTATCGAAAGTGTCAAGCCGCAGGGTTCTAAGAGCCAAATCGCCCCGGGTACTGTGAACGCATCTGCCGACAGGTCAGTATAAATAATAAATATCTCCTGGGCGACATCGGCCTGCGCATCTTTCTGACGGCATTCGCATACAGTTTCTACTCCTCGCAGGGAAGACAAACGTCTTTCCCTGATCGAAATGCCAACCTCATTGAGCATCTTCGGGAAGGAAACCTGAATGTCAGCACGCTTGAGGTGGGTCCACCCTTGACAACCCTATTTCCCATCTTGATGCCGCAATTAACATGAGCAACACGGCTTGCCGACGTTCCAGATGGAAACATTCCATCTGTACCATTTGGCTAAGTGCTGGAGTGGCGGACAGCCTGAGCAAGCGGTACCGATAGTTCCCCTCGCCACAGGCCCTGTTCGTCCCGCAGTGTCCAAGACCCCGCCCGCTGGTGAAACAACACTCGAGCGTCCCTTGGCTGGGAAGGACACCGTCATCCGCGCCGCCGCAGTACACCTTGTCTACGCGTCAAGGACTTCCCAGGATTTCATCACACCCAGTGAGGTGAGCGCCTTGGAGGATTGGACCGGCTTGGTACGTCAACAACAGGCTCTGCATAACCCGGTATCAAAGCCAACTTAATCTGGATTGATGTTTTTCTACCCAGGGTGTTCTGACTGCGCTGGCGAATACGGAGATTCCGTCGGACGTGAGTGCATTCAACGTGAATACCGTGCCTAGCAGTTCATTAATCAACATTTTTCATCCAGAAACTTCATGTCGAGACAGGGAGCGTTTGGGAGATCAAGGAGAAGGTTTGAGCTCAAGGTTTCCCGGTTCCGAAGGTCAGCGGTGTCCTGAGACTCGCTCTCCGGAAACGCGCCATCCGCGGACGCACACTGACGAACCTGTGTTTTCCGCTGCTCGATACATGCCTACCGAAATACAGAACGTCATAATGGAAACGAATAGACAAAAATACACGACGTGATAGGTCGGGAGGGTGGCGAGAGAATGGACGGAGGCGTCTTAGCGAATCGGATGCAACTCCAGGACCGGTAAGTAACAAGCATCTACTCCTCGCCGATCCATATGACGTCCCCTACGAAGCTCCCCAATTGGCCAGCATGCCCTGAATTAACGAGGGCGCAGTGGTCGATCCGAGTATATACGATCGGACATGGAGGTGTGACCTCCCAAGGATTCCATTCCGAAAAGGGGCTGCTGCGGTTCGTCTGGCGAGGTCCATGGTGCGCGGAGGAAGGGGCAACCCCTGACGACTTTCGGGAAGACGCTATCTTCCGTACCATGACCCCCGAGGCTCCTGCTTCCGCTACGCCTTCTGCCCTAGTGCTAGCTCCTTCGCCCGCACCTGCCGTGACTCCCGCATGGGGATCGGTCTTAATGTGGGACGGTTGTGGGGTTGCTTTGGCTTCATGACCGTCGTGCGCGCGGCCAGTGATGGCCTCGGAGGGTGCTGCCCCTGGAGTGCTGCCTGTGCAGGCCCCAGTCTGGGTTGGCGAGCCAAGAAGATTGGAGTACTGCCCGAGGAAACTAAGGGCACTGACAAAGACGACCCTGGATCCCCATGAAAGTGAGCTGAAGCCAGCGGCACAGAAGAACGACACGTACTTGGGAATGCATTGGTGGCCGCCTGCGGTATACGTCGACTTCTCAACGACAACAAGGCTATTCGGCCTGATAGTGTTGTTGCGAACCAGGTCGTTTACTGACGCTGGTAGGACCCCTTGGGTATAGTGTACGCCGTCTGAGAAAATGAAGCTGTAAAGTTCAGGTGGAGGAGAGGAGATGCATCCGCATTTGGGATCATCTCGCCTGACCGAAATGACCTGGACGACATGGTGAGCGTTATATATGTCGTCTCCCTCTGGTGCCATCACGAGGCGTTCACAACACCCGGCAGAGAGTGTGGAAGGAGACACAGACACCCCGCTCATGTCAGTGTTTCGTGCAAGGGCGACCTGGAGCAGTGGCCCTATTCTGAGATCGTTACAACCCCAGAATGAGAGGGCCTCCAGCCGCGGGCAAAACCTAACGCCACGTTTGCCTCCCCGTATGGTTCCAGTCGCCGCATTGAGATCGACTGACCACGTTTCCGCCAGAACCTTGATAAGGTGCGCGGCACCAGCGCAGAACTCGAGGGATAAGGACACCAGCGCCGGAGTGTATCCAAGTAGGGATCGGGAATGTTCTGGGTTGAACGCGAAATTCGACAGAGCGAGACGGGTAAGGGAGGGTTGGCGGGGATCGCGGAATAGTGACTCTAGGCGAGGTACCAATCCAAGTTTCTTGTCTCCCTTCCCCGAATCATCGGTGATCCCCCCTAGATCTAGATGTTGGAGATTTGGAAATGTGAACTTCCGCAGAGAGTTGAGTGGATTGTCATCACTGTCTTTAGAGAATTGGAACCAAAGCTCCCGGACTTGAGGGTAGTCGACCACGGTGGCCAGCGTGGGCAAACCGTGTGGGTGAAAAAGATCGACTGTGGCCTTCGAATTGGCCTGCACCCAAAGGTCGAGCTTCTCCAGAGCGGGCGTGTCAAGAAGGCTCGTGAGTCTGTGGGTGTCCAGGGACGACACGGACGGGAATGACCATTTGATCGATCTGAGCCGACTGAGCTTGACGAGATGCGTTCCACCCTGTAACGTGCTGTGCCCGGCGACGGCAATTTGAGCTTCATCGAACACAGGGTAGGTATTGCTTAGTGTTAGTTCCTCCAGAACCGGGGTGAGTGAAAGGCAGCGCAGTAGAGCCGACGCCGTAAGCCAATACCGAGTTTGGCCAATGGTGATCTGGGTTTTCCGAGGAGGGTATTGTAGCTCGAGTGAAACGAGGTTGGCAATGAAGTGGTGTGGCAGGTTGAAAAGGGGTATCTCCTGAAGCTTCAAGCGTAACAGAGAGCTCCGGCTGGGTACAACCGATTTCGGGTGTAGATAGCCTTGATCTGGGCTAACACTCGAGAGGAGGCCGTCGGGGGATATGTGTTGTGGGTTGAAAGTTGTTATAGCGAGCGATAGCGAGGAGAGGGAGCTGAAGCTCGTATTCGCGTCGTTGAGATTCCTCACAAACGGCGACATCGCGGATGAGGCTATTGTATTGACCTCGAGGCGCCGGACGCGATGCCATTTGTCGGTCAGGAGCCCCAATATAGCCATGACGTCCTCCACTTCTGCCTCCTGACACATAAGGCGACTCGACGTGTACGATATCGTCAGAGGGAGGTTCCTCGAACGTGATAAGATTGCTTGAGCTTCTTTGGTCCTCCACCGATACCGGAGTTGGATATAGGACCAGACATGGGGATTACCCAAAGCCACCGCACGCCACCGCTGGCTCACATGCGACACGATGATGGCTGAAGAGGTGGAATGGACTCCTGGGACTGCCCCGTTTGACATCTCCGCCTGTGCCAGAAAGGTGAAGATTTCGCCCAATATCTCGTTTGGAAGGCGACTGATGGGGGCGAGTAGCGTAACCAACTCCCGTTCCCGCACTTCTAGAACTTCTCTTTCGTGGGTGGCAGAGCGCTTCAGACCCTCGAACTGAGCCAAGAGTTTGGAGAAATGGGCCTCCTGTTTCCGGATGGCTTCTAGTTTACCCTGGACATCCGCCAGCTCGTTACCAGCCATACCCCGATTCAGAAAGGCTACACTGTGCATAGCGTGTGGCACTCCGCACTGTGGGGGTCAGGTTTCTATAAATCAGACACCACCGGTAACCTAGGAAAAGGAATATGGCACCTAGAGAGGGTGGTGGTCGAGAGCAAGGTGAAAGGGGCGGACACGAGTCATTGTTCAGCCGCGCGTCCGAAACGCGGTGTCGCGAGCACATGATGTGACGGTCACGGAGTGCTGTCACGTTTCAGTGTTACCACTGTCACGGTCATCTTGGGACCTACACTCATCTACATCGACACGAAGGCTGGAAATGAAACCTGTAAGCTGTAAGCTGTAAGTAGCTGCAGATGGCTCGTTGCTGTGCAAGGCTTTCCCCTCCAAAACATACTGTTTCCTAGGCCGATGAAACAAGTCGACACCGTCAACTACGTCGTCTGGTAAGGACTCTTGATCACATTCACTTCAAGGGACTTTTGGTTCGTAGTTGTCTCCAGAGACGGGCTCAATCAGGGGTGGCGGCCTCCCGAATCTTGGTTAGGCGACCGTACTTGGTCTTTTCTCCCATCGATAATCAGCGCTGAGCAAAACGCCCGAGACTAAGCAGCAGCTGTTCTGCAGAGGGTGTATCACAGGACAGATCGCACCCCTGTAGGGGGGAACAACGGCCGTGTCCCAAGATTGGAAGGTATGTTCGCAACTAGTTTGGATGTGGGTTTATTGTCCTGCTCCCGCTCACCATCACCGAGCTGCCTGGATGGGTTTGGCTTGTCTGTGGACGGTTCTTTCCAGGGCCATGCCAACATGTTGGCACCCTTCGAAGGATGACGAGAGTGGAGTGCGCGCTCAGTAATGTGGAGACCTCTGCTTTTGTATACCTTCATTCACTGACGCATGGGTCCCGAGATTGCCTCTCAATCGGGCGCTAAGGTGTTTTGCATCCGTTTGATTGCCGTCCCGTTCCTGTGAAAGGGTGCTAATCAGAGGGCTAGACCCTCTTCCGCTTTCTCAAGCAAGCTTCGACTGTTTTCTTCACCCCAGCAACCGCGAACACTCCTCAGCTCGCCGGATTTCGGGATATGCGCAGTTCAAGATGGCCGATCATATACTCAGCGAATTCGACGCTTGGATGTTCGTCGACGTCGCGAGAACCTGTTTGAGGGCTACACTAACTGACGTTTTCGTCCAATTGTCAGTCAATCGAGGGTCCGTAACGAGAAGGTGTACGTACACGCCAAAGGCTCGTGAAAGTGCGTATTTCACCGCGTTCGGGAAGGCTCCCAGCACAATCCAATGATTGTCTATCACCAGGGCGGTCAGCTCCAAACGCGTCCGTGGACCCTGTTTAGCCTCGCAGCCACGAACTGAGACGAAAGCGCACTGACTATAGGTTTAGTCCGTGGGCAACGGGTTTAGACGCCGTAGCAATTCGTAGACGCTCGCACCAAGGGAATGGGCAGTGCGTCTTACTACCGCCATCGTCAATATTTAGGGACGCTTACGTTTCTGAGGGATCCTCAGGTGGTTAGAATTCTATTTGTGTGTATATTCCACGGGTGGTACTCGTTCTCCCGAGTTCTAGACCTGCATGCAGTTTGAACTCACCCAGTTCTTCAAGTGTGAATTTGTGCTAACGAATTTCAGTCACACCCATACCCAGCGAGGTGCAATTCTTTGAGCTGCCGTACAACCGCACCGCTACCCGGAGGTTATTCGTCGTACACGCAGCCATCTTGGCGGTGTTCAGGGACGAGAGGTTGGCGGTTCCTAGCGCCCAAACTCAGTTACCGCGCTGGCTCAGCCCTGGCGTTTCATAGCGGTTATTCTCTATCCGGTCTCTGCGACGCTAGTTAGGCTTCCCCGACGGCAAATTGACTGAAAGGTGGGACTGAGGAACCCTCTCCTATCAAAGATCGGCGGAAGCATAAGTACTAGGAATGAGCATGCGCTTGATTCGGCAAGGTCGCATGAGAAAAAAGGGTGTATTGACCTTTGACATGAATACTGGGATAGCAGCGTGACCAAGTCACGGACCCGCGACCCAAAGAAAACCTTTGACGGACCTCCTCCTCGACGTACGGCAACGCAGGTTTCACTGAGCAGCCAGAAGCTTGTCTCGCTTTAGGATCTCCCTTGTTTCCCTTCGGAGACTTTGCTGTATGGCCACCGATTCGATAGGCTTCCATGTTTGGCGGAGGTCGACATATCCGCCATCGTTGACAAGGAAAGGAAATGAACGTTTCATGGCTTGGTGACGGCAGACATATGAAAGGATGCCAAGGATCATCGATAGCCCACGATTCATAAATATTTTTTACTTGAGCCTTCCTTTTCCGAGACATGCTGAAAGCACCGCAGCTGCCTCGTTCGAGGGTTCGTGTGAGGTGGCGGTGTCTTCCTGAGAGCCTGTCACGACGGAGAAGCACAAGCGAAGCACGGTACGAGTGAAACAAAGATGGTAGAGATGGTCACTTTCGGCCATTATCGTATTCTGCGAGACAGAGCTGGTCTCCCGGGATCCCATGAATAGATTCGGGTAAAGACGTGGGTAACACCGTTTGAATGGGATCCACCGTCCTTCAACGACTCCTGGAGTTACCGTGACTGTAAACGCCTGATACTAACGTGCTTGTCTGGTTAAACCCTGATTGAGGTAACCCAGGTGGTCGGTGTTTCTGGGGGCTCAGGTAAATCAGGACCTGAGCTCTATCCCAGAGCTCGACGAGCTTGAACGAGGCCTAGTTGAGGCTGATCCGAAGTCAGTGGGCGCAAGTGGGCGGCATGCGACCGGCAACTCCCGACCGGTAACCAAATAGGCATCACCAACGCGTGGAAATGGCCGGACCCCTCCATCGAGCCCATGGTTCGCTTGGTCTTGAACCACCACGCCCTTGCTGTGTGGTGTGTATGTACTGGGTTAGCATATCGTCATGTCCACTACTGCGGCGAATATCTCTTTCTGGATCTTGAACTGACGGCATGACTCGCCAAATGCCCTTAAATGTACGAGATACTGAGGGAATACCTGGTATGATTTCCATCGTCATATCAAAATCACCCCTCATCTGACCATGTTATTAGGGTGTGTGAGATGACGCCTCTGGAATCGCTTTACGAAATGCGTCTTAACGTTCAAGGCCGCGCTTCCTCGGGAGAAGGAGGAAGGGTCGAAGCGGTGTGTACCCAACCTACGCCTCTGTCAAACCCCGGCTGGTTCGTTGCTTCGGGAAGGTCGGGTGCCGCAGTGAATCCCCCCTCATTACCACACTTTTGTGATTCTCAGACGACAATGGTGACTAACTCGCCTGGCATTGCGCCTGGAGAAGGACTCGGTGGGGCTTTGATCGCGACTGTGTCCAAGATTACACTATGAATAGCCCAAAGGCTGGTCAGGACCGTTTGACGGCCGGTTAACGACCAGCCGACCTTCGTGGCCCAAGGCATCGATCGCGATGGAGTCGAAGAGGCTGACGCTTCGACAGATATAAACTGGGACGTGCTTGAGGGTTTCGGCGTCCTACTGCTCGTCGTTATCAACGTTCTCCTCGAGCTCGCCCAACCACGATGGACGAACGAATCAAGGTCTTGGTTTGGTCAGCCTTTCCTCTGTCTCTTCCTAGCTCGGTACCCTAATATAGCTCACTTAGTGGCGGTGGCATCTCTGGTCTCGCTTTTGCCATCGCAACAGGTCAGAACCCGAACATCTCTGTCGAGATCTACGAAGGAGCCCCCGAGTTTCTGCCTATTGGTGCAGGAATCGGGGTCTGGATGCGCGTCTGGGAGCTGCTCGCGAAGTTGGGTCTGGCTGACGATTTGCGGGCGAAGACCGCGTCCCCGACCACCCCTGACCCCAGTACGTATCTACGCACTGTGACCGACCGCATATTCACCGCTCTTACATCATAGTCGACGCTCTCATCTTCCGCAAGAGCGACCAGCCAGAAGGTCTCGAATTTTACAAGTTGGTCACCAACGGTACGTTGCAGCTTCGAATGCCCGCGAGCCCTTACCTGATGCTCGACCCGACTCTGAAGGCCCTTTCATCACGTTCCATCGCCACGACTTCCAGCAAACGATGATCGAACACCTCCCCGCTAATTGCAAGATGTTCTACTCCAAGCGACTTTCCACCTACGCCAGCCTCCCTGACGGCCGCATCAGCGCGTCTTTCGAGGACGGTACGAAGGTTACTTGTGACCTTCTCGTCGGCGCGGATGGGATCAAGTCTGTCGTTCGCGAGTGTCTCCTTCGTCAACGAGCGGATAAGCACGCCGCGACTGGTAACTTTGAGGCGGCTTACAAGTCTCTCGCGTCGAACAAGCCAACGTGGTCCGGGACTATATGCTACAGGGCGCTTATTCCGATGGAGAAGGTACGCGCTGATGGGAACTTGTCATTGGAGGAATGCCACATTCAGGTGCGCTATCCCCTAAGCCATCTTTTCGCTTTCAAGCTAATTTCATTGCAGTATATAGGCAAGAACGCGGTGCGCCTCAGTATACCGCTTCTAAACTCTCTTGTTGCTCACTTCATTCACTTAGAACCTGATCGTATACCCGGTGGCGAACGGGACCATGATTAATTTTGCTGCGTTCTATCACCAGCCCGATAAGGTTGGCACTGTCTTTCAAGGTCCGTGGGTCGCCCATGTTCCTCCTGAGGAACTGCAAGGGGCGTATGGCAACTACGAGTCGTCTGTCCAAGCGTGGCTCAAGGTATTTCGGTTCCAACTTAACTGCCGTCGCATCCCCGCTCAAAACCATTTCCACTGTCAGTTTATTGACGCCCCATCTCGTTGGGCAATCCATACTATCGAGCCTTTGGAGACATACGTGGCTGACGGCGTCGCTCTAGTCGGGGATTCTGTGAGCTATCCATCTCCTCGTGCGGTGCTGCATTGTGACTGGTTGGGATTAGGCTCACGCAATGGTACCCCATCAAGGCTCTGGCGCAGGGCAGGGCATCGAGGTACACCCAGCTCCCTCTTCTAGCAACAAACCTTAACATGCTTTTGCCCACTTCAAGGACGGCGTCTTCCTCGCCACTCTGCTGTCAAATCCGGCTGTCACTCCCCGTGACATTCCAAAGGTTCTGGCTGTGTACGACGCCATCCGTCGCCCCTTTGCTGTGGACGTATGCCGTCGTTCTCATTTGAACGGTTCGTTCTACACTCTGAATCACCCTGACTACAAGCACCGCTTCGGGGGTAGCTTCAGTGAATCAAGGGACCAGATCCAGTTCTTGAAGGAATACGGCGAAGCACTCAAACGCAACTGGGAATGGGCGTGGACGACGTCCTTCAACGATAGCATGGAATCCGGAATAGTCATGCTCAAGAAGATGATGACTTCGTCTGAGCTTAGCTATGGTGCGACTGCGGTCCTTTAGATTCCTCCACTTGTACACAGCTCTCTTATCTTTTCATTTACGAGTTCCATACAACTCCTCACACTAGTCCCTGCTTAGGGCCAGTTGGCCAGAGGAAGAGGTTCCAGGTTGGCGACGGTGGTACCGAGAATCAGGTACGCCGCTGACCTTGGCTTGAGGGACTGCGACCGAAGGCTGCACAGCCGAGTTGTGGTATGCCCGTTTCGTATCAATTTGTACTAATTAGTCTATGGGCGTCTACTTCTCATTTACGTGGTGCTGTGCTTCTCAGGATGTTCTTATAGTCTGCCTGACTCTCCGTGAACAACCTCACTTTTTGCTCCCCCTAATCCCACACCGAGTGCCAATTCCGGCTGCCTTCGACCAATGCGTATGCTTTCCTGTCGCGGTGCGCTTGTAACCTCTACTGACCCACATAGTCAGGTTTATCCGCCATTCTGCTCTTCGTCCTCCCTTTATTAGGGGCTATGGCGAAGCCTCCTGACACGAAGTTCGGCGAGTGCCTTACAAACCTTCGAGACGGAAAGTTTGGGGACAAAGGAATGGAAGGCGCCACGAACAGCAAGGGCGACAAAGTCGACAACGTGACCCTTGCGACTGGACTCAAGTACGGATTGTGTATCGAGGAGTGCGGACTCGGGGGAGGACAAGAACCATTCCAATGGTCTGTCTTCTCTCAGCAGTTCAGCTCATGGCTTTTACCGTGGTTGGCATTGATCTCTCAACTCCCATTCGGACCAAGGGACAGGCTAGATAACCTCGAGTCGGTAGTTCTTACCGTCGGATCCCCTACCCTCGCTGCCTACTCCCTTTCCTTGACCATCCTCAATTCGCGCTGGATCTCTCGCCTCTTCTCGAAGTACACCTACCCCAACGTTCGCAACGCCGCCCGAGCTCTCAGCAGCTTGCAGCAATCCCCCGTTCGACTATCCGCTGACACCGCACTCCTCTCATCATTGGTCGTCCTCCCTCAGAATGATAAATGGTGGAAGGAATTGATAGAATGGTTGCAGTACCCGCACACCTGGTCGATCAGCGCAGTCTCGTCAATCGCATGGGTCGTCATAGCCTATGTGTTCACCGTGATTGACTCGTTCACTAGCGACCTGAGAGAAAGTGTGAATGCCAGCGGACAGGGTGTCGGCTCCCTTTGGCTTTGGCTTTTACCCATTGTCATTGGCTGGCTCCAAGTCTCGCCTAAATGCGACGAAGGCCGAC
Organism: Coprinellus micaceus; assembly: GCA_951394405.1. Taxonomy (NCBI): domain Eukaryota; kingdom Fungi; phylum Basidiomycota; class Agaricomycetes; order Agaricales; family Psathyrellaceae; genus Coprinellus; species Coprinellus micaceus. The sequence continues at coordinate 2,333,651 of OX596342.1, forward strand.
TACGGAACGCAATGGAACGCGCAAATATGCTGGCTCACATCGCAACAGAAACGCAACCCATCCCTGCCCGAGAACTCCCCCAGTCTCGGGCCATGTTCCTCGCTCTCACGGAGGACGATAATCTGCGCTGTGACGAGAGGATCACCGCCCCCATCTACAACTATGCTCGGTTTTTGCCTTGGGTAGAGACCGTGGAGAAGATATCGGACATCTTTCGCGCTGCCTCCAGCCGGTACCATCGACACGAGTCGGTTGACCCCCTCGTTGAGTGGGTGAAGGTCGACCCGAGCGAGAAGCCGCACGAACGAAACAGGGTAGGGAGCAGGCTGCAGATAGAATGGTATTGTGGCATGCAAGGCAGGCTGTCAGCGACAGACAACGGCAGCGTCCGACACCGGAGGTGGGGCTCAAACGTCATTTCAAGGATAACCATCGCGTCTGCCCTAGCCATTCTCCTTACATGGGGGACAGTAGGCGCGGCCATCGTTATTGTTTGGCACACACCAACAATAGGTGAGTCCGAGTCGGGCATTTACCCAGGATTACTGTCTCAACTGATAACGTTAACTCTGCACAGGATTAGGGTGTCGGTCTGCATCATATATCCTCTTCGGGGTCTTATCCACCATCGTATGGATCATGCTTCTATCCTCAAGCGTGCTCTCCCACTTCGCCACGTCCGCGCCCCGCAGCTTTAAGGGCCACCCAGCTCGTAGTTGGCCCAGAGCCATAGCCCGACGCCTTTCCATCACATTACGTCGGCTGGGGAAGCTGGTCGCGGCTTTCAACGCGATATGGATTGTGGCGACTTGCTTCTTCCAGTTCAGCAACTTCTACGACAGATGCTACTGTAACAGCAGTGTCTTTTCATGGAGGAGTCATGCTTACAACGTGATCGAAATCACAGAGGGGGACGTTAGAGACATGAAATCCGCGTGGGTCGGGGGTACTTGTCTTGCCGCAGGTACAGCGGCCATCTTCATCGGGTTCGTCGTTACATACATTAACCCACCTCCCCCCGAAGAGTTGCATTAGTAGCTAGACTTATCCGATTCGTTTCCAGACCCGAATACCCTTCACACGTACCCCTATCCCTATATCGTTATAACTATGTCCCTATTTCGTTTGGTTGTATTTGCGCCTTGCTGGGATAGTTCTCTCTCTTATTTACTTGCATTATCCGCCTCCATCTTATCCGCCACCCGGTCATATTGCTCTCGTTTTGTCTCCCCCAGTCCCGCATATCGAGGTTTGAGAGAATCATAACCCGGAGCGAGGTGAGGGGCATCTAGTAGCATGCATTGTATTATCTACAACTCCCAGCGTGTCTCATAGTTATGTATTACTTCTCGCTTCCGGAATTCCACGACGGCGACACGCGAGGGTCGAGGACAACGACACCGATACTGGGGCGGTGCGATGTATAACTAACGTTTCCGAGTCCCCAGACCGTGGGGTCGTCATTTACTTCCCTTCCCCCTTATGAATGAACTCCCAACACGCCCTTCCCGGCTCCACTCCCAACAAATCATGGAGTCCCTTCAGATCCATCTCGCACAGCTCCCTCAAATTCCTAACCTTGCTCATCACATACTTGACATTCTTTGGGGTGATACCCGGTAAACACCTCAACAACTCCTCCGCACTCGTATTTACCCCAGCCCCAACATCCGGGTCGTCATCCGCGCCAGTGGCAATGGCTTTGATATGGTCCGGCTCTGGGTTATTTCTTTTCAGGTCGTTGAAGATCTCAGCGGTAGCGAATGGGGAGGAGGACCAGATGATGCGGAGGCGCGGGAAGCTGAGTGTGAGGAGGACGATCTTGGATTGGAGGGCGACGGACGAGTAGGTGGGGCTGGTGCCTGGAGCTTGGTCTCCAGGCTTCTTTTTGGATGGGTACTTCCCAGTGGGCTTCGCGTAGGACTTCATCTCGCCAACGATCTGGGGACCCCGGTTAGAACAACACATCCTCTTTTCGATATCATCGAAACTTACATCGAGTGAGAAAGCTTTGTCTTCTTCAAATTCAACAAGAAGCACGGGATGTTTGTAGTGGACCGACATGATCTCGCATTGCGTGTACCTGCGTCGTCCGAACCAGTTAGTTCTCTTCAACAATCAGGAACGATTGGCCACTCACAATCTTCCACTGTTGAAACTGGATATGAGATCGGGTATGCTCTTGCGTTCCACGCAAATGTCCGGGGTCACAATGTAGTCTCCGACGGTCAATGTCGCGGGCACGACGAGGTTATTTGCAGCGTGAAGCAAAGAGGGCAGCGATGACCTAAACTCCCGGATATCGACGATAACCTGCGAACATGATCAGGACGCTGGAGCCACATTCCATCGCATGCCCTTACCTTTGAAGGCTCTGTATTGAGCTCCCTTCGACCCCCAGCGTACCGCGAACTGATGGTTTTAACCGTGTCTTCGCTATACCCGGTACCTTCTCTTTTCTCCTCGATGATAGGCAGCAGCATCGACTGTGTTCGCGATAATGTTTCAGACGACGGAGTTGAGTCAGTATAAGAAAGACTGAACTCACCCCTCTTTCCTTGATTAGCCTCTCAAACGAGTCTTTTTCCTTTCGAATACCGGCCAGATACTGGTGCTCTTCACACGAGTTCCCATACACCATATGATACACCCTTACACCGAGCCCCGCATGCGAACTCCTGTACACCTCGATGCGTCGAATGAACTCCATGTTAGGTTCATACATCACAATGAACCGTGGTTGTAGCTCTGCAAGGACGCGATCGTCAGAGTCATCTGAGTAGGCACGGATGAGCACGGATTCTTCGGGAGCGACCAAGCCATAGTGGTCGTTGAATTCTGATTCCAACAGTTGGGAACCAAAGTCGAGGACGGATAGGTTGACGTTGGCGATGTCAAACGGTGTGAGACCAGATTCGGCTGTGGCTTGCGTTGCGAAGCTAACGGTCGAACGCTGAACGTCGGTAAAATGCTTGCATGAAGATACTAGTCAACTCACAATTCGGCAAGGACGTCCTCTTCTGCCTGGGCAGTGCTAGCTTCGGAGGTAGGCTGAGTGGGCCTTGGGTCACTCGAACCAGGTGCGCCACCCCTCATCCGCCTCCTACTCTGATTCCTCTCCGCCTTCTCCCTATCCTTCTTCCGCAGCGCCTCGCTGATATCGGTCTCACTCTGCCTCTTGGCATCTCGGATCGAGGACCCCGACGGCATGACAAAGGACGCCCTACCCTGCTCCTTCCGCTCGACCTGCTTTCCCTTCCACCACAGATATAGCCGCAGCCTCTGCATCATCATCGCCCGCCCCTTCGCCCCCTTCTTTCCGTTGGGATCATACGTTGCGAGGAAGTCCTTGATCAGGTTGAATGTGCGCGTCGACGAGGCCATGATCAATACAGTATTGGATCCAAGCGTTGGTGCAGGCTTCTTCGCCGACTCCATACGAATGGTTTCCTCCTCGATCTCCTGAAGCACGTCGGTCAACAGCTCCCATTTCGGGAGCTCCTCAAGGACGGGATCCATGGTACTTGGCAACCATCCAGGACGGGACGCGGTGCTCTTGCCTTGAACATCCACCTGGATGCCTTGCGCCTCATTTAGCGCCTCCCAAGCGTCCTCGTCCTCGTCGACGTCGATCACAAGCGGCAGCGTCTTCGAAGTTGAGCTCAGAGTGAAGCACCTCCGCCTTCCAGTGTCGAAAATGATGTGGGCAGCGTCCGTCATCGTCCACGGCGACTGATTGACCTTGGCTCCACCACTGGCGGTAACCGTATTCGACTCTATGAGATTTTCTAGGTACCCGTTGAATTCGAGGGCGTCGTAGGTGAGGAGGTAATAAAGTAGGTTTCGCAGCGTGGCAAGGTCGCTAACGAGTTGCTTGGTCTTGGGTCCAACTTTGTGCCAGACGGGGTCGAGCTGCTTGCGGACGATGACGCTGAAGGATTTGAAGTATGCGTTTTCCACTGTCAGGTCGTCCAGGTCGAGTGATGTATTCGACCGCTTCAGCTCGGCGAGTGTCGCGGTCATGCATTGGATGATGGCATGGTGGATATCGGCCATGGGTTCAGTCATATCCTGCGAGAGCTCAACTACGTCGGCCCTTCGCCTCTCAAGCGATTTCTTGATGGTCTCATGAAACCTGGAGTAGTATGAGGCTATTTCCCCAAGCCGCTGGCGGCGAGCGAACACACCTTGGGTAGATGTGCACGCGACGGATCCTAAGCTCCTTCATTATGTTCTTCAACGGGGACAGGCCGCTGGTAATATGCTCCGGTTGGTCTGTGAACGCCTTCACGAACGCGTTGTTGTTCTTCTCTCGTAACAATCGTATGACAAACGACTCCAAAACCAGTGGCGTGACCTTCTCTGCATTAAGTACGAGGATGCCAGAGATCAACTCGATCGGAATGTCGCCAGTAAGCATGTCGACCACAAGGATACGCGACGTCACCATTATCAGACCTCCACCTTTGTATAGAGCCGTCCTACAAGGGTGTGAGTACTTTGAGAGACTTCCAATACAGTACACACCGCTCATTGCTCGGAGTCTCGAAAGTTACTACCCGTAAGCCTGGGCGTCTACATCCCATGATACCAAGCTCCTCCCCGATCGCGGCCTCTTCTTCTGTTGTGGCATTGACCAAGAGCACAAGGCTCTTTGGAGAGTCGTATATCTGCAGCAGAGAGCATACTACTCTGCGTAGCCCCAGGCCCCTTGCAAGTACGAGCAGGTCGCTCGTCGCTGGATCATGGATTTCTTCAAGGATTGCCTTGTGGAAGGGAAGTAAGGTCGACATTCTTGATTAGGGTCCAATATAAAGGCAATTTCAAGAGAACATGGTATGATTGCGTTGAATTGAGGATGCCCAGACGTTGTCGCCGTTCTGGACGTTGTGGAAGGAGTCAAAGAGTCGGGACCTGGAGCAGGGTGGTCAGAGGCCAACCCTAATTGTGGGTTTAGCTCGTGGGAACCGGACTTGCGGCAGGCTCGGTAACATGTTGGTCCCAGTTGCATCTCTTTCATCGCTACAGTCACCCCCGGTCAGGTTTCACCCTACCTGGAAACATTCAGGCATGGCTATAGAAACTGACCCCAACCTTTTAATGTTTTCTGGTGTGCGGGTTCAGTGGCTAAACCGCGGGCGAGACCTTCGAGATGATATTAGACGCCCAAACGTCAACAACTCTAAGGGCTGCGCCTTCCCCCCGTCAACTGTGTTCAGAGGCTGATCCCCCTCCAACCGCCTCTCCTTTGACCACGAAGGAGGCCTGTTCCATAGGCGGGGATAACCACACTTCCGCAACTTCCGTCGAAGGAAGCTTCCAGCTTTGAGTGGTGAGTAGGGAGCCTGGATGTCTGGCAAGCACCTCCCCAGTTCATATGTGCATATCCAAATATATTCATACTGTACAACGCTTTATTTTGCATGGTGGCATTCCAGCCGCTCCCATCGAGTAAGAAAAAGGTATCTCAGGCAGACCCAGAACCAGCGGGGATGGGCCTCTCGGCCTGAGGCGTGAGGCGAACGGCGTGCCTGCGGAAGTCGGAGTCGAAGTCGGGGTTGACAGAATGCACGACGAGACGGTTGTCCTGTTGAACCAGCGGTGAGTAATACAACGGGGAGTACGAGTTAGATGCGCACGTACCCAAACGGCGACGGTTCCAGGTTCATAACGAGCGCGAATCTGGAAGTCAGCACCCTTGGCGACGTGGTCGAAGAGGAACTTGAGCAAGAAGTCCGATTCCTCTTGTTTGAAGCCGACGATGTGGCGGGTGAAGCCCTCGTTGACGAATAGCGCCTTCTCTCCCGTCACAGGATGGACTCGGACGATCGGGTGCTCCGTCTCCACAGGCTCGCGACGAACAACACCGCCCTTCTCCCTCGAGAAGTTGGCCTGGTACACCGCCGAGTGCACGGCCTTCAGCCCCTCGAGGCGCTTCTGGAACTCGGGGGAAAGGCGGTTGTAAGCCTCGACTTGCGATGTGAAGAGGGTGTCGCCGCCGACGAGAGGAGGTTGGTCGAGGATGAAGAAGAAGGTAGTACAAGGGGGCTGCTTCTCGTAGGTCACGTCGGAGTGCCATTGGAGGCGGCTGAGGCGGTTGGCTCCGCGGTACTCTTTGAATTTGTCGTCCTTGCCGTCGCGATACACGACGTGGAACTCGGGGTAGCCCTTGACATTCCCAGATGTGGGGTGGCGTTGGATAGGTCCGAAGTGTCTGATATTCGTAGGGCGTCAGAACGGGTGAGGGGGAGCGGAGTGTCTAGGACGTACTTGGCGATCTCAATCTGGCGGTCAAAGCCAATATCCTTGAAATCTTGGTCACGGAAAAGGAGGACTTTGCGCTCGGCGGTATAGAGAGCCAGCTCGTCCAAGCCCTCCTTCGTCAGCTGGGAAAGCTGGACCCCGCGAATTTCAGTGCCGAGGTAGGGACTGATGTGGGACACTTTCGCGTTCTCATTCAGCAGGTTGGGCTTAGCGGGGTCAGCTCGCAAGCCGGCATCGGAGTGCTCTATGGGGACAATTATGAACGAGAGTGGAACGTTATATAAAAGAGGTCTACGCACCGAAGACCTCGAGAGGCGGCCACTTCTCCTCAGGGTCCCAGTGGGGAAGGTACTGGGGGTAAGATGGGCCAGCGTCCTCGGTCTTGATCTCCTGGGGATTAGCGACAGCGCTGGCTGTCACCTTCAGCTGAGCGATGTTGCTTGCGACGTGGTCGACGGATTCGGATGACTTGATTTCGGATACGGAGGGGGCCATTTCGAAAGACGAGAGGGGATGAGACGATGATCAACATGTCCCAAAACCCGCTGTATTTATGGAGTCCCAGAGCCTGAGCGCAAACGCACGCGATTGTGCAATCCCAGAGGTTGAATTGCGCGATTTCGCCTTATTTCGTGAGAGGTGGCTTGGTTGCGCTTCTCTATGCAACGGATGACGACCCGACACAGGTCGATTGCAACTCCGGGGAACATTCCTCGTCACTGCCGGGAAAATGCAGAATAGAAGAGAATAGACCATCACCGCAGGAAACGAGGCCCCATGGCATGATGGGAGTCGAGGCATCGGTTGGCTATCCGGGTGGCTGTGCCAACGGGCGTCTATTTCCGCTTCCTCGTCCGAGACGCGCTGGGATCCGACGCTCCCAAACCCGGAAGGCACCAAAGCCTCCCTAAGAGGTCTTTGGTCATAGAACATAGTTACACCTACATATGCTTTAGAGCTAGGAAGTCTGGAGGGGACCGCAACTATGGATTCTTACCGTCATGCACACTTGGTGAATAATATAAATAAATCGGTGCTTATCTATTTGAAGTGCGTGCCAATAGTACATAGCTGAGTAACCCAAGCGTTCTTGTAGAATGCAAATATTTGGCTTAACCTGAGACATGACAGCTTCGCACTAGTGACAACGACAAACGTAGCTATCCTCGGTCTGGCTCTGGGAGTCCAGTTCTTTTGGGAGGGGAGGGTTGATGTACAAAACAACGAATGCCACGAATACGATTGCTACACCAGAGCCAAGAAAGGTTCCGCCAATCCAAGCCTCCCACATGCGGCGAGACGCGTCCCCAAACACAATAACGATAACGTTATAAGCTGACTTCCTTCGCCCAAACACTGCGCTGTTGCAGTAGCAGTTGTCGTAGAAGTTGGTGAACTGGAAGAAGCAGGTGGCCACTATCCACATCGCGTTGAAAGCTGCCACCAGCTTCCCAAGCCTGCGCAATGCAATAGATATCCATCTACATGCGCGCCTCGAGCGACATGCAGAGGCACGATGCGACAGGAGACTAGAAGCGAGGAGAGACATCCATGCAAAGGTGGACAACACGCCAAACAGGACGTATGAGGCGGACCTGCATCCAAGACCTGTGCGAAATAGTTCAGCCGTGACCTGGTAAAGTAATTATGGATTTTTACCTGTGGTGGGGGTGAAGTAGACGATGATAATGGCTGCCCAGGTCGTTCCCCACTGCAGGAATAGAGCGAACAAGGAGGCTATGACTATCCTAGACAATACGTCCGGCCCCCATTTGTCTCGTGGGGTGTCTCGTAGCAGGTCTTCCATGGTGCAGTACCTCGCTACTTGCCGTCGGTTCCCCGTCCGGTTTCGCACGTCCGGTTTTTCGTTGGGCTCAGTGAGTACCCATTGCGTATCGTGGTCGACGGATTCATGGCGTTCACAGCGAGTGGACGCGGCTTCAAAACATTGCAGGACTATTTCGACGCTCTGCACCCATGGCAAGAATCGCGCGAAATTGTAGACGGGGGCTGTGTTTCTTTCGTCAATCCGGAGAGTGTCGTCTTCAAGTTCCACCAGAGCGAGATCGATGGCATGATGCTCGGATAAATGCCGCGCGCGAACCACCTGGGCATCCGTTGCGACGTAGGCCAGTAGGTTGGCGCGCAGCATGGCGTTCCGGAGCCGCTCTTCATTGCATTTGGGGGAGACTAGGAGCCACCCGATGACTATGGGCAGAAGCCACATCCAAAGGGACGCTACAGCTTGACCACAGGTGCTGCGAACCCAGTCTGGGGAAAGGTCGCCGGTGAAAGAGTCGACGACCGTGAAGGCATAGGCAATAACGACCCATGCAATAGCCGTTACTGCGCTGATCGACCACGTATGCGGGTATTCCAGCCATTCAATGAGCTCCTTCCACCACTTGTCATTTTGGGGGAGGACAACCAGGGACGCGAGGAGGCCATCCACGTCTGATACTCGAATGGGCGCCTGCTGCAGGCTGCTGAGGGCCCTCACAGCGTTGCGGACATTGGGATAGGTGTATTTTGAAAAGCGCCGGGCGATCCATCGCCCATTCAGAATGGTGAGGGCAAGGGAGTATGCGGCGAGAGCAGGGGATCCGACGGTAAGAAGGACCGACTCGATGTTATCCAACCTGTCCTTGGGTCCGAACGGGAGTTGTGAGATCAGGGCCAACCACGGCAAAAGCCAGGAGCTGAACTCTCGCGAAAATGTTGACCAGTCGAACGGCTCGGGCCCTTCCCCGCACGCCTGGGTGCACAATTCGTATGTGAGTCCGGTTGCGTTTTGCACGTCGTTGAGGATGTTTCCCTCATTGTCGGTAGCGCCAATCCTCCCCGTTCCCCAGTCTCCGCTTTGAACGCCCTTGAGGCACTGGTCGAAGTCAACACCATAAGTGGTGGTGGTTGCTAGTGCAAAGACAAGGACAATGAGAAGCAATCCTACTCGGAAGACAGACCGTCAGTGGTCACCTCTCATTTATAGTGCATTGATGTGGAAGCTCACGCATCTGGTAGGCGGGTCGAAAGTCCGGTCCCAATACGATGGACAACTCGAGAGTTCAGGGTGTGGGTTCTTGCCAGGCAGTTCTCGCTAAGGGAAAGCGAGAATATAAAAGCGCTGTCCAGGCTTTACAGCACTCAGGAGCATTCTGAGTGTCGGTCGGGCTCCTACAAGTACGGAACACAACAATGGATACCTCGCTAGGCAACGAGTAATGGCTGTGAACAGCGACTCTGCGTTTACCCTACCCGGATACCAAATTTCCGCAAAGGAGTGCAGAGGCACAGGGCGCGAAATGCCGTCACCCAGGTAACTCCCTGAGATATGTTCGCCGCTCTTACGGGGAACAGATAAAGGTGTGGTTGGAGTATACATCAATTGGGAAGTGTGGTTGGACAGGGTTGGACAGATAGATACGTGTAACACCTTCTCACAGCTTGATCCCAATGTTAATTTGCACCGCTTTAGCTTGAGTATACCTAGTAGGTCAATGCGTTAGCACTGTACTCTCACTGCGAAATAGACTCGGAGAACCAACGTACGTATCGATTGCGTATTCCCCGAGTTCTCGACCGATTCCTGACTGCTTGTACCCACCGAAGGGAACACCGTTCTCAACGGCGTTAGCGCAGTTGACCTGCACACCAGTTCAAATGAATGAATGCTCAAGTCAAAGCCAACAGAACGAGTGTGGTGCGTACCGAAATACTACCAGCCTCGACGGCGTGAGCAACCCGAATGGCCCTACTGGTGTTCTCCGTAAAGATGTGTGCTGCTAAACCATAGACGGTGTCATTCGCGAGCTCGATAGCTTCTTCTTCTGTCTTGAACTTGATGATGACACCAACAGGGCCAAAGATCTCCTCCTTGACGATCTTCATATCGGGGCTAACGTCAGTGAAGACGGTAGGGTGGATGAAGTAACCCTTGTCCCCCAATCGTCCGCCACCTACCAAGAGGCGGGCACCTTGTTCCTTTCCCGACTCAACGTAGCCTAGGACACGCTGTTTAAAGAGCGACCGAGAGTGAAAAGGCCGAATAGAGGAAGGCTAGAAAGAACAGCTTACGTCAAATTGAACCTTCGAAACTTGAGGCCCATGTTGGGTACCCGGGGAGAACGGGTCACCAGCTTTCTCTGCCAAAGCCTTGGCAGTGGCGGTAAAGGCCGCCAAAACTTGATCATGGACACCCTCCTGGACAAAGATGCGGGATCCCGCCGAACAGACCTGACCCATGTTGAAGCTGGAGGTACCATCAGTATGTGACGTGCATTGAGGGCTTTGCTGCCACTCACAAGATACCATTAGTCGCCCACTTCACCGCTTGGTCGATGTTTGCGTCGTCGAAGATTATTGTAGGACTTTTCCCACCAAGCTCGAGGGTGACGTCCTTCAGGTTGGTTTCCGCAGCAGCCTTCAAGATCTTTCGTCCAGTGAGAGTGCTTCCGGTAAAGGCAACCTTGTCGATATTGGGATGCTCTGCGATGGCCTGACCGACCGTCGAACCTATTAATCACTGTCACGATCGCACTTTGGCTACGAATACTAGCGAACACTCACCGTATCCATTGACGATGTTGAAAGAACCAGGAGGGAAGCCCGCTTCTGTGACAAATTCGGCGAGCTTCAAGGCTGTTAGAGGCGTAATTTCCGAGGGCTACACGAGGGAACGTTAACAACTGAACTCGTGAATTTATTGACAAAGCCGACGCCGTACCTTGAGGACGATGGCATTGCCGGTAGCGAGAGCAGGGCCAATCTTCCAAGATGCCATGGACTGAATTTGGAAATATATCAATGGGATGTCGAAGGAACTCGAGGTTGAGACTGACCAGAGGGAAGTTCCAGGGAATGATTTGGCCCTTCAAAGGATATCAGAGACTCAGCTGCACCATAAGGAAACAAAAATATTACATACAACGACACCGTAGGGTTCGTGCCTGGTATACGCGAACTTGGTTTCATTCGTCTGCAAACCCCGTGAGTCTTACAACCGTGCTGAGAGCCTCACTTCGGCTTACCTCGATGGTCTTGCCGTGGACCTTGTCGGCCCATCCAGCAAAGTACCGAAGTGTGTTGATGGTACCTGCGATATCGACGTACTTGGCCATCCCAAAAACTTTGCCTTCGCACCATGTCAGATCACCAGGCATCAAGAGCAAGAGGGGCCTGTGACCGACCTGTATTTAAAGTCTCGAGAGCAGTGAACATATCCGCATTCTTCTCAATCAAATCCGCAAGCTTCTCAAGCGCCCGTCCACGGTCTCGGCCAGCTGTCTTCAACCCCCACTTCGTTTTGAACGCCTAGAATAGACGAAGATTGTTAGCCTTTCACACTTGCGTCACACCCGGAAATCGAAGGCAATTGGTCAATGTGATTTTGCCGAATATAACGAACTCTTCACAAGTCGTGGATTGTTACACACCTGCTTCGCGGCTTGAACGGCTTTGTCCACGTCAGCCTTGCTTCCTCCAGCAACCTTTGTGATGACTTCTCCCGTGGCTTAGGAAGACATAACAAGGTGAGGCTATGAGGTTTATATCCGCCTCCGGCCGGAGAAGCTTACCCGGGTTATACACACTGGCGATCAGGGGGTGAGCGCAGAATCTTTCGTACGCATGTGAAGGCAGCGACGTACTCGATGAGCTCGCCTTCGACGGGATCTACCCATTCGCCACCGATGAAGAGCCTGAGTTGACATTCCGATCAGCGCAAGCCAATCTCGAGTGAGATGAACTCGTACCCAGTGTTCACAGTGACATCTCCTTTGAAGGAGGGCGTATCGAATGTATAAGTGAAGGTACCAGGCATGATTTTTTTGAGATGAACGAAAACGAGGGAACGGAACTGAGGGCGTCATTTGGTATATCATGTCCCTTATATACGCGGGTTGGCGGCTTACTAAGAAGGTAGAGAAGACCCCCGACATCCCACCCAAATGCCTCTGTAAAAATCGCCGGTTTTGGGCTATTTTTATCCGGACATTTGCAGAGGCCCCCCCGAGAGTGCCATGTTTATCCGGACACTGGAAAAGGCCTGAAAATCGCCAGAATATTCGTTTTTTTGCTGCGCTGTGCGCTTTAGGCCGCATTTGAACGCGTTTAATACATCGCTGGCCAGTCTGAGGGTGTACTTTGTTGAAGAACCTAGCGGAAGCAACGATTATCCTCCCAAGACGACGTGTCAAGTGGGCGCTTACCAAATTTGGGCGCGTGGTGGCTCGGAAACCATCCAGATTCAGCTCCAAATCGCCTCAGGTGCGGCACACAAGCTGGCCTCAAATGGTCTGGAAGTGGGTGAAAACCTGTAAACACTGCCAGTGCTTGGCCGGCACTCAGCTATATACCGGCTCGGGCGGCTGGCAGGCGTGGGTTTCTATCCGGACGGGAAGAGACCCATCGCTATGACCCCCATTTTTATCCAGACGCTGGTGCCAGGCGTCAGGCCAAATCCGAGGCGTTTTTATCCGGACAGGCTAAAGGCAGTTCGTCAATTTGGGGCCGTTTTTATCCGGACTTTACAGAGGCATTTGGGTGGGATGTCGGGGGTCCTAGGTAGAGTGAAGGATAATTGGGATACACACACACACACACACACACACACAGAACGTCACTGTGCGTGTGTGTGTGTATGCGTTTCTAAATTGGAATCGGCCACTCACGTGTCAGGTCGTCAGGTCCGTGCGTCGGGCTGTCGCATGTCTCCTCCTTTCCCTTTGTTGGTCGGTCGGTAAGTACAGCTACCTGCGGGGGAGGTCTATGTTCAATGCTGGTGACCGCGATATGTGCTGTCGATCTCTGATGGGCTTCTACCCACAATCCCATGGGCATCGGGTGTGGGTGTGTGTGGGTGTGCGTCGTTTTCAAATTCTAAGGACAGCAAAGCGGCCAACGGTGACCACTGCCCCCCAGATTGATTGCGAGGGGATCCGACCTCATCAACCTGGTACCCAAATGCAGGCGTGAAGGTAGGATTGTTGAGGAACTGGGGTATGTTAAGCTACTTGGCGTGGAGCAGGGATGGTATTAGTACGGCACAGTGTTAGCTGGAAGCAGGCGTATTATACAACTGCGAAATGGAAACCTGGTCAGTCTCAGTAAGCAATGACCGAAGTGTAATGCACTCACCGAGGGCGAATTAGATGACTAAATGATACATATATAATCTACATCTCTAGATAGAACCAAGGGAAGGGAAAGCGCTCCCCTATCTATGCAAGCGCCCGCACGCGCTCCTTGACCTCCCGGCCCCTCTCACTACCGCGCCCCTTGGTCTTTCCAAAGATGACGACACGTCCCGCCTGACCAGCCCTCCCAGAGCGACCAGCACGGTGAAGGAAGTCAATCATATTTCTAGGCTCGTCCACAATGAAGACGTGCTTGATGGAAGGGTCGAAGTCTAAGCCTCGCGATAGAAGAGAGGTTGTAATCATGACATGGGGTTCTTGTGAAGGGTCGGAAAGCATGTTGGGGTTTGACCGGGTGATAACGGGAGTCTGAGGTTCTGTTGACGCCGAGGGTGACGATGATTTTGACGACCTTAGAGGTCGCATGAACCCATCGAGGTGCTTGTTCGATCCTCGTTTCCTGTCCTCCCCATTACTCGTCAAAGCAACGTTCTTGATCCCCTTCTCGGAAAGGAACGCGCTTAGGTCGACAACCTTGTTGCTCTTGTTGCAGAAAATGAGGACCTTCGAGAGAGAAGTCACAGGTGTCGGTGAGGTGGCTACCGAAAGGGCATCTTCTGCCCAGACTTTACGAATCCGCTTTTCGATATCCGCGTTCTTGTTGCCGCCGGTCCAACCGACGTACTCCGTCTGCAGAGTTTTGGGTAGATGGTGGAGGCGGGGAGAGGCGAGACGGATCAGCCGGGGGTGATAAGCGTCGAGGTATTTCGCCATTTCAGTCGGAATGGTGGCGCTCGTCAAGACGAGGTGGAAGGGGTATTCGATCTCCTTGCTCTCAGGAAGCTGAGTGGTGGGAGAGGCGGGGAAAGTTTCAAGTTCAACGGGCTGGCCACGGGCAGCACTAATGTCTGCCAGGAGCGACCGAGTCACTTCCTGGAAGTCAGGGTCTAACGAGGGCTTCAGAAACACAACCCGCGTCCAGAGAACGTGGTGTACTTACCGAGAAGGACGTCAGCTTCGTCGACGACCACCCATTCGACGTTCTCGAGGCCAAGTTCGGGTTTGGATCTCCACTTTCCAGCCCCAGGCATTTTGTCTCGACCCCTCCTTAGCGACTTGGGGTCAGACTGTTCGCCCTCCTCCATATCCCTCCGGTCCCACCCTCGCCCTCTGAGCATCTCCATCACCTTCATCGGCGTCCCCACCAACACGTCCACGGGATGACTATCCTTGGAAATTGAGACCTCGCCGTTACCGCCCGACATGATACTTTCCATCTGGCCTGCCATTTCGCTCGCAGAGACGTCGCGAGCCTTGCCGCTGCTCGTGTTTGCCCTACTCGCACACAGAACCCGCAGCTTCTCGTCGTGCGAGAGCTGCTTTGCGAATCCTGCGAGCTGTCGAGAAAGTTCGTGGGTTGGTGCTAGAACAATACCGCGTGGGTTTAGAGGTCGGGTTGACGGTTTTCGTGGTGCATTCGATTGCTCGAGTTGCTTGATATTTTGCAGGAGAGGGAGGAGGTAGGCAATAGACTTGCCAGAACCGGTTTCCGACGCAAGCAAGAACTGGCTCCACTCAAATGCGGGATTCTCGTCGAGGAGCCATTTTAAGCTCAGGGATTGAATTGGCGTTGGTCGGGCATCGGGCCCAAGCATGTCCTTGAGTGCAGAGAGGAACCCAGGACGTAATGGTGGCGAGTTGAAACGGCCTGGGGCACCCTTCAGTGTCGCTGCGATCTCGGTGGACCCTCCAGTCGTGACGAGAGCAGGTGGTTTGTGGAATTCGTCGGACTCAGAGGTCGCATCGAAGTTCAAATTGTCCCTCTTCCTCCATACCGGCGCCTGCTCTGGCGCGCTGTCGGTCTTCGCGCTGACATCCGGTGCCCATGTCGCCCGCCCAAGGTCTTTCTCCTTCCGCACCACCTTGTCTCTCCGCTGTATCCTATGTTCTTGCCGCTCCTTCCTAATAGGTTCCCAGTCGACGACCGCCTCGCCACGGTGAGGAGGGGTTCCACGCTCGAATTTCTGAGCCGGGGCGACTTCTAGTCTTCCACGGCTCTGGGCAGGTTTCAAGGTCTTGGCCAAGCGGTTGTTTGGCTTGAAAGCCTGGCCACCTATATTTCTGGTCAGTTCGCCATCGAGAATAAGTTGCTTCGACACTGACGTTGAGCACTCGCTGATGAGTGGAAGCTCGCCAGGAGCCCGTTATTTCCTATTCGGAGACATGTATTGCGAGATGTAAATAGAAATGCCATGCAATTTCAATGTCGGTGGTGGTGGATATTGACCAAGTCACTGTGGTCAGGCCTGGCGCCCACGACGACCACGCGAAAATGCAGGGTCCCGTGACTTTCACGTGCCTTAATTGACGTCGCGATGCCTGAGCGCGTCGTGGGCACCTCGGGCACGAGAGCGGGCTTTTCCTGTTCTGGAAGGTGCACTGCGGCTATAGCAGCACTGTGCTTGAATCAACTCGTTTGGGTCGAGGCGACACTCAGAGAATCTTGTTTTTGGCCTCGGGGGGCAGCCCTATTACATCTCACGCCTCATAAGCGCCCGAGTTCCAGCACCCACTTTACTCGTAATCTGTCCCATTACAGATTTCTCGGTACACAATTACCTACTGTGGTGTATAGGAACTCTTCGCTATACTAGCCACCGGCAGCATGTTCCTCGTCGGTTCCAATTTTTCTCGGTTCCCGACCTGTCCAGGAATGAGCTCGACAGGAGGAAATGAAGTTATGGACTGCACACACATGGGCAGCTTCAATTGAGGCATCAGATATACTTTGAATAAGTACAGCGCGTCGACCTTCACCTTGCTTTTGATTGCCTCGTCAATAGCAAGCAGGATCCGCAGTGTCCTCATTCCGTTCTCTCACTCAGCCACCTTCAATGTGCTATCGGCGCCTTGAAGAACTGAATAGTGGACTCGTGCCCTGTGGGGTTTTCGCGGTGTGCTCGCCAATATACACCAATATGAGACGGCGCTCCGTGCCCAATACAGCCGGGCCTTGGCTCCCTTTTGCTTTCCTCGCGAATACGTACTTTCTATTGGCCCACTGTCTCGTTTTCTAGTCGAGTTGGTATCGCTCTCCACGGGTGGTGTCTCAAGAACCTTATGTTCCTGCACGACGATCAAACTGCTCTGTTACGAGGCGGGAGAATGCATTATTACAGGGCACAGCGGCGCTGATACGCCGCAGTCCTAAAACTACAATAGGCGACAATAGGTAACGAATGTGAATAGCAGAACAGACACGGGCGTTCCTCTGGACATGGCTACGATAGGGATAATTCTATTTGGAAACCCCGTCTGCGCCGATAGACCCGGGTTTATTTGGAAACCCTCGACGATTTTTGATATCCCGAGGGGGTTCATGCCCGGTTGATGGTCAGCGCCGAACGGCGATGGTGGTGTGATGCGCTCACCGCGCGCCCGGCGAGGCGGGCATGGATCCAAGCCAACCGAGTTCCTATCACGGCTCGTGCGCGCAGATGGGCGCTTATATATGAATGCCCACTGTGGCTAGAGATTCACATGGCGTAGTAAGTAGTTGGTCCTGTCAAGTGTGTCTCCCTCTAGCCAGAAAGGAGGAATAAGAGATTATTTGTACCGAGGGGGGGTAGTTGTCAAGTAATTTGGATGATCAGCCTCGTAAACCTCGAGCTTGCATGAGAATACAAAATTTGACGCATTTCTGCTATGCCTTAGGAAACCCCCCAAGTGCGCTGTGAAAAGGTTTGGAGGCCGTTGGACGTTGACTAGGTGGTCCACATTTGGTGGCACCAACTGCGATGCAAACTTGGTGTCAAACAAGCCAATCGATATTTTTCGATAGTCGTTTGTCAAACGCTTGGATGACAAAGTAAGATAAATTAGTCTGCTATACACAGTAGGGCCCTTGAGAACCCGGAGCGAATGCAGTCACTGATGATGTGCATATGGTTGGGACAATCGGCGAAGCTCTGGCTGCTCGGCTTATACGGTGCCAGGTCCACCGCCATTGCTGTGGCTCGCGTCTTCATGACCCTACTGCCCGCAAACCAGATTTCCCTTGCCTGTCAATAAGGGATCCTTTTACCCTTAGTGACCATATACTGGCCTCATCTTCCCCCTAATGACACTCAGATGCAGGTACATAGACCTTTGGCGAGTTCAAGTTGCACACGGCGATGGGTCATGGCATTAGATTGTGACCGGCTCGCGTCTTCTCTGGAAGGCGATGGGAGACGAGCCCAAGTCTCGTGCAGGGAATTGGGCTGAATGTCTGCAGCTGGTCATATTAAAGTTGAGGTACTAAAGTGGACTTTCGGAGAGGGGAGGTAGGTACGTCCCGACTCCCGGCAAGCCGAGTGGAAAAGGTTAGGTAATGCGCACTCCCGAAGGCCTCACACAATCGGAAATTGTAGTTGCGAGGAGTCATCAGGGAACTCGGGAGACTAATTCCCGCATGACAACTCTATATGCATCACTCGTACGCGTCGTATTAGTACACGCTTTTCACAGAATAGCGATTGAAATGGGGGAACACAGAATTGAATGGCACACCTGGACCAACCTTGCTCAAGGCGAAGGTATATTCATGACTTCCGACTTACAGGCCATTTCGGACACCTCATTTAAATTCCAGAGGTCAATGCATGTAGCACAAAAAATTAATGAACAAGCGGGGCAACCAAGAGTTCGGAATCCGAGTCCAGATATTTGGTCTGTTAGCTTGTGCATTCAATACGCCCCTTGCATTCACCCGTGCACAGATCCCTCTTACAGACAGTCCCGCATTGGCACACAGTGGCGACCCCAAGGCGACCCGGATTGCTCGAGTCGGGCAGGGCGCGCTCTCCGGCCGCGATCGGTGATGCGCCTCAGGAGAACAGCCGTGATCACTCCGGACGCAGACAGGGTTTCCAAGCAAGAAACCCCGCAGACGGGGTTTCCAAATAGAATTATCCCTACGATAGGACATAAACATGACAGAGCGGAGATGCCAACATCGTTTCTGGGTACGACAATTAAAATATGCGGGAGGGTAATCTGTTCAGTGCATGCATAACAGATGAACGGAAGCTGCCAAAAGTAGTAGTGTACGGGGCCAGAACCAGCCAGTGAAGGTTGTGGGAGGAAGGATCGAAAGCGTCTATTTACACGAGGCGAAAGGGGGTTCGTTCAGGGCGCCGCCCTAGGGAAGGAAGGAATGAATGGCCGGTCCGCTCAGGAAACGACATGGTGGGATAACTCTGGATGATGATGGTATTGTGCTGTTAGGATGGTATACGCCCGTAATAAAACCAAGTTTCTCTAAGATCAACGCCGGGTCCTCCTCTACCCTCAGTCTTTTCTATTTACCCATATTGAAGAAAGAAGTTGGACCCTTCTCCGTCGACAACTGCGACACGTTGTCGTCGCTGCCCCCATCCGTCGTTGCGCGCATTCCCTGTGGCGGTAGGAGAGTCTATTAGGGCGCGGCCAAAGCAGTCGGTGGGGAGAGGGCTCATACCAGTGGCGTTTTGCGCGCTTCGTTCCTGTCGTCCATCGCGGTCTTCGTGGTCTCGATTCGAATGGTGATATCCTGCGGTACCCGGCCCTTAGATCCGGCCCCCGAGGTGTGACCGCTCCTAGCTCCGGGTAGGGACATCATCACACCTCCTCCGCTACTTGAGACCTCGGTGTTGGCGGCGCTCGAGATCGTCTTCCTAGCATTCAACGTCGCAAGGAAGGAGTTCGTGTAGACTGGAGGTTCGGGTCGTCGTGGTTAGAATGGTATTGGGGCGGGCACACGAAGACCAGGATACTCACAGCGACCGATGCAGAAGTAGAATGTGGCGTAGATAAGCGTGCGCGGCGATGCGACGAGCTGGGGAATGTATGAGCATACGAGAAACGTTCATCCATGACAGCGGCGTACAGATGTCAGAGAGGCAATCGCACAGAGCGACGTGAGCATGCCAGTGTTAACGACAAAGATCATAAGCCTGGTGACGATCGTGTCCGTCCTAGCGAAGAGGTTATGAGCCGGTGTGCAGAGGGGTTCTCGTAGCGATAACATACCTTTGGAATCCAGTTCGCGATCGGTGAAGCAGCCAGCACATGCTAACAGCGATGAAAATATCGACTGTTGTCGACAGCGCGTTAATTGTGATCGTCAGGCCGTTGATCGTGAGGAGGTCGGTATACGTCTCGAAGCCCATACTGGAATGGAGAGACCATGTTAGCAATTCCGATGAAGGAGGCGAAAGTAAGCAACATACGATATGATAACCCATGCTACGCCACTCCCTGCTTCGGCGAAGATAAATACGAGGATAGTGACGGTGAGCACCCAATTGCGCTTGCTCACTGGGCAAGACGTGAGCCTTGGACTTGGATAGGAATTGAGGGAACAACTTACGAGTCCACACCCGGAACGCGTAGAAGGCCTGGACGATACCAGCGTTTATGCCCTATACATGTGGATGAATGATGAGCCTCTCGAGTGATGACATCGAGGCTAAGACGAACGCACGGTAAGAAGTGCTTCCATCTATAAATTGTGAAATGATTAGTGGGAGTGACCAAGACCCGAGGGATTATAGCACCTACGAGGACGGACCATACGAGGCGCTTGAGTGCGTTCTCGTCACCGAAGTTGGATACAAGGTAGTGGTACACTGACGGCGTGTCAGTGATTCAGTCAGGGATGCCGGCGACAAGGTTACTTACTTGAATGACTAACGAAGCAAAGATGAATCGCGTCGAACAAAATCGCCGTCCCCACCATCGACTTCAGCAACCAATGATCATTGCGATAACCTAGGACCCGTGATGAGTGCAAAGTTAATGACATCAGGGGGATGCACTGACTAGTGAAGTAGAAGAACGCCTGAAGCAAACAAATGCCATGTAGCACCGCGCTAACGAGCACACCAATGAACATGGCACCCATCCTACGCGCCCTTCACGTTAAGCGAGCCGGTAAATTAAAAATGGGTTGACTGACGTGTTGTCGAGGGCCACTCCATAATCCAAAGTTGCAGGCATTGTTCAAGGTCGTTCGAGGTGGGAGAAGGCCGAGCCGGGAGGAGACCCCAAATAAAAGGGAGGGGGAGGTAAGGAGAGGGTGGGGCGGGAAGAAACAAGGATCGACGGTGGGGCTAAAAAAGGAGTGTTGGGTCGAAGTCCGTCCATTGCTTTTACGACGCTAGACAACAGAGCGCCCCCGGAGCAAACGCCAAAAGGGTGCAAATGTGTGTCAGCGGGAAATACTTCCGAGCCTGCTGTTAGGATTTGTTATTTCCTGCGCGTCTAGAATTGATCAAATGTTTTTCACCATTCAATTCTTCGCCACGTACCGTAAGGAACGGCATGGCGCATCTAATCTACCCCAAAGCCAGGAGGAGACGCCCACTCGACCACCAGAAGATCCACACAGAAATCGCCTTCCTTCTCTGAGCTTTCGAAGACCTCCACTACACCCGATTTGATCTCAATTTAAGCGATTGGCAAGAACCCCAGTGCCATCATATCAGACAAGGGTAGGCACTGAGACCACCTGGAAGGCTTTGGCCGCTTCTGCGCCTGCCTGCGTTGAGAAAAGAAGGCTAGAATGGTGAAAGCACCATCGTTGTCAATCGGGGGTGTATTCGAAAATTATACGCACTCACCGACCTGCACATCTTCGCATCTTTGGTCCCAACATTGGAACAATCGGGAGTTGCGGCCTGTCGCGACGGCAAACCCCGATCACCTCCCCCGCCTTTCGGCTTTCCCAAGACGGAACCGAATGTTCTTGAATGTTGACGTCTATCAGCAACCTAGTCCAAAAAAAGCCTGTGCGGTTTCACGCATTTTGGCATTCCTCCAAGCACGATGCAGGGTTGCGAAAGGTTGCGAACCGGTCTCGAGTGGGCTTCTGGGCGCCCTTGTCGTCGTTCCTGGAGCTCTTTGCACTATGGGGGCCAAGTGGTGCGTCAGCCGATACCCAGATACGCCTGGTACTGCCCAGCCTTTGTACAGTTAGCTGAACCTATCCCCTCGGGTTAGGCCCCCGGGCTGCAACGTTAGCACGGTCAGCATGGCAATATTTTGAGGGTTGCATCATGGAGCATCAACGAGGGATTTGGGGGCCACTTTCAGGATCATGCGGGCATCTGTGCACACGCACTTCTCGTCACCCCTCCGCCACTCGTGTCGAAAAGCTCAAAACCATTCATAGCGGGATGAAGTAAAGCGGCTAGATAAGATATTCGAGTAAGCCAGCTATACATTCATCATCAGACAGGCGCTCACCTTGAGAAGCTTGAGAGAGCCCGCACTTCAGATATCAGAACGATGTGGCGGTTATGCCACCTCGACCCTGCACACAAAACATTGCAACAACCCAGCAGTATCTTTTTTCATCTCCAGCTGAGCGCTGGGCCTTCGGCCACCGAACTCTTGCCGGGCGGCCCATGCGACGGCTTTCGCACCTGCAAGGACGCAGACGCTCCACAGCTCTGACCCAGCGCTTTTGACTTGTGACGGCAAAATCCACAACATGGGATTGGCCATATGGAGTGGATGCAACTGGGTGCGATAGGGTGCGATCGTCCCAAACAGGCCTGGGTGCCCACTGCATCATATTCTGCCCCTGGAAAATCCAAAGAAACGAGGCATCATCATTCAAAGGGCCTCTGTTCCGGCAACGTCTAGCACACACCTTGCTCCCTTTCAACCACCCTCCGACTCCCCCGCATCCCTCTTCGCCACTCTCTCTCCGAGCCCGACAATGCTGAGGAGTCTCAACGTCCTCGATATTTGCGCCCTCAGTCTTGGAGCGTACCTGTTGAAGGTATACCTCAACAGCCGTCCGGACGCGTCGAAGCCTTTGCCTCCAGGCCCGAAAGGCGCTCCAGTTATTGGCGTACGTCGCCGTACCCTCGTTCCGCGTCTTTTCCTAATCGATCGCCTTTCTTGCCCATAGAATGTCGCGGACATGCCCAAGGAGAAGGAGTGGCTCACGTTTGCAGAGTGGGGACGCAAATTCGGTGCGTACCTCCTAACCTATCCAGCCTTGTCGTTTTCGTTCCTAACTCTTTGGCATTAACCAGGCGGTATTTGCGCCGTGAGCTTGCTTGGTCGACCCATGATCATCCTCAATACCATCGACGCCCTGGAGGAATTCGACAAGAAGAGCGCAATCTACTCGGAGCGTCCGCGGTTGGAGATGGGAGGCGAGCTGGTTGGGTATTCCGATACGCTGGTCCTCATGCCCTATGGTCCTCGTTTCCGCAATTACAGGAAAGGCTTCGCCCGCTATATCGGGAATGGTGTCGTCCAGGACCGTCACCCTCTTCTCATCGAAAAGACTCGGACTTTCTTGAAGCACGTCCTGAAGAACCCCGAAGACCTCATGCCCCATCTCAGGAAGTGAGTTGCTCGCTTCCCCTTCCCCCTGAACGCCAGCTTATCACCTTGCCTTGTAGGTTGACTGGTGGAATTATTCTGAAGATCGCGTATGGGTATGAGGTCCAGTGGGAGGGGTCAGACCCCTATATTGACTTGATTGAGGGCGCCAACGAGAACTTCAACAAGGCCACGGTTCCTGGTGCTTTCATGGTTGATCTCCTTCCGTCTCTCAAGAATCTTCCTTCTTGGGTCCCCGGGACCGGCTTCCTCGAATTGGCGAAGAAGTGGAAGAAGGATACCGATTCCATGGTCGAAGTTCCATTCGCTTTCACGAAACAGCAAATGGTAAGCAACGGCCCGCGTTGAATAGCCCGTTGGAGGCGTCTAACCGATACTTTGCAGGCCGGTGGTGCCGCTCCCCCGTCCTTCGTTTCGACTAGCATCGAGCAGCAGGATGAATTGGCTGGATCCGAACGGGACGACATTAAGTTCGTTGCTGCATCTCTGTATGGAGGTACGGAAAGTCTCACCTCTTCGTCTACACCCAAATCTCACACCTTCTTGTCAAGGTGGTGCGGATACCACCGTCTCGGCGCAATATGCATTCTTCTTGGCCATGGTCTTGTATCCTGGTGGGTCTCTCCCGAATCGTTGTCTCTCGATCTTGAAACGAATCGAACCGTAGATGTCCAGCGGAAGATCAAGGACGAGATCGAAACCGTCGTTGGAAGCGATAGGCTCCCCAACCACGATGATAGGCCCAACATGCCGTACACGAATGCTGTAATCTCCGAAATCCTTCGCTGGAACTCTGTTGCGCCTAGTGGTAAGCATTTAGGGCTCCGTTTCGTATGATTGAGCAACATGCCGACCCGTTTCTCCAACAACCCTTTAGGTGTACCCCATGTTGCGATTGAAGACGGATTTGTCGGAGGCTACTTCATCCCCAAGGATAGTATGATCCTGGCGAATCTCTGGTGAGTTGAAACACCCAAGCTGATGGTACGAACTCGGGCGCTTACTGAACATTCTTAGGGGTATCCTCCACGACCCCAACGTCTGGCCCGAGCCTTTCACCTTCGACCCCGAGCGCTTTATCCGCGGTCCCGGGAAGGAAGTCCAGCGTGACCCCCGCGGCGCCTGCTTCGGTTTCGGCCGTCGCGTCTGCCCTGGCATGTACCTCGCCGAAGCCTCCCTCTTCTCCACCGTCACTCTGTCCATGGCCGTCTTCGACGTCACCAACGCCCTCGATGAGAGCGGTGCCCCTATCGTCCCTGTTCACGAAAACACTTCTGGAACTATCAGGTCAGTACCCGCGTCATTCATCCCCCCATCTTGCCGCATCGCACCCGTGCTCAATGACCCTCTTTTCGCAGTTACCCCAAACCATTCAAGTGCTCGATTAAGCCTCGTTCCGCCAAGGCCGTTTCTCTTATCACGGAACAGGCATAAATGCCCCGCTCTGCCAAACATTTTGTTAAGGTACCGCCTGCAATATTTCTGTCATTTTCGTTCTTTTTTTTCGAGCCCAGAGGTCCACGGATTCACGCATCCTATCCACTCCTTAATCTATCCTATGCCACCCCAGATTCGTAGTCAGTTTCTTCTCGTGTATTCATAGCAATCCGACGCACCACCAGATGCAATTCCATTCCTTCCCCCGTCCAGGACGTTTGTGGGCGCACAAAACGGT
Organism: Coprinellus micaceus; assembly: GCA_951394405.1. Taxonomy (NCBI): domain Eukaryota; kingdom Fungi; phylum Basidiomycota; class Agaricomycetes; order Agaricales; family Psathyrellaceae; genus Coprinellus; species Coprinellus micaceus. The sequence continues at coordinate 2,358,107 of OX596342.1, forward strand.
GTCGCCGGAGCGGCGTTCCCAAAACACTACGTAGAAGAGTGAAGCAGATGTGATTCTCGCTCAAATTGGTTAGTTCAGTTCAGTTACAGATCTACGTCGACTCCGATCGAGGGGGTCCAGCTACTTTCGAGAGAACTCGACGAAACGCTCTCCCCATGTAGCTGAGGTAGCGCGTGCCTAGACCCAAGTGAATAACTGCCACTTTTGTTCAGGGAAGGCCTGACTTACGTAGAGGTACTGAGTTTGGTCGTCTGCGAATCTGGGCAGAGCGCTCGACGGTGCACCCAAGGGAGCACAGTAACGCTGGGTACAACGAACGGCAGTCAGCAACCTCCGTTCGACGATAGTCCACTTGGAAGCCCTTACATGAGGTGTGATAGTATGCTTCGCCCTCAACTTCAGCCCCGTCCTCGAAAGAACACGGTCGAGGCCCTGTTTCTTCAGGTAAGCAGCAAAGGCCTTCGAATTGTCGTATAGGATCAGGGTCCCATCCTCCATAGAGAATTGGTCGTTTTTGTCCTCTATGAACTCGGGGTGTAAGACGGGGAGCCACAGAACAAAATTTGTCACTTACTGAACGTCAAGGCCGGGCCGTCTGTTAGCTATTACGCAGAATGTCAACACCATACATAGCGATAAGGAAGGCTCCACTCACATTACACTGCTCTCGAAGCCGCCTCAAGATCGCCTCCAGTTCACGTCCTTCGGGGTGGCTCCCCGGCTGAAGCGTGAACCAATTCATGAAATACCCAACAATCGCCGCGCAGCGTTTTCGCGCCAGCAAGGGTTGCCAACTCTCCAGGACTCGTGTCAGGCCTACATAGCACTCATCGAAGATATTGGACACCATAATCCTGTCGAAGCGGGTGGTGGGTGGAAGGCCGTAGCCGGACAAGCGGCCGTCACGGAGGGTGCAAGCAAGTATCGTCGCTTCGACTGGAGTAACCTTGAACGAAATACGGAACTTGCGCATCCGTTGGTGTAAGGCGAGCAGCTGGTCAGTGACGTGAAAATAAAGGCAGCCATATATGTCCTCCGAATGAGCTCCATGCGCCTTTCCACTTGCCACCACCTCCTGGATACTAAGGAGACGTTAGAGAGAACTTTATGGCAAGGCAAGGCGACTCACTCCCAACCATATAACGGATCCGCAAGATCGGTTTGAAGCCAGCACCCGCACGTCATAAAGAGTGAAGCATTCGGTTCGGTGAAAGCGGCCTGGTTGGCGCCAAAGGGAAGCACGATGCCAGACCGGCGGTACTCCTGGAACGCAACACGATGAGACGGTTGCAGGTTGTAGTACATCCTTGCAAAATAGTCCCTGCGAGATGGCAGGTTCCTCATCCTCTCATATTCTGCCTTGACAGCCTCAGGCTTCATAACTCCCCTTCCGCAGTACCGCAGATAGTCAGCTGTGGGAGGTTCCGGGATGATGGGCATAGAGATGTCGGAGCACTGGCCAAGCGCGAATGGCGGCTGTGGGGCGAGGTAGTCGGCGCAATGGTCCAGGAATTTATTCGTGGCTGCTTCTATCTGGCGCTTGTAGTCCACTGGGATGAGGAGAGAGTACCAGTAGTGAAGAGCGATATCCGCCGCTAGGCGTCTATCTTCGATCGTCCCCAAGATCGCGAGGGTGATAAAGTTGCGGCAAACGACGAACATCGTCGCGTCGTTGAGCAGGATTGTAAGTTTGCCGGAGTAGTCTTCTGGAAGGGAATTGATGGTTTTCACTACATGGCGCAGGTCGCCCGAGGCGGGGAAGGCGATGGCCAGGTCCGCGGAGGCGTCATTTTCGTTTGCGGGAAGATTCACAACGTCCATCGCCGGGGTATTCCCCCAACTGCGCAGAGAGTCAGTAAGGCCTCTCCAACACCGATAATGCAACTCACATCGTCGTTCCAACTCCTAGATCACCCCTCTGAGCACAGTCCGCTTCCTCCTTCGCACCCTCCCCACCCATGAACACGGGGACTCGCCGTTCCACAACCCAGGCGGGCTGCCAGTCCTTCGATCTCATCGGATTCTTGCACGCTGCCTTGTGGCTCTTCCAGTGGGCTTTCTGGCAAGTCTAGAATCCCAGAGTCAGCAGTAAAACATCAACAAGCCTCCTTGAACGCACCTCAGAGCAATATGAGACTAATCTGCATCCACTACACGCCTTTGACCCCTGCTCCTTGTATCCATTAGCGCATGGAATGCTCTCCAGGACAAGGGTTGTGGTATTCGACAACTTAAGGGCGCTCTGAGGAGGTGATGGTTGAAATGTGAGGTTGTAGGTGATGTATCAGGTACGGCGAGGTCCTCCCAACTCTTAGAGCACCCGAGCGATATTCATTCTGCTGGTCATGGTACCACAATTTCGGCCTTCGAGATTCGGCCTTCGAGAAACACCTCCGAGACTTCTACGCGGTCATGAACCCCGGATCGGTCATAGCAGGAAGAGTGGTCGAGGAGGACGTTCGAGAAATGTGTTGGTCGTCGTTAGCACCATACGAAAAGGTTAGAAGGGGGTTCTGTATATCGGGTGGTTTGAAGTCATGGTAGTCTGAAGGTCTGGAGCATGGTGAAAGACTTGTCCAAGATTCGCATTGAACGTTGCAAGAAGACGTCGGCATCCCGGCAAACGCCATTCAACTCAGCTCCGCGTCGGATCTTAAAAATCTGCGGTGGGCGCTTAAGAACCAAAGCTCGAAAACCTGCGCTCGGTCCGTTACTTGGAACGCAATCATTCCCTTGAGGTTTGAACTCGATTGGCACCCTTCACTTTCCTTGTTCTGCCAACGGTGCGCCTTTACACAGTGGCCCCAGTCCGCCCGTATACCCACTTTCAGAAACTGTAGCTACCTTTGAAGTGTTGATATATACTGAGCTCAGGACTGTTGAGACGAGATAGCTAAGAGTACCATCAAACCTTTGACATAATCGACCACATCGGCGCCCGGGGCCCCATCCGCCTCTTCCTCCATGTCCCTTCCAAGCTCCACAAAACGTTCCGCCCAGGTATACCGAGTGAGCTTGGTCTTCATGTTACCTCTTCGTTAGCATTGACCCGGGGATATATATCACGATCTGACGTACGTAGTAATACCACTCATCGTCTTCCGCGAGTTCTGGCAATGCAGACGACGGTGCGTTCAAGGGAACGCCAATGCGCTACGTCGAATCAGTCAGGCACTAGGAAAGGAGATTTCATGGTACCCTTACGTGAGGCACGATGCGGTGGGGATCGCGCAGAACCAATTCCTCCATACCCAGAACATACTTCACCCCGTTCTTCTCCAATAGTTCGGCGAATGCTACAGAGTTGTCGTATACGACGTCGGCTTCGGTCATCAAGCCATACGAGGCGGCTCTTGATACGCCTAGTAGTGCAGTCAGCCTGAGATCTAAGAACTACACGCAGAGACACCCACCCAGACGGTCCCATGCGTCACGGAAGAGATGCTACCAGCCTAGTGTCAGTAAACGGCCGAGCGGTTTCACTTGTTCAATCGATCAAACCTGCGTTCTCTCCATGATCTTCTTAATTGCGACTCCGCAAATATCGTTTCCAGCGTTCACGCACCTGCCCGTAACTCTATACTTACCCCAATTCTCGAAACGTATCAACATCGCCGCATGTCTTTCATCTCGAAGGAGCCGCGCCCACCTACTGAGAGCCAACCTGTTGGTGTCACCCCCATCCAAGATATTCGCTAAGTCGATCCTGTCGAACAGCATCGTGGAAGACAACCCCATCCTACCGAACAAGTTGTCTTTGATGCACTGTGCGAGTGTCTCGGGGTCGAGGGAGAAAACCTTGAAGGAGATGTTGAAGGTCCGGATGCGCTGTGCGAGAGTCCGGAGTTGGGAAGTAAGATAGAAGTAGAGGCACCCAAATATGTCTTCAGGCTGGGCACCGTGCTCCTTCCCACTTTGAATGACCTCGGGTATACTGGACGCGTACAAGGATGAGCAAGTCAGAAGGGGAGCAAAAGGGAGAGCGAAGGACCTACTTCCACCCTTGAAGGGGAGTGATACTATCCGTCTGCAACCACTTCCCCTCTTGTGAGAAGAGCGATGCATTCGGAGAGTTACAGTGGGCATATACGGCGCCGAGTGGCAGGAGAAGACCGAACCTGCGATACATGTGCATGGCGACGCGGTGGCTTGGCCTAAGGAACGTATATACCCTATCCCAAGAGTCTTTGCGACTTAGGTCCATCCGAACTCGATCATATTCCGTTTGGAACTCGGCAGGGAACATCGCGCGGTGGTGCCGCATGAGGTACGACGAGAGGACCTCATCTGAGCATCCCAGTAAAATCGACGATCCAGGCCTTTGCCGAGAGCTGGGCGATGTGTCAAGAACGGGGCCACTTTCCCCACCGTCGAGGGGATAAGGAACCGCACCATCGGTTTTCCGAAAGTGGTCCCTGAACGCATTCCCAAGCCCGCCGATCTTGACGTTGTACTCCACTGGAATGCAAAGGGAGAACCAGAAGTGCAAGGCAACTTCAGCTGCGAGGTCGACGTCTGGAAGGCGGCCGAGGGCAAGGAGAATGAGAAGGTTGCGAATGGCTACGTTGTGGTCGGGGTCGTTGAGGACGATGTCGAGCTTTCCGGAGAATGTCGAGGGAAGGGAGTTGATCGTTTTCATCACATTTCTGAGGTCGCTGGATGCTAGCCGGCGACTGTGAATAGCCTGCCTCAATGAAGACACTGCGACTTACCCAAGTAGGCCAAGTTGAAGTCCTTCTTCGTATCGTTTTCATTGTCCTCGAGGTTGACCAGATCGACTGGAGGAAGTGTGTTCCACCTGAATGCGATGGACGTAAAAGTCAGCAAATCTGGTCTTGACGGAGCGATCGGGCGTACAGAGTTGACCCTCCGTTGTGTCCGGGTTCGGGATCGCATGGGTTATAGGTATCAGAGAGCGTAAAGTCTGGTTTACGACCAGTATCATTCCACTCAGGGACCCAGTCAGGCGAGCGTAAATAGGCCTTGCAAACTGGTCGGGTTTAGCTCACATGGCGGCGTTCAGGAAGAGATATTAATCGTCTCACGTTTCTTATGGTCTTTCCAATGGGCGTTTTGACAATTCTGAAAGGCGATGTTATGGGGGCGCCTCGCCGAGTAGTAACAGCGATTGAACATGCCTTGGAGCAGTAGGACACGAGCTTGCAAGCACCACATGCCAGTATTCCCGGCTTTTCGCATCCCACGGACGTCTCGCTAGCTTGGAACTGAGCACCGGCGCAAGGAAGCTGTTTCAATGGCGAAAACCGGGAGTTCAGCTGCTGGGAATAATTGAACATGGTGGTCGTGGCCACGTCCGGGTCGCTGAGGTCGGTGTTCCTCAGCTGGTCGAGGATATCGACCATGTATCTCAGCTCGGAGGGTGTAGCCTTGGCATAGAGGGGGTCGTCCATGGTGGGAGAGAAGAAACGGCGACTTCAGATCTTTTCAGTCCTGAGATAGATATAGATATCGCTGGTAAATGTGATGTTCGGATATGCATGCTCTCGTGCCAAGTCACGAGCCGACGTACGCTAAGTTCGAACCCGGTCTGTCAAATAGAGTGAAAGAAGAGGCGCCTTCATGCAGCGTGCCAGACTTCGTTGAAAGTTTATATCTTCTACTTCCTGGAAGATAGGGCGGCACAAGCAGGGTAACCGCATACCGTCTAAGAACAATAACTGTGTCGATGGCCCCAAATACCGGGCTTCCGTCCACCGCTCACGTCCTTGGACCTCGACTAGGTCATGGGGAAGGCAAGGAGCCTTCACGCCTTCGGCTATGCCTGGTGCCAAGGCAGTCTTCTTGGGCCCATCCCCACGTTGCTGCATATCAGGGGTGAAAGATAACGGTATCGGTATCTTCCAGTGGAATTGTATGGGAAATGGGGTGTAAGTACGTGCGGTAGATGGAGTGGTGGATGGCAAGGTTCGAAGTGTCGGCATTCCGGCAAATCCTATTGAACTCAGCTGCGCGTCGGACCTTAAACGTACCCTGGGCGCTTAAATGACCCCTGAGTGGAAATTCCCTCTGGATCTGCCGCGTCCGTGATCAAGACATTACGTCCCGTATGTACACATAGGTGTGGGGGCAGATCAGGCTCAAATGCGATCCATGCATCTCGTATTCCTCGTACACTGGCCGTCGACCTCCTGGCTCAGCGCAAGTTGCGACTCGTCCTTCTAGCTTCGAACAGAGATCTTGTCGTATATCAAGTGTAATACGCTTTGGTTCAACACAGTCCAATTTGTCAACCATTGGTATAAGATATATGCCCGCATGGTGTGAGTTTGACGCATAATCTTACTCCCGACCGAATTCCAAGAAACGTTCGGACCAAGAGAAAGGGTTCATCATAGTCTGAAGGATGGTAGTCAGCCGCGGTACATCGACCTTGGTCGGAATGTCACTCTAGGAGAGACTCACGGCATGGTACCATGCTTCCTCACTCTCAAACACTGGCAGCGCCGAGCCGGAGGCTTGAAGAGGAACGCCAATCCGCTGGGAATAGTATAATTTAGGGGCACGTATAGGCAGTAGAGACGATCGGCATACGTGAGGAACGATCCGTCGAGCGCTTCTCAGCTTCAGGCCAGTGTGCGAGAGAGCCTCATTCAGGCCTTGGTCTCTGAGATAAGTGGCGAAGGCCTTGGAATTGTCGTATCCCATCTCAATGTTGTGACAAACGGAGAAGAAGAGCCCCTCCTTATTGCCTGAGAATAAGAGGTAAACGACCCCAAAGAGTAGACTTCTGGAGACACGGCAACGCTCACCCATTCCCGACAAAACCTCATCGACTGGATTACCGCTCTGCGGGGGAGGTAGCGTAAGAATGGGTACGATCGGAAAGGGACTCTGAAACCTTTACCTTCATATTTGTAAGGACTGTCTTCATTGCATCCCTAACACTCTCGTCCCCAGCTCCTTTCGCCTTACCATCCGGTTGGATGTTGACCCACGTTTTGCAGTACCCTGTAATGGCAGCGTCCTTCTGCGAGGCGAGGAAAGGTGCCCAGGTCTGAACCGCGTGCTTAAGTCCAGCCTTATCGTGGTCTAGGGTCCTCCCTACGTCAATGCGATCGAATCGCATGGACGGCCTATGGTGAGTGAGCGCCGTGGCGAGTTTGCCAGCAGGCAAAGAAGTAACGTGGAAGGCGATAGTGAACTTGTCGCGAATCCGACGCCTGAACTCTCGCAATTGGTCGGTGAGGTAGAAGTACAGACACCCATAGATGTCCTCTGGTTGTGCACCGTATTCTGCGCCTTTCGCAATTACCTCTTTGATACTGAAAGAAATCAGGTGAGATGCGAGGTCTATGAGAGGAAAACAAGGCTTACTCCCATCCGCGGAGAGGATCTGCCCCGTGCGGCGGAGTCCATACATTGCCGGGTGAAAACAGATAGAGGTTTGCCGTAGTGAAGTGGTATCGCATGGCCCCAACAGGAAGAGCAAGCCCCAGTTGGTGGTAGCTGCGGAAGGCGACTCGATGGGGTGGCGCGAGTTGGGCATATAGCCGATCTCGGTCATCGGGAGTGGAGCTACACGCACTCTTGCGCAGGGGGTAGCCTTGCGAAACGGGAAGAACACCAGGCCTGATGACATATTCTTGGCAGCTCCGGAATCTTGGAAACCACTCATTAATGCCATGGCTACCGCCAGTGTTAGATGGGCCGAAACCCACGCTAGAGTTGACATTGCCAAAGGATAGCCTCGAGGCGGCTTTGAGTAATGGATAGAAGCAGGCGCCCTGCATCGCGGAATACGAGAAAGGCACGAACGCTGAGACCCAGTAGTGGAGGGAGGCATCCACAGCCAGGTTATCATCTGGGTAGTTTCCGAGCAGCAGAATAAGCGCCAGATTTCGAGTGGCAACGGAGCCATCCGGGTCGTTCACCAGCACCTCCACCTTTCCCTCGTGGCCCTCAGGAAGCGAGTTGATTGTCTTTACAACGTTGCGCAGGTCTCCGGAATCTGCAACTATATCATTATTATGGTAGCTCGGCAAGTGATACCAAGTCGCACCGATGAATGCGAGGGTCAGGTCCCTGCTCAGATCGTTCTCGTTTTCCTTGAGGTTAGCAACGTCCACCGGGGGTACAGAACCCCACCTGCACTTTGGGTCACTACGACTATTACAAGAGGAGTGTGGTAACATACATCTTGAATTCGGTGGAGGAATTACTGCCGTCGGAGCTGAAGCTTGGCTTGTACCCTTGGATCTTCCAGACGGGCTTCCATCGGGAAGAAAGCAGATTGTCCTTACAGTCTTTAAAGTTTCAAGGTACTCAGGGATGGGTTGGGTGACAAGTCGTGCAAGTTACACTTACCACGCTTGTGAGTTTTCCAATGTGCACTCTGACATTTCTGGAAACACGTCAGCGACGATAGAAAGATCCGACAGGAACATACCTGAGAGCAGTAGAACACTAGCTTACAACCCGAGCAGACCTTGCAGCCAAGGTTTTCGCAGGATGGGTTGGAGGTGTTTGCGCATGGTGGTGACGGCGGCGGTGGGAACACAGGCTTTACGCTGAGCGACCAATTGAAGACCGCCTCTTCTGGGTTAGAGGTATTGGATCGTTCGTTGATCAGTCCAGATGTAACCTGGGATGTGCGCTCGAGCACTGTATCCAAGAAGTCCATGGTGGCGGGAACCAAGATTGCTCGAGCCCCAAGATGGCCACAGACCTAATTTTATGTGGTCTGAACGCAATTGTAGCTCAGCCAAATTAACCTTCGTCTCACTGTCACGAGGGATACTGACTGGATTGATAAACTTTCGAACCCTGAAGCTTAGCTCGCCGCTTGTACGTCAACTCCTATCCACTACGAAAGGGCTGCCCAAGGTCCAACGAAGGTCTGGGACCGACTGAGGTCTCTCAAATGCTTGTGCAATGTGCCATGCTTTCCCCGATCCAGGGCACGGTCAGCTACTCTCTCCCAAACTCCAAGAACCGCTCGGACCAGTTCCAATTCACCATGGTCTACGGATGAGAAGCTGCGATAAGCTCTTGACCCAGACAGGGAGATTGGAACCGAAAGACGTACCGCTCTATACCAGCCCTCCTCATCTTGGAACATCGGGGTATCAGACATAGGCGCATCCAATGGAACCCCAAGACGCTAGAGGGGGCCAGATGTCATCGTCAGAAATACTTGAAAGGGTGAATTCAAAGCGGAGAGGTGCGTACATGGGGTACGATACGGCGCACCGGCCGAAGCTTTAGCTCATTGACATCTCCAGGGTTGTGTCCAGACCTTGGTTTTTGGGGTACTCGCTAAATGAAGTATAGTTGTCGTACTCCGCATCCACGTTGTGGCAGGTAGAGAAGAACAGGCGTTCGTTTCGTTCTGTCATCTAGGTTGAGAGAAGCGTCAAACGCCATCGCAGAGGATATCACTCGTAACAAAAGCGAGCGAGAGACCTTGAATGTAGACTTCTCGTTGGAGGCTAGGTTTAGGATATCTACCGGAGGCATGCTACGCCACCTGGAGGACGGTCAGCACAAAGGCACCCACAGAACCATTAGCGCAACGCACAACGCCGGTCCGTGCAAGTGCTCGCCCGCTTGAAATGGCTGCTCCTCGACCTTCCAAGCCGGCTTCTATGCCTCCGATCGAAGTGGACTCTTGGAGTCTGCGTGCCTCTACCCTTTAGGCACCTTCCAGTGGGCGTTTTGGTATCCCTAGGCGAGAGAATCAGCATATGCCCCTTGGATAGAGCGGGAACACGTACCGCTGCACAGAAAGCCACACACTTGTATGAACTGCGGACCTTGAGACTACGCTGAGAGCATGGAACACTGGTGTTTGCGCACGGGAGATACTCAAGAGGGTCCTGTGCTAGTTTCTCTTTCAACGAGTCCTTCTCCATCTCCGACATCCAAGAACGCATGGGCTCAGGTATGGCGGGCACGTCCCTCGCCATCATCTGGGTCAGGGTGAGGAGATGCATCCGGGCTGAGGCGATGTCAGTTCCTTGGTTTGAGTGCTCAGATGAATACGGTGATAAGCTAGAGGTGTATGTCAGGTGTTCTGACGATTCGGGAGCTTCGAATTAGCCTTCTTTCGGTGACACCCGGGCCTCAAGTCGTATACGACTTCCAGAACGGCGGATTAGACCGCAAGGTAGGCCCCATAGAATACGCACTCGAACGAGAAAGGATAATGATACATTTACCAGCTCTCATGGTTGGTGTTAGTGGGACTAGGGATGCTCTGAGGCATAACTGTACTGCGAGGAGCATTGGCGATAACTTCTGGCTCCTTTCTCCACTCGATCTTCTCGACGCGAACTTCCCCTTCAATGAGTTGGTATACGTAGGTCACCACGACAGATCCCTGGATGTCCATGAGGGCGAACGATGGTATAGGGTCGCTAGGGTGGTGTCAGGATATAATCAGTCGTCGAAAGGGACGTGGACGTACCCCACGAAAGCCCCTGTCCATGCCCCTGTCGCCGAGCCTGGGTTCACGAAGAATCGGTTCTCGTATCCAATAGCTTGGAACCTAGGCCTGGAGTCAGTCAATCGCAAGTGAACGTACTCCTTCACGCACGTATGGGTATGGCCCGACACCAACACGTCGACGTCCATCTGCCTCGCCGTCGCCGCCAATGCATCCAAATCGCCATTTGGTACTGCCTGGTGGCCATGGATGACGCCAATCTTGATAGGGTTGTGCAGCACCGTCACAGACGTCGGAAACGAGGACTCGTCGTAGTCGCCCTTGACGACATGGACGTCTGGCGATATCGTTCTGAGGTACTCGTAGGTCTCCTTGTCGCAAACGTTGCCCGTGCAGAGGATTTGCTGGATCTTGCCGGGAACCAGGAGTTTCTTGAACTTCAAGGGGAGATCATGGATGCGGTGGGGGATGTGGAGGTCGCCAATGACGAGGACGAGGACCATCGTGGCCGAGGAACTTGAGCTTCGCCATCATCGAGCTGCGCGATGAGCTCACCGCGCTCGCACCAGGTCCTCTGCTTGCTGTTGCTTGCCAACAGCCTCCACCCACAGCCACCCAGGCAACGATCAACGATTCAACCGACTTCAAGTTGGACCCTTTCCTCGCCGCCATCTACTCTCGACATTCTCTGTGGACCACCAACGACAATGAACCCTTGGGCATTTGACTCGAGGGTTGTGTCTGTTATCCGTGGTTAGACGGGTCGTTGAGCCTGTGGAATCGAGGCCGACGTTTACCTCAAATTTCTTCTGACCAGGCAACTTAGATGCCTAGAATGTGGGCTGTTCCTATGTCTCCAGAGGGGTGTGGGATGTGGACGTGCAACGGCCGTGGCCCTCGCACACTTGGGTCTGGCGAACGCTCAGAACGGAAGGGTTCTGGCAGAGGAAGACGGGCTCAAATGCGGCAAGTAGAGCCGGAGGAGGCTGCGGCGAAGAGCACGGGTCGCAACGCCTGTCTCTTGTTCCTGGAGTAGCGCCTCCTGTCGTATTCACCTGTATCTCATCGGTCCCACTCCCTTCTTGACCCTATTGGAAGGCTGGCATACACGATGAACATCCTCGATCCGACATTCCTATATCGTTCCAGAACGTTTGGACCAGTGGGTATTCCATGAAGGCGTCTTCTCTGATCAACGCCTCATGCCGCCTCCAATTCTCAGAGTACGTGCCTCATTACCTTGACCATTTGAGACTCTGAGTCCCGGGTGTCACCGAAAGAAGGTCAATCCGAATTTCGAAGTTCCCAAACTGACACAACACCTGACATGCATATCTCTGTAGGGTATAGTCTTATCTTCTCCCAACCCACTCCCTCTCAATCGACAGACCATGAACCAGCTGACCCCTGCCCAACTGTCGCTCATCACCCCGACGCACATGATGGCGAGGGGGGACGCCCTGCCCCCCAATCGTGATTCAATGCGGCGTTTCATGGTAGAGATGCTCAAGGAGTTTAAACCAGCTCAGGACCCTCTTCAGCATCTCCCATGCGGTAATGCGGCCATTCCATGCCCTCAACCCGGCATCAAAGTTTGCAGTTCGTGCAAACTTGTGGCTTACTGTTCAGCGGTACGGGGTTCGCAATGTATGATAGGCTAGTTAGTGCTCACGGTATCGTCTAGGACTGCCAAAGTGCACACTGGAAGGCCCACAAAAGGGGTAGGTGTGAGTATATAATCGCTCGAGGTAGTAGCTAATTAGGACGCACAGACTGCAAAAGCCCAATTCGCTCGGAGTCGTGGAAGCCGATTTGGAAGCAGGAGGAGCGACAGCCGACCTTTCAAGAGGGCGAGCATTTGCGGGGATCAGCGTTGTGGGTTGCACCCATGATTCCATGGCCATCTCTATACTGACCGTCCATTAGGTGGCGAAGCGTTCCTCCAACGGACATCCTCAACCTAGCTTCCAACGAGCAGTCTCTATCTAAGGATATCTCGATCGCCTTTATCGGTGTGTCGTTCGAACCGTGAAACCTATCTGACTCTGACGCCCTTGCAGAGGCCGGGGACCTCAAGAACGTTATCCAAACTATCAACTCGTTGCCTGACGACTTCTCTGTTGCGCTCGACGTTGTGATCAACGACTCAAAGCCTATGGCTGCATGTCTAATGCTATACATGCTCGTCATTCTCGGGTCAGACGTGGGTGATGCCGTCGCCATTGACATGGCTCCATTGGCTTTCCGCATTCGAGCCGAAGGGCTACCGTGGCTACATGTCGATGATATATTCCGAGTTCATCGCGGACATGGCGACTCCTCGTGGACAAGCGGACCGTCTTCATACTCCTCCTCATCCCATCGGGCAGAAAGGATCTAACCTCTTATTCTGGGGTCCCTGGAGCCTGGCGTACTGTCAGAAGTTCGAGCAGTGGATGCTCATGGCCGCTGGGATGCGAACGCTGAGGTACCCTGAAGCGCTCGTGGCCTATGAGCATTCGAGGCTCGGTGGCGATGATTGGGATCGGGTCCTGGCACCGTTGACGCCGTCACATCGGGTCGCGTTCCAGAAGTACAGGCAGACAGGGATCGTGTTGCCGTTCGGTGCCTCGCGAGCCCATTTCGACAGTCCCAACACCCACCTCTTCTCGCACGATCGATCCCTTCTACCTCCCCTCGCCGATCCGCTTCAAGGTTGGGAGTAAGTCACGCATTTGGCACCGTCACCTCCCCCGACATGGCTAACAGGCCTCTCCAGTATGGATGAAGTCATCAAAGCCGGAACCAGCCATGGCGCACGGCCTGAGGATATCTATGGCTGCCTTTACTTCTACCTCATCGACCAGCTCCGCGAATTCCGCAAACGTATCCGCGACAAATACAGAGTCCGCTTCACCGTGTTGACTCTCGAGCCTTCCGAATTGGCGTCGTTCCTCCGAATTGCGAAGCCGGGCTTGCGATTCGATCGTGTCGATGTCACGGACCTTGTGGATGAGGGCCGCGCTGGGTTCAGCGACACTCTGCATATGTGGACGCCCTTACTTGCCGAGAGCAAGGACGCTGCGATTGTGGGGTATTGCAAGGAGTGGGTTAAAGCTCAGGTTGATGGAACGGCGAAAGGAGTAGGGGATCAGTGTGTGCAATCGGCTTTGGAAAATCTCGTAAAGAATATCAAGGTGAGTGTATGCTGGGGACCACATACGAGTTCACCATGATGCTAATTTCATCTCCTTTCAGGGGCGGACTTCGACCGAGGACCCGCTACTTGCTCTCAGTGAGTGATCGCTCTAACATGGTCTTTGCCGCGTCTCTCAGCCTCGATTGCAGGACGAAACGAACGCCTATTCTTCTCCACATGTCACAACGTGGACGCGGGGTACGATAACTCCACTGCATTTGGCGAGTACCTCAAGAAGCAAGGCCTGGATGTGATTCTGGAAAGCACTGGATTGAAGCTTCGGCCGGTGCGCCGTATTGTACCCCACGTACGTACCCTTTTCGCGTTCAAACCGCCTTGACACTCTGACGTCTGGCTTATCTCAGCGCCTTGGCGTCTCACTCGATGGCTCTCCGTCCGACGCCCCTATCTTCCAGGGTGAAGAGGGCTGGTACAGTGCTGTACGTTCCTTACTTCTTATCACGTCAGTACCAACAGCTTATCGCGTTTGACCTCTAGACCATGGTCAACTGCCAGAGCTGGTCTGAACGATTCTTGGAATTCGGAAGGGAGTAGTCGATTGAGCCTCGAATCGGGGGACCCATACAGAATGCGAGACGCTTGCGATAGCGCTCAGATGTTTGTCGGCCATCGTCGCCATCTCCGTATCCCTGAGCTGAGATTCGGTGTGGATTAGACTTGACGTACAAGCGACGAGCTAACGTCCAGGCTCGAAAGCTTATTCATTTGACTCGGTATGCCTCGTGACTGTGGGATGAAGTTTAATTGGACTGAGCAGGTTTCGTATTCCTTCCGTATAAGTATAGGATTGAAGTCACACTGAGAATAGACTAGAACGCCCTTGCTTCCCACTGTCATGGATTCTTTCTTACCTCCCGGCCTCGCAAGGCTTCTCGCTGAGTCCAATGCCCGAGCTGACGCTGAATACATTAGCGAAAGACGCGCTGCAACCAGCGACGAGCATGCGATGTTCAATTGGTCACGCAAACAAAAGCCTTCGCACCCACCTCCCTCGTCGCTACCATGCGCGAAAGGCCCTCACCCGCAGTGTGAAAACCCTGGCACTAAGCTGTGTACAGGGTGTAGACTGGTTTCGTACTGCTCAAAGGTGAGTTATGTTCGCATCCCGATCAGTGGTCACCTCCTCAATGTCAAATAGCTGATGAGAACGTTTAGGAATGTCAAAGTGCTCACTGGAAAACCCACAAAAATGGTGAGGATCTGGTCGACAGATGTACCTTTTTCGTCTCACCACTTCCCAGATTGCAAGGACGTATTGCTCTCTCCTCAATGGAGTCCGATCTGGAAAGTCCGTGGCTACAAGCCAAACTTCACTCCTAGTGATGACCCTGCCCGAGATAACTTCAAGCTGTCCGTTGAATATCCGTCCTCTCTCGTACCCAAGCTAACCAGCACGCAGGTGGGGTCCGACGCCCCCCGTGGACATTGTCAATCTCGAGATGAATGAGCATGATATGGGAAAGGATCTCACCATTGCGTTCGTTGGTACGGCTGGTTCCTCATCAATCATCCTTCGGCACCCTAAAATGCTTGTAGATTCAGGAGACCTACGAAACGTCGTGAAGACGATAAACTCCCTGCCTGAGGGCTACACAGGGAAGGTGAAGGTTCTCATTAACGACTCCGATGCCTTCGTGGCCACCCGGAACTTGGCCCAGCTTCTACTGCTCGGGGATTATCCGGTCGACGATCTGGCCGTGGAGGTCGTTCTCCACCACTGGGTATCGGCCGAGCTGCCGGACGCTGACGCTGTGATGCATAACTTCTGCTTCTATCCGTTGCGTGGAGGGGGTGCATCAAGACTAACTTTTGGTGACGCCAACTCGAGTGTGGGTATAGGCTTATCGGATGACGCTAACCACGACAATGAAGAATGGCTTCCTGAATTCGAATCATGCCTCAAATATCTTACGACGCCAGGCGTCTTCGACGCGATTATGAGTACTATGCGTAGGATGGCTGTCAAGGAGACCGCGACCACCGATGATCAAGATCGAGTTTATGCCCAGGTCACGCCACCCCATCGAGTTTCCTTGAAACAATACGAGCATACGGGAATCGTTGTCCCTTTCGGTGCAACACAATCTCATTTTTCGAGGCCCAACCTCTATCTGTTTTATCCTGCGAATAAATGGACACCACCGCGTGGGGCAAATCCCCTCCATGGATGGGAGTAAGTTTTGTCTTCGTTTAGAACCGTTTCTTTATCTGACCTGTGCGCTATAAGCCTCGGGGAAGTGATCGCAAGAGGGGCGGCATACGGTGCACAACCAGAGGACATCTATGGATGTCTGTATTTCTACCTCACCGATCAATTGCGAGAGTTCAGGCGTCGAATTCGCGACAAGTTCAGTATCACATTCCACGTCACTTCTTTGCCTGCAGGCAAACTCGCCACGGCTCTCACTCACCACAGGCCGTCCATGCGAATCGATCGCATTGACGTAGGGAGGACCCTGGATCACGACAAGGCCGGACTTAAGCATGCGGTTCAGACCTGGGCACCTTTCCTCGCCTCGCATAAGGACGCTGCCGTTACTGGGTACTGCAAAACGTGGGTCAACGTTCAACCGGATGGCAAGGCGAAAGGAGCTGGGGACGAGAGTTTCAGGAGCGCAATGAGAACGGTCGTAGCGAATATGAAGGTAAATGGCTCAAGGATCATCTCCAATCGTGCCCATGCTTACGTCGCTTCCCCTTCAGAGCGGTAAGTCAGACGATGAGATCTTGGCAGGAATGGGTGAGCACCGCTGTTTTTTTCTGGTTCTACTCGTCAGGGTAACTTATTTACTACCCCCAGGCAACAACGAGGGGCTCTTCTTCTCCGTTTGTCACAACGTTGAGATGGGATATGACAATTCCAAACCCTTTGCTGCTTATCTCGCAAGTCAGGGCCTAGATGAGGCCCTCTCTCACACTGGACTCAAGCTGAGGGACTCTCGGCGGATCGTGCCTCACGTATGCCTTTCACTTTTCTGTCCGAGCTTTCCCCTAATCTGCGTACTTCCCAGAGGATTGGTGTTCCTCTCGAAGCTTCCAGCTCGGCGATGCCAGAGTTTGAGAATGAGGAAGCGTGGTATCATGCCGTGAGTCTCTCCTAGCGTTTCACCCACAGAGGATGTGGCCCAACTGATAACCTGTCCTTTAGACCATGATGAATTCTTTCTCTTGGTCTGAGCGTTTCCTGGAATTCGGTCGGGAGTGAAACAACGTCTATGTCCAGCTCGCTCGTTTGCCGATCGTTATAGTGCCCCTCCCTTGTATCGCGTCATATATTATCGTGTATAGCCACCCCCGTCTCTCGTCCCGGACATCCCGCAAGTTCTGAGTATTGTGTCCTCGCACCCAGGCCTTCATATTTACTCATACGTGCCTCGCTCTCGGTACTGCCCCTATCTCGCTAGATGGCTCGATATCTCGCACTGGGCGCTTAAATTAAAATCATGTGCACACGCGTAGGGCACGTGCTGATGGTTCGATGACGCGTTCGACGCGTCGCACGACCGGTGTTGGAATTGGACCTCAACTCGACCGTGACCGCAATCCAGTCGGTATCGAATACCAATACCTCCTCCCATACAGGAACCTTGCGGGATCTGTGAACAAGATGTGTTCCTTTGCAACTGGTGAGCAAGATTCAGTCCAACGTCTCGCATCCCGTCGGCGTAAGGAGCTGAACATTGACCAGAGGGGCGGTCTATTAGGGCTCATTTCTGGTGCAGTATTCCATGAGCATGGTTCTCGTCCCTCGGAGACTCCCGTGAATCGGGAGTTTGTAACGCTAGAAGTATCGATGGGGCTCGTCGAACCCTGTGAGGCCTCGTGACGAGACATGAGGCGACGCAGTAGGGTGAAGAGTTTGAGTGACATCCCGCAGGCAAGATAAAGTTTGACTCGGGAAGTATTTGACTCCAACCAAAACTTCCAGCACCCCACTTCTGTCGACACCGGGTATGGAACCGCTTCGTCTGGCTCTGGAGGCCACGTCGCTGTTGGGAGTGAAGACGCCAGCGGACGCTCTTGACTGGTCAACCTGCCCGAACCCGCAACATACTCTCAAGGCCTTGCCATGCGCACACGTCGATCCATCGAAGGACGTAGTCTGCACGAAGCCTGGCTCGAAGAGTTGTGCACGATGCAAGCTTGTATCATACTGTAGCAAGGTAAGTCTACCAGTCCCCTCTAGAGGCTGGATTGCCTTACCCCGGCTCCTAGGAATGCCAAACAACGCATGGGAAACTTCACAAGCTCGGTATACTGGCATCTTAACCCCTGCGCCCAGGCATACTCTGACTCTTGCCCAGAATGCAACGGATATGTGCGATCAAGCAAATGGAAAGCGGTATGGACCGAAGAAAACCGGGGACCCCGTTACACGATTGGAGGCGCGCCCGACGAGGGCCTTCACTTTGGTGAACACACACTGTGCGTAGACGCACTCTTGATACCCATCCGTGCCTAACAGTACTTCAGATGGGGCGGTATGCCTCCAATCGACGTCGTCAACCTTGGCCAAACCGAACAGTCAGCCACGAAGGACCTTAACATTGCATTCGCCTGTAAGCCAATGACGCATGTGCAGAGTGTAAGCTGACCATTCCCCAGCCTCAGGAGACTTTCGTAACGTCTTGAAGACCATCAACTCACTGCCCGACAATTACACAGGCAAGCTAGACGTATCAATCAACGATCCTAACCCATTGGTTGCATGTCGCAACCTCACTATTCTCCTCGTCCTTGGATCCTACCCCGACGAGGACACCGCCGTTGACGTCGCGTTGCATCATTGGTTTTCAGCCCTTGTTCCCAGTGACTACCATACCATCGCCTCCACCGCTGCGCACAGCTTCCTCGATTATATCGTGAAGGGCAGCACCTCCTTCAAACTACCGAGCACTCGATCGACCGTTTATCTATCACCCTCGGCGAGCTCACCGACCTTCAGTAAGACTCGGGACGCGGTGGAACACATTTGTGGCAAACACATTCCTTCGAAGGAGCAAGCCCGTACCGCACACGAGCGTGTTAGATTCGCCGCTTCGAGGAGGGACCATCGGGATCGCGTCATGGCGCAGCTGAAGCCGTCTCATCGACTCGCCTTCCAGAGATTCCGCGAGACAGGGATTGTCCTTCCGTTTGGGGCTCAGAGCTCTCATTTCGACACGGCCAACGCTTCATTGTTCTCCCCGAGGGGAGAATGGCTGCAGCCTGACCTTGCAGATCCACTTCAGGGATGGAGGTGAGTAACTCTTTGGTTGCGTGACTCCAGGACCAACCGCTGCTTTAGTATCCCCGAAGTCATGAAGAGTGGCGCGGCGCATGGGGCGCAGCCCGAGGACATCTATGGTTGCCTCTACTTCCATCTTTCCGACCAACTGCGCGAGTTCAGACAGCGCATCCGCACCAAGTTCGCGACCTCGTTCAGGATCACCTCGCTGGCGCTCACTGAATGGGCCATATACATCCGCGACGCTCGCCCGCCTCATGTCAAGTCCGACCGTATCGATGTCGGTGACAACATGGACCACGATCGTTCGGGTACGAAGGCCGTGCTGGCCGTTTTCGCCCCTCTTCTCTCTCCGGGGAAGGACGCCGTTATCGTGGGCTACTATAAGTCGTGGCCGAGGGTGCAGAGGGATGGTCGTGCGAAGGGTGCCAACGAAAAGTTGAGGAGCATGGCGTTAGGCAAGGTGGTCATGGACATGAGGGTAAGTTGTCACTTGGTATTTACGCGAGGGCTTACTCATATTCTATACCTCGACATAGCGGGACGACCAGATGGGACCAGATGTTATGAAGAATTTGGGTAGGTGGCTCCCAGCTCGTCCTTCCATCACTTACTCAGAGTCTGCAGCGCTTGGCGAAGGATTCTTCTTTTCGGTAACGACCCACGTCGACTTGGGGTATGATAACTCTAAACCGTTCGAGGACTATCTCAAGAAGCAGGGACTGGATGAAGCCTCGGAGATAACAGGGCTGAAACTCCGCGAAACACATCGTATCGTGCCTCACGTACGTGCACCATCCGTCACCTCCCGCATCTGTAGACCCACCAGCACTGAACTTTGGGCAGCGCCTAGCCTTAGAATTAGCAGATCCGTCGGCAACCAGACCATATTTCGATAGCGAGGAAAGTTTCTATAAGACGGTATGTCCCCTAAAGATTCGTTAGTGTTCAGCGCCGAGTATGCTGAGGAATTGTACAGACGATGGTCGGTTGTCACAATTGGGTTGAACGTTTTGTCGAGTTCGGTTGGGAGTGAATGGCGTGGATACTTCTCTTCTCTGTATACCCTTACCGCTTCTCTAATTCAAATTCCTTTGCCACAGAACTCTGGATTAGCTCAAGCATTGCTGCTTCTCCCGTTTAACCTTCCCCAGTGTGGCTATCTGACTCCCTAGAAGCGTGGACTCTAGCGATAAAGTGAAGATACCTTTACACTGTCTTTGAGGAGGCACCTTGCGAGCGTATTCTTTACGAGCTTGGGGAAACCTCACCCAACTTCAGGCGACCAGGGTGAAGCGCCCATGGTCCACACAACCGGCCACGAGGCACTTCATCTCCGGAGCTCCGCAGCTTGCATATAAGGGAACAAGCCCCGGATACCTCTCCTTGCTCGCTCTCCTCCCACAGAGTCTCACAACCATAGGCTCGCTGTGAAGAAAGCCTCCCCTTTCCTCATGTCGCAATATCCTGGTATCTGCGGGCTGCCCCCGGATCCTTCATTCGAACGTCCTTTTTCCTTGGGAGACATGCCCGGCCTTAACTTTAAGGATTCCACTGACAAGTTTCGGCAGTCCGCACTCAGCTATGGAGCGCTCATGAAGCCTCGTTTCTCCCCGCCGAAGGTTTTGCCGTGCGCGCACGTCATACCCTCGAAGTACTTTGCCTGCGATCGGCCCGGATCCAAGATCTGTAGTGGGTGTAGGCTCGTATCATACTGCTGCAAGGTGAATATTTTCGCCCAATCCTGAAAAGTGTTCTTCTGACGACTACTCCAGGAGTGCCAACAGGCCCACTGGAGGGTTCACAAGGAGGGTAAGCTCGCCCGCGCCACACTCACCACCCATTGCCTAACCACTGTGCCTCGTTTTAGCCTGTAAGATGGAGCTGAAGTCTGATAGCTGGAAGCCTGCTTGGAGGTTAGAAGGTCGACCTCCTATGTTCATGGATGAACAAGCCGCGACCCTTGAGTCTCTCGCCTCGGACCCCGGGGGATCTTTGAACGGCGGGTGCGCCTTGTACGTCATTCCATTCGATGCACTTTGGCTTTGATCCACTGAGCATTATGTATAGATGGGGCAACATGCCTGCGACCGACCTAGTTAATCTATCCGCCAACGAGAACGACCCAAACAAGGATTTATCGCTCGCTTTCATTGGTGCGTCGCATTCCAGGAGGAAAGCGGTGTTCATCCTTCTGACGATCGGCCGACAGCCTCTGGAGATCTTCGCAACGTGATGAAGACCATCAACTCTCTTCCAGAAAATTACTCAGGACATCTCGACGTCCTGATAAACGACCTCAATCCCTTGGTGACTGGCCGCAATGTCGTGTTACTGCTCCTTCTCGGTACCCTTTCTGAAGAAGATATGGCGGCAGATGTGGCGCTGCACTTTTGGTACTCGACATTCTTCCCGGCGGAGTACAACGTCAAGGTTTCAACATCTATTTTGCCCCTCTTGCACCATTCTAGCGAACGCCAGGCAAACGGAACCGGATTGAGCTCCCCGTACCCCCTTGGATCCAAGTCCGCCCTGTTCACACCGGTGACGGGGGAACTTAAGCTCTGCTTTGAACACTACATCTCGTCCGAATCAATTAGCGTCAGTGCCGCGCAAGCCGAGTACAATAGGGTTAGGCAGGCCCCTTGGAGGTGTGATCACCGTGATAGGATGTATTGCCAGCTGAAGCCGTCCCATCGTGTCGCCTTTCACCGATTCCGCCACCACGGCATCGTCCTCCCTTTTGGGGCACCAAACTCGCATTTTAACTCACCCAACCCTTCCCTTTTCTCCTTCGCTGGAAAATGGCTGCAGACCGACTATGCCGATCCGTTGGAAGGCTGGAAGTACGTACTACTTGTATTCATCGTGACATTATCTGACCCAGACCGGCCCAACGTGCAGCATCGACGAAGTGATTCAAGCCGGGAAAGCTCATGGCACCCAACCAGAGGACATATATGGCTGTCTCTACTTCTTCCTCGCAGACCAGCTACGCCTATTCACTCGGCGCATTCGTCAACTTTCAGTGTCATTCAGGGTCTTTTCCTTAGACGCCAAAGAGCTTTCAGAGATGATTCAAGGCGGCCAATTATCGGCCATGGGCTTGAACCAGAAGACTCGCTTCGATCGTATTGATGTCTCCAACATTCTCGACCCAAACTATGTCGGACTCAAAGCAACTCTCACCTCCTGGGCGCCTTTCCTCTCGCGGCAGAAGCATGGCGCCATTGTGGGGTACTTCATGAATTGGTTCCTGGTGCAGAAGGACGGCCGTGTAACTGGGGCAGGTGAGCAGAAAATGATGGCAGTCATGAAGACGATCTCGGAGCGGCTGAAGGTGAGTAAAGCGGTTTTGCCCAGGTCTGCTGATAAATTTGACATATGCCATTCTCAGGGCACGTTGGAGGGCGCAAAGGCCAACTTGGGTAAGCCCGCCCCGGTCACTCACAGGAGATGTACTGAGTCTTATTCGGCCAACTTGCCCCAGGGAAACTCGAGGCTGGAATATTCGGGGCGATTGAAGACGCTGACGCTGCCTACGATAACTCGAAGCCTTTCTCACAGTTCTTAAGGAAGCATGGTCTGAACGACGTGCTGAGGACAACTAAGCTCACATTGCGAGATACCCACCGAATCGTTCCTCATGTGAGTTTGTGATAGCCTGTTCTAGGTCTTGTATTGTTCACGCACGGGCTTCATTACAGCGGCTCATGGTTCCGATTTCTGCCCCCTCCAATGCTTTGCCCGAGTTCCTAGATGACGACAGTTGGTATAACAGCGTGAGTTCGCCTCCACTTATCATCAGGATACGTTCTAATCGTGAGACTAGACGAAGCTCACGCATTTCACCTGGGTGGAGCGATACGTTGAGTTTGGCAGGTCGTAGGGGTGGACATAGTGTGGGCGTGTCCTGTTAGAGGGGGCTGCTGTACCTCCTGCAGATGAATGGATGTGGGCCTCTAGGCCTGAGCTTGGCAAGAATGTAAGCGCCCGGATGGCCCGTGCGTGGAACCGGCCACCACGAGGCTTCAATTCTCGAACTCCGCAGCGCCGGGGACATAAAGAGGCACATAAAGTCACCCACGATGCGTTCTTCGTCCTTGCTTTCTCCCTTCGAGCCTACCGCCTGTAGACTCGTAGTGCAGAAAGCCCTCCCTACCACTGTTGATTGCATCTTCACCTTTTGCGAATGCCAATATGAACACCCTGAACCAAATACCCGCCGACCCAGACCGAGAGCAGCTCGGCCTGGAGCACCTCATGGAGTACATTCGTATTTCCACGGAGGGGCCCACTGGAGTCTCGAGGGACGAGGCAATGCTGAACTACGTCAAAGATGCGATGCCCCTCCCTACTCCTCCGCTCAAGGTCCTTCCATGCGCCAACGTGCACGCTGAAGAATACAAAGCCTGCGACAAGGCCGGCTCTCATGCATGCGCTGCATGTAAGCTAGTATCGTACTGTTCGAAGGTAAGTTCTTGCGTTTGGTTTTGGGCCACATATTAAATAATGCCTTACTCAACAGGATTGCCAGCGTGCGCACTGGAAGAAGCACAAGATTGGTAAGAGCCTTGGGCTCTTCTCACGCCCATCTAAACCAAGCACCGTCATTAGATTGCAAAGACTCCCTCGGGTCCAAAGACTGGATACCCGGGTGGAGGCGTGAAGGGCGGAGTCCCATATTTTGGTCCAAAGAATCAAACAAGGATGCTCAAGAGAGGCGAAAGAATTCCTTGGGAATTGGGGAGTTCAATGGGGGGGCTGGACTGTGAGTACACCCGCTCCCAGCTGCACGCACGGTCCGGGACTCATCGAGCCTCGTAGATGGGGGAATATGCCCGCTTTCGACTTGATCAATCTCAAGGACAACGAGAATGACCTGTCCAAGGACTTTAATCTCGCATTCACAGGTTGGTGCTGTTCTCAAACTGGAAGGGAATTCTTCGATTGACTGAAGTAACTTTACTCAGCGTCTGGCGACCTCCGCCATGTTATCAGAACAGTCAATTCTTTACCCTCTACTTACTCAGGAAGGCTGACCATTCTCATCAACGACGGGAACCCATTCGTTTCCTGTCGCAACCTACTGCTCTTGCTCACTCTCGGATCAATCGCGGACGAGGAGACGGCCGTGGACGTCGCTTTGCACTTTTGGTACTCGGCATTCTGGCCCATCGACTATCGCTTCAAGTTGATGTCAACCTGCGCGGAGTATACAAAACACTTCGATCAGGGTAAACTCTCCTACCCAATTGGCGAGAACTCATCTGTTGAGGCTGGTTACCATGACCAAGAGATGTTCGGCAGGCTCCTCCTATACTATATGTCGCCGGAGGCCCTCACCAACGCGGATGCTCAAGCCGAATACGATCGCGTCTACTCTGCCCCATCCAGACGGGATTTTGTGCACCGAATCTACGCGTGTTTGAAGCCATCGCACAGAGTTGCGGTTCACGAATTTCGTCGCTTTGGCATCGTCCTTCCATTTGGAGCAGCGAACTCACATTTCAACTGTCCAAATGCCTCTCTGTTCTCTTTCGAAGGAAAGTGGTTGCAGACAGACTTCTCAAACCCCCTTGAAGGTTGGGAGTAAGTCAAACCTCGGTTCCTTCCATAATCGACCCTGTCTGACGCAGTTCCAATCCATAGCATGGATGAGGTTGTGAGCAGGGGTAAGGCTCATGGCGCTCAGCCGGAGGATATCTATGGATGCCTCTACTTTTTCCTCTCCGAGGAGCTCCAAAGCTTCTATCAGCGCATACGCAAATTCCCAATCTCTTTCAAGATGTTTGATGTGGAAGCGACAACCCTTACAGGTCTCATTCAAGATGGGTCGCTGTCAAAATTCGGCTTGCTACCATCCACTCGATTCGACCGCATAGAGGTGTCCAATATTCTGGACTTCAACTACATCGGCCTGGAGAAGACGATCACTCGTTTGGTACCCCTTCTTGCTCACGCGGACTATGCGGCCATCGTTGGGTACTTTATGAACTGGCACATTCAGCAGCAGGACGGGCGAGTGAGCGGTGCGGGAGAGGTGGCTATGAGGCAGGCTACAAAGCGCATCATGAGTCGGATGAAGGTGGGAGGGTATTCTTCTTCGAAACATCAAACTGACTCAATAAACCACAGATTATCTTCGACGCCACAGTCGCTACATACGGTGAGCGATTCCTCTCACTGTCAGCTGCAATTACTCATCCATGTCTTCTAATAGGATCCATTGAAGCTGGAATGCTATCACTACTCCAGGGAGCCGACATCGCACATGACAACTCTAAATCATTTTCCACTTTCCTCAGGAAGCAGGGCCTGATGTCTATCCTCCAGAGGACAGGTCTCACGCTCAGAGAGGCTCACAGAGTCGTCCCCCACGTGAGTGTGAACCATCCTTACCCGAGCCCTTAAGGTGTTCCAGTGTCCTAACGCTGGCCTTAGCGCTTGATGGTTCCTATCGATGCTCCTGCCTCAAAGCTCCCAGACTTTCCCGACGAAGAGAGTTGGTACTATCATGTGCGTAATTTGTGCTCCTCCATCCGTGTGTGGTTCTTTAGCTGATATCTCGCTAGACGAAGCTCACATCGATGTCCTGGGCTGAACGATACGTTGAGTTTGGCAGAAAGTAGCAGGAGTTCGTCAGAACGGTTGAACTACTTTCAACATACTCCGTTCAAGAGATGATGTACCTTGCACGTCGAACGAGTGGAAAGAAGGCGTTCAGGCCTGAACGTTGAACGATAAGAATTTAAGCGCCTAAATGGCCCGTGCGCGTGGCCGGCCACGAGGTTCCAATCTCCGAGTTCCGCAGCACCATATACATAAGAACCGCCCCAATCACACACGGTGCGTTCCCATTCTTGCTTTCCCCCCTCGAGCCTATGTTTGTAGACTCGTGGTGAAGAAAGTACAAGCTCCCAACTCGCTTGAAGCGTTTCACCTGATTGACTAGTCCCAGAGATTCGCAACAGTTCGCAACATGCTTAATACCATCCCACCTGACCCGGATCGAGAGCGACGCGATATCGAGCACCTCATGGAGTATCTTCGCGTCTCGACCGATGGTCCTTCTGGATTATCAAGAGAGGAGGCGATGGCCAAATACATCAAAGAAGTGATGCCCACTGCGGTCCCTCCTCCCAAGTCTTTGCCGTGTGCCAATGTGAAGGTGGAAGCGTATGAGGCCTGCGATAAACCGGGGACTCGCGCGTGCTCTGCGTGCAAGCTCGTTTCGTACTGCTCAAAGGTTGGTGGGCTTGTTCGAGCTGGGGATCGCATCGCTGATCGGTGTCCCGCAGGAGTGTCAGCGCGCACACTGGAAGAAGCACAAGATAGGTATGCCCAGCTACGAGCCAATCGCTCCAGGTCGATCAGGGGGGACCTAATTCAGGATTAGATTGCAATAATACAATGCGTTCTGATAAGTGGATGCCCGTGTGGCGACGCGAAGGGAGGCGCCCCTCATTCATCACGGACTCTGAGGAAGAGAAATCTTTGGAGCTGGGCGAGTTCAACGGCGGTACTACTTTGTGAGTTCCTTCGTTGCGCGCGACGCTGGATGCGTGCTAACCTTGACGTGAAGATGGGGCAATATGCCCGCTATCGACCTAATCAACCTGAAAGACAACGAGGACGATGCAGGCAGAGACTTCTCTCTCGCCTTCTTCGGTGCGTCCAGCTTGAGCGTTACGGTGTTGTGAGTTGACATTTCTCTTAGCCTCGGGTGACCTCCGTCATGTCATAAAGACCATCAACTCCTTACCTTCCGACTACTCTGGGCACCTGGATATACTGATCAACGACGGCACACCGTTCGTCGCCTGTCGAAACCTCGTTTTAATGCTTATCCTTGGGTCTATCCCGGACGAAACCACGGCTGTGGATGTCGCACTTCACTTCTGGTACTCGGCTTTCTGGCCAACGGACTATCGCTTCAAGATAGCGTCCGTCGTCATGGAGTTTACAGACCACATCGACACCAGCACAGGTCCTTTTCGCATCGGCGGCGGGCGGTCATCTCTTCAAGCCGGGCGCTTCGACAAGGAAATGTTCGGTGGCCTTCTCATGCATTATACTTCGCCCCCAAGTCAAGGGCTCAGCAACGAGGACGCCCAAGTTGAATACGACCGCGTTCGATCAGCACCCGCCAGGCATGATTTCAGGGATCGAATGTACGCATGCTTGAAGCCCTCTCACCGTGTCGCTTTCTACGAGTATCGCCGCTTTGGCATTGTGCTCCCCTTTGGAGCTGCCAACGCACACTTCAACTCTGCCAACGCATCTCTGTTCAATTTCGATGGCAGATGGCTGCAGACGGATTACTCCGACCCTCTTGAAGGATGGAAGTGAGTCAGTGCCTTTATCGTCGGAAGGTGGTTATTGATTGCTCTCGTGCGTAGTTTGAATGAAGTCGTTGAGAGGGGCAAGGCTTATGGCGCCCAGCCAGAGGACATCTATGGATGCCTCTACTTCTTTCTCTCTGAACAGCTACAGACGTTCTACCGACGCATTCGCCAATTTCCGATCGCGTTCAAGATGTTCAACGAGGAGGCGACCAAGCTCTCCGCTCTGGTTCAGGATGGCTCCTTGGCCGAGTTTGGCCTCCCAGCCTCTGCCCGCTTCGATCGCATCGAAGTGTCGAACATCCTTGACTTCAACTATGTTGGCCTCGAAAAGACGCTTACTCACTTGGGTCCTCTCCTCGCACCCACTGATGACGCCGTTATTGTCGGATACTTTATGAATTGGTTCATGAAACAGAAGGATGGTCGCGCCACTGGGGCTGGGGAGGAAGTTATGAAGCGGTCTATTGACCGTATGTTGTCCCGGACGAAGGTATGAATTTCCTTCCTTGACAGTATACCATGGCTGAAGAAATCCAAGGCCAGCTTCCAAACTACTGTGGCGACATTGGGTGAGCATGGCTTCTGTAGCGGTTTGTACCTACTCATTGAGATTCTTTTAGGTTCTGTTGAAACCGCAATGATATCATTGATTCAGGATATAGACATTGTATACGACAATTCCAAGCCTTTTTCCGACTTTCTCAGAAAGCAAGGCGTGAAGTCCATCCTCCAAAAGACGGGGCTGACATTGAGGGACGTCCACCGAATCGTACCTCATGTGGGCCTTGGGTTTCTTCTCCCGCTTTGGATTTACTAATGCTTGTTACATGTAGCGCCTCATGGTCCCCCTTAACGCCTCCGCTGCTAAGCTCCCAGAGTTCCCGAGCGAAGAAAGCTGTTACTACCACGTACGTATATATAGTCCCTGTCTAGACATCGATGCTAAACCCACGCTAAACCCCCTCGCGGGTAGACAAAGCTCACTTCCATGTCGTGGGCCGAGCGATACGTCGAATTTGCCAGAAAGGATTGAGCATCGCGGTTCCCCCAACATGGACCTGTAGTCTTGAACCTGTCGTCAACGTGTTGTACGAAATATGTATATCAACCTGTGCCATCACATTTAATCTGCGCTCATAGCTGTGCCCCGTTGACACCGGGTCGTTCTTAAGTCGTATTGTCTCCTCCGCGTTTCTTGCGTCGAGTCGGCCTCCAGTTCTACAAAGAAACCCGTTGCCAGCAGCAGGCGACACGCTGACGGGCGCCTAATGGAAGCATGGTCAAAGGCCCCGAAAATACACAGAAAGGGGCTTGGCATCACCCCGGTCAGAATCAACTGCCCCACATCATCCGGCTATTCAATCGTTCACCCATAACCGTGATCATGACCTCTCCTCTTCCACATTCCAGGTCCTCCTTTACGACTTTCTTCCTGCATCCATCCAATACCAATGGACAAGTACTCGACGAAGTGGATTAATGTCTCTGAGCCTTACCCTCATGTGATACACATTCAACTCGCGAGGTGAGCTCCTGTACCCCTTCATTGTAAGGCCGGATCCTGACATTGCCCTTTATTACACAGGTCCCCTGTGAATGCCTTCTCTCAGGAGTGAGTGAGCTCACCCATCGCCCACATGTGGTTCTGAAAGGACAACCTAGGTTCTGGCAGTCGTACGGCAGAGTGTTCGACTCGATCGTTGCAGACGGTGTGGACGTTCGGGCTGCGGTAGTGACATCCGTGTTCCCCAAGATCTTCACTGCTGGACTGGACTGTAAGCACTCTACCACTGCGTACTCTGGTTGAACTTGTTTAATCCCGACATAAGTGGGTGATGCTGGCGCCCTTGGTGGAGACGGCGCCGACACCACCCGAGACGGTGCGCGCTCTTCCCTGGCAATGCGCAAGAAGCTCCTCGAATTTCAGCAAGCGATTGGCGCGCCTGAGCGCTGTCCTTTCCCCGTCATCGCGGCGGTCCATGGGCATGTAATTGGATTGGGGGTCGACATGATTTGTGCATGCGACATTCGCTACGCCGCCGCCGACTCCAAATTCGCCATTAAGGTGGGTTCGTGAACGTTGGGCCCCACGATGCATGTGCCATAGCTCACGACGATACCTTAGGAAGTCGACATTGGCCTGGCTGCCGACATTGGGTCACTGGCATACCTCCCCCGCATCACTGGCAACCACTCCTTGGTCCGCGAATTGGCGTACACTGCCCGTAGCTTTAGCACTGCTGAAGCCGACAAGATTGGTCTCCTTTCCAAGGTCGTCGAGGGTAGCCAGGAGCAAGTAGTAAAGGAGGCTTTGGAACTGGCTCGCTTTATCTCCACGAAGAGCCCGATCGCGGTGTCTGGATCCAAGCATCTTATCACCCATGCTCGCGACCACAACGTCCCTGAGAACCTAGCCTACACCGGATCTTGGAATGCCCATGCTCTCATGACCAACGTGAGTGAGCTTCAGATATTGCATATTCCTATAATTGAATTCCTCAGGACATTTCCGAGAACCTCCGTGCGACCAAGACCAAGACCAAGGCGAACTTCGCTCCCCTCAAAGTCCCTTCCCGTCTTGAGGGAGCCAAGCTTTGATTCAACATTCGACACAAGCGCCCGGTAACATATCCTGTTGAAATGAACTGAATGAGCTGAGACTAAAACTAAAGCTGGGGTATCTTCCACTGGAACCACTTCCCCTCCTGGTAGTTCGGATATGACTCGTCCGATTCCCAGACAGTCGTATTGACCCCTCCCTTGTCCTTCAAGAACCGATCGATGTACGCCTGGAAGAAAACCTTCTGCGAAGGCACATACGTGCAAAGGTTATGGGTGTTCTGTGTCAAGCCAATGCTGTCAGCCGCTCCCAACGCCTGCCAAACCGTCCGTGCTGCCTTTGTACTCCCCCAGCTCGACTCCGCCCCTAACGCCGGGCACACGGGATTGTCGATAACGAGCAGCGGCCTCGGTGCTATCATAGCCAGGAGATGTTGGTCGTACGGTAAGGTCGAAATTTTGCAGCTCCATTCGTCCTCGAAGACTTGGCTGTACCAAGTGCCCTCGCTGGCTGCTTCGTTGGATCGTTGAATCCCAACGCCTTGAGCCTTGAGGTCGTTTGAGATGCGCCAAGAAGGGGTCCCACCCGTTCCAGACTCCATGGGCACCGCCAGCCTGATACGAGGTTCGAATGCGGCTGCGACAATGCTGCTCTTTCCGTCCCTGTAGCATCCCGTTACACCTAAGCGGTTCACGTTGACTTTGGATTCGGGATGCTTCCCAAGCACGTCGATGAGCCTTGAGATCGCCCAGGTGTAGGCGATGAGGGACCCAGCAGGGTGGTCTGCGCCATAGAGGTCGTAGAAGAGTCCTTTCCCGCGGGCTGTGTTGGGTGGCCCAGGCGGTGCGATGAGCCAGGGGTCGAGGGAGAGGAAGATGACGCCGGGGAAATCGCTTGGAAATGGGTGGGAGGGGCCGGGGACGATAATTGCGGGGAAGGGTCCGTCTCCTTGAGGAACGTTCTCGACATTGGCTGTGAAGCCGACGGTACGACCAGCCTCGGTCACGACGATCTCAACCCACCTGATCGTGCTGCCTTCGAATACGACGCGACCAGTGACACTGGCTGGTCGTTTGGGGAGGGTCCCGAGCTGATGTTTCTGCAGCAGCCCGCTAATCTCCTCGCGGCGAGCGGACCATTCTTGCTTGGTTGTGACTGGGCGACCGTCCAGAAATGTGAATGGATCTGGGAGTGGAGGGTTAGCATCGTTCCCCGGGCCTGGGGTGCATGCTTGCACGGTGAGGCCCGTGGCTAACACGACTAACAGCAATGAGAGAAGCATCGAAGTTTGCACTCGTAGCTGTACGCGAAGGTGGGTGCTTTGGGGAGCATGGGCTTGAGCTAAACCCCCTCAAATTTAAACCTTTTTGGTTCCGGGAGTGCTTCTCCTCTGACACGCCGACCTTCGTCCAATGTCAGTGGGAAATGAAGGAAACTTTTAGAATGAGAAAACGTGGGGATCGAAGGGCCATAGCCGAGGTGACTGTACAAACTGCCACTGGTTGGGAGTGTATGTTGGTCTGAATGGAGGGTCTGTGTGTGTGATTATGCGGAAACAGAAGGCGGAAAAATACAAAGACCTTTGACGACTCGTATAGACTTGAACACTCCAAAGGATAAAAAGGTGTATCCCGATCTTCCGCGAACGCACCTTTTCCATGAGGTAGATCAAGGAAGATAGTCAGGCGATGACCATATTGCAAAGATGTTGGCTTGGTCTTTCTCTTTACCTTACGGTTGTGATTCTTTAAATAGAGACGTGAGAGCTACCTAGAAGGGCCTTCGCAACTTTCGCCGCTCCTTTGATTGAGGCGGACTGGCTGTACTGAAGGAGTGCAAGGAGGTAATATTATGGGCGTCGCTGGCTTCAAAAGCCGGGCCAAGTACTACTTGCGGTGAAGTTCCGAGGCTACACGCAACGAAGCGGGGTCACAAATAAAAGTGCGATAGAACGAGAAGGATAAATACACACGTTACGGAACGCAAGGATGGATGGAACCGCGGGATCCTATACACCGTTAGCGTATGCCAAACGAAACGAGGTGGGGACGCATTGGCTGGTGATTTAGCCAGCCTTTGCACTAGGGGAGAAATCGTATCGGGAAAATAGGGCCCTTGGAAGGAAGCTGCGTGCTCACCCAGATGAAATGATTGTCTGGCTGAAAACTGGTACGAGGTCCGGTTGCTTGGCGGAAGGGCAAGTGAGGGCACCCTTTTCAAGGAAGGCACTCTCCATGGACGAGCGGGCATCCCATAAGGTTCGGTGAGTGGAACTACCGAAGCATTTCTAAGCAAAATATACAATTAGTCCACCTCATCGAGAGATTGAAAATCGAGTGATGGGCACGTACCCTGAGAAGTTGCCAGTTCTTGTCAAAGAGAGTAATCTCCCTGGATCCGTCAAAGAGGTCGAAGAACTTAGCGGCGGCCCCGGCCTTGACGTCGAGCCCAGCGAGAACCTCGAAGCACCCCGACCAATTGGCTGTCACCCCGCGAGCCTCATCTTCCTCGGGCCTAGAAGCAGTGGCTTGCTCGGTACTGCGACTGTTGGCAACAACCGCGCCCTGCAATGCGAGGTTCGCAGTCGCGTGCGTATCGAGGGAGATGTACGTCACAGCGGTAGATAGGCCATCGAACGAGTTGAGACTTAGGCTGAGCTGGGGTGTGAGGTGTGCGGTGGTGGTTCCGCTGGCTCGGGCGGTAGGGCTCACGCTGAGGCTCAGGGCTGAAAGGGTGTGCGAGTTAGCCAGATAGACGGCAAGAGGTGTAGTGGGGATGGAGGAACGTACGTGTGTCTCCAAGCTTGAAGACCCCACCGTCCGAGAATTTGGGAGGGAACGAGAATGTGGCCTGGGTGATGCTGTACTTGAGGCCGAGGTTCACAGCGGCATTGACGTTCATGTTGGCGGTCGCTTGAGAATAAATGATGAGGGACGGTGTGATGGTGACAAGGCTGTTGGACGGAACTCTCTGTTAGCTTTGTCGCGGGCCATCAGCGTGAATATGGGGGCTCACCCTCCAAAGTCAAGACCCGGAATATCACGCTCCCAAAGTTTCTGCTTCCCACTATCAACGGATCCCACTAGTCCAGCATCGAGAAGGAGGGCACCATTAACTTCGGCGGTCAAGGCTGAATGGCACAGAGTAGGTCGACCTTCAGACTAAAACCTGAGTAGGAGTATTCACTCACTCGCAGTAACGTGGATGTAGGTAATCACGGGAGGGATGATCGTTCCTTGTGCAACAACAGCAACACCAGCAAACGCGGAGGCGTTCGCGACGACATCGATCTTCAGATGGGCAGAGGTAGAGGAACAAGTTAAGGTCTCGTCGAGGAGGTTATAAGTCTTGTCGATAGACCAAGGTCCGAGAGAGGTTGTAGTGTTAACGAAATTGAGCCGGCGGTTCTCGACACCTGACCAAAAATATAGGACGAGAGGGTCAGACTTTAGAGAGGAACAAGGGTAGGGGGGCTGACCTTCATTATCGTCGGGATTTAACAGGGCAAGGTTGGCTGCCACCGCGCTCTGAACGAAGGAGAGTGTCACCTCCGGATCTACGGAGCTCTCATCGCCCTCAGAGGTAATGCTTATTGTCTCCTCCTCACTGACAGGGAGGGGTTCAGCCTCAGCCCCAGGAACGTTGGCGGCTTGGATGGAGAAAGAGATGGCACCGAACCTCGAACCCAAATCAGCTTGGCACACCCATAAAGGATGCGACGACCTACTTGAGGGGATCCGCAGAAACGAAGTCCGTGTCGATATGGAGAGCCCTAACGCGCGGGGGTGTGCCCCTCTTCGAAAGTCGGCGCTCAATATTGGCCGGCAACGTTTGATCATCTGGCTCCCATGAACGGGAGATGTGGGCGAATGCGGCAGGGCTGCACTATATACCGTGAACGGCCCCCAAGTGTAAGAAATGCGGTGGCGGAAGGAAGCTGATCAACGATGCCTTACATCTTCGGGCAGGCGAGCAAGCTTGCCAACAGGACCGATGCCGCTAAACAAGTGATTGCACTTCCTCTCGTCGCCAGTGCACACGAGGCGGATGGTCTGAGACTTGTCCTGCTTGTTGCAATCCAATACCTCCCATCCCGCAGCCTCGGTGATATCAGTAATAGAGTCTGCGGGGCCCCACTACAGCGGCATCAGGGCAGGACTCAAGATACTGAACACGGGTGTAACTGACAACTTTGAGAGTCCCAGAAGGTGCGATCTCACCCGGGCGTGCTGGAAGATCTACGGGGAGAAAGAGCTTCAGAACAAAGACAAACCCCGTGCAGGTCGAACAGGAACCCACCATAGTAGCAGCTTCCAGACAAGCAAGGGCTGTGCCAGTTGTTGCGTCCGGCATGGGTTGCTCCGAGGAGTGACAGCACGACGAAGGTGGCTACAATCATGTCGAACGGGGGACGATGTGTACGCTTCAAGGGTAGCACGACAAACAAAAACGGGGTGGAGATGCCTCCAGGGAGTAAGGGCCTCGCTGATGGACTGCAGCTAGTGGGAGGTGAACCACCTGGCTTTATAGCCCGAGCGATCTCCCATGAAGTGGAACAGTAGTGCGTCGAAGGTTGGCGAGAGAGGCTTCACGCTCTCATGGCCCTATCCCTGACGTGGTAGTTAGATTACCAGGATCATTAACTGTGCGGTTTCTACCAATGGAGAGTATGTAGATGCGCCGCAGAGTGTTTGGGAAAGCGCTGCCGTATTTGTGGTCGCCAGCCAGCTAGTTGGCTCCCCGGAAGCTGGTCTTCCATGCGCCTCGGCCAAGAGTCGAATTTAAACCGGGCAGCCAGGATTGTACAGAAATCTCAAGCATTCATGCCTGCTCATGCTCATTTCGATACTTGAAAATGAACCAAAATCGAGTACGGTCATCCGCGCACCGGACTGGGAGCACCCGTCCACATCTGGTGTCTAGAATGATATCGCTGTGTGGGGTTAGGTCTAAGGGCCCGAAGAAGCTGGATTTGTACAGACCTGGATTCCGAGGGGTGACTGCAAAGGCATGGAGAGCAACATCGTGGCGGAGGACGAGAAAGGGGTGAGAACCAAGTGCCAGCCGAGCCTCGGCAAGTCTTGGAACTCCGCGTCGGTCTTTGACGTATCGCGTGACTCAGTTGGCACGCGGGAGCTATGGGCGCCTATTCAGAATTATTTCACTTGAAAGTTGAACCACGACCACGACGACCTCGACCCTGCGACTCCATCAACCTATTAGGCGTAGAAGCTTTACAAAAAGGGGACCGTTCGATCATAGCACCAGCCCTGCACCAACCCCGTTGTAGCGGGACCAAGCGTCGTTCGCCCAAGAAGCCGCCCACTACCCTTACCAAATCGAAGAGATCGAGGCTCACACCCACCAATTGTGGCAATGAATCTTGAAGGGACACAGAGGCAGGGAGTATTTGGCCGAGAAGTGGTACCGTTGCGCCCAATCCATCGCATTCCACCCGAAGTTCTCCACGAGATATTCTGCTTCGCCACACCCTCGCTCAAGTCCTTCAAGAATGCGGAGTCTCTCCTGAACATCGGCTTGGTATGTCGCTCGTGGCGTGGCGAAATGTCCGCGCAGTGGGCTCAATTGCGAGTCAAGGTCGAGATACATGAACCAATCCCCTCCACGAAGATTCTTGCATGGTTCGCCAACGCCGGAGACTACCCCAAGACCCTTAACCTTCACCCTCCATATTTCCCATTTGATACCTGCGCCTGCCAATACTCGTCCGTACAGTGCTCGTGGACTACTGTTGGTCTGCCAGCGCTGCTATTGGAAATACCACAGTTGGAAAAGCTGGTTTTGGAGTTCACGGCCACCTCGTGTTTCCGAGCCCTCACTGGCGCCATGAAACCCCAAGCCACCGCATCCGAGCTTGGAGGCTCTTCGTGGTTCTCGCTCAAGTCCCTGAAACTTGACTTTTGTATGGCCCTGTCCACCGACGGAGGCCTCAGTTTATCCGAGATCTTTGACGACCTTCCCCACTCGTTGAAGGAGCTCAATCTCGAGCTCTGGGATATCGCGATCGAGAAGCTAAACGGAATGATCAACTTCGCCCCGAGCCCCCTCAGAAACCTAACATCGCTTTCCATCCTATCCACGGAGGACCTCCCGTACATTCCACACATACTCCGCCATTGCGTTAACCTTGTAGACCTCGGACTTGATGCCTTGGACACAGCCGGAAGCACATCGGTAGTTGACCAGGTGGTACTCTCCAAAGTCCGTACCTTGAGGGTCGGCCCGTGGTCCCTATTGCATCTTTGCAAAGGTATGGATTACCTTCACTTCCCATCCCTCGCCAACCTTCGTCTGGATTACCACGGGGAGAAAGTCATAAAGGAGGGCTTGCCGATAGACTCTACCTTGGGGCTTTTGCGAGCGTTTAGCGGCGATGGCAGCTCATCCACGTTGCGCTCGCTAACCATAACGAGGTGCAACTTTGCAAGTGCTGAGGCATTACTCGCCATGTTGTCTGCCCTGCCGCCCTCGGTGGAGAACATAATTCTTCAATGGGTGCATTTCGATGCGGGAGAATTTCTGGAACTGTCCGGGAAGACCGAAAACGCGAAGAAGCTGCTGCCTAAATTGGAGGGATTCGAACAACGAATGTTCAACTCGGGGTTTGACTTGAGGTCGCTTCTACAATACTTCAAGTCGCGACGAAGATACAGCAGGCATGCAGGAGGAATCGAGTTCTATGATCCACCGGATAGTCTTCGCTATGTCTTCGTGAGTTGCGCAGAGACGGGGGGTCATGCAGTCTGGCAGGGATGCTCTGAGATCGCCCAAGAGCTCCGCGACGAATTTGGGGTGGCTGTGAACTGGGTCGTTGGTTGATACACAGAAACCGCGCACTACGTGTCCTCTACATCGTTTTCATGAGTATATTCACGCAGAACTAGCCTCTGTAGTGTTTCTTCAAGTAGTTGCAAGTATGACGACCGCGACGGAAGCCCCATGCGGGTTTCGTGTAACTGTTGTCAGCTTAGGTGGGGGAGGTCGGCTCTTTCAAGTTGTTTAAAAGCACGATTGGGGAGGAGCGGAGTGCAAATTTTGGATCCGGGGAATCGAACCCCGCGCTACCCCGGCCGGAGGGGGGCAGTTAAAGTACAGACGCGACGCAACGCCTTAAGCGCCCGCAGACAAACACGGCAAAACACGAAGCAATGTATAAAGAGTTCCTCCTACCTTTCTTGTGCCCCGTCCTTTCTTTCTTCCTTTCCCCCATGTTCACCTGGTGGCCTTAGACTCTTGCCAACTTGAAGTACGCCTGGGACGGCGACCTTCATCACCCCTTCCAACTAATATCTAGACATATCCTCCCCCATTCTCGAGTCCGTTTACAGCCATTGACGTAGATCTGCACCCCCCCTTGTCCTTTCTACTCTCCCAATGGGAGCAGCACCAAATAGCAACCCCACATCTTAAGTGCCGTGCGAAGAACATACCTCAACGGGCTACCCCATCACCCAATGACGCGACTCCGATTCTGGTCCCCACAAATCGCTGGCAAGGCGCTCTTACCTTTCTTCTC
Source organism: Coprinellus micaceus (assembly GCA_951394405.1). Lineage (NCBI taxonomy): Eukaryota > Fungi > Basidiomycota > Agaricomycetes > Agaricales > Psathyrellaceae > Coprinellus > Coprinellus micaceus. The sequence goes on from OX596342.1 coordinate 2,395,383, forward strand.
ATTTGTCGGATGGCGGAAACGGCGGGTCGCGAAGATCCTAGTGAGTGAAATGGCTTTATCTTCAACAACTCGGGCTGATGTGTCCAGTTGAACCTTTGTATCAAGTCAGACTCTTGTCTGCGTTACGGAGCGGTGAGTGTCGACGTATGTTGCTCAGAGTTTTCGTGGACTGAAGCCTATCACAGGAGATGCCGCTGCCATCCATCCATTCCTGGCTGAAATCAGCAAGGACAGGCGGACGTCTGGAGATGGGGATCTGGACACGGGCGCAGCTGCGCTACACCTGGCAGTGAGATGTGCCTCCCGTAAGTGCGTCCTTGTTTCGGTGGAACCACCACTCATGGTCCGCAGCCGAAACGGTTGCCTTGCTCTTGTCCCATCGAGCTATATCCCCCAATGGGGTCCATCCCTCAGGGTCCGGGACGACACCATTACACCTTGCAGCGTCGCTGGGACGTGTCGAGATCGTAAACCTGCTGTTGGAGCAGGAGAACATCGACGACACACTGGTGGACGCAAACGGAAAGACATGCAAGGACGTCGCTCGGAACAAGGAAGTCCTGCGCGCGCTCGACGGTGCGTATCCCCATCTCACCTTTTGCCTCCAACTAACGGCCGTTCATGGCAGACTCGCGAGCGTTCCTCAATGCGAGCTACCGATCCCTCCTGCACCGCTACATCCACTCCCCTCTGAGCGACCCCCCGCCCGCGAACCTCATCAAGCTGCTCGAATGTCCACGGGCCAAGCTCGTGGATCTGTCGCACCTCGACAACGAGACCGGGTCATCGCTGCTGCACGAAGCGGCACGCAGGAAGGACCTGCGGCTGATCGAACTGGCGGTACGGGCTGGGGCTGACGTGTTTCTGCGAAACCGGCGGGGGAAGACGGCTCAGGAATCGGTCGGAAAGGATGACCGGGTCAAAGTGTTCTTGCGGCAGTGTGCGTTACCTCCTAGTTGTTGTGTGACATGGTTCCTCATGATGGGCTTGTTGCGACAGTTGCCAACCACGATAAGACACTCCTTTCGAGTACGGCACCCCTGACGGAAGCCCCGACGCTAAAGGGATACCTGAACAAGTACGCTAACGTCGCGAAGGGGTACAATACCCGGTGGTTCGTCCTGAAGGATGGGGCGCTGTCATACTATCGCCATCAGGAGGACGAACTCGTCGCCGGCCGTGGGTCCATCACAATGAAGAATGCGCAGCTAAAGGTCACCGAGAAGACGCGGTTCGAGATCTCGACGTTCACACACCACTCGGGGGCGCAGAAGTGGTACCTCAAGGCCAACCACCCCGTCGAAGCCCACCGGTGGACAGAAGCCATCACCAAGTCCATCGAGTGGATGAAACAAGACGCAGCGGGGTCGACGATGAGCGTCGAGCGCAGAAGAAGCATGGAGAGTGACTCGACCGGGACATCCGCGCGTTCGAGGGACTCGCCTCTCGGGCTGATGGCTCGCCAAGTATCTCGAACCAAGACGATGGACTCTACGCTGTCGGGGTTGGACGGTGGCCCTCGACTTGACGGACCGCCGCCCAAAGACGACGACGACGCCGATGATGACCGCGAAGGAGACACATCTTCGGCCAACTCGGACGAAGGCATCCCGCCCCACCCCAACTTCGAGCTCCACGGGAACGCCACCCTCGCACAGCTGGAACTTATAGCCCAGATGCCACCTAGCACGCAGAGCGGGACGCTGAAGCAGTCGCTTGCTACTGTACAGAATATGATGAACGAGTACGCTCAGATGGTGCGGGAAAGGGAGGAATGGTGGAGTAAGCAGCTGAAGAAAGAGAGGCAGGCGTTGCATTTCTGGGAGGAGAGTCTGACTACGGTGGTTAAGGAAGGCGAGAGTTTGGAGAAGGAATTGAAAGCGCGGAGTAGGCGGCGGGGCAGCCGGTTGTTCCCGCCCAGCAATGCTGGTTCTGTCGATGGTGGTAGGAGGCGCCCATCCATCCTCCGACACCTTGGCCCACCGACATCCCCTGCGCCAGACATTCCCCGTGCAATTCCATCCACCATCGTCACCGAAGAGCCCGCCACGTCGATTACAGAGGAAGCTGAAGAGCCAATGACTGCAATGCCGATTCCGCAGTTGCCACAACCGCCACCGCCTGCTGGTCAGTCTGAATCTGCGCCCCCGCCCGTCACAGCTGCGACCCCACGGTTCCCTGGTGCGCTTCGATCTCCTACCCGCAGCCCAACATCCGATACCATCGTCCCCGTCTCGCGTGATCTTGCTGAATCAACGTTGACAGAAGAGAGCTTCGATGACGTCTTCGAGGGTGATGACGATGTAGAGGACGACGAGGACGAGTTCTTCGACGCGATCGAGGCGAACAATATTCCGAACCTCGTCGTTCCGGAGGGCCTGAAGAGTCCGTTGAGTGCGGGCGTTGTGCTGCCGCAGAAGGTGATGGTCCCGTATGCGGGGTACGAGCGGTTGCGCTCGGGCTTGAGGTTGAAGGCGGATGAGAGGCCGAGTACGAGTTTGTGGTCGGTGTTGAAGCATAGTATTGGGAAGGACTTGACGAAGATTAGTTTCCCGGTGTTCTTTAATGAGCCGACGAGTATGTTGCAGCGGATGGCGAGTGTTTTCTTGTTCCTCCCTTCGGGTGGGTTTGCTGATGTGGTGTTAGGCCGAGGACATGGAGTTCACTGAATGTTTGGATATCGCTGCTACCGAGCCAGACTCGCTGCGACGGATAGCTTTCGTTGCTGCCTTCGCCATGTCCAACTACTCGTCGACAATCGGACGCATTGCCAAGCCCTTCAACCCCATGCTCGTACGTCCTTCCTTCCCAAATTCCATCCACCCCGTCATTCTGACTGACCCCGCAGAGCGAAACGTTCGAATATGTCCGCCTCGACAAGAAGTACCGATACGTCTCCGAGCAAGTTAGCCACCACCCTCCGATCTCTGCGTGTTGGGCTGAATCTCCGTTGTGGCACTACTACGGGGAGGTCGACGCCCAGAATAAGTTTATGGGCAAGTCCTTTGAGATTCGCCCCACGGGCGTTGCCCACGCCGATCTGGTCCTTCCCGAGAGCAACGCTCCTCATTACCCGAAGGCGACGGTGAAAGGGCAGGAGGGGAAGGTGCTTGAACATTATAGTTGGAAGAAGGTCACTACGAATGTGTCTGGGTTTATCTTGGGGTCACCGACTATTGATCACTATGGTGACATGGTGGTATGTACTTGCTCTACTACTGAGACGAACGCCGCCTGATTTCTGTGTAGATCACCAACCATAGGACGAAGGAACAGTGCATCCTGACGTTCAAGCCTCGTGGTTGGAGAGGGAAGGACGCGTACGAGATCTCAGGTCAGGTTCTGACCGCTCATGGAGACGTGGCCTACGAGATCGCGGGCCGCTGGAACTCGCAGCTCATTGCACGCAAGGTCGGTGCAGGGCACGGTCAACTCCACCCCGACTTGAGCGTCTCAGCGCCCAACTCTCCCTCTGCGACCCAGGAATACCTTCTCCTCTGGCAAAACTCCGAGAAACCTGAAGGCTCGCCATTCAATCTCACCCCTTTCGCCATCACACTGAACGACTGCCCCCTCGACACGCTCAAGCCGTACCTCGCGCCTACGGATTGCAGGCTGCGTGTGGACCAGCGGGCGTTTGAGTTGGGGTTGTACGAGCTGGCGAATGATTTGAAGCAGAGGCAGGAGGAGAAGCAGAGGTCGATTAGGAAGGCGAGGGAGGAGGGGAAGGTTGCGCCGCATCGTGCGAGGTGGTTCACGGCGGAGACGGATGGGGATACGGGGGAGAGGGTGTGGACGCCCCATCGCAGTGCGGAGGGCGCTGTGGAGTATTGGGTGGAGAGGGAGGCAGTGTATGCAAAGGGAGGGAATGTGTCGTGGAAGGATGTGGAGAATATCTTTGTGGCAGAGCCGGAGGTCATTAAGCAGAAGATGGAGGAGGATTAGGGTATGAAGATGGACATTGGTATATGGTACATTTGAGATTCGGGCTTCCTTGGTATTCGATTTCGGACTTCCTTTTGGTTCGTTGCATATGTATATGTATATAACTTCGCATTTCTTCTTTCATTTCTTGTTTGTTGGACAGAGGACTATCGATTAGGGGAAGACTCTTATTAACCATTACATCACTTTCGGTCGTTTGAAGTGAAAGACAGCTTCATCAGATATACAAGACGCCGTGAGTCAATCGCTGCAAAATATCTCCACCACCACCCCAAAATCGACCTGGAGTTCTCGAACAATGTCGGAGCACCGCTCCCAAAGAGCACGGCACCGTGTGGCTGCCCGCGAGTAGCTGGTAAGCACGTAGTGCAGACTATCCGGCGGATCGCGAAACTCCATGTTCCCGTCGTCCTTGCTATGCTTCCGGCGTGACTTAATGTACTGGAAGAATGACCCTAAGTTGAAGTCAAAGGCCGAGTTGAACCGAAGCAACTCGAAGTGCTGCAAGGAAGGGAGCAGCTTCTCTGTGACTTGGCTTTGGTGCCTCAAGAAGGCTTCGGCGCTGAAAGCGACGGAGTCCAGCACGACCTTCTCCAGCGATGGGAGGCTAGCGAGGGCACCGATCAGGATTGCGGTATCCTCAAAGCTACAGCACTTCAGCTTAAGCGACCGCAGGGCTAAGGCTTGGCCAGAGCGGGAACGCCGGAGGATATCCAAGCCAATATCAATATCCTTCTGTCCTGAGATGTTAATAAAGCCGTAATCCATGGTGAAGTGGACTACAGAGGGGAGGTGGATGTGTTCAAAATATTTGCCGTTTTGAAGAAGTGTTGCGTTCCCCAGCTTCAGGGTGTGTACTTTGGGAAGCACCACCTGCCCTCCATCCCCCTCATGATCCAGTACCAATTCGGTTGCCAGGCGAAGCTTCTCGAGGTTGACGCAATGGCGGAGTATTGAAACTATTAATGAGGATTCCCGTTTGCAGTTTATCTTGAGTGATTTTAGATTGCTGGGGAAGGTAGGTGACGGTATGTCGACGATGTTGGTGGTGGAAAGATTTGTTATGAGGTGCCAGAGCTCGAGGTGCAAATTCTCCAGTGAGTGGGGTAGTTCGGCAAAGATGTACTTGAAGATCGCATGTGGTCCTTGAGATGGGTAGTACTCGTACCCAAAGTGAAGCCTCACCGAACGGAGGGAGGACCACGGCAAAATTGGCCCATCAGTAGACGGGGCGACTTGGGCTTTTATCCCATCCATGAGGGTTTGGAAGCAAGGCGTACGTGAGAATCGCAAGCTGAGGCCCTGCAACTGTAGCTCCAATAACATGGAATGAACCTCTGGCTTGGCCCACTGGCAAAGGAGTGTCGAGGTTGAGTCGCTGCACATGCAAACGGGTGTTCCTGCGATATAGAGTATGTGCAGCTGGAGGGTCTTCGGGGCATTCGGTCCCGCATTGGCAAGCAACGAGCGGATTTTCTTGCAGGGAATGTCTTCTTCTGGTTGAAGCTCGACTCGCAATCGCGACCACCGTGGGGAGAGTGCGACACGCCATGCGTGACACACGAGGCCGATATCCAGCAGTGTCCCGATGTCACCAAACGTCATGAACGAGGGCACAGCAAAGTCGAATATTTCGTTGAGAATCTCGGTGGGAAGCTCCTGCTCTGGCTTCGTATCCTCCATCTTGTGGGGGTACCTTCAATTCGAGGATTAACGTTTTCCGAGTTGCTTTTGGCGGGTGAAAATGCGATCGATCTAGGGATTGAGCGCTACTGGAGTTGGAAAGGTGTTACGCTATTGCGGCTACGCAGAGATTCACTTGGATTGTCGGGTGTGTTCGCTCGTGGTGAAGGTTCAAGTTGCATTAGCGCCCGCGCACGTGGCCATCTTCCCAGTTCAAAGTCCGCTCCGGGGTTCCATTCCGCAGCTCTCAGGGGCGCCGGCTGATTGCGTAACATCCTTCTCTTCCTCAACCTCCACAGCGAAAGTCGGCTCCCCAGTGCGGGACTGGACACCATACCTGCCTGACTCTTCACTCAAACTCGGACAATATAGCTTGTGGAGGGCTTGTGGATGTCAGTGTCGTGTAGTATGAACATCCTTGTGGTCGCCTGGTCGTAGGAGACCTGGGATGCAACGCACCACCTCGTGCATGCACGCGACAAGAAATACCAGCGAATGTATTCCTTGCTTCGCGGATGCGACGGAGCGGGTTTGTCGGTCTCCCAAACCCGTCAACGGGGCCCTCAGAATTCTTGCTCAATTCCTCCGCATCTTTCGTCAAGGATTCTTAGAAACGTTCAACGTGCTCACGTTCGTCTTCGCTTTGATACGAGCGGCTGCCAACATTCGTTTGAGCTGACGCTTCTCTCGTGTCTATCGTCTAAACCCGTTCCGCATGGTGAGCGCTTCTCAATCCCTCCGTTCTCGCGCCGAGCCTCTGGACCTTTTTGAACTTCGCAGATCGCCCAAACTGACCCTGATTTGTTGCAGGAGATGTCGTCAGCGCTGGCCAGCCTTAATTGGCACTCAAAAAGTCTGCACCTGCTCATCGCAGCCTTCCAAGATACTCATCCCCTTCGCGAGCGGGCGCCTACAGCTTATTTCAAACGGCGCGGAGGCAATCGCACCAAAGGCCTCCCCCGCCACGGTACCCTTCTTACCCAGAAAAGGCAGGTAGATCCCTCTGTTCACGTTGGTCGCACAACGCATGGTCCTCATGTAACCATGCAGTATTACAGCTTCTGTCACCGATAAGCCGAAATCATGAGCTTTCATGGCTCGAAGGCTTCTCTGGTCACGGACTGAGCAGTCATCACCAGACTCTTGTGGCGAGAAGGGTATAAATCAGAATAGTCTACGAACCCCTGCCAACCAGAGAGTTCCATCCCTCTGACCTCTCCCGGCTGCTGTCATCGTCTTCGAACCATACACGTCGTGTTCGAGTCGAAATGATCGCCGCTAGCTTCCTCCTTCTCGCCCTCCTCGGTTCCGCCCAGGCTGGACGCAACAACTGGAACAAGCCCTGCTTGTCCGGAAGTTGCTACTACGGTGAACCACTACCTACCCTTGCTAGTTCGGGTTGGGGTTCTGATCACCTTGATAGATCTCCCCGCTCGCTCGGGTGAGATTGTCCCCTCTGGAACTCTCAAAGTTGTAAGTAACACTTACTCTCGCCCATTCATCACATTATATTAAACCCTCTCTCAGTGGGGTGCCGCAGACGCCATCGCCGACATTACCCAGGCTGCAGGATGGGAAATCCTTGACTGCAACAAGGAGAAGGCCTCTCAGGATATCCGTCTTGTCTGTACCGGAGACGAGGCGAAGTGCAACCATCTCTTCACGAGCATCGGCCCGGTTGGCAAGGTTGTCCGTCTCCCCGAATCTGTAGGTGTTCAAGCTCTCCAGATTCCATCATCATCGCTCAATGCCGCTTGTCCCTCGTAGTGTGGTCCGGCCGCTTTCGCGCACATTTCCCAATACCAAGAGCCCACCGAGGTCGACCAAACCGTTCCCGAGAGCATCGCGCGCCGTCTCCTTGCCAAGAGGGACGAGGCAGGTTCTGACCCTGCCTTGACTCAAGTCCGGGCTGTCCACATTGACACCGACTTCGCGTCTGCCGATGAATCCCAGTATGTGATATATTCTTCGCTACGCAGTAGGTGTATCTGACTTGGATCGTAGGCTTGGAGAGGTCTTTTTCACTATCCAGGCTGCCAACGTTCCTGGCGCGGATGCTGCACCTCTTCCCGACACCGACGACGAGGCGAGCTTCGCCGACACGCAGCGCACTGCCGCAGTCGACAATGAAGCCCTCCTCGCCTTGATCCAGGGCGTCGTCGACACTAATGTCGAGTCGATGACTGTCACCGATGGTGCGTCTCAGTCGTTTCTACTACTCTTCGACGCCCTGGAAGTTGATTATTCTATCAGGCGTCCAGGCTCGCGATATCACCTTCTTTGACAAGTCAACCTCCATCGGTCCTTGGTCGGTCGACAGGACGTTCAATCTCCTCGACCAGAGCTTGACTTGCCCCAATGTATCGGGGCGCCTTAAGATCGACATCGCTGCCAGTGCCACAGCCCTTGCCGGACTGGGCGTCGTTGCCCAGGGCAAGATCATCCCTCCTAAGGTCACCTACATTGGGATCTACGCTAGTGAGTACGCCTTCCTGAGTGTAAGATGCACTATCTCACAGTCGATATTAGCTTTATCCGCCGAGGTCAATGGTGCCCTCATCCTCAGTGCCGGCCTCACGGGAACCGTCGACACCGGCAAGGTGAAGCTCTGGGAACAGGGCATCCCTGGTCTCAGCTTTGCTGGGTAGGTTCAATTATTCATTCTAGCCTATGGTGGCTGCTAACACATCTGAAATCACGCAGTATCCTTACCATTGGCCCTACTGTCGGCATCTATGGTCAAGCCAGCGCAAGCATGGACGTCAACGCCGATGTGACCGTCGGCCTCAAGTACACTGTCCAGCAGGCCAAATTCTCCTTCCCTCCCAAGGAGACGGGCGGTGTCTTCGAGCTCGGTGATACCCGTACGTTACTCTGCATCCCATATCCATACATCGGCCCGACTGATCGATTCACTGCCTCCAGCCCTCAAGCTCAGCGTATCTCCCTCTGCAAAGGCGACCGGAACCGCGACTGCGCACCTCATTCCAGAGCTCAGACTCGGCGTCAACGCCCTTGGTGGTATCGCGACCGCCTCTGTATACGCCAACATCGACGCCTCTGCGACCGCCAATCTCGCGTTGGAGGCTTCTGCCATCATCAGCAACCGTCGCAGCATCGCGCCTCCCAACGCTGAGCTCGTCGCCCTTGCTGCTAGGTCTCTGGACCTCGATCCTAGGGAGGTTAGTGCCAGCTGGTCAGGATGCTTCGAGATCCTCGCCGGGCTTGAGGCTAAGGCCGGAGCTACGGCCCAGTTCTTGAACATCTTCAATGGCACGAAGGAGATCGTTCTCTTCGATAAGGATTGGCAGCTCTTCAGGGTATGTCGCAGTTCCTTCCCCGTTCGTGGCCAGTTGGACTGATCGTGAACGTTTAGAAATGCTTCGGAGGATCCACCCGCCGAAGCACATGGAACGCTCGCAGGGCCATGGATATGACCTTCATCGAGAAGCGTGCCCTCGCCTGCTCCATCGGCAGCTCACTCGCCCCCCTTTCCCTTGTCAGCGAGACTATCTCTTCTGCTAGGTGTGTACTATTGTTGCTCTACTGGCTCAAGGTTCTAATGAGGGGCTCATTTTAGCGCCAAGGCTATCTAAACCTTTGGCCTCGCCCGAGCTCTCTTGAACCCTTGGCTTCCATAGGGCTTGGACTTCGAAGAGCCACCCGAGCGCGTATTTATTACAAATCAATTATGTATACCCCCTACCTTGAACCTGATCTCTGGCTTTCTGAATGGAACGAAAGGAGTTCTGTTGCTAGTGATGGCTCAACCAAGAGCTGTTTCCCGGCTCTCCTGTGAACCGACCCCCCCTGCTCAGCGCGACTGACCGTTGTGTGAGTGTAAGGGGCTTAATTGGGATCGTAGGCGTGCAAAGGCGAGTTGGGGTGGCATTTTTGGGTCTGGGTCGACCCCTATCGACCGGCGCCTAATCTTGAATGTCTTCCCGAAGCTCACGTGATGTGCGGCTCGGCCAATTTCAGCCAATCAGTGGTTGGGTTCGGCTTCGCAAGCTCTCTCTTGAACTACGACGACCACCTCCACTAGGAGTGCACGCTATTGCCCGACTTCGACGCGCAGTCATACGACCACGAGAATAGCTTCCCCCAGGCCCAGCTCTTACGCATCATCGAACCAACCTCTTTCAAAAATCAAGTCTAGCTTGACCACGGAGCCAAGGATATCCCAATCACCCCCTGTCCCGACACCCTGGGAGAGAACCCTCGCCCTCGTCGCGTATCACTGCCCCCGATGAGCTTCTGCTGGAGCCTGGAATCCCCGGTAGATGGTGAACAGCAAGGCGCTTCCTCACCTCCCGCTGAATGGTCGGTCCAGCCTCCCTTCCCTCCAAACCGTAACCCCCTCTACGCCACATCCAAACCACCAAGCGACCCCCGTGCGAGCTACAAACATCAAATAGGGCCAAGATAGTGCTTTACACATTCATGAGTCGAACGAGGCTTTCCAGGGCTTTGCCAATACCTTCAGGTCGCATCAATTCTGCGCCCACACCGCGTCCGCGCCGCCTTGATGGTAACGATGGTTCTCCAACGGTGACGGTCCTTCTCGTTCTTTCGGACCTTCCCCGCTCGGTCACTGTGGATGTCCACTTCCTTGTTCGACGCCCACAGCATGTAAGTGAGTGATATCTATGAGAGTTACCTGCGAAATGATTGAGTTCAACGAACAGCTCGCCAGTTGCTACCACCACCATCATTTTGAATTGGCTTTCAATGTCGGCGTCCTTGCCAACGAACCAGTGTGCACCCTTGAGGTTGATCGCTATCATAGCGTGTCTGTCCCTCTGGAGACGACATATATACCTCATTCACGAGGATGGGAGATGAAAATAGCTCTCGTCTTCCCCCCTTCCACCTTCGTTCGTTCTCTTCGTGACGTGGGCGCTTAGTCCCGTCTATTTTTGCCCCTTCGTTCTTCGTTTTTGGCCCAGGAAGGTCTTATTCTTTTTTAAAACTTATTACCTTTTTGAGTATACAAGATGCTCTCTTCCACCTTCATTTTTCTATCTGTCTCAGTGGGCGCTGTCTATGGTGCAGCCAACGACTGGAGTCAGCCATGTCTTTCCGGTGTTTGCTTCTACGGTCCGTCATCTTCCTATCTCTCTCACTAATCCTCAGGTTGATGTCCGAACCTCAGATCTGCCTGCTTCTGGAAGCTCTGCATCCGGGACCTTGAAAATCGTAGGTTCATCTCCTCGCCAGAACATTAACAAGCCTTGACCATTCTCGTTTCGCAGTGGGGTTCTGAGGAGGCGATAACCGATATCACAGCCGCTGCCGGATGGGATATAATCGACTGCCAGAAGGACACCCTTTCTCAAGATATTCGTCTCGTGTGCACAGGGGACGACGCTAACTGCGCCCATCTGTACGAGTCCATTGGTGCCGTAGGCAAGATCGCTCGGTTACCGGAGCGTGTAAGGGTCCTCCTCTCCGCAGCCTAACGCAAGGCTTACGATTCGTTTCTAGTGTGGAGAGAACGCCTTTGCTCGTATCTCTCGAGCATGGGTTCCGGAAGACCAATCGATTCCGGAGAACATTGCTCGGCGGCTCGTGAAGAGGAATGGAGTCCAGCCCCAGGTCAAGGCTTTGCATATCGACACCGATTTCTCTGCGGTCGATGCGGCGAAGTGAGTATCGTCCACCGATTTTGAGACTACGCATTCTCAGCATCTATCAGAGCCGGCCCAGTGAACTTCGCGATTCAAGCCGCCAACGCCCCTGGTGCGGATGCCGCCGTAACTGCTTCCAGCAGGGCTCGAGAGAAGCGCCAGTTCGGTTTCGTGAAGAAAGCTATCAAAGGTGCCGTGCCCCATTCCAAACTGTCCAATGAATGCTCAACATCTCTCCGCTCGATTTAGCCGTGGCCTCTCTTAACACCGTTAACGTCGACCAATCTACGACCCTCCCACCAGTATCCGTCAACAAAACGTTCAACATCCTCGACGAGACGCTCTCCTGTCCACCGGTTGAAGGCCGTTTGAAGATTGATGTAAGCGTCAAGGCTGATGCCGTGGCAGCGATTGGCGTCGCTGCCGAAGGCACTATCATCCCCCCGAAGATCAGTGATTTTGCTATCACGACGAGTAAGTTCACCATCTCCAATTCTAGGACAAACTCTCTTGCGGATAAGATGGTTTTAGTAACGCGTTCTTCACTACAATTTAGCGTTGACCGCGGACCTCAATGGTGCACTTATGATGAACGGAGCTCTTAGCGGCTCCATCGACTCGGACAAGATCAATCTTTTCGAAGTTGGGATCCCTGGCCTTTCTTTCCCTGGGTAAGCTTCCTCGACGTCCTTCTCTTTGGTGTCATACTCACGTCGGCCGTTGTGATCCAGGATTCTTACAATCGGGCCTTCCTTCCGCATCGATGCTCAAGCCGGTGCCAAGTTGGACGTGAACGCAGACGTGACCGTTGGCATCAACTACAAGGTTGAGAAAGCAACGCTGGTATTCCCTCCCCAGAGTGGCCAGGACAACTCAGGTGCAGTAAAACTCAAGCATACTCGTACGTGACACCTTTACTGTCGCCCAACGGTATTCATATGACCTAACCTACCCGATATCTCCATTCTTCGACAGCATTGAAGCTCTCCGTCAGCCCCTCCGCCAACGCCACAGGCAGTGTTTCAGCACACCTCATCCCGAGCCTCAACTTGGGTATCAGCGCCCTCGGTGGGGTGGCAGACGCCACAGTGTTCCTCGAGCTCGATGCATCCGCTACCATGCAGCTCAGCCTCCAAGCTCAAGCGTCTGCAGGTGCGACTATCAACGGCCTAACAAGCTCGCGTGCAGGAACTCCTGCTCCTCGCAATATCGAAAGCGACGTCCTCGTCACCGAAGTCGTCGCTGCGCGGGACCCTAAACTTGGCTCTCCCAACCTACTCTCTGGGAGGGAATTGGACACCCGGCAAGCTGGAGCTAGCTTCGGAGGGTGCTTCTCTATCAATGCGGGTCTGGGAGTCAACGCCGGAGCGAATGCCGAGTTCTTCGGGCTATTCAATACGGAAACTAAAGTTCCTTTGTTCAACAGGGATTTCGAATTGCTAAAGGTACGCTTTCCCTCACCTCCCGTGTTCTTTCCCTGTCTTGCGGCTGACGCAACATGCAGAGGTGCTTCGGGAACCAACAACAGCGACGAGCCCTGCGGTTCAATAGGTCGCTCAGCAGTGAAGCCACGGCTCTGGGCCTGCTCTCCCGCTTGGCACATATAGAAAAGCGGGCATTGGAGTGCCCAGCGCCCGAAGCCCAAGGAGAACTGGTGCCACTCGCAGAGGGCGTCATCCCTGCAACGAGGTCAGTCCGTTCTCCCCGCTGATACCGCAACCTGCTCATCATACATCTTTAGCATTAAGGCTGTTTAGCGATTTTCAAGTTATATTCGGTCATATACCCACACCTTATTTATGGTCACCGCCACTCTTTGCTGCACCTACTGCCCAAATGTTCGTTCTATCCAGACATTATCCACTGCACGAGGCCCTGAGATGAGAAGGTTTACAGGACATATGAACGTTCAAGTCCTTTCCCAATTTCGTCCCTGTGAGGGCGGTATCACGTTCTTTGAGCTCCCCGTGATTATTTATTATCTTGGAGGGAAAGCGCGTAGCCAGACCAACTCCATGAACAGCCCATTCAGTCGAGCTTCGAACCGCTGAAACGCATGAGCACAAGTCGATCGTACTCACGTGGAGCAGCCATCATCACGGGCGCTTAATCGCCGATTCCATCGCTGGATCGCGATTCAACACCAATGCCCCTCCTTATTGGATGAACGCGTCGCTTTCTCTTTCTGCGAAAAGGGTCCTCTACTTTATGTCTCAAAGCACTAGCGTTGGGCTCAGTTGTGCAGATCTAATGCGCGCGTCTCGCGTCTAGGCCTTGAGATAGACTAGAAGACGCGCCTCGAGGCAGGTTGCGGGAAACGCCGAGCGGAGTGTCAGCCTCGTATATCGATATTTGACACCTCGTCGATCTTGATCTCCACTCTCACTGTCGATCGGGGCAACCCACCCTTCAGGCGACAAGTTTACCACTTTCCCGAAGCACAGCATTTGATGCCCCCGAGAGCAGTTCCAGGGAGGGGCGGCGGTCCTCCCGCTCGAGGCATCCCACGGGGCGCGGGTCGCGGTGCCCCCGGTGCCAGAGGCGGAGGTGCCCCTAGGGGTGCAGCCCCAGGTCGAGGGCCAGCAGCAGGAGGCCCCGCCAATACTGTCGTTCCTGGTGAGCCAGGCAGGTCTACTATCAGATTACATCGAATTTAACCGCGAGTCCCCGAGCGGTTAGCTGCTCATATTAGGACCATTGGGGTCAAGCGAGATGGAAATGTCGGTTACGGTCGCGCTGGACGCGTCATCCCAGTGCAGGTTAACGCGTTTAATGCGACCATACCCAACTCCACCATCCACCACTACGATGGTACGTCTCCACGACCGTCCTAGTTTCGAATGCTGATGTGAGCTAACTCCCGGATTTCGGAAGTTGGTACGGCGTCTGTTCTCCCTTTTATGCATTGCACGGCTCACGTCAAGGCATAGTCATAACCCCGGATAATCTCCCTGCACGGGTTAACCACCAGATCTTCCGGGCCCTCCAGTTCGATATCGCCCCAGAGATCTTCACCCCTCAAGCCGTTTACGACGGGCGCAAGAATGTATTCTCTTCCAGGAGGTTGGATCTCGGTGCCGATGACATGCAAGAGGTTTGTTTCGACATTACTATGGCGCGATTTGTATCCGATATCTCATCCATACCAGTTTGACGTATCGCTCCCACAAGATGGGGCTGCGGGACCCAATTCTAACCGCCCGCCCAAAGTCTACAAGACGAGATTAACACTAGTTGCGATGATAAATCCCGAGTGAGTACGGTGAACCATGATCTGAAGGTCTGTTCATGACCTCGGCGGCAGAGTACTGCAACGTTTCGTGAACGGCCAGCAATCACACGACGAAGAAGCCACAACCGCGATAACAGCATGTCTCTAATTATTATTATTTCATTCCCCAAGACCTGACTCGTATTCACAGGCGTGCAACGTCGCGCTCCGCATGTCTCCGTCTCTTCGTCTGACCTTTAACTCGCGATCGTTCTTCTCGCCCGCCCTTGGAAGGGGCGAACTCGATCTACAGTGTGGAATTGTGCTCTGGATGGGCCTTTTCCAGTCGTACCGCCCCGGACCTGAACGGGCTCTTGTCAACGTCGACATCGCAACAGGCATGATGTACAAATCTGGGCCGCTCATTGAACTTTGCCTAGATGTTTGTATCGACTCCCTTCGCCTTCCCCCGCGAGCCAACGTCAACAGGCACCCGAACATGCTCTCATACGAGGGCGGGCTCAGGGATGAATACCGAATCCCACTCGCGCGATTCGTCAAAGGCATACAAGTGATAGTCGAAGGAGGGGCTCGAAGGGTAATTCGCGGACTCTCTAAACAAGGCGCTCACGAGATCACGTTCGAAAACAACGGTACGCGAATGACTATAGCGCAGTATTTCCAGCAGAAGCGGGGAAGGCCTCTCCAGTACCCTAAGGTTATTTGTGCCGAGGTGGGTAGACTCATTCATAACCACAACACTGATGGTTTGGGTTGATTAAGCTCCTCCTATCGTAGGTCGGGCGCAATGTGCTGGTGCCGTTAGAGGTGTGCACTGTCCCGCCAGGGCAGATAGCTCGCAAACAGCCGCCGCCTCACAAAATGAAAGACGTCATCGACTACGCTAAAAAGAGGCCCGACGACCGCTTCACGATCATCCGTCAAGGAGTTCAGGTGCGTTCCCTACACTATGGTTGAGTGGGTTTTGACCTTGCCTTACAGCACCTCGAGTACGAACAGTCAGAGTATATCCGCTCGTTCGGCATCACTGTGGACACTGCACCTGGGCCATTGAGAGTTGAAGGGCGCCTCCTCGAGCCTCCAAAGCTGACATATGCAAAAGGCGCTTCGGTGGTCTGTCTTCGTACTTTTTTCAGTTGTGTTCCAACATCTGACCAGCCTTTAACAGAGCGTGGATCAGAGGAAGGGTGCCTGGAACATGGCCCAGAAGAAGGTTTACTCCCCTTGTCGCATAATCAAAAACTGGGCCATTGTCAACTACGAGAAGGGGAATATGTTCAACATCGAGATCGCGAAGAGGATGACCCAGGATTTGATTTCCGAGGCCCAGAACATGGGTATAACCATCCAACATGTTCAATGAATTTTAGGAAACTGACAATAGCCCTTACTAGGCATCTCGTTTGAGAATAAGCGGCCATTCGTCCGTAACCTCAACGGGAGCAGTGCCAAGATGGTGGTCGAGGTGCGAGACGTCGTCTTCGCACCTCGCATGATTATTAACCGCCCACTTTAGCAACTTTCTCTCGTCACAAGGGAGTTGTATCCGACCAAGGAGGTACGACCAGATCTCTTGGTAGTCGTCCTTCCGGATGGCGGAGACGAGCTCTACGCAGCGGTAAAACAGTATGTCCCCGTGACTCCTTCTCGCATGAGTCTCAGCTTACTTTGCGTTTTAGCTTCGGAGATATTGCTGGCGGCGTCACGACCCAATGCATCAAGTCTCGCAACTGCTCTAAAACCAACCCTCAGTTCTGGGCGAATGTCTTGCTTAAGTGAGTGATCCCTTTCAAGTTCTGCCGCGAACGTACTGATACCAAAGGGTGACTTGAAGGATCAACGTGAAACTGGGGGGTACCAATTGGATCCCCACGAGCATCCCTGGGGCCTCGAAGCTCGATGATGCTACCAATCCGACGATCATCATGGGTAAGGCTCCTCGTCCATCCTGGTCGTATTGTCTGGTGTATAAACGCTCCTTGTAGGGGCCGACGCCATACATCCAGCGCCGGGTGCCGACGGTCGCCCGTCGTTCACAGCTCTTGTTTCAAGTGTGGACAAGAATTGCGTAAGGTATGTAGCGATCAACAGCGTCCAAGAGGGAAGACTCGAGATCATCGAGGACCTCAAGAGGATGGTCATTGTGAGCAGCCAATTCCAACAGATGTTCGTAATCTCATGTTGGTTTCTGTAGCATTGTCTCAAGAAGTGGGTGGACTACCGTCAGCATAAGGAGCAGCAGCGGCTCCTCAAGCCCCGTCGCTTGATATTCTTCCGAGGTACGGCCTTAAACTGATTTCAATGACCACCCTCGGAGCTCACCCACTGCGACCTCTTCACTAGATGGGGTATCCGAGGGCCAATTTGCACAGGTACTCGATCACGAGCTGCGGCTCATCAAAGGTCAGCTGACGCTGTACTCTAATACAGTATGGAGGATGGTGACAGGGAATCTCGCTTTCAGAGGCACTTGTTGAGTTGGGCATGCAGGAGTGTAAGGTTACCTTTGTCGTCGTCGGAAAGCGTCATCATATTCGGTGAGCACACTTTCCTTCACATCCTCTCTTCTCAAAGTCACTCTCTGAGACCACCTGGCCACTGTGCGATATAGATTCAACCCCGTAAGTGACGGTGACAAAGACATGTCTGGGAACGCGTTTGCGGGGCTCGTCGTCGATAAGGGGATCGGCCACCCCGTCGAATTCGACTTCTATCTTCAAAGCCAGGGTGGGCTCCTGGGAACGAGCAGGTCATCGCACTACAACGTTCTGTACGATGTAAGTCTTTCTTCTGGGTTTGGGTCGGTTACTAATTTCCCTTGTTACTCAGGACAACAAATTCACGTACGCCTCGATCTTGCCTCGATCACTCGCTCGCTCAGACGCAGTACTGACCATCCTATGACTGCATAGTGCGGACGCCCTTCAGACCCTCGCATTCGCCTTGTGCCATGTCTATGCACGCGCAACCCGTTCGGTCTCCATCCCAGCACCTGTCTACTGTATGTCCTCACCCTCTGGCTTGTCACGCATTGTAACTTATTCTCTCTGACCCTAGATGCCGACATCGTATGCTCTCGCGCCAAGACCCACTTCGACCCTACCGGGGACGCCTTCTTCTCCGACTCCGGTACGGTTTCTAGCCAGGGAGCGGCCGCCCAGCTGGTTTTGTTTAAGGATAACTTCAAGCCGCTCTCAGCGTTTGCGCAGAATAGGATGTATTTCTCTGTGAGTTTCTACCGAGTTTCTACTTTTTTGCCTGCCGTCGTGACCTTGGCCCAATGAGCACACTTGCTTCAACTTACTGACTTGAATAACAGTGAGCGTACCCTCGAATCGACGTCGACTGAAGGACCGTTTACACACCTACTCAATCTCGCACTCTGTCCAATTCTCATCCCGGATCCAACTCCGTGCGTATCAGTTGCCCAAACCAGATCAGAATAGATGTATCAGTATCCACCTCAACCCAATTGCTCCATGTCCCGTTCACATCTCTCCCCTCGCTCGTTCATCATCTATGCCTTTATCTACATATACAATCCCTCAACCTGCCCTGGGTCAAACCAACCGTTCCTGTGTCATTCCATGTACAACATCACCTTTCTTTTCGGTTATCTGGGCCCCACTGTACGAAGGTAGCCTCTCCTCGGCTGAAATCACATCTGAACCAGTTGCTTTGTTTGAGGCTTGAAGCTACTTTACTTGAAAATTCGCCTCGCATGTTAGAATACGGCGCCACCAGGAACGATTGACAGGTACGCGCTCCTCGCCGTCCAAATTCCAACGCCCTGCACAGCCAGAGGACGGGTGGCCGGTTTTTGCACGTGAAGGGAATGATCAGGCAATGTGCTAATGGAGAGGACGTCAGTGAATTGGAATCGTTGCGTGTCGGTCGGTCGGCCAATTTGTCAGCCTGTCAGCGGGGGCCTGGTTAAGTTGTTAGGCTGCCTCATGCAGTTACGGGGCATCGCAAGGGCATCGGGTAAGGGGAACGGGGGGACAAGGGAGCCAAGGCCAGGGGTTGGGCGTGTGTGGGTGTGTTTGTGCACGCGATGATAGTGTCCGCCCGACTCGATCGCGTCGAACGCTGGTTCAGCTCGACTATACACCTTCAGTTTGGGTATGTACAACATGCCTTAACCACTCGCAGTGTGTCACAACTGCACCTTCTCTCGGGCGATTAAACTTCAGGGAGCAAGTGAAGCGGATCGGCGTGATGCGCTTGATGGCCAACCTGGAGGAGGGAGTCTCCTTCAGGATGTATATTCTAGATGCATCCGTTGGGGGTACCACAGTGTTTTCAGGGTCGGGAAGTGCGAATCATTAGCATACCACCCCCACCGCCCTCCACTCTGCTCAACGCACCTCTGTTGAAATCCCGCTTTCGGCTCTATGACAAACTTTGCTTGATATTCTTTCAACGCACCATAGGACCTGGACCGCAGTCACATGAAGGGGCGAGAGTGCTTGTTACTGTGGCTACAACAAGGAAGGGGGGCCTACCAGCAAGGTGATCCTGAACATACCGCACAGCTATACCTGATGACCATGGGGTCGTGGATAGAAGCCCATCAGAGATCGATGGCGCATTTGGCTGTCAACAGCATTGAACATAGACCTCCCCTCAAGGTAGCTGTGCCTACCGACCAACCAACAGAGGGACAATAAGGGGGAAAAGGGGAGACAGGCGACAGCGCGACACACGAACCTGACGACCCGACGGCCGGACAGCGTGACATGTGAGAGGCCGATTCCAATACAGTGACGTTCTGCTAATGGACGGGCACTTATTCTGCAGCAGTATCCCTTCCTGAGATAAATATCTCCTGACGCCGCACGCGCGTCATAGAATGAGTTTCGTGCGTGTCAGGGTCGTACAGCTATGGAACTGATGAGTCGTAGCTTGCTCTCCAGAGGCCAACTCCTGCGCTAGTCACACTCTCCGTCTCTTGTTATGATCAATACAGGTATATTCGCACAGGGCCGAAGCAGAGGAGACGTTCGGTGAAGACTGCACTATCGTTCGAAGATCGCAGAACGGTAACTGGGGCAGGGTACAGCAAGGAAGCTACGGAGTATCTCAAAACTGGCGGAAAGGTGTGGCATACGGCGGAGGGAGTAAAACGAGGGAAGGAGGGGGAGAACAGAGGCGGGATCGCTATGGCGCGGAAGCGGCGGTTTGAATAAAGATCGGAACGCGAAACGTTGAAGCTAACAAGAGGGGTTGAACCCTCATTAATGTACATATTGAGATGGGCGTTGAAGCCGATCAAGGGCGAGACCAGTCGGCGAACGCGTGTCGGTTAGGGGAGGGTATCGAGCGCCATGACCAACAATCTTGCCGAGGGGTTCACTTGAAAGTATGTCAGGATCACCACCCACTAGCCATGGCTCAACACTCACAGAGAAGTACATAGCCCGCTCAGCGTACCCAGAAAGCGGTTTGAAGTCCTCCCTGTACTTCTGCAACACAGCGTCGGGATCTTGGGATGACGCCTGGCTCGCGGTATCGGAGCGGAACGTGCCGTATTTGGACGGGTCGTAGCGGGTATGCGCACGACCACAGACGAGGTCGGCATAGTATACGGGTGCTGGAATGGATACAGAGCGTGTTGCGCGGGCATAGCTGTGGCACAGAGCGAAGGCGAGGGCTTGGAAGGCGTCGGCACTGCAAAAACATCAGATCTGCTTTTGACGATGTCATCAAGCGGAACGGTTTCAACGCTACTTACTTAAACTTGTTATCCTGGGAGGTATAATGTTTTCGATATGAGCGTTATTTGGGGTCACACAAACTGTTACACGTACGTCGTATAAGACCGAGTAGTGGGAGGACCTGCTCGTCCCCAAGAGCCCGCCTTGGCTTTGGAGGTAGAAGTCGAACTCGAGAGGGTGTCCTATGCCTCGATCAACAACGAGCCCAGCGGGGGCGTTGCCGGTGCGATCTCGATCCTTTGGATTGACAGGGTTGAATCTGAGGTTGCAGTTCTCCGTAAATATAATTGTCTGGGCATGATTCCTTGACATAACCCACCGAATGTGATGACGCTTGCCAACCACGATAAATGTGATCTGGCAGTCACCAAACCCTTTGTTCTTGAGAGCATCTAAGGTAAAGGTTTAGTCACTTTGAAATATAAAGGAGAAGACAACGTGCCTTTGATAGCTTTCAACTCTTGTGCGATGACTTGCGAGAACTGGCCTTCGGAGACTCCATCTACGGGGATAGTACTTGGTTAGGGCTCGGCATTTGCGGGCTGTCGCGAACCACTCGCCTCTGAAGAAGATCAATTTTCGCGGGGGGGCGGTGGTTTGCTCCTTGAACCTTCGAAATTCAGTATACTTGTCAAGGCATGACTGGTAGCGTGCGTGGGGATTAGATAGATCATCGAATTGATGCTTTGGCGATAGACGCACCTCGATCATGTCCTTCAAGCTCCCAATGATCTCCTGTCGACCGGCTTGAACGGCGCTTGTAGCTGTGTACTTGACATACTGCTTGTCGACGCTGGAAACCACCGCGGCGGTGGAGGGTCGGCCTTCAGCTCCAGGGGAAGGATGAGCGACGTCCGCCCCTGCTCAAAGGTGAGTGTGCAAATCGGCGATTGACAGAGATATGAGCCGCTTACCGATGATAATGGTGGGATTGGCTGGGTCGGTTAGAGAGAGAGGGAGACTTGGGAGACAATTTATGCCGTTCAGCTTGACGTTGATCCTAAAACGCGTCGTCAATTAATAGACCCACCCGAACCAAGGAATTTTGCCATACTTCAGCAGAACATTCGCCCAAAACTGGGGCTTTGCCCCCTTGCATTTGAACGAGATGAGGCACTGGGTCGCAACGCCATACTCCACATCGCCGAAGCTGGAGAATCGTCAGGAACCGATGAAGCTCAGGCGAGGTTTCAGCTACTCACTACTTGACGGCAGTCCAGATTTCGTCTCCTCCGTTCGGCAGAATAACAATGATGAGGTCGAGCTTCGCGCCGTTCTTCTTCTGATAGTCGGATGCAAGATTCAGGAGTTGCTGGAGCCGAAATTAAGTGAGTCACGACGATAACGACAGAAGGGTGACATACCTGTCCGATGTCGTCTTGTCCATTCTGGTAAGTATATGAAGGTTGATGTCCCCCGAAGGTAATCCCTGAATAGGTAGTGAAGTGAGTACCATGGCGAAGCCCTGGCCTAACTAATTGGGTCACGTACCCAAGTTCTTGGCTTCCGTTAACAGATCTTTCACCATTTGGGTACGGTTGTCGGGTATGAATCGTCCCTCGGTTTCATATATGACGACAGCCCAATGGTTGATAGACCTGCACGGCTGAAAAACCTTCTTCCGGGAAACGTTCCACGTTCCGTCTCGCGGCTTCTGCGATGAGACATTCAAATCCTGATCAGCGGGATAGTAAGGTATGGGGACTCACCACAACATCATTGTTGGCATAGGTAATAGCGGGAGCCGGGATAACACGCCCTTCTACATGCATTAGCTTGCCTGCGGGAGCAGCGCTATTCACCGAGACCCCAAAAGAGTGAATATACTCCGACTGTCCGTGCTGGAGGTACTGGATGGCATTATGTTAATTCTCGAGCCCATGAAGACAAGGGAGCACTATATAGTTACCTCAACTCCCCGGCGGATCTCATCGAAGCGTTGTTGTGGCGTCATCTTGGAAAACTTGAGGACTTCATCCATCCTCCTCGGGGGGATAGCCTTCCGAATGATCTGGCCAGGAGGGACGGTACAAAGTTCGAGGGGGATCAAGGCATTCTGCCCGATCTGGGACAGGTGAACGTTAACGCAAAGTATCTCAGTAAAGTAAGGGACCGTCACTGACCTCTACACAGACAACTGAGGGGTACTGGAGCGGCTTCCCCAGCTTTGAGTTAAAGTATTGCTCGACACTTGTTTGTTTACCGTCGTTATCGAAAAGGATCTCGGTAGCACCGTGGGGACTAAACCCACGGACAACCCGCAGTCGCTCACCGCCACCCTCAATAGTGACTCGAACACCCTTGAAGAACCGTGATAAAGTAAGGCGGGTCGCATCCTCCAGCCCCTGAGCAGGGGCAAGGAGCTTAGGATCCAGCTGCCCATGAATCCTGTATAGATCAGCAAGAACCTCGAGGCATAGTCCCATGAGCGGCCCAGCCTTGTACATGACGCCCGTCGTGATGTCGACATTCACGAAGGCCTTCTCGGGGCAAGGTCGGAACGATTGAAAGAGGCCTCTCCACAACTCGAAGCCTCCCCCAATATCCTTTCTACCCAGCTCAGGTATGAAGAACGATCGAGTGTCGCATACGAACGATAGGGCGGGCGCCTGACGAAGGGCGACGTTGCAGGCCTACGCGTGGAAGGGAGGTTTAGTTGGCCTTTGTGAGAGACTGCAGGGAGCTCACCGTGATCGCTGTGATAGCAGCACTGTCGTGCGAGTGCTTCCCGTTGACGAAGCGTTGGAGCACCCTACTCATGGCGTCAGCATTTAGGGGAAATAGTCACGAACTGAAGAAAATCCTCACTCAGGGTTTATCGTAGCGACGTGCGTCAGCTTAACCCTGTATATATTCGGGGCGCTCGTCGGGTTGGTTCCACCACTAGCCTGTGCCAAAGGCACCTGAAACTGCAGAGTGGGGAGGTGCAATCAGCCTGGGCGGGAAAATGACTTGGGGTAGCACATACTTCTTGGGTATCCTCGGAGCTCAAGAGCAATTTCGAAGCGCAGAACAGGTTGCTGCGACCGTCGTAGGCGCCCTTCGTCGCAAACACTTCCGGGGCGACTTCGGCCTGCAACGCTTTCAAAATTTGCTGATTGACGCGTGCGGGAAGCTTCCCCGGGGTGACGACTAGAGCCAGCAGATGTTACTTTAGAGAAACCAAGTACCCTGAAAGGCGACATACCGACTGAAACCCAGAATTGGAACGCTGCCTCGTCAAATATGGCCCCACCAGATACGAGCGCTCACCGTCATAGTGATGAATTGGTGCCTCGGGGATGGTAGCTGTGAAGGCATTGACTTGAATGGGTATCTTCCTGCCTGCTTGGCCATACCCCTTTTTCTCATCGCGCCTGACGCCGATAGTCTTAATGGCGGACACTAGACGCACGGAAACCCAAGGATTGCGGTGATGAATTCAAACTCGAACAATATGAGGGTAAATAAGTATATTGTGGGGATACTCACCGAGAGAAACCTGGGGTATACCAACGGCGGTCCCACCTCGGCCAGAACCAAGGGGCCCTTTATTCTGAGGCCCCTTGGTGCCTCGCTTGGGTGGCATCGTCTTTGGATTGGACAATGTGGTTTCGTTGAACAGTTATGGTAATGAGATTTGTGTGGGCAGGCGTTTGTCCGAACGTCTGTAGTGGTGGTGGGAGGAAGAGATGAATGCGGAGCCGCACGGCTTATATAGTCCAAAACTCGGCAATTGCCGAATTGTGATGACTCGAATATCATGATCATGCATGGCAACCTCCTCTGGAAAGCATGCGTCCTCAGTTGAAGGAGGGGTTCAAAGTTTCAACGCCGCATCAGAGCCACAGAATAGCAACCTGCTTCAATGGCTCTGATCGGGAATAAACCCAGACCCGCCGTCGAACCGCTTGTGGCGTTAGGCGCCAGGATAAAATAAGCGCCCGATAGTCGACCCATGGGGTTTACGCACAAGCCCTGAGTTGTAACGATCTGTCCACTTATTGAGTCGAGGATTGTATGGAACGCTCAATTGGGTGCTTGACTCTTTGGGGAGGGAGAGGGGGGAGGACACACGATCGACGATACTGTCAAAGGGGTCGGTTAGGAGAGGGATTTCGCAAGGACCATCTCCTGGGTTTTCGAATATATTCACATGATCAGCTATGTAGCTCTTGTTTGTGAAGCGTCGGGTAATCGTAGATAGCCAGGTTGGAAGCTGCGGCATCGACGGTGATATCCATTAGGTGATCATCAATGTTTCCGGTCGAGGTCGATGGCGTTGCCCGTACGGTAGATGGAGGCGACTTAGGTTATCATTTCTCGCTAGTAGCACGTTCGTGGAGCAGGTCCAAGTATTTGGCCCAGAAGTTCGGAGGGAACATTCAGGCGCATGAGCCTCCATGGCCAGTCATACATGTGCGAATCACCAGGATATGTTGGCCACTCAACGTTCGACGTCGGGTACGGGTGTAGAAAGAGGTCGCGCCGCCCTCGGAGCTCAAGTTACTCAACTTCCTGAATTGAATCTGACCCAGATCTGGCAGGCGGCAAGCGACAGCGGTGAAGATTAGCGCCCGGGACCCACGTGGCGCTGTTGATGTCATTTCAATCTCAGTCTGCGCAATGAACAATGGCGGATCATTTTCTCATCGAAGCCTCTCACCTGAACCACCACCTTCGAACCCTACACCCCCTACCCCGGCTCCGGGTCTAACGCGATGTCAGACCATGTTGGCGTCGTGCTATTGACCACCAGCCCGCTCTCCCACCTCTTGGACGGCAACCAG
Source organism: Coprinellus micaceus (assembly GCA_951394405.1). NCBI lineage: Eukaryota > Fungi > Basidiomycota > Agaricomycetes > Agaricales > Psathyrellaceae > Coprinellus > Coprinellus micaceus. The sequence continues at coordinate 2,420,359 of OX596342.1, forward strand.
GCCCCTTCTTCACTGGAAGTGGCGTCGCTTCACCACGGGATAACCACGATTACAGCAAGGATGCACGAGCTACACGCCGAGTATCAGCACCTGAAGGACCAGCTTTTGCGACACCATGCAGCTCTGGCGCCAATTCGACGCGTTCCCGCTGAAGTCCTCAACGAAATATTCAGTTTCGTGTTGCCATTCAAGCGGACCTTCGCAGAGGGGGAGAAATTGCTCACTCTAAGGCTCGTATGCCGAGCCTGGAATGCAGTCTCGTACACTCAATGGTCACGACTTCAAGTTTCCGTCAACCTCGCGAGACCGTTCTCTTCTTCCCAAGTTCGCTCATGGTTTGCCAACGGAAGGAACTCAAAGAAGGCCCTAGAGCTATACCTCCCCTCCCCCTTATACCAGAGCTGCCGATGTCGCAATCCCTCTGGGACTTGCTGGTGGGCGAACCCAAAACTTGCCGAGCTCCTGTGCGACACACGGTCGTTGGCCAGCCTAGCCCTTGGCTTCCCATCTCCGAGGTGCTTCGAGAATTTCCTAGTTGCCCTTACGCTCCACACCCCATCTGCGCGTGAAACCTGGACGTCCCTTACGTCCCTTACGCTGGGTATATGGGGCTTTACGAAGCAACCCACTCGGTACCACTCTCTCCTCAACGACGTACCGGCGGCATTGAAGACCCTACGCCTCGAGCTAGGAGGCCTTACACCAGAAGCTGCCCGCGAACCTCCCCAAATCGACATTGCTCCAACACCTTTCCGAAACCTCACCACCCTCTCCATAACCTGTTCTTGGGATTCACCCTTTGTCCTCCATGCACTCCGCCAGTGCGTCTCCGTTGAAGACCTTCATCTTAACTTCAGATCCGGGGGGCAGACCTGGACTGAAAAGGTCGGCGAAATCGTCCTTCCTCGAGTACGCACTTTGGTCCTCGACTCAATAGAGCCGTCGGTGACGTCAAAGGTCCTTACACGGCTCCGCTTTCCGTCTCTCGTGTCTTTCGAGATCTGCGACTTCCCGTTGGGCCGTGAAAGTCGACGCACACTGCGGGATGTCCTGGATAGCCTCCAACTAATGTCCTGCGGCAAACATAGTACGTTGCGCTCCCTCAAAGTGAAGGGTATGAAGGTCGAGACCGGAGCCCTTGCCGACATTCTCCTCAACCTCCCAACCCTCGAGCGCGTATTCCTTGACAATATCCCCTTTGATGTCGGGGATTTCCTGGCGGCCTGCCAAGATTCGGAGGCATCACCATCGGACGGGCCTGCGCGCGCCCACAAGACACTTTTACCCTCCCTCAAACAACTCGAGTTGCTTAACATCCGCGATGGCTTTGGCTTGGAACCTCTTCTTCAATTCTTCAAGAAGCGTAAGAGGGCAAGCAAGCAAATGGGCTCACCGGATTCACTGCGTCGCATCGTTCTGAGTACTGCAGGGTCAAGTGGGGCGTGGGGGAAGATACGAAGCAAGTGTTATATCGTTATGGAGGAACTGCGGCGGAACCACGGGGTCGTCGTGGATAGGCTTGTACCCTGGGACGATGACGACGACGACGACTAGCCATTTGGGGGAGGCGGGTCGTATTCCGCATGGGCAATAGTAACGGGACTTGTTAGTTAGGTCTAATTGGTGGGCGATGGACGTGTATTCCGGCTTTACGAGTGGTACGCCCATGCATACTTTACACCCTAGATCTTGCTCGCTCGGCACGTTCCCAACCCCAGCGGCGTGATTGATCATATCCATTCTCAACGACTTCACCAGCTTCCCCGACCTGCCCACTCGACCCGAGTTCCAGCTGAGTACCTTCTGTGCACCTTGGACCGTGTTGTCGTTCTGAGCGGCCTTCGACTATGGTGATAAGAGAGATCCTTGTGTCGGTATGATACGTAGCCTCCTCCAGGGCATGGGGTGGATTACTATTCAATTCATTGCGCAATTGGTCGTACAATATCTGGCTATCGGTGTGTCAGCATTCATGCCCTGCACGAGGACCCCCACCCTGCTACCCAGGCTCAAACTCAAACTCAGCATTACATGAGGTAAAGAGGAAGCATGCTGTTCAGGTTGCCAGCTTTTGTCCAGGAAAATCTAATAAGCACAACAACAAAAAAGATCAATCTACGTACTCTGCGAAACACTCGTCGACTAAATCAAGCCTCAATCCCAGGCACATGCACCCTCTCCACTGCACCCTCCTTTCCTTCAGGAACAACCTCGCTAACTTCCACGTCGACATTCCCCTCGATGCCCACGATGACTTGCACCCTCACCACCGCCTTGGCCCCGTCCGCGACCTTGGGTACGAGCTGCACGGCCCCGAGGAGCACCTCCTTGCTAATAACGCGGTGTTTGATCTCCTCCTCCTCTTCTTCGTAGTCCTCGTCGTCCTCATCCGCAGGAGCCTCAGATTTGATCTTCTCAATCCGAATCCCCTCCTTGACTTCCCAAATCTCAAGTGCGACGCGCTTCTCACCCGACTCGGGGAGCGAGACCGCAAGTTGAATCGTACGACGGGTGGGGAGAGCCGTCTCCTTCTGCACGACGGGGACGAACACACCACCAAGCTCCTTCCACTGCTCGTTCTGCGCCGCAGCCTCCTCCGAGATGGGGAACAGAACACCGAGCGTACGTGTCGTCGCCTGGACCTTGGGCACCTGCTCCGCCTCAGCCCCGAGGACGACGTCGTGGAGCTCCTTGTCCTCCGCCGACCCCTTTTCAGGGAGCGAGACGAGCAATGCGGCTTGAGCGGCCGCACCGCGGGCGAGGATGGTGGTAGGGTCCCCAATCCCACCGCCCTGAACGATCCCGCGGGTGAAGGGCGTCACGACCTCGTCCTCGCCGAACCCAGCAGAGACCTGGATGCGCTCGTCGAGGCCAGGGAGGGAGGCCGTGCCGCCGACGTACACGATCTCGTCGACCTCCTTGGAGTCGACACCCGCTGACGCGAGGAGGTCGACGACGCCGTTGGCGATCTCGGCGTAGATGGGCGACGCGACCATGTCGAACCGCATGCGGTTGATCGACCCCGTAAAGTCGAACCCGTCCTTCAACGACTCGACGCTGCACGTCGCAGCCCCAGGGGACGCAGAGATCGTACGTTTCGTGTGCTCGATCGCGAGGCGGAACTTGGCCTCGGCGCGCTGGTCCTGGACGGAATTGGCGGGTGCGGGCGCAACGGTCAGCGGGACCTTGTTCTTCTTCGTGAACTCGGTTGCGAAGTGCTTGACCAGGCGGTCGTCGATGGCGTTCGCGCCCGTGGGGAGACTGGAGGAGGCGAGGACGTAGGAGAGGCCCTGGCGGATGGAGAGGAGGCTGAGCGAGGTGGAGGACGACCCGACGTCGACGACGAGCTGTGTGCGGTCCGCGTTTACTTCGTCTTCGGGCGTCCAGGTGGGGTGGGTGGTCGTGGAGGCGACAGCGCCGGCCTCCTCGAGGAGCTGGATGACGGGGATCCCAGCGTTCTTCGCGGCGAGCTCGACGGCATCCCGCTGCGCTTGCGACATCCACGAGGGGATGGTGATCACCGCGGCTTCGACCTTTTGGCCCAAGAAGTCCTCGGCAGAGGTGAGCAGGGATTTGAAGAAGATGGAGGAGACTTCGGAGACGGAAAGGATGCGTTCGACGGTAGTGGGTTCTGACGCAGGCGTCCCGGGCGCGGGGGTATTGACTTTCGATGTGGGGGGCAGAGAGGCCCGGGGTGCAGGGGCAGGTGCGAGTACGGTGACCTTGTACGCGGGCTCGTCGGGGCGGTCGGGGTGTTGGATCACAGCGGCGGAGGTGAGGGGTGAAGTGGGGGGGGGGATCTCAGAGAACTTGAGGCCGAGGAGGTTGCGGAAGTTGATGATGGTGTTCTGCGAGTTTTTGACGAGCTGGGCCTTGGCTGAGGACCCGATGTAGGTCTCTTCGCCGTGGAAAGAGATGGCGGAGGCTATCTGACGCTCTCCGTCCTCGTTCGCGATACACTCGGCGGTGCCATCCTAAGATCGATCTCGGTCAGCACGCGGCGAACAGTGCAATAGAGCTGCACGCACCTTGGCCAGGACGGCTATTGAGGCATAGCTGTTTCCGAAGTTGATGCCGACGACAGAGGCAAAGGAGTGAAACTCGATGGGAGTTGAGGTGCCAGTGGCGACGGGCGTTTGGGACATCTCTCTCTTCCTCTACTTTTAGGGTCCTGTAACCGGGCGTTAGATAAAGGTGAATCGATAAGACAAGGACGTCAAAAAGGGTGGAGGAAACCTAAAGGAAGATAGAGTTTATAAGAACCTAAAGACTCACGGATTAGGATGGAAAGTAGGCGTCTAGAAGGTGGTGTAGAAGAAGGAACGAGGAGGCGATCAAGGGGCTCAAAAAATCATGATTGATCCCGTCTCTCGATCCAGTATCTCCTTCGCACGGTTAAATTAGGGGCTTCAACTCGAATCGGAACTTCGTTCAGACTTCCACATCGTCGCGTAGGAGAGGTCCTCAGCACTCGATGGGCGCCTATCATCACGGGCAGAATCTCAAACCCAACAGGAAATTCGGCTCACGACACGTGAAATGCCGCAAGCTCCTAAGCCCTGGCACACGATTGACGGTCCTTAGGGTAAGCAAGTTATTCACTTAGACGAACGACTATGAAACGATCGTGCAGACCTACCTTCGAGTTATTCCCAAGGCCTGCCACAGTCTTGGAACGCGCGAGTGGAGCCCATAGCTCCGAAAAAGAAATTGAGGTGCATCTCAAATGAGGGGGAGCGAACGACTTACCTCGTGCTTAGGCGAAACCCAGCCTCCTGGACGAATTTGCAAACACAGCGCCGAGACGGGAAGGGATGCCGAGGGTCGATTGTGCGCAAGGTTATCCAAAGGGAAGGCAAGCATGGACCAGAATGTTTCCCTTCAACCATTGTTCAACCATCCCAATACGGAACACGCTATAGCCAACACCAGTCACCTCCTCACCAACATGCACCCACATCGTCCCCCATCTAACTGAGAGTGTGGGTCCTTGAGTGCCGTTAGCTGCGCTTATGGGGTCACAGTCAGAACCAGGTCGAACGGAAAATTGACGACTTGCATTGTCCCTAGAACCAATCCGGTGTAGCGTTATCATTGGCCTTGTTTATGGCGAGCCATCGTAACATTTAATATTTCCCCCACAACTTGGGGTTTCCCCCCATAATTCAACTGGTTTCGCCCCGAATCCCCCCTTTTTGGAAGTTAGGGGAATCCGCACGAAACCCCCAACTTTGGTGGCGTCCACCACACCACGAAATTAGGGGCCGCCCAAACCACCGCAACTTTTCGGGGCCCCACATATTGAACTTAGCTGGATAACCTCAGGGACTCGTCAAAATAATATTAGCTCTGCTATAAAATATGTCCAAGTTAACGCTTCCAGTTTTGGCCTGCTCAGATAGCGTCTCCAGAAATTGAAAGACTGTGACAAGGGGTGTCGCCTAACAAATCTGACCACCCTTGACGTTGGACTCCGTAAGTAGATTTCTACTGATTTTAGGCCACAGGTATGTACTACACTTATGCTGCACTATAGATATGCAATGTCTCAACAAGCGCTTACCGCATAGCGCAGATGGCTGCTGTGTGCCCAGGCTTCACCATCACGGGCGCCTAATGACAACACTTGACTGATCTATCCATTAGACTATTTTTCCGACATACATTGGATGAGTATCAAGGATGAATGCAGGATTATCAGATCAGCCATGCATTGATACTGCGATGGTCCATGACTATGTAATAAGAGATCTCAGGCTGGAGAAGGGCAGAGCATGAGCCATGTTCTTAGCATATCACCTGCTATCTCTTGATTGGGCAGGATAAGTCATAAATTTGCATTTCCACGTCTATTGATATGCTGAGATATTCCTATCCATTCATCCCTTTGAGTTTGTGGTGAAGTCAGAAAGTTGCGGTGGTTTGGGCGGCCCCCTAATTTCGCGGTGTGGTGGACGCCGCCAAAGTTGGGGGTTTCGTGCGGATTCCCCCTAACTTCCAAAAAGGGGTGTTCGGGGCGAAAACGGTTGAATTATGGGGGGAAACCGCAAGTTGTGGGTGAAATATTAAATGTTACGATGGCGCGCCATACTTGTTAGCCTTATCCATAGACTCGAGGATGAACTCACGTTGAGTGTAGACCCAACGACGACGGAGGTGACTTCTGCGGGTTGGTGACCGAGGGAGTGCCGGGATACCGATTCCGCCTATTTCAACAACTTAACACCGGGTTCGTCTTTGGGGACTGAAGCTAGGTGAAGGGCAGGAGGCCTGGCCAAAGCCAGGAGAGCCTCGTTATCGAAGAAAGATCTGGGGTGAAGGCTCGCAGGGAGAGGCACATAAATATGCTTCGACCGACTTAACATAGAAGGGACAGAGGTCAGGGAGCAGAAGGTGGCGAGAGGAGAGGGCAAGGAGGGAGCGAGGAAGAGCAGAAGAGCAAGCGGGGGGAGGGGGGAGGGGGAGCAGGAGGAGAAGAGGAAAGGGAGGGAGGGAGGAGGAGGAAGAGGAGGAAGCAACCCAAGTCGGTGAAGGGGCCGTCAGCGAGTCCACTTGGAAGAGCTATTTTTCGTTTAGGCTGGGTATATGCGCCAGAAATTATGCTCCCAGCGTGACATGACGGAAAGGCGAGTGGAATCATCGTCAAAAAAGCTTGACCCCATTCATTACGGCCAGGGGCCGATGCTGCAAGAGCTAGCCGCAAGGAGCAAAGTATGAGTTGTTGTCAGGTCAAGTCAGGGTAGGATCGCATTCACAGGTTTCATTCACCATTTCTCGCCGGAAGGACTGCTCTATATCCCGGCCCCCTACCCTCTCTTGTTTCTCTCGACCCGAAAGCTAGGACAACCCCACAAGTACAATTTCAATGCTCCTCGTCGTGTCTGGCGTACGCGCCCAATATGAACGCACGGTCTTCACTGGGGAACATCATTGCAGGGGTGGTCAAGGTGGGGGGAGTGGGGGGAAAGGAAGAAAGGAGGGAGTGAGGAAAATGGAGCGGGGACCCAGATATATAAGGCATGCAGAACCTGTTATGGCGTGTTTGGGTTGCCAGGAACCTGCCGGAAATTCAGAGCGCAAGGCGTGACAATTTAATGTGTGTAACGCCACGTGGGATTGTGACTCTCGCGAAAATTCAGTCATACTTAGCGCTGGAGGACCTTCAAGCGTCCAACCCCGAGAGCTGGGAAGTCAAGGAGGGTACCCGGATCGAATATATTGGGTCTGGAATTCCCTCAGAAGGGGAGGATGATGGGGACAAGATCAAGAACCACGCCCTCCTTGATTAACAACGCCACCTGCGCCACAGGCGCTACGCCTCGAAGCCAGTAAGAAGTTGGAGAACGGGGTGATATGTTTTCGTGGTCATATTTCTTGGATACAACATAACCTATCGGTAGGATGCCTGTCAATGGGATACAAAGCTTCGTGTGTGCCCGAAATTGCTATTCAATCGCGCGGTGGACCCCGAACCCAAATAGTGCGTTCCTCTACGAAGTAGTCCATATTCATGCGTACCACCATACAAAAAACACCCTCGAGAGATTTGAGAGTGGCTGAGCGCTCCAGCAATATCTGGTCGATAGAAATGGGGTTTGCTGACAGTGGAGCCTGAGAATAATCGAGAACTATCTCCTGCAACCCACACCTCTCTTCTGCTCCACCGCTATCCTGTGTGCAATGCACTGCTATCTGACGGGCTTGGATGCCCGACAGAAGGGAATCCAAAATAAGCCAGTCTTGCTCAAGGCGCTGAAGTTCTAACCTAGTTAGGAAAGAAAGGCAAGAGATTGTGTTCCATAGAATTTCGGGATCCCCGGAGAGCCGCCCAAGGACCAGGGACTGGATGCGACTCCGTGGTGGTCGAGACGAGGTTAATAAATTCAAGGAGTCCAATGTCCTCTTGATGGCTAGCGTGCTGTACGTGTCCCAGCCGGGGACAATGGTTAAATGGATGAGGGAGGGTAGGTGAAGAAGTCTAAGCATTTCGTGACCGCCGTCCACTCCCCGCCGAGAGCTCAGTCTCCCTAAGCGTAAAGTATGTAACTTGGGCAACGAAATCTGCGCCACGACTTCTCCCCGAGTCCGAGAGCATTGACGATTAAAGAAGCTTAGCGAGAGTTCTTCTAGGTTGGCCGAGCGTCGGAGCATGTTCAATGCAATTCGAGGGCAATCTAAGCCACAGTTAAATGCGAGGGAAGTGAGGGTTCCGAAGGATGCCTGTGGAGCCCGAAGTGAAATTATACGGCGGAAGATTGGCGTTTCCACATCTTTAATCTCGAATGTTAATTGTTTCAGGTTCCTGGGGAGCTGGTTCAGCATCCTGCGATATCTGGAACCTTGCGGTCGGCCGGGCCATGAACCGGGGAAACTAAGGGTCAAAGATTGAAGGGAGCGCCACGATGGGGAGCGGCCTATCGCACGCAAGAGTCTGAAAAGGCACTCTGGGGACGAGAACTTCAAGCTCAACGCCATTTTCCCCCATGTGGGCCGGTCTTCAAACAGGCCACAGAATTCTGAATCCTCCCAAGGGCACCTGACACGCGACTTGTAGCACTGGCAGGGATCCAAGTTGGGCCTGTTCAAGTGGTCAAGTTCGAGGGCCTTGATTCCCTTCACAGGTTTTGCTAGCCAAGAACGGATTCTGTTGCAGGGGATCTTATCTTGATATCCGAAGCGAATGCGTGCCGTCGACAACGATAGAGAAGATACCACGACGGATGTGGCGTACCAAGTGCGACAAACTCTCGATATATTTAGGAGTGTCCGCTGGTCAGCGAAGGCGAATATTTCATGGAGAATTTCTGGAGGGACTCGTAGGGCCGGAGATAGGGCTATTCGATAGAGGCAAAGCCCTTCTTTCATATCCTTGGGCTCCGGGGCCAATTGTATGCGTTCGACTTCAGACAGAGGTTCGTTGGAGCAGAAGAGGCGGGAAGATGGGTCCATAGGCTCCGTACTCGCGAAAAGGGTTGTTTTGAGGAGCTGGGCTGCTAGAGTTGGAGGTGGTGGCGGTAGGTCACAGGGGCAGCCGGTAAGGGCGTACCTTTAATCGAACGAGCGTTATTTAAATACATGGCGCCAATTGAAGCTGAACAGAAGAAGACGCACACATATGCATATCCGCCACACTGAGTAGGTTACGCCGCCCATAATGCACCCACGACTCCCTTCTTCTATTAGAGTTCCAGTAAACACTCAAATAACATACATACCGCCCCTAGGGCTCAGCTGTATTCATCGTTTCACATCCAATTCAACAGCACTACCTATCGTCCATACGCAATCGGTTTTATTGTCCCACGCGGCGCTACTCCATACTCATGTGTACGACCACACCATGATCTCCCTTCAGAATGTCAAGCATGGCTGAATGTTCCTTCCAAATGGCGTGTATCTTGATCTTGTTCGGGACATGGGCGTATTTCAGATAGACGTGTAGTACTGGGTGATCGAGAACCCCCGGAACCCCGTCAACGCTCCCCATTCGCCCGCTGAACTTCCTCGTCTGGTAGCTCTGAACGAGCAAAAGGAAGTTCCCCAGATCGAACCATTCGTTGAGGCGCCGCACTTCGAGTTTTCGGAGAGCAGGTAGGACCCGGTTTCCGCGTGCCGTATGTACGTGGTGATTATGCAGAAGGCCGTGCACGTCAAAGCGGACGTCGTCCAGCACGAGATGATTGAGGGAGGTCGGAAGGCGTGATAATACCTCCCACAATTCTCCATTGCGAACCGCCGTCCGCTTCAACACAAGGAATTGCAACTGGGACGGTGGCGTCGAAGAGATGAGGCATAGCGCATCCAAAATGTTACGCACACTCAGCCAGACGTAGAGGTGACATATTGTCAGGCGGGTGAGAGAAGGAAGGTGAAGCAGCTGGTAAATGTGAAGGTAATCTCCTGGGCGGCTGAGGGAGAGCGTGTGGACCTTTGGTAGTGCCACTCGAGCCACACCCGCCGGAGCTTGGGTTATTCCGCACCCGGTGAGAGAGAGCTCCTCAAGCTCGACGCAGCAGTGGAGTATATTCCGGACCAGTGGCGAGTACCAATCGCATTGAATTGAAAGGGTTTTGAGGGAGTTGAACGGCGCCTTGGGGAGCTCAATCGTGGGAGACGAGCGATCGGTCCTGAAGGCTTCGAACTTGAGGTCGAGACTCTTTAAAGAGTTGGGCAAAGCGTCCAGAACGTTCCGATACCTGGTGGATTTACCGGGCCAGCACCCCGCAAAGTCGAGTTCCAGAGAATGGAGGGAGTGCCACAATGGTGTGCTACCAATACTGCCCATAAGCCGGGTAAAGCAACTCGCGGACGAGAATCGGAGACCTAATGACATGCTCTCCAATGCGGGGGTGTGCGCTAGAAGCCCAGTAAACTCTGGGCAGGTCCATATGCACGGGACAGTCGCCTTTAGGCAGTCACAAAGACATGTGTCATGAAGCTTGAGGGTCTTAATTCCCTTCACGGGCTTGGCTAGCCATGAACGGACCCTGTGGGATGGTATACCGACCCTGGACCCGAAACTAATCTCCAAGGTCGATAGGACTCGGGCAGAAATCGATGTGGACGCTGAGTACCAGGCTCGACAGACCATAGCAACGCTGAGTAGTGTCTTCTCGTCGACAAAACCGAAGATTTCGTGAAGGATCTCCGCAGGGACCCGTCGAGTTGGGGACAGCGCTAGGCGATGCAAGCGGAGGTTTTCTTCGAGAATCTGGAGCTCGGTGCGCAGAAGGGTGATCCAAGGTACCATTGCCTCGACGCCTTGACGAAGAGACGCGATTTCGATGTGCGAAGGAGGTTCGTTCGTGGAGAAGAGATGGGAATGTGAATTGGTAGCAGTCTTCTCTACGTGGACCTCTCCAGTTTGGGTGAGGGATGGCGGGGGTGGCATCGGAGGTTATGGTTGTGGTTCAAGAGAGCTCGAAGAACCCAGCAGCCACTCCGCGCTGCCACTGTTGCCGGTGTTGGGGCCGGGATCACGTGTAGAACTGGCCTGTGGCGGTTCTTCAGGACCCCCGAGGGCGAGCATCGGATCTCATTAAAAATCGCATTCTACCTTAGCGTGATCAACGGTACGTATCTTCTAAACTCCCGAGCCCATACCCCAAAACCCACCTCATGCTAAGACTCTCTCAACCTCCATTCCAAAATCGATATTGAGCATGTTGAGCATAACCGAACTCTCCTTCCAAGCGGCCTCGACCTTCGCGCCATCGACCCAGCGATGGTAGCCAAGCACTATCCGCCTCAGCCCATCCGTTTTCCTCGAGCGCTCTCCAGTATGGGCCTCTGTCCCCGTTCGATCGCTCGTGAGCTCGCGAGACTTGATGTACAGCAAGAATGACTCCAAGTCAAAGTTGTGTGGCAGGGACCGTATCTCAAGCTTCCGTAACGCGGGGAGCATCTTGCTGTATCCATCTGGTGCTCTGCCTTCGATCCTTTGGCGGTGACGTTTCAGAAAACCGGACGGGTCGAATACGACGTTTTTGAACACGAGATGCTCGAGGAAGGGAAGCACAGAGAGAGCACTCCAAAGGGAGTCAGTACTGTCCCTGACGTCGTGCAGCGCCAGGTATTGTATATGGGCCGCCGGCCGTGTGAGAGTGGGGAAGCGCAAAGCATCCATAACCTTCTTGAGGGCGTCGGTTTCACGGGTGCCATACCAGTCGGGACTGGGACTATCGACGGCGAGGCGTACGAGGGAAGGTAGATGGAGGAGTTTAAGGGTCTCCACGACACCTTGAGCGTTTGGCCCTTCCAAGCGGAAGCTACTGACTTTGGGGAGGTGGACCGGCGCCACCGTCCCGGTCCAGGTGTGTGCACAATGCCGGAAATTGATGCAAAGGTCTTCTACGTTGACGGACGCTCGAAGGACGGACAAAATGAAAGGGGAATCCCAGCGACATTCGATTGCCAGGGTGGTGAGGGCGTTGAAAGGGGCCTCTGGTAGCTCAACTGGGGGAATGGACCGGCCTTTGTCAAGGTCCCGGAATCTGAGGGTGAGGGTTTTCAAAGTGTCGGGCAAATTGTTGAGAATGGTTCGGTACTTGTTGGAACGACCGGGCCATGTGCCCGCGAACGTGAGGTCCAGATTGTGTATCGAGCGCCACGCTGGTGTATCGCCTACGCTACCCACTAGGCTTAGAAGACAAGCTGGGGACGAGAATGCGAAGCCGAAATTCGTGTCACCCAAATTGGGGCTTCCGGTAAGTATCGCGGCGAACTCTGGAGCCGCCCATGGACACTCCACAGTAGACTTGTAGCACCCACATGGGGGGCTACTAATCGCCTGCTGGAGCCTGAGGGTTTTGATCCCTTTGACCGGTTTGGCGAGCCACGAACTGACCCTACTGCAGGGAATGTCGAAGGGGAAAATAATGCGGGTTTCTGATAGGGATTTAGACGAGAGAGTTGTGGATGCTGAGTACCAGGCGCGGCACACCATCGACATCTTGAGGAGCGCCATATCGTCAAGGAAGGTGAATATTTCGATGAGAATTTCGGCAGGGAGTCGTCGGGCTGGAGACAGCGCTAACCGATACAAGCGAGGCTTCCCCTCCAGAAACTCGAGCTCGGAGCGTAATTGGGAGATCCTTGGGACCATTGACTCGACATCTTGTCGAAGCGACGCAATTTCGATTTGCGCCGGAGGTTCATTGGTACGGAAGAGGTGGGCGTATGGGTCAGCGATCGCCTCATCCACTTTGCCTTGCGTGGGTCCGAGAGGGGTAGCTCCCGGCATTGGTGTTGTGGTTGTAGTTCAAGATGGCAACGGCTCGCGAGTCAACAAATGCCCACACAACTTGAACACAGCCACACATGTGTCGGGTGCCAGTGCCACGTGCAAGAGAAAGTGACCGGCGCTTATTTAATATTACGCCACTCACTGGCCCAGCCACCACGCGATTCGAGTCGGTGGCGTCTCCACTTTGAACCTTCTTGTGCCACAACCGCGACCCCTCAAGTTCGACTCACCCAAGTCACGCTGAGCACGAACATGGCAATGGCGAAGAGCAGCCGATTTTCACATCTCTTATCCACAAACGAGCCACCATCCCACGTCGAAGTCGCCCAGCTTCGACAAGGCGTCCAGACTATGGTCCCCCAGGTGCTGCTGCTGCGGCAAGAACTCAAGACTCTTGAAGACAAGCTTCAACTATGTTACATAGTGCTGTCCCCAACTCGATGCCTTCCTCCCGAGATCCTGAACGAGATATTCGGCTGGGTCGACGAGAGAACACTCATCAGCGTATCGCTGGTCTGCCGCGCCTGGCACGCGTCGGCTACCGTACTCTCTTCGAAATCATTATCGACTACCACGATCCGTTTCAAGTCCGAGGATGGTATCCCATCCCACAAGATCCTTTCATGGCTCGCGAAACCAGTGGCGGGCACCAAAACCCTCAACATCGAACACGAGGTGTCATATCGCGAACACCCTTGCAAGTGCTTCAAATCAGCTAATCCATGTCCATGGGCCACTCCAGAATTCGTTGGTATTTTGGCCAAAAACTCCGCGTTGGCGTGGATGGTTTTGGGATTGAAGTTTTCGTCCCCAAACTGCCTTTCCCGACTCGTAGCCAGCGTTGGAGACACGCCATCGTGGAATTTGCTCGACACACTGCATCTTCACCTTTCGGGGAATTGGCCAGGCAGAGCCACCCGGTACAGAAACGCGCTCGACGGTTTACCCATTACTTTGAAGCACCTCAGCCTCAAGTTCGACTCCACCAAGGCCCGCAGGCAGCCCCCTCCAATTGAGGTTCCTGAGGCACCGTTCAACGTCCTCAAATCGCTCTCCATTGAATGTACCTGGGACTCTCCATTCGTACTTTCATTACTCCGCCCCTGCGTCGACCTCGAGGGACTTTTCATTGTTGAGAGGGCGGGCTGCCACACCTGGACGGAAAGTGTGGCTCAAGTGGCACTACCGAAGGTCCACACCCTGCACCTAAGGTGTCGCAACGACCGCGGGCCGGACAAGATCTTGTCGCTGTTACGCCTACCCGAGCTAACTTCCCTGACGGTCGACGGTGGTCCGGGCTCAAATGTTAATTGTAGCGGTTTCCTCAGGCGTTCCTTGAGCTCTCTACGCTTGCTCTCTCCGACGCCACCGTCCTCCCTCCGTACACTAGTGATTAAATCCATAAACAGTCTCAGCAGCGACGATCTGTGGGATGTTTTCTCCCACTTCCCATCCTTGCGCCACCTCGTCTTCAAGCGCGTTTACTTTGAAGGGGCGAGCTTCCTGGACGGCTATCAGACACGTACCGGGGGTGGAGCGCAGCTCCTTCCCGCCCTTCAGAAGTTCGAGCTCAGGGAACTGGACGAGAGATTTGATGTGGAGTCTTTCCTATCGTTCGCCCAAGACCACCACCGCACGACAACCAGAGCGCAAGCAAGGGAGGATTACGAAGGCAGTAGGGTACCTGGTGGCCTACAGAACATCTCCCTCCATTACGGTCTCTGGTTTAGCAACGACAAGTTTGAGGCCATTAAGAAGCGGTGTGAATCTACGGTCAGGGTTCTCGAGGATGACTTCGGTGTGATTGTGCAAATGACCCGTGTGTAATAGCATAGAGTAGAACCCGTAGTATCAACTGCTATTATTAATACCCTTCCAGTTTACAGCAGGCTGTGGGCAAGAAGGTCGTTAAATTTTATGAAACAATTCCGGGACACAGGGACGCCAAAAGAAGCGAGAGTAGGGACTAAAGACGGTCGAGGGACGGAAATTTTCGGATACGGAGAATCGAACCCTGGGCGATAATGTTCGTCACTACACCATATCCAGTGAGAGTGCTGTGCCCGCTAGCTTCCTCAGCAGAAATTCGAGTCGAAAATCATCTCCCGGTGCTTCTGAAAGTCGACCATCGTGAGTGAGACGTCACCCTGTCGCCCTCCGAACATCACGCCAGACCCCGGCGTTCAGGAATTGGACCGGGAGCCGGTAATAGGACTGAGACTGAGACCGCCGCACAGCTTATACACGCTTCGCAGTGAACCCCACATCCTCACGAACCTCATGTTACCCTTGCACATTGACTCCAAAACTACGTTTACATTTGTCCATCTTCCGTACAGTACATTTCTTCTCTGCCTTACCTCTCGTCCCCTCCCATCTACAGGAACTCGATACCGCTGCAGATCTAAACCCTCTCAAACACGTATAGGTACGCCAGCCTCTTCAAATCCTTCACACTTTCCTTGTCCGCCTTCACGACCTTCTCATCGTTAAATAGCACCCACCCCTCATCCGCCCCCTCCCCAGGATTAACCCTGATGTGCGCGACATAGTGCCCTGAGTGTACTGAAGGTCCCTTATGCGAGATGAACGCCTTGAGACGATACTTGACAGGGGCGTCCTTCGTTCCTGGGAGGGGCGCGGCAGCGGCGAGGGTAGAAGCAGAAGCTGCCGGCGCGTCCTCGCCCATGTCGTCGGGATGGGAGAAGAGCCATTCGACTGCGCGGGCTGCGTCGTTGGACTGCGGAAGGAGTCAGAAAGGTTTCGTGAGTCGGACTGGGAACGAAAGTGGAAGAGTGAACGAAGAACATACAGTTTCCCTCAACGCCTTCTTGGCTTGCGCACTCGTGAAGCCCATTTCTATCAACATCGAAACCTGCTCCGCCGGGGGCTCAGCCCCTCCCCCACCCGACTTGTTCACGACAATGGGATCGTCAATATCTAGAATTACGCACGCCTTCATCAGCAGCGAACTAGATTTCCCAATAACAGTAACACGCACCAGGATCGTCCATATGCTCAAACAACCAGTCCATCGCCGCCCCCGCATCGCCGTTGTTCCCAGTGGCAAGCAACGCCTTCTGGCACCTAATCAGCGGGAATCCCATCGTCTGCAACTGCCCTAGTGCAGCTTCGTCGAACTCCGGCAGTGCTCCACCAGATCCACCAGCGGAATCCTCGGGGAGTGGGTCTTCTCCGTCTTTGAGTCCGGTACCCAGATGCTGCGCGGAGAACTCGAGGGTGTCGTTGGAAGGCAGGATGATGGGGATGTCGAGCTTAGCGGGAACCCAATTGACGAGCTGGAATTTCTTGGCGTGGACGACAAGGACTTCGGGGAACGACGCGAATTTTGTTTGCCTGTTAAACGGAGTCAGTCTTCCAGAACGTAGCTACACGAAGAACGAAGGTTAAACTGACTTGATCGCAACGACATTCTTTGCACATGAAGGACACTGATACTCGAGTGCCTCGGCGCCGAGGAGACCGTCGATGCAGCTAGTGAGCTGAACATCCTCATATTCCGTCTTCTTCTCGCCCTCATCCTTTTTCTTATCACCGTCGACGTTCATAGAATCCGCATCATCGGCGGCCTTCTTGACAGTGGCAGGCACAGCGACGCTAACGACGTCCTGCTCGTCGGTCCTATACCTCACCTTCTTGCAGTCGTCGCATTGCAATCTCTGTTCAAGAGCGTAACTGAACACCTTCGTCGGGTCTACGTACACCCATCAGCCGGCGTGTCTTTGAAACGAGGCATAAGGAGCATACCTTCCAACCTGATCGCGCCCACACCCTGCCCCTCAACCCTCTTCTTCTCCCTCCTCACAACACTGACAAGCCACCCCAAAAACTCCTCCGAATCTTGCTGCCTCATCGTCGCAAACTCCTCGTGCCCCTTCCCCACCAACCTCTTGAACCCCATCGGCCTCACACCCCTCTGGAACACCGGGGTCGGGCTCTCATGCTGCAACCGCGTCTCCTCGCTCGACCTCACTGGGGCATCCTCCGGATGCGAGTACCGCCCACTCAACAACCCATCAGCGACTTTCACGAGTTGGCATTCGACGCAATCGGCCGGGAGCAGGCTGTCACATGCGTCGGCGTGAGGCAAGTTGTCGGTGGATCCGGTGTAGGCGGAGAAGTAACGTTGTTTGAAGGAGGGGAGGGTGAAGACGGTTTGGAGGACGCTAGCCATGTAGCAGCTGTTCCCAAGGTTGGCGAGCCCGGTGAGCCCGGGGCCGAATACGGGCTCAAGAGCCTGCCCGTCCTCGGAGAGGAGGGAGAAGTCGTAGCGCAGGTTTTGTTCGATTTGCTAGATGAGAGGGGGGGAGTTCGTGAGAGGTAGAGTGGAGGAAGATCAGGAAGAGACGCGTACCAACTCGGTCATGCTCTTCTCGGTCTTCTTCAAGGAACCGACGTTGATTCCAAAAGCGGCGAGGTGGGACTTGAGCTCGGGGTCCTGCTTGGCGTCGTTACATGAGTAGCAATATATGTCTGCTCAGAAGTTCAGCATCCAGATACAAGGGGAATGAAGAGGGAGACTGCATACCTGCCTCTCCTTCTGCCGTGATCGTCCCCAACTTAACGCAAACCGGATGCCCCGTCTCCTCAAAGTGCTGCATCCCATGTCCATTTCCCCCAGGAACGCCTCCATACTGCTTCCTCCCACATCCAAGCGATCCGCACGTAAGGCAAAGCCACAAATTCTCCTTGAGGTCGCAGGACTTGCAGTGCGCAAGCCCAGATGCGGCAATCGGAGCCGATTCGAACTGTTCGAGGCAGAGTGTGTGTTCGCAGGCTGTGATGTCCTCCTCCCAAGCCTTGACTTCAGACTGACGAGCGGAGGAAAGCGAGGTCATCACCTCGCTTACTAGGTTCTTGATCTACGCAGTACCCTCTGAGCTACATCACCCAGATAGAGGAAACTGAACCTAACGCACCTGCGGCTGAGCATCTACAACATCCTGCCCAATCTCCTTGCCCTGGCTCGGATCACACGACCAACACTTGATCTTCGTAACCGTGTCGTACTTATCCTCGTCCCTCTCCTCCAAGATTGCGAGTTTCGTCATCTTCGCTGGCGGTTCCTCCCCATCACCCCGACTAGGGCTCTTGCTGGCTGGTTTTGCGGTGCGTTTGACGTTGAGTGTGAAGTTGTGACTAGTCTTCCGGATGTGGGTTTGGGCGTGGTGCCTATCGGAAGAGAGGCACCCGCCATTGAAGCAGGTGAGGCAGACTTCGATGCCGGATGGGGAGTCCTATAGCCGTTGGAAGTGGGGAGTTCGGTTCAGGTTACGGCGATTGGGTAAGGATGGGCGGGGAAGAGAAGGACCAGGGTATACCGTATGAGCATCCGTCTCACGCTCAAGGGTAGCAAGGCGCACCTGATCATCGAAGCACTGTGTACATTCCTCCCGATGGACAGATTGCGACAGCCTTGGAGGCTGGAGGCGGGTGAGGTTGGGTATGTGCGTGCAAGCCATAGCCCTCGTGACGTTTCTCCAGCTCTATGTTCCTCTTCAATTTGAAAATCGCGTATATCCCCTTGAAATCGAACGGGATACTGGGATGATGATGGTCAAGATGAAGGGACTGATGACGCGCCTCGCGCACAGACCGCGATTGATTGGGCGCTTAGATTGAGCATGTGACTTCAGATAATCGAAGTGCAGCCAGCGCGCGGCGTGAATACTAGATAGTCTCCTCTTGAAACCATTCCACCACCCAAGCCACAGTTGGTATGGCTGGGGAGAATCCTGGATCATACACAGTTTAGACTACCGATTCATGCCAGTGAAACTAGTACATATACAGTCGCCCTACCGCCCGTCATCGAGGGGCCTAAGCGGGTACGGATGCGGGATCGTCACAGTGTCCAAGAAGTTATCTTCATACAACCCCTTATTGAACTTCTCTCTCAACCGGTCTAGCATGGAGGGCATACGCCAACCTCCCAATGCCTTGCAATGACGCCGGATACCTTTCCTCCATACCTTGCAACCATGGAGGCAATACCAACCACACTAAGATGCATAAATGGGCGTTGGTAAGAGCTTTGTTTGAACACTGGCTACAGGACTCACGTCTTTGTGGACCCTGGCGTATATCCACTCAACGCCTTGATAATCGCGGGAGTAGAAATGATTAGACCACCACCAGTCAACGTCGCTGGCATCGTAACCGTCGCGTGCTGAGATAGCGTCCGGTACAAAGTTGCAGAGCCTTCGAGCAAAGAGAGTTCTCGTATCGCTGTCGCTAAGTCGAGTGGAGAGCGTGCCTTGGGAGCCTCTGTCTGCCTCGAAGTGAGCACTATCATGTGTCCCAAAGCCCAGAAGACTTACGTTTTATGACTTGGTACATGCGGTCATCGACGAAATTCTTGAGTATCCTCTTGGTATCCCCCATTCCTTCTACGGAATATAGCAAATCACGTAGGGCTGCACTGCGAGTCTTATCACTGAGGCAGTCACTAAGGGACTGATGGTAGAAGGTTAAGGATGGGGCGCGCCCGTCTTGGTCCGGGTCAAGTTTGATGAGGGAAGTCAGATCCCCCAGCAGGTGGTCCATTTCCCCTGGCGAGGATTCGAGTAATCCTCCGATAAGCCATCCATCCTGGAGAGCCGTGTGTTGCTTTATCGCCTCCATGGTTAGTAACCACTTGACTGCGAGTGGGGGATTGGGGCTGGTTTCAATTATACGGCGGTACAGCAGATCCAGCGGAGAAAAGGCTTCAGAAGTGCCGAGCGTCTTCCACTCTAGAACACTCCGAAGCTGCTCTGTGGGGGATCTCTTTCCATCCCGGACAAACCGAATGACAGTCGCGGCGTATATGAACTGGCCAGACGCCCGCTTGACGAGAGTGTCGATGTCCTCCTGCGACGGCCAGATCTCGGGCAGGCTGAAGCGTCGTCTGATCTCACCGAACGCTGCTACGAGGAATAAAGCAATGTCGGCATCGGGGTCATACTTCTCGTCGAGGAACAGGGAGAGGGCGGCTTCGGAGGATGTGGAGATGGCATGACGAATGGCTGGCTCTGGTCTGCTCACGATGATGATGCGGAAGGGGAATGCTGGATCCCTGGAGGCCCTCATTAGAATTGAGACAATCTCCCGATGGCTTTCTTCCTTCGATCTGCGCCGCCAGTGGCCTCCCTCTGCCACATAATCCAGACCAGGGCCGCATTCGTCCAAGCCGTCGATGACGATGACTTTGGGCCACGAGCTACGATCCACTCCAGGGGGGAGGGTGCGGAGAGGTCCCAGGATAAGAATCTCAATTTGCTCCCTCAAACGCTTCTCGAAAACCGACGGCGAGTCCGCAATAGCAGAGAGGATCCTCTCTCTGATCCCGGGGATATTTCTCTGCTGGGCGAGGTGGTACGCCAATGTCGGTATGACGCAACGCTTCGAACGGCGATCTGGTGGTCCGGAGAATGCCGAGAAGAAGAAGCTCCCGGCGAGCCAGCCCTTCTCCTGGCAAGCATCGGCGACAGAGCCAGCAATGGCGGTCTTCCCCGACCCTGCAGGCCCCGAGAGCCACATGACACATGTCGGTTTCTCGTCCTGGTCGCCGTACCCGATCCAACTCATTATTTGCCCTTGGATTGCTGTCCGCGTTTCTGGGTGACATTTGGGTGCGTCCAGGCCACCACGTTCGTAGGAGTCGTGGGCTGCCCCTTCAGAGATGTACTCCTTCAATTCCACCACTGACGGCAGTCCATTCGCATCAACGACGGCGATGTAAATCCAGGAGAAGAGACATACGTATACGACGGGGGCTTAGGTCTCTCGGGGATGCAGGATGAATGTTCGTGATGTTCGTGATGCTGTGGTCGCTGTAGTCTCCTTCGACGCTGGTGATGTGGGCGCTCTGGGCCACGATGGCCTGTGGGGGAGTGAAGAGTTCGGAAGAGGTCGCCTCCATGCTATGCCTGGACGGTCGAGTTGCCATGGAACACTGCGAGTCGTACAGCAAGGGAGACATGCAACTGGGGTGGCGGGGCAAGGGGGAGAAAGAATGGCCAGCGTGTCTTTGAAGGTGGAAGCTCAAGTGAAAGGTGTGAACGCCTCACCACAGCCCCGCCCGTTGACCTTCAGTTCGGAACCACCGGGCACTGGGTATGCGTGGGGAGAAGTTGCTTGATGTGGGAGAATATGGCTCGGGGAGGGTCGCGGTTAGGCTTCCAAGGTTTAGAGGTACTTAAGAAGTCGCCGGGTCGAACCTCGTCCTGTGGTCCGGGTGAGCCTGACACCCGACCGACGACGCAAGAATCAAGATAAGCGCCAGGGCGATTCGCCTGCATCCACGTGGCGTACGTGATTTTCGCTGTGGTGGTGGTGGTGGTGTATACGGCACTAGGTCCCTACTTTTTAGATCTCTTGAATCTTGATGTCACTATGCTTGAACCGTAACCACCACACCAAAGCCGGGAGCTCCTCCACTCGAAACCACGCGAGGCACAGAAATGGAGGACACATCTGCCGACCCGTATACCCACCTCTTCTGCACCAATGCCCTTCCCGCCCAAATCGAAGTTGCGTCGCTTCGACAAGGTGTTGAGACAATGGTTCCAAGAATCTCTCAATTACGCTCCGAGCTCGAGTTCCTGGAAGAGAGGCTTCGTTTGTATCGGCTTGCACTTTCACCAACACGAAGACTCCCGGTCGAGATCCTCAGCGAAATATTCACCTTCGTTGACGACGAGGCGCTCCTCGAGATGTCGATGGTATGCCGCGCCTGGTATTCAGCATCCGCAGCGCTCTCGTACAAACGCCTAACCGAGACCCGCATATATTTCTACTCCGACATTCCCTGCAACATGGTCGGTTCGTGGCTTGCCAAACCGGTCAAAGGTGTCAAAACCCTCAAGCTTGAGCACAAGACAACTAACTCTCCGTGTGGGTGCCACAAGTCCACAGTGAAGTGCCCATGGGTGGCTCCAGAGTTCGTCGCGTTATTAAAGGGTACCTCCAAGCTGGAAAACATGGATCTGGGATTCGTCTTCTCGTCCCCACGTTGCCTGCTCAGCTTGGCCGGCAGTGTAGGCGATTTAGTGGCCTAGGGAGGGAACCGAACCCAGGGCTGGGACTATGCAGTTTCGCCCTTGCGAAGGGGCTCATCAGAGGGCTTAACCGCTACCCTAACTGCCGCTGGAATGACATCCATGCTCCCTAACTTTGGGTGACTGTGGGGGAGTGTGATCACATTGTTGTGATTGCCGGTGATTCCGGGACCCCGAACAGGGAATCACCACAACCACCACCATCGTTTTTTCAAAATTGACCTAAACACCCTCTACACCTCCTCAGAGTGCACCTTCTGAAAGGCCCAACGTCGAAAGAGCATCCATGGCCCACAGCCAAACTCTCAGCCCAACATGTCGACCCCACCCGCAAATTTTGTCGGGGACATGGAGAGGTGGACCTGTGATTCGCTCTGTTCGGCTTGGCTCTCAGGAAGAGCATCCGGAGGAAGTTGGAACACCTTATACCTCACCCAATTGGCACCACATACAGTACCCGCCGAGGCCAACTACTAGCTAGGGGACGGTCACCTACTCGCGCTTGAACCATGCAGTCCTGTGCGTCTTCATGTGGGCTTCACCGATCGCTGACCACCCTCGCTCTGGTTGATGAGCTTCAGGTTCAGACTCACGCCCTTTCTTCGTCGCGATGAGACTGGCGAACACGACAAGGCTACCCACCCTCCTCTGCATCCCCCTCGCTCCCCTCTTTCCACCGGCCGTGTACGCGCGTACTGGCTTAAGAAGCCTCCCCTGCTGACGTACTACGGCCGTGAGATCGGAGAAGCTGGGGCTCATTCATGGAGTCTCAATACCTGTCGTGGAGGTTTGATCTTCGCCCAAAGGAAGGACAGTGATGGTCTTCCCCGATTTTTCTCGCCTCCTGCCTGAGAATACATCACTGGACGGCCTGAAAAACGTGCGTCTGCTCGGTGGTGTATTGTAGGGTAGGAGCTGGGTAATCGTAGTATCATATGCATGTACTGCGATAGCTACCCAGACCCCGGCGTTCAGGAATTGGACCAAAAGCCGGTAATAAGACTAAGACTAAGACTAAGGTCGGTGATTGATGGGGGGTACAGCCTGAAACGGTAGAAGGCGCCACTGCCGAGCATCCGCTTCACGGGGACTTGCCCTCTGAGAGCGAAGCCGACTGTCTGCGAATCCATGTATGGACGCGACTTTTTGCACGGATAGTCTGTGTGCGAACGAATTCCCGCCACTATGATTCAGTCGGCTATCTCCGAAGATAGAGCCGAAACAATGCATAGTACGTCATCATGGCACTCGCTTCGCACCCTAGACCTGACCCTCGCGGGGAACTGGCCTGGTCGTTCCACCAAATACCGGACTATTCTCAACAACTTGCCGAACGGGTTGAAATACCTTTCTCTCAGGTTCAGAGACCTTGAAAGAGGCCGGTCCATTGCCTCGATCGAAATCCCAACCACCCCGTTCAACACCCTCACCACTCTTACACTTGACTGCCGCTGGAATTCCCCGTTCATCTTATCGGTGATTCGGGCATCTCCCAACATAGAAGGCCTCTCCCTCAATCTCTGGAATTATCGGCACACCTGGACCGACGCCGTGGAACCCATTTCCCTACCCAAAGTGCACACCCTCCGCTTGAATTATCCGGATCCTGGTGGCGTGGGGGAGACAATCAAGCTCTTCCGCCTACCCGCCCTCGAACATCTCACCATCGACGGCCCTGGTGGTGGGTGTGGTCGTCCACAGGGTCTCAGGATGACATTGGCCGCTCTGCGTTTACTCCCTCCGACACAGCCCTTACGTCGTATTCGGTCGTTGAATTTGAGGAGAGTCCGGGAAAACACGCAGACTCTATGGAGCATATTCTCTGTGTTTCCCTTCCTCGAGCATCTCGTCCTCGAGGCAGTCGAATTTCACTCGGCCGAGCTTTTGAAGCAACATGCAGATGGAGGAGCGCCTGGAGGGCAGTTCCAGCTTCTCCCCGCGTTACGGAAGCTCGAAATGCGGTGTTTATCGGATACCTTTGACTTGGGGTCGTTTCTATTGTTCATCAAGACTCGCCAGACAGCAATGACCCATCGAATCGGGACCGGTGATGTTGGCGAACGACCAGGCGAGCCGAGTGGGTTGCGGCAGATAGCTCTGAGATACAATTCGTGGCTCAATGGCAACCGTGTCGCAATGCTCGATGCGTTTTGGAAGGAGAGCTCGGCGATGCTCAACACGCTCAAAGACGATTTTGGTTTGACGGTGGTCATATCGAGAGAGTAGCATGGGGAGGACCCTGGACTGTGGAATTCAGAGTTTAGAGTGTGTGCATTACCAACTAGCTACACGTAGGTACTAAGGTAGAATGCGATTCTCAGTGTTGGGACGAGACATGTGACTTGATCTTATCAAAGTTGACCCGTCCCGAAAATCGCCAATCCATCGCTTCTTGAAGTCCTTCCAACATCTAGAAGCCATCACCAACATCCCCAGGACCCTCTATTCCTGGTCTCGGGGTCGATACGATATCCCAGACCAGAGACCACTGCATTGTCAGTAGCTATGCCCCAAGTCGACTCGACCCACGACATCCCTTCCGAAATCTTGGCGGCGATCTTTGTCTCCGCGGTCGAGCTATCGTCCTCTTTCCATCCGGCTGTCGTGATATCCCACGTCTGCCGACTCTGGCGCGAAATCATCCTCTCCACGCCCACCGCCTGGACATATCTCAACTTCCGCGGACCGGCCTGGAACTCTCAATGCGCCGAAGCCCTGCTATCTCGCTCGGGAAGCAGCGGTGGCCTGACTATCAGCAACATTGACGCAGTTTCGACACCCGTTCCAATTGATGAGTTCCTGGCCAGTGCGTCTATGTATTTCATGGGGGCCAGCACGGAACTGGGGCTCGCCTGCAGGGAATACGGTGGAAGGAGAGAAATGTCGAGTGCATGAAGGGCGGGGGCGTCAAGCCGGCTCATCAGCTGTGCAGCATCGTTGAAGAACCGAACGTGGAATATCCAGCGGAGGGTATCCAGGTGGGTAAGCAGAACTTGGGCGTTGGATGCCTGAGCTGTCGCCTGGCCTGGGGATTGGTATGACACCGGGTAGGGGTTCGTCGCGACGAGGCTCAGTTCCTCGAGTTGTGTCGTAACGCGAAGGACCTCGCACAACTCGACCACGTACGGCGCGAAGGGGGGCACCGGGCTGTCTGGGTAGGTGATCTCCAGTGTGGTTAAATTGGGGAAGAAGTAGAAGGGTAAGAGGTCGAACGGGATATTCTCAATGCTCATGTGCTTGATTTTACACCAGCCGGGCACGGCACGGGGCTTCAGGTTGGGCTGGCTCGAGGCGGATGTGCGGCGACTCTGGGGGTATGGTGGAGTACTCAGGGAGAGCGATTGGAGAACTGGATATTGCATACCGCCGTGGAGGTCAAAAAGGATGTTGTGCATCGACCTGTAGTCTACCGTGTGTATCTCGAGGGCCTTCATCCGCGTGCTTACGCAGTCCTGATAGAAGAACGCCCCATCCCTCTGTCCAATAAATTCGGCGCCTCTCAACCTTAGTCCCCCGCTTCCCTTCCCCATTCCTGAGTCTTACCCTCAAGTTACGACACTCTCCCTCGAATGGTCACCCCTCGTCGAATCGTCCTCAGAGCTCCTGCGCTCGTTTTCCTTCCCCAACCTCACCTCCCTGCACCTCAGCATGAACACTACATCGAATCCTTCGGATTCTCCTCTCCTGTCGAATTCCTCGGATACCCAACTCGTTTGTGGACCCTTTCCGCGACTGGAGGTTCTATTCAAAGACCCACACTTTCCCTTGCTTGAGCAGCTGACGCTTTCGGGATTTGACGTGGATGGTTAGACAAATTTGAATGAAGAAGTACTCAGGTGGATGCCTGCGCTTCAGAAGACGGAGCTTGCGGGGTGCACGCCGTTTGCGGGGGGCGTTGTGGAGGGAAGTTTGAGAGTGGCGTGTAAATACTAAGTTGACTATGTATCTGGTAGCTGTGTCCATGCACGAGAGTGCGTAATATAAATGAGACCCGCGGCACAAACACCCACCATATGTTTCGCCAATCAGGAGCGACATCGACGGCGACGAACAACTTGGATATGCGGAGGATAAGCGTCCAATTGAGGCGGGCTCAAAGGGGAAGCAGCCGTAAGCCTTAGCCATACGATGAGAAACCCAGGAATGCCTCTTGGTACCATCGGTTGTACGTTTTGGCTAAGAACCGTCTCCTTGTTGTAATGGGTAGGAAGAATAAACCTTGTAGTGGCAGAGGTGGGAATCATATAAGGGGACAATCGAATCGAACCGAAAGGGGGATGGCGTGAAAAGAACAGTTGTAGAAGGAGGCCAGCTCGGGCGAAGATGAGAGAGAGGGACAATTGGATAGAACGAGGTCAAAACGGGGGATCAATATCCGAAGTGAACATACGGAACCCAGACCAGAAGAGACTCTTCAAGGTCGTCGGGTGCGCCTCGCTTTTTCCGAGCGGCATCGAGCCGTTCTCTCAGCTGCCAAGTCGCACGATGAAGGGCGTGTGCAGAAAGAGACCCATCGAAACGAGGCCCACTGCCCTCCTCCATGTGGTCAAAAAGGTAGCTGTAGAAATCATGTGCAACGTCGACGGCGTGTATATCACTAATCTCCCACATCGTACCGACCACCCGCCGATAGCCTGCTGCAAGCATTCCAGCCGCGAGATGCACTGCTTCGTTGTTGAGCGTCTCCTCCCCTGCACTGGTCTCGCATGCAGATAGGAATGCGAGGTCGGCGCCCTTCAAATTCTTCTGCATGATGGCACCGAGCTCCACCGCACCGCTCTCAAGGCTCAACTTGCTCTTGAGCGGTTTGGCGGCATTCTGGATGCCGTGGCATGCAAAATGGACACTGCTGTACTCTTCCATGTACCTGAGACAGCCGGCGACAGACAGCTCGGAGCCCTCTGCCTTCCGCACCCTAACCCCCCGCTCAGCAGCAAGCTGATGGACTGAGTTGACCTCCTTCGTCGTCCCATAAATTCGCGAATATCCATGAACGTTCGGCTGGTTCGTCAAGAACAACCCAGATACCTCCTCGTCGGCTTTTCGGTCGTCCCTGACTCGCTCAAGGAGAGAGGAAATCGACGGTGTGTACGAGGAGGCGACGTAGTCAAGGACGCACTCAGATACAGCGTCGCTGTATACTCCTGCAGCATGGAGTGGCAGGAAAGAGAGAACGCCCGTGGCGCACCACCAGATCCTGGGTGGAATGCTGCCGCTTGGATCATCCGCCTTCTATTAGAAGTAATGTCAACCCCCGGGTCTGTTGCATCGTACAGGCAACTCACAGGGATAGCGAGCGCATCGAGGATAGGTTTCACCGCCTCGGTCCAGATGGCCTTTAAAACATCAACGATATTCCGGTCTTTGACCCTATAACGCCGAATCGACCTGTCAACAATCGTGCCTTCTCCCTCATCGTACTCCTCGTGATGCACCCCTTGGCTCCGAGATCTTGAAGCACCGAGACTCTTGTCCAGTATGTCCGAGTATGCCATCGCCTTTAAGACGGTGAGGTCAGGCAGAGGGATGTGTAGGGGCTCTCCCAAACCCGCAACAAGGGCAATTGCATCGCATCGCATTTCGTGAGCAGTGATGATAACAATATTCCCGGAAGATGGGAGCTGTTCGACCAAGGCGGAGCACGGGATTGGTTTAAGGAAGGACTCAAATCCAGTAATAGCCCTAGCCTTGACAAGGAGTTCTTCCCACCGCCTGGCGAGTCTTGCATGTGCACGCGCTTCGTTATCGAGGGAGCGCTTCTTATTGTCTGGCATCCGATATTTCGTAATCCTTCTCGTCGATCCTGCCGCCTCCAACTTCCTCGAAATGTCTGCAATTTCTGTCGCAAGGTCGGGGTCGTGTTCTCGTAGCGTGTCCAGCGGTGTCCGGAGACTGTTGAGTTGGCTCCAGATGAGACAACGGCCTTGCTCCAGCCATTCCACAGCTTTATCAGGGCGGCCGAAGGAACAAGCAACGGCTGCGGCTTCAATGGGTATTTCAGACAAGCTACGGATGTGAGAGTAGCGCTGAGCCACTGTCTGCTCCAAGCCAACCATCAAAGCCACCATGTCTATTGCAGCGTCGAATGCAGCAATGACCTTTGTTGCCTCGACGGAATGTCGGGCCAACTGAATGGCAGATTCGAATCGTTCTTTCGGGGAGCGGAACGGAGACGTAAGTGCAGCCTCGTAGTTGCTGACCATTGACGTACGTGCCAGATCGTCGGCACTTCCTGCATGGCCGTACCAACAATGGAAAAATGCCGCTAGATGCGCTCTATAGGTGGATTTCTTCCTGTCGTGCCAGTCAGGCACAAGCTTGACGGCCTTTTCCTGTACTCTAAGCGCTTCCTCGATGTCGCAGAGGT
Organism: Coprinellus micaceus; assembly: GCA_951394405.1. NCBI lineage: Eukaryota > Fungi > Basidiomycota > Agaricomycetes > Agaricales > Psathyrellaceae > Coprinellus > Coprinellus micaceus. Next base: position 2,448,533 of record OX596342.1, read on the forward strand.
CTCTCGAATGGTGGAATCTGGCATGAAGACCAGCGGCTAGACCGTCGAGTCGGTGAGCGAGATCGGGATCCCTTTCGGGAGTGAGGTCGATCGCCTTCCGTACCAAGTCAACCGCTTCGACGAGGTAATCGAGAACCAACCCACTAGCGAGGGCGGGGGTCTCAGCCTTTCTTGGTGCATCCTCGGGTAGAGGGGTAGGCAGGCACCCAGATTCACTGTGTGTTGCTTTATTGTGGGCCCTGCTTGTCAGGCTGGCGGCCAGGGAGCATAAAGCTATCGGTAAATCCTCACAGTTGTCGGGGATGAGATCAATCGCGGTTCTCCCCAGGGAGATAGCCCTATCGATGTCGTCCATGTCACCGGACTCATCGAAACGACTCTCGAGCATATCCGAAAGGCGTATAAGATCTTGGCTGACGATTCTGATATCGTCTTGATGATGAGAGCGCTGTACCAGTGTATCTTGCATTGAGATAGCCTCTGTTATGTCACGGCGATCGCGAGTATGTTCGAAGCGGGCACCGAATGCTGACGCCAGGCTACGAAGCCAGGCAGCTGCACACGGGTGCGCGATTTCATTTGGATCAGTGGTGACGATCCCCTGAAGGATGTGTATCGCCTCGTCAAGGTCGCTACGATCCTGCGTGACCTCGAACTTGTCACGGAAGCAAGAAGCGATACTGTGTACCGTGCAACTCTGCCCATCTTCGTGCTTACCCGAGTGACAACCAAGGCGATTCTCCGCATTGGCAGACCTCCGGTACACGGAAATCGCTTCATAGATATCGCAAAGCTCCCCCATGCGCTTGAAGCGGAGTCGAAGGGATGACCCAAGGCTATCGACGAAGTGGGAGAAGGCAGGGTGGCTTTCAGAGGCGAGGTGCACCGATAGTCGCTGAAGCGATACGACAGCAGCAAGATCGGACAATTTTCCGACGCATTGGAATTGAAGCTCGAATGAGCTGGCGAGATTGCTGAGAATGTAAGGAAGATCGTGGCCGTAGGAGGGTACGCCGGCCTCCTGTGTGTTGCACTTCGGGGGATGGGTTTTTCCATCGTGAAGGAAGTCGTCAACTGCTTGTATGAATGATGGGAACGAGCACGCGAGCTCCTTGGAAAGAAAGCGGAGGGAGGCATGGTGCTTGAGCCTGAGTTTCAAAGCCTCCACGTGGAATGCTATGGAATCAGAGAGGTCGGAGAGGTCCCCCCTGTGCCTGAAGCGTTCTAAGAGGGAATGCGCGAGCTCTAGGCGATCACTCCAACGGGGAGAAGCGGGAAGACCTTCCTTCTGAGCGGCCTTCACGACTTTTCGACGCTCGGAGATTGCCCGATCGAGGTTAGATGCGTCTTGAGTGAAATAGAAACGCCGCATCAGTATTCCAGCGAGGCACCGAAGGTAGGAAATGCGTCTTGGATGATTTTTAGGAGTAAGGCCCAGGGCCTCGTCAAGGGTGGAGATCGCATCGTCGAGGTGGGAAAGATCTGGTGCGAGGTTGAAGGCCCTCTTATATTCCTCCGCAATGTTCATAAAGCACACGCTGATGGTCGGGTGCGATATGGGGGTGAGTCGCAACGCGGCCTGCAGTGTCTCAATCGCCCGTTCAGTATACGCTAGTCCCTTGCAATCGCCGGAGCTACAAGCATTCATGTGGGCTGCAAGGTCTGCGGATGCGTCACGATTGAACAATGTCTCGCGTGGCGTATCAACGATCTACTCACCTTCATCTTCGGGGGAGCGACTGATATTAAACTCCCAGGAGATCGCCCTACTCTCTCCCTCGCGATCCACTTCCACGATTTGACCGGACGCTACATCAAAGCTTAGAGATCGTCACGCCAAATGTTCCAAAACGTTCTCTCACCCCCTTGTAACCCGACCGTTCGGGATCCTACGGCCGTGCAGTCAACATGGACAATTGAGCGTGCGTGGCCGCTCGGACAGCGAACCTCGCATTGAATCCCACGGATACGCTTAGGCCTGCCAGTCCAAGGTAAGTTCCTCACCGGCGGGAAAGACACAGGGGCCTCAGTCTCAAACTCACAGCTTGATCGCACCCTTGACCTCCCACCTGCTCGGCGTCACGCTGACAAGGGGGTAGCACCTCCCGCCATCTGGATCTTCCACATCTCGCACCCACAAGTCTGCAATATCGAACGATGGCTCCGTACTGATGGGCTCCTCGCCGCGCTCGACTGCGATATCTGGGGACGCCATATTGATGACTGCGATGCTAAAAGGATAGGCCATATACGTACGAGTTAGGTAAAAATAACTGGGGGAGTGTTAGCCTTTTCACCGTCCCACAATTGCTCGCCGTAATACGAAGGGCTCACCTGTCTGGGTCCTCATTTGGGGATGGACTTCCAATGCCCAGTCAGCTCGTGTGCGGCAGCCAGAGTGCAGGGGCATACCCTCTTTCGTCCGTGTCCTCGGTGACTTGCTCCATTTCGTCGTGGGGGTGTAAAAGGAAGGTGAGAGATTGGCGACTCGGAGAGAGCTTAGGGGACGGGAGGATATCAATCTTCGTTTGCCTCGTGTTCAACACGCGGCTCCCCCGGCTTGGCTTCAGCAACGGAATATTCCAAATGGGGCTCGTTTACGGGGTCTAAGCCTTCCCAGTGCTGTGGATTGAGGTAATCTAGACGCCAGTTAGACGCCCGTACTTAATCCCATAGCCCATACCGAATCCAGCTCGCATAGGCAATCGGGTCTTTGTCCAGCTCGAGTTCCATCAAATTTTGAATAATACCTTCGAGCAAGAACTCAGGCACCATGTACGTATATGGCCGGTACACCCATGGGCAAGCGGGACGAGCCCCCTCGAGCAGGCACGGTGGGTGGCCAAATGCATAACACTCCCACCGAGGGGTGCAGCGGCGGGAGCGAACCTGAAGGCGGGGCTGAGCATTGAGCTCGTTTAATCAGTTAGGAGGTCTGCTTAAACGGGGTTCGGATACCCCTGCTGGGCCCAGCAGCCGGCTTTTGACCACTCCGAAGGCCGACATGCCCTGCCCAGAATATGTGGGCGGGTTCGACACATCGGGCCTGACAAGCCCTAGAGGAGTGCCAAGAGTCAAGACTAGAGTTGGGGAATGCATCCCCGCAGATCGAATGGGTGAAGAATCGGGGAACGGGGGAGAGCTACGTAGTACTTCCCGTGGTTTTGATTGTTTGGCGACCCATCTCAACTAGAGGTACACACGCAAGACCGAAGCCCAGAGGAAAGTGACGTTCGAGCCCACCTTCGACAACAAAATTAAGACTTCCAGGGCCAGATTTGAGGCAGAGATTCGGGGGCCTGGCTGAGAGAGAACGAGCCGAAGAACGAGGGGGAAAGAACTCGTAGTCGGGTGGGAGCATGGAGATCGAGGGCTGAGGGTCGCAAATCGTGGAGGGTGCAGGGCGAGAGAAGGAATGAGGCGAAGGAGGGATGGAGTGGGGGCGAATTGTCGACAGTGGTAAAGAAGGCCATACGTGCAAGGGCGGAGCTTATGCTGACCTCGGGTGTCTGAGTGTAGATGGGCTCCGAATTGAGTTGTGCTTTGTCTGGGCGGTGAGATAGGGCGACAGATTGGCATTGGTGGGCATTGGGACTGTCTTGAGTTGTGGTCGAACCCTGGGCTGGGAACGCATCGAGGGCCCGGAGAGACAGGGAAGCGAACATGACATCGAGGAGGCTCAGGCGGGCTCGGCCTTTCAATGAGCGTGACGGCGAGAGTTCACTGCATTATTTGGGTCATCTGGTCGCTCGAATTCGCTGAGCTCAACATGGGAAGAGAGTGTGCATCGATATCAAACCTCAAGTCAAGAGTCAAGGGCGATTTGAAATTTGAGTCATAGGATTTCGGCGGATCAATGGCTTCAGCGGCGATGCTGCCCCTGGCCCAAGGGTCATTTAGGTACCAGCAGGGGATGCACGAGTAAAGGAAGTCTCCATACGTACTCTACGCCTTTTCCGATGCAATTCCGTCTCACTGTTGGGAGTGACCATGGCAATGACGATTTCTCGCACCTGGCACCCTCCACCGAATGTGAACATACCTAGGGCACTGCTACGACGTAGCTTCGAGAATACGCTGGTTCTTATACGGGAAGCAAGGAAGGGCGTAGAAGGTACATGTAAGCCCCACGATGATCGAACTGTCGGCCCACGGTCCACGGAGAAATAATATTTGATATCACGGAGTACCATGTGGGCGCTTCAAGTTATTTGGTGCGCACCACTATATTCCCTCCATGGCGATGTCGCCGAGGGAGAAGATGTAGGATAACGCCTCTCAGTATCCCTGGCGCAAGGCCTGATTATGCAGGAGTGGACCGGACCCATCACCACCTGTGGATATGCAGGCCGTTCGAAGCCCGAATGGTGTACTGCATTGCCGCAGTGTTTGAGGGGTCTCCAAGATTCTTACTCTTGGAAAGCTGTATTTGATATGTGGTTTAACTGAGGGTGAATGACACGAAATGCTCGATCCAGAAGGCCAGACACTGCGTAATGACGAAAGGGCTGTGAAAGAAGCCTTCTATTGGCGATTCTTAGCTAAATTGTACATTTCTCACCACAAAATCTCACCGCCCCTTTTTACGTTGGGCATTCGTGCTGGAGACCTTTCTCCGGACGTAGTACTCTCTGTAACTGTCTCCTTCACAATGAATAGATTCTCTTGAGACCTTACACCTTTACGCAAGGCGGGTGCAGCCAGGGAATGTCGCATCAGTACGGGGACCCCACTCCTGCGCAGTCTAACCCTTCTTGGGGAGGTGTGTGGAGGCTTAAGAAGGTCTAGTAGATGACGCCACTCGTCACTTGAGAACTACCAATAGTTCTGGGCTGTTCTGGACACGAGTGAATACGGTACATGAGGCAAACAAGCGGATGCTTTGTCACTTGCGCCTTACGAGCTTTTCCCTCGATGACAAGCTCCACCACGAGATACCTCAGGCCATGGAGGCCGTGAGCGAGAACATGTACGCTCTCGCAGCCTAACCCCACAACGGGAGCTTACGATGCATTAGGAGGCCACCACAGGGTGATGAGCCAGAAAGGTGAGCTCCGTCTGTGATCGTGAGCATTTGGAGCACGGCAAACTAAAACTTGTCCCTAAAGCTTGTCCAGTCATTTCTACCTCACTAGTAAGCACGACAACATTCAAAACCCATCCATTTTGCCTTACCAGGACTTTGGCTGATATAAAACTGTCAGATGTGTCTATCGAGCGTGTCGGGGAGCTCGTCGATGAGGAGCCGTCTCCGGAGATCGCAGACTTGTGGGTGCGAGACATGGAAGACAATGGTGATGAGGGAAAATGCTATCTCCTTATCAGCGTAACACCTAACAGGTGGGAGGTGAAAGGAGCAATCGAGCTGTGAGTCCAAGCCCCGCATTCCTGGCGTTGATGATTTACCAGGCCCGGCTTGACAGGCCACACCACATTCACGAGATTGAATGCGAGGTTCACTGTACGGGCGGATACATACACTCCGTTTTTCGCGTCGAGCGCATGGCGAAGGAAACTCAAGGGACCGAATCTGGAGAAGGTGAGAAAAGTGTTGTGAATTACAGCGTGTAATTACAGCTCAGAGCCAAATGTAGGGTTAAGGAAAACGGTGGAAGCGGATGACGAGGGCAAGAGCAATGGGGCTTCTCGGGCGCTGGCGATGGGTTACGAGTGGGGGACAGATTGCACAGGCGACAGTGAGTCCATTTCAGTACAAATTAGCGCTCATTTCCGATCAATCTGTAGGCCTTGCACCTCATATCAACGCATGTAGCTGCGATGCTTGCATTCCGGGGCTGGCGTATACCCCAAAGGCACTTGAGACCCTGCAGTCAGCACTGCAACTGACCCCAATGTCCCACCCGAGCATCATGCGGTGCTTCGTCAAGCTCGCAAAGGAACACCAGAGGTCTTTTCAGTTGGATAGAGATCCTTGTCACATCGACGATGTGATCTCCGCTCTCTCCGGAGCTCTACAGCTTACCGCGAGAAACAATTCAGACATCCCTTCTCTCCTCAAACAACTTGCCGAAATGTTCATGGTTCTGTTGGACCTCACTGGAGACATTTCCTACCTCGATCAGGCGATATCCAAGCATCAGGAAGCCGTGGAAGTGACTGGGGAAAAAGATCACTCCCTTCCTTGTAGCCAGCATGACCTTGGTGATTTACTCCAAGAACGCTTCAAGCGCGGCGGCGACCTCTCGGACCTCTCGGACTCTATTTCCACCCATGTAAAGGCATTGCATCTCAGGCTCGGGAGCCACACTTCCCTTCAAATTCTTTCTGAGGAACTGACGCGCTCGTTTCCGTCGTTCCTCCGACGAATCGACCTCTTGCTTTGTGGCACCAACACGAGACCGCTCTCTCCGTTATGCGACGCAGAGGAGATATGCATACCCTCCTGTGGCTGCAACATACCTCACCTATTAGATGACATCGGAAGCTCATTGCAACTTCGAGCTCAGCGCACCGGCGAATCGTCCGACATCAACGCAGCTATTTCAGTGCGGCGACTATTGGTGCAACTCACCCCTGAAAGCCATCCCTCCCTTCCTGGATTCTTGGAAGAACTTGGGTCCTGCTTGCAAGATTGCTTCAACCACCGGGGGGATGTTCGCGATATTGATGAAGCAATTACTGTGTGCCAGAGGGCTGCGCAGCTTCTTTCGGGCTCTGGTCCGAGTCACTCGAAGCATCAGTGCGGACATGATTGCATAATGCATCGCATCGGGACTTGCTTCCTTGACAAGTACACGACCATGAACAAATGTGACGACCTTCACGAGGCGATAAATATCTTCCAACAGATGGTATACGTCGACTCCGATGGGATCAACCACCCGTGCGTTGGTGCTTGGCTTCAGGGTTTGGCGAAGGCGCTCAGCATGCGCTTTGATCTTACCCGCGATCCTCGCGACCTTTTGGAAGCAATCTCCACGCAAGAAAAACTCGTCCAGCGGATGGGAACAGGCGACGAAAATCACGTTCGTCACGTGGTCACACTCTCCCAGTTCCTCGTGATCAGTTTTCGTGAGTTCGGAAACCTTGAAGACATCGACAAAGCGGTCTCCCTTGGGAGGAGGCTGATTGAACTAGGCTCTGACGGTGACCTGCCTAGCCAGCTTGCATCTCTGGCCATCTGTCTACTGGAGAGGGTTCGGGATCAGGCGGCCACAGCGGTGCACCCGACACTGTTTGAGGCTTTCCCAAGAGAGGATGGTACCCCTCGCCTCTCGAGCAGCCTGGCCTTAGACTACGTCACCGAAGCCATCGCATTATTACGGAAGGCACTTGGTGTTACGCTTTGCTTCACATACTTTGTAATATGCGCTATATTTTTACTTCTGGTCTAGGACTTATTCTTTTTCTTTTGGCCAAACTATTTTGTACTATTATTTGTGTTTTGGTTAAAGAAGTTGACTTTTGTTGACTTGTTATGACGATTATTGAGTCATCTTATTTATGACTCATACTCGACTCACACTTAGTCTGCCTAGACTAAGTATGACTTGTCTTTGATTGTAATCGACTCATAGTTATAATGACTTGTTAGATATATTGACTCATAGCGACTAGTATCCATGGGTATATAAACCCTATAGATTAGACCCATGTACTTTAGCTTGTTATACTTTTCCCCCGTTATCAAATAGTGCCTTGTGCCAAAACCCAAAGACAACTAATAGCAAGCCAATTAAGCCAATAAGACAACGACCAACGCCTAAGTCCAAGCGAGCTATCGTCAACATAGTTCTTGGTAGTATCAGATACAACGATCGTCAACATCGTACTCGATACCTAAGTTAAGTAATCATTGCATCATTGACCATTGACCTGCCCAGAGTCGACCAATTGTCGGACACTTGTCCAACTCCCCCATCGAGGTCGTAACAGAATAACAAGCTCCACAATTACGTTGCCCTCATCAACGAGCGCAACAACGGCTTGCCCAACACGTCTGCCCCAGGTTCTCCGGAAACTTCTACAACAACTTCGTCTAATCAAGAACTCTCCTGCATCGACCACGTCCACGCTTTCGACTACATCAATAAAGCTGACACTTCATTTGACGATTCATCTCAAAAAGGAGGGGCCATCTGGTACCGCTGCTATTATCAACCGTGTCCACATAGACTGGATAACCCAATTGAAAATCAGCAAATAGACGCAGGATCTAGACCAGTAACGGAAAAAGACGAACATAACGAAGAACTTGTTACCAAATCAAAGCAGAAACATCAGGCATACGAGAAGCAACATCAAGCAACTCGTGACAGACTCAGAGTAATTGAGGAAGAAGCAAGGCTCGTTGCTACAAGAGAATTCAACCAAAAGCAAAAGGTTGAAAAGCTAAAAGAGGCCGAAGAACAGATCAAAAAGGATCTAGAAGACGCTAAATTAGCCGAAGAAGCAGCACAGAAACTCGAAGAAGATTGAGAACAAGCAGAACAGGAACTAAAAAGCAAACGCGAATTCGAAGCAGAACTCGCTAGAAAGCTTCTAGAAGAACAAGCATCTTCCAAAGGAAAAGGAAGAGCAACCAAGCCGTACACCCGCCCAACATCCAAGAAAGGATCCAGAACTAATACGCCAGGAGGATCAAAGAAATCATTCGAACCACCACAACAGATTCGAAGACAAGAATCTATCAAGGAAACAAAGGAAACCGAATCCCCACCTAAAGTCGAACTCGAAGACGAAGACGTCGATATGGTTGACTCCACTTCTATCAATGTTACCAGCACTAACTCCGAAGCCAAAGTAAACGTCAAGAATTACAATGGAGACCGAAATGATTTTCTTACATTCAAAGACTCTCTTTCTCTTTTCTTCGACTATTACAAAGAACAATACAAAGACAAAGACAGGAAGAAAGTCATCTTTGTGTTATCCAAACTCACGGATGGAGAAGCCGAAGTATGGAGGAAGCTATACATGGATTCAGAGGAATACAAAACCGACAAGTACAAAGACTTTTGGGACAAATTCGAGAAGAACTTCAGGAAGAAGTATGTACAAGATGACGCTCTGTACTACTTAAAGAACAAGAAGCAAGACAAAGAAAGCGCCCAGACTTTCATTACCAATTGGAGACAAATTGCTGCCGCAGCAAACTTCTCCCTTGTCAACAACGACCGAGTCGCACTAGACTACCTAAAAGGCGTACTCAAACCGGCAATAGTTGATAAAATGAAATCTTATTTGGATGAACCCGAAACTTTCGAAGATTGGGTGGAGAAGGCCATCCTTTCTGATGGAAAATGGAGAAGAGAGAAGGAACAACGAATGGGGCTGTCAAGACCTTTCGCATCACAAGGATTTAGACCGAACCCTGGAAGACAAGCTACCAGAGACCCAAATGCCATGGATGTCGACGCCATTACCACGGAAGAAAGAAGGGAACTCCTAAACAAGAAGGCATGCTTCAACTGCCGAAAGGAAGGTCACTTCGCGAGAGATTGCCGTTCCCCAAGGAGAAATCAAGGATATCCACCACGGTACGGATCTCAATCAGGAAATTATGTACCGAGACAACGGCCACCCCCAAATGACCAAAACAACCAACAAATCTCCACACTTTCCACTAAGAAAGTTCCTATCCAAGAAGCAGCAGTCAATATTCACTCCCTTCTATGTCAATACACGGGAGAAGAAGAAAGGGAAATCTTCGCAAAATTCCAAGAACTTTCCATTGGAAAGATGGAGGATTTTCAGTGAAGGAGGAAAACTCGACTATCTCTCCATCGCTGTGCATCCGATCCATGCTGATAGCCGAAATAAGAAACCAAAGCATGCACATTCCCATCACGATTAATCACGACGACCGAACTATCACCACTCAGGGTTTTATTGACTGTGGAGCAGGAGGAAAATTTATTGATGAAAAATTCGCCCAAAGAAATCAATTGCCCATCACGAAGCTTCGCTATCCCCTCGAAGCGAAGAACGTTGATGGAACACCCAACAAATACGGAACGATTACTCATTATGTACGGCTACCTCTCACGATTGACAAGAAAACGAAGAAACACCAACTTTTAATTTGCGGCTTGGGAAAACAGACACTAATTTTAGGTTTTCCATGGCTTCAAGACGAAAACCCTATGATCGATTGGAAACTCGGGACTCTCACTTGGCGGGATACCGAGATTAACGCCATTCCAATCGAAATTCCAAAAATCAAAAACGACACTAGCATCAATATCGTTGACACCGATACTGAAATAGAAATCGAAGTCTACTTCTACGATGAAGACGTAGAAGAAGAATACACCCACGTTCACATCGCGAGAACCACACTATCACGCAAACTCATCCTCCCCAAATATTCTGAACTTCCCGACGAATTTGATGAATTTGATGATTTCGACGATGAGATCGAAGAGAAAACCGAAGCAGAAATCAAGGCCAAATTACCGGAAGCGTACCATGAATTTTTCGACGTGTTTAGCAAGAAAAACACCGATAAATTCCCAGCCAGCACGAAGTATGATCATGCGATCAACGTTAAAGACACCTTCGACCCAAGGAGAATGAAACCATACATACTTTCGCCAGATCAGGAAAAGGAAGTTAAAGACTTTCTCAAAGAAAACCTGAAATTAGGACGTATTCGACCATCCCGATCCCCAATGGGATCACCAGTATTTTTTGTGAAAAAGAAAAATGTAAAACTTCGACTATGTCAAGACTATCGATACCTCAACGAACATACGATATCAGATGCCTATCCCATTCCCAGAATAGACGATCTTCTAAAAAGATTCCAGAAGGCGAAATACTTTTTTAAGATCGACTTGAAATGGGGATACAATAACGTCCGAATCAAAAAAGGAGACGAATGGAAGGCAGCCTTCATGACTCAAGGTGGACTGTTTGAACCCACAGTCATGTTCTTTGGTCTAAAGAACTCTCCGCCCACCTTCCAACGACTCATGGATGACGTCATTCACGAACACGACGAAATCGAAGAACCACCTAAAATGGAGTTAACCAGAATGAATAATGTCAGGGACATTGTTCACGCACACGAAGAATTAGAAGAAGCACCATGGGTAGAAGTATACATGGATGATGTATTAGGAGCAGGAGAAACCAAGGAACAATGCCGAAAAGAAGCTAAACGCACATTGGCTAAACTTAGGAAAGCAGGACTACCAGCCAATATTGACAAATGCGCCTTTGAAGTAGAAGAAGTGGATTTTCTCGGATTTATCATTGGACATGGGAAAATCCGTATGGATCCAGACAAAATCAAAGGATTAACGGAATGGCCCGTTCCCACCAAACTGAAAGAACTACGATCATTTCTAGGCTTTGGAAATTTCTATTGAAGGTTCATCAAAAACTATTCAAAAATAGCAGTACCACTACACGCTCTACAAGGAAAGGATGTTCCATTCGTTTGGTCTGACGAATGCAACACAGCCTTTAACACCCTAAAGGAGAAATTCACGTCATACCCCGTTTTACATCTCCCGGACCCGGACAAACCATATCAAATCGAAGCAGACGCTTCGAAACACGCCTCAGGAGCCGTTCTGACTCAACTAGACGAAAATGGAGCAAGACACCCGATATGTTTTATGTCCAAAACATTCGATAGTGCTCAAAGAAACTACGAAATATACGACAGAGAACTACTTGCCATAATTCGAGCATTAGAAGAATGGCGACCATTCATTCAAGGTTCCCCTTTCACAACCACGGTATATTCCGACCATCAGAATCTTACCTATTGGAGAAACCCACAACGACTTAGCCCTCGACAAGCAAGGGCATGTCTCACGCTGTCAAAATACGACTTCGAATTGAAACATCAAGCTGGGACTAAGATGTTCCAATCAGACGCTCTATCAAGAAGACCGGATCTATGTCAAGACGATGAAGACCCAAAAGAAGTCACCATGCTTCCAGAAAACTTATTTGTGAATTTGATTGACACCGCTCTTCAAGAACAAATTCTCAACTCCGACAAAATGGAACAAGAAGCAACGGACGCTCTTAGACTCATTTTGGAAGAAGGTCCCACTGACCTCCAGAATGACCTAGAAGATTGGACCGTCGAAACCAAAGACGATAAACACATGTTATTTCGCAAAGGGAAAGCCTATGTCCCCGAAGATATCGAATTAAGACGCAAAATAGTAAAATTACACCACGACGCAGCAACGGTTGGACACCCCGGAGAACTAGGAACATTCAACGCCGTCAGAGAACACTATTGGTGGCCAGGAATGAGGAAATTCGTCAAGGCGTATGTCAAGGGATGCGCTGAATGCCAACAGTTCAAAATCAACCGACAACCAGTAAAACCAACGCTACTTCCCATCGTTGGTCCCGAGTCAAATCGGCCATTTACCCAACTATCAATAGACTTTATCACCGATCTACCGACATCAAAGGGATATGACTCAATCATGGTCGTGGTAGATCATGGGCTTACGAAGGGGGTAATTTTAGAACCCTGCAACAAGACTATTACGGCAAAACAAACAGCTGACGCATTTATCCGCCGCGTCTTTACCAATTATGGCCTACCGGATAAACTTATTTCCGATCGAGGCCCTCAATTCGCCGCCAAAACCTTCCGAGACCTTCTAGAAAAGCTAAAAATAGACTCTTCGTTATCAACCGCCTTTCATCTGCAAACTGATGGAGGTACCGAACGAGTCAACCAAGAGATAGAAGCATATCTTTCCATCTATTGTTCTGCGAACCCGTCAACTTGGAGTCAAGCTTTACCAATACTGCAGTTCGTTCACAACTCTAGAAGACATGCGGATAGAACACACACCCCATTTGAATTGATCATGGGTACACAACCTCGTGCCCTACCGGAAGCATTTGACAAAACCAACTTCCCTGCGAACGAAGAACGATTCAAAGACCTTCAGAAGTCAAGAAATGAAGCTTTATCCGCTCATGAACTCGCACGAAGTCGCATGATAGAACGAACATCCAGAACATGGAAGCCCTTCAAACTCAACGACCTTGTGGAAGTGGGCCAATGCTGTGCATGGCAATTTGACCTCAGCATTTTTGGCTTACATTGGGGGTGGTGGTGCACAGGTGCCTGTGGTACTACGTGGCTGGTGCAGGCAGCAGGAGCTAACATGACCCAAACTCCACCTACCAAGTTGCTTGGTCACTGATTTGGAAATTTACATTAATCAAGTTGTGGTGTTTGCATGGACAATTCAAAATTATATTCACTAGTGCAGTCACTGTTCCCAAGATAATGCACAAGGGGCTTGGAGCTCAGAAGTGTGAACATGATGCATACCTGCAACTTTGCTGACTTTGATGTAAATAAAATATACTTGAATAAAGATTATTATACACAGGTGTACACCAATTGAATTTGCAACAATATGAAAAGAAGAGAATGTACTTCTACAGCGTTGAACTTGGGACCAGCAAAAAAGAAATGCACTCGAAGGAATTGAACCTGCAACCTGCAGCTTCATTCCTGCATAAAAGAAATGTATTCGCATGGAATTGAACCGGCGACCGGCAACTTAACACCTGAAAGAATTATTGTGCTCGCACAGAATCGAACTCGCGACCTGCTGAAACATGCATCAATTCTGGAAACGGAAGTTTCCGAGTGCAATCACGGGAACTCCCGGCCGCAACTGATGCACTCGGAGGCTCACAGTCTTGGCACTCGCGGCTGGTGCAAAGTACCCGAGCCAAAAATGCCTCGGAACAAAGTATGGCTTGAAGCAAAGAACCTGAAGCTTCATTACCGATCAAAGAAGATGCAACCCAAACGTCTGGGACCATTCAAAGTGATAGAGATCATAGGGTCTAGGGCATACCGTCTAGAACTTCCTAGTCAATGGAAGATTCACAATGTCTTCCATATCTCGCTTCTATCACCTTTCAAGACCACCGATACCCACGGCCCATCATATCCGCAGCCACCACCTGACGTTATCAATGGAGAAGAAGAGTATGAAGTGGAAGGAATCATCAATCACCGAGTCAAACGCAATGGAGAAAAAGAATTTCTCATCAAGTACCTCGGATACGATGAGAATGAGTCAAAGTGGTTAAGAGAGGACGAACTAGGAAATTGCCAAGAGATTCTAGACGAGTATAAAGAGGACAACGGTCTGTCACTCTAAACTTCAGCCAGTTCATCCTGTCTACCCCACTCCACCACCCAAAGCCAATCCCCTTCCACAACATCTTTTTATTTCTCAAAATGTTCAACTCCACTTCCACCACCGCCTACGAGACCGCCCCCCAGGACTTCGACATTATCATCGGGACCGTCGTCCCCAACCTCCCTCAGAAGCCAGCCACTATCCCCGACTACGGCTATGCTGTCGCCGCCGACGTCGTCATGCTCCCAAAGCGTGCGTTCCCCGCCGACCTCAACACCTGCGACCTCCGCACCGCTTTCACCCCCGCCGAGATCTACGTTGCTGAGGCAAAGATTAGGGAGATGAGGACGGTGAAGGACGTCATCAACCAAACCGGACCAACGGGGGTCTTGTTTGGTGCGGCCAAATACAACAACCCCGACGCCCATTGGGGCCACGCCTTGGAGGAGATCGAAGCCGCCGAGAGATGGGAGGAAGAGCTGAAGGAGATTAAGGTGGCGGCATTCGAGGCTGCGGGGAAAGTTCCCCAATCGTTTGTTAACGTTCTCGAGATGAAGTTGATGGGTGCCGAAACGAGGAAGAAGTTCGCCACCAACACCATCGAGACCAATATCGCCGAGGTCCGCGCGGCCGTCCGTCGGGCCCACCTCTACCTCCGCGAATTCGACTACCGCAACTTAGTCTACGGCCAAGTCAAGATGTACTCCCTCACCAAGGAGGACAAGCTCAAGCGCAGGTTGGCCACCTGCACGGCCTGCAAGCAACCCGGCCACTGGCAGGTCGACCACACCAGGTGGACTTGCATTCACTGCAAGAAGACGGCGGCTGGCCATTACCCCTTCGATTGCCCCCAGAAGCCCAAGAAGCTTCGCCGCTCCAACCGCATCAGAAACCGCAACAACAACAAGAAGGAGGAGAAGGTCGAGATCGACACGGAGTGGAAGTTCGAGACGGGATGGGGAGATGACGGGAATTGGGGACCCGAGTACCCCTCTACTTCGGTTTGAATCAGTGTTTCAAACTTTGTAAAGGGGGTAATGTTACGCTTTGCTTCACATACTTTGTAATATGCGCTATATTTTTACTTCTGGTCTAGGACTTATTCTTTTTCTTTTGGCCAAACTATTTTGTACTATTATTTGTGTTTTGGTTAAAGAAGTTGACTTTTGTTGACTTGTTATGACGATTATTGAGTCATCTTATTTATGACTCATACTCGACTCACACTTAGTCTGCCTAGACTAAGTATGACTTGTCTTTGATTGTAATCGACTCATAGTTATAATGACTTGTTAGATATATTGACTCATAGCGACTAGTATCCATGGGTATA
This sequence comes from Coprinellus micaceus, assembly GCA_951394405.1. Lineage (NCBI taxonomy): Eukaryota > Fungi > Basidiomycota > Agaricomycetes > Agaricales > Psathyrellaceae > Coprinellus > Coprinellus micaceus. The sequence goes on from OX596342.1 coordinate 2,463,983, forward strand.
TAAACCCTATAGATTAGACCCATGTACTTTAGCTTGTTATACTTTTCCCCCGTTATCAAATAGTGCCTTGTGCCAAAACCCAAAGACAACTAATAGCAAGCCAATTAAGCCAATAAGACAACGACCAACGCCTAAGTCCAAGCGAGCTATCGTCAACATAGTTCTTGGTAGTATCAGATACAACGATCGTCAACATCGTACTCGATACCTAAGTTAAGTAATCATTGCATCATTGACCATTGACCTGCCCAGAGTCGACCAATTGTCGGACACTTGTCCAACTCCCTCATCGAGGTCGTAACACTTGGCCTCATCCCCACAGCGGATAGAGCTCTTCCGGACCGCCTCAGCTGTCTAGCATATGCATATTTCACCCGATTCGAGCACACAAGAGACTTTCCCGACCTTCAAGAAGCCCTTGCCACACAGGCGAAAGCCATTGAGCTCTCTCCTGACTGGCACCCAATGAAATCCTGCTATATGAGGCAACTCTCCGAGTACCTCCACCAGCGCTACCACTATACGGAAAACGATGAAGATCGGACAGAAATGATCAAGGCTAGCGAGGCGGCTGTCAAATCGCCCTCCGGCACACCTCAGGAAAGACTCCAGGCCGCTGTTTGGTTAGCCAGACACTGCTTTGATCCAAAGAAGGCCCTTGCTGCATACGATGTGGCAATGAGCTCGGCAGCCTTGATGGTTGGCTTGGACCAGACAGTTGTTCAGCGCTACTCTTCCATCCACGGCTTATCTGAAATGCCTATCGAGGCTGCCGCCGTCGCATGCCAGTATGATCGCCTCGATAAAGCGTTCGAATGGCTGGAGCAAGGTCGCTGCCTTGTGTGGAACCAACTCAACAGTCTCCGCACGCCACTGGACTCCCTACGCGCACACGACTCTGAGCTTGCGACGGAAATTGCGGAGGTATCAAGGCGGTTAGAAATGGTAGGATCCACGTGGCCACTGGTAGATGACCATATGTCCCAGTCCAGGAAGCTTGCCTTGGACGCTGAAGCGCGTGCACATATGAAGCTAGCCAAACGGTGGGAAGACCTCCTTGTAAAGGCCCGGGCCATTCCTGGATTCGATTCCTTCCTCAAGCCAGTTCCGTGCTCTGCCCTCGTCGACCACCTCCCGTCTTCTGGTAATATCGTCATCGTCACTGGAAATAAATTGGGATGTGATGCGATTGCCCTCATCCCAGGTTTGGGAGAGCCTTTCCACATACCTCTGCCCGGCCTCACCATCTCCAAGGTGATGGAATACAGGACCATCTTGAACAAGAAGCTAAGTTCCCTAGGATTCCGAAGCCAAGGGGCAGAAGGGGTGGGGTACGACGAAGGCGAAGGTGAAACTGCAGAGAGAGGGGCTGGGCGTTACCGGGAAAAAGATCGGAATGTCCTTTACGTCCTGAAGGCCCTATGGATCGAGGTGGTGAAACCTATCCTCAATGCGTTGGCAATTCAGGTGAGCTGTTTGCGTGACTCCACATATTCTAGCGCTGATGCCTGCAACAGAAGGCGGACGATCCGAGCATCAGCACCCTACACCGGATCTGGTGGTGCCCCACGGGCGTTCTCTCTTTCCTTCCACTCCATGCTGCCGGCATGTACAGTGACGCTGGGTCCGAGTGCGTCCTCGAATACGTCGTCTCCTCATACACACCGTCCATCTCCTCACTGCTCGAGCGAGTCAGGGATGATCGACGAACGGACGAGGCGGTATCTGGCTTGTTCCTGACGAACCAGCCCAAGGTTCCCGGATATCAGCGAATCTCAGGGACAACGAAGGAAGTCAACTCAGTCCACCAGATTGCTACTGAGCGGGGAATTAGGATGTTGAAGGTGGAAGGCTCCGAGTTGTCTGTCGACGACTGTCTCAAGCACATGGAAGAGTACAGCAGCGTCCACTTCGCGTGCCACGGGTATCAGAATGCCGACGAACCACTCCAGAGCCGATTGCGACTCGAGACCGGTGCGCTGGAGCTCGGCGCCATCATGCAGAAGAATCTGAAGAATGCGGATCTCGCATTCCTGTCTGCATGCCAGACCAGTACGGGCGAAGAGAAGCTTGACAACGAAGCAGTTCATCTCGCGGCTGGGATGCTCGCAGCGGGATACCGTCGCGTCGTCGCTACCATGTGGGAAATTCGTGATTCACATGCCACCGATGTTGCGAACGATTTTTATCGGTACCTCTGGGACCATCGGGAGGCGGGGAGTGGAAGTAGGTTTGATGGATCTCTTTCTGCGCACGCCCTTCACCATGCGGTTTGGCAGCTGCGAGAACGCCTCGATGGCGCTCGGGAGGTGCGAGGCCTTCCCGAGGACCTCGAGAAGTCACTTCTGATCTGGATTCCGTACGTTCGAGCTGGGTAATCGTAGTATCATATGCATGTACTGCGATAGCTACCCAGACCCCGGCGTTCAGGAATTGGACCAAAAGCCGGTAATAAGACTAAGACTAAGACTTTGGATATTGATTCTATTTTTTTTGTTTCCCTTGTATACCGCAGTCGCGCCCTTGTCTTCGCCTGAGCTGGCCTTCTTCTGCGACCGTCTATCTTACGCCGTCTCCCGTTCAATTTGATTATCCCACTATATGACCTCCATCTCCGGTAACTTTCCAGTGCACGTACCCTGACGTTGACTGTTCCTGTTCGCCCTCGCTTTTTTCCTCCCCCTTCGCACTCTTCCCCCTTGTTCAAACGCAATCTCCCACCTATGCTCTCCCGTTCCGTTTGTCCGCGTTCCCGTATATCTAGTCGTCTTTTAGTTAACCGTCGTGTCTTTCCTCTCTGTCTCCGCCTTCACGTATTGTCTTCCTCGTCACTTTGGCTTCAACTCATGTACGGACTCGGGCTGTTCGGGTTCCCGCACCTCATCTAGATCTCCTGGTATGGTTCCGATTTGACACCCTCCTTCGTTTTATGTACTCGACCGTTTCAATACCTCTTCGTCGTCTTATCCCTTCGCCTGAGCTGACTTTCTCCTCTCGTAACTCTGCGTCTATCTCTTTTTCGCTCCTATTTCACCAGCTCCCCGCTATGATCCCCGTTCCAACGCATGTTCCTTTTTTTCAACTTCGAATCGTTCTTGGTTCCCCCGGCCGAAATCCTTTCCTTCGTGACCTCCCCCCCACCTCGAACCACGTTTCGTCTCTCTGCCTTTCCTTCGTGACCTCCCCCCCACCTCGAACCACGTTTCGTCTCTCTGCCTTTCCTTCGTGACCTCCCCCCCACCTCGAACCACGTTTCGTCTCTCTGCCTTTCCGTATCACCACTTCCAGACTCCCGATAGCTTACCCATCTGTCTTATCACACCATCGTCTCCAAATACCTTGTTGCGCCACACCGCCTCGACGTCGGTACACATACCTTCGTGTTCCGTCCTCTCTCCCACACCACCGACGTGCGCAACCTTGGCGTCAACGTCGATTTGTAGGCGCTGTGTATGGGAGGATGGGCGTCTAGATTAGATGTCTACTACGGATCACGCGCGAAGGTCTACGGCTTGTGAGAGGTGTGCAACGAAAGAATTGGTGTAGATGAGGTGTAGGACGGGTACTAGGCATCAGATCTAAGTCTACGTTTCTCGCTCGCTCCAATCGCTCGCCCGTCTCAACCGCGTGAGTCAATGGTCAAGTCGTAGTTACTCAAGTCCGTGCGCCATAGGGGATCGCAGCCTCATTGAAATTTGTCCCCACTTCAGTAATATTAGGATGCCGCGACGAAGGACTCCCCGGACCCGACATCATCGATATCCCCCTCCCTCGTGTCACTGGGCCCCCGCCAAAATTTGCGATCGGTAGGCGCCTACGAAGACTATGTGTAGGTCCGAACACGTGTGAGCAGATCCGTGGATGCCACTGGTAAGTATCCTATCTAGACGCCCAATCAGCACGGTCAACTAAGTCAAGCACGAATCCGATTATCAACACGCTATCGGGGAACCAGCTCCCCAGGCGCATATATAGTATAGAGTACTTTAACGGTTCAACAATTCGAAGAGCGTCCGTTAAGTCCATCGGTAAGCGTCTATCCACTCGGTGCTAGAGCATCGAGGTAGCGTCCGGGGTGTCAAGAGGGAAGAGAGAGAGAGGGAAGGAGAGAGAGAAGGAGAGAAGGAGGGAGAGGTAGAACCCGATTCGATTGGATTCGGTTATTAAAGCGCCGTCCCAGACGAGCGCGTACGTACGTATGTAAGCTACTTCAACGATCTGAGGAGCGTCCGTCATCGTCATGATGTCCATCGGTAAGCGTCCATCGACTAGGGTCTAGAGCATCGAGGAAGGTAACATCCGATGTGGAGAGCGAGAAGGAGAGAGAGAGGCGCAAGGGAGTGAGAGGGAAAGGCGGGGCGTAGATAGGTAGGTAGAGGGAAGGACGAGAAGATTCAAGGAGAGTCCGAGGTGAGGCGAGTGAGGTATTAGGATACGTAATGTAAATGCTAAGGGGACGAATGTTCCAATGGGATGCGGGGATGCAAGATGCAAGGGTACGGAAATACGGTAGGATGAGGATATTCATAAGGTGAGTGAAGTGAGTGAAGGAGTGACGAGAAGGTTCGAACGCAAGATGCGGTGTAGAGGATGCGAAGGGGAATGCAAGGGAAGCGAAAGGAGTCCGTGCGCATGAAGGCGTCTCATGAAATGAGGATTAAAGGATGAAAATAGGCGGAGGGTGGAAGTAGAAAGCGGGATCGAACGCGCAAAGGCGGTAGGTCAACAGCGACGTCGACCCGAAGCCGAGATCGTCGCCTAAATCATCAACAACCCTGCAACACCACTCACAACCGCCGCAAGCACCACACCTCCAAGGGTGGTGCTGCGTACGCTGATACCCGCGTTATCACTCGCACTATTGACCCCCTTCGTCCCACTAGCCGCCCCCGCACTACTCGTCCCACTAGCCCCTGTCCCACTCGACCCCCCACTCGCACTCGCCCCCGCAGATTCAGGCGTATTACTCGCCCCCTTCCACCCCTCGACACTGTTCCAAGTTCCCCCAGCGTGTTTCTCCTGATCGTACGTAATGAAAGATAACTTTCCGCCCTCACTCCCCAACTGCACAAGCACACTCGGACTCGCCGCATCCACCGCGTCCTTGTCCTTCGCCGGCGGGCCAGGGAGGACCGTCGTGGAGTTCGCGATGACGTCGACGACGTGGGCGGCGGAACCATCGTCGGGGATGTACGCGAACTGCGTCTGCACGCTGTCGTCCGGGCAGAAGGACGTGGTTCGGATGTGCAAGGTTGGTAATGCTGCACTGCCGGTGGAAGGCGGGTAGGATTGGGCGAGGGGCTGGAGGTAGGAATCTGAAGACGCGGTTAGTATTTGTGCTTGGATGAGTTTGGTGGAAGAGGGAGAGAGGAGGGGAGGGAGGTGGGAGAGAGGGAGAAGGGAGGAAAAGAGGGAAGGGTGAAAGGAGAAGGGCGAGGAAGGGTGAATGGATGAAGAAGTCGTAAAGCGTAAAGGCGGTTGGGGAAAGTAGACCTAAAGGCAGAAGTCGAAGCGAAACCCAAAATGTAAAGGTGGATGGAGTGGGAGGGCGGAAAGAGGCGAGAAGGGGAGAGGCGTGAACGCAGGGAGGGCCGAGGAGGAAATGGTAAAGTGTTGTGGAAATGACGCAAACGCCATGCGAAGGCGTATCAAAGTCATCGCAAGGTAAGAAGATGCAACCCGCCGGGAAGGAGAGGAAGGGAGAGAAACTCCACAAACCAAGGTTGTAAGCGAAATGAAGAAAACCTCACTCACAACGAATAACCAAAATCTTCGTCTCCCCCTCCTTCAACCCCCAAACCCCTCCAACGAAGTGCACATGGTTCCGCGCCAGCGCCATCGTCGGGAACTCGTACCCCCGCATCTCATTACTTCCCTCCTTCCCTTCCCCATCCCCTCCACTCGTCCAGTCAGCATTCTGCACCTCATTCCAACTCAACCTCGATCCCCTCATTCGCATCGTACCCCCTCAACGTCGTCTGCTGCTTACTCCAAGAGGAAGCAGTGGCTCGAAGATGTATATGGAGGGATCGGAGACGTCGACGTTGAGGACGTAGATGGCGTTTGTGAATTGGGTTGTGTAGCAGAGGGGTGGGCTGGAGGGTTGATCGAATGAGGGGCGGCCGGAGCGTTTGGTTACGCCCGTCGTCGTCGTGACCGACCCTGACGAGAATGAGGAAGAGAAGGAGGAGGCATGGATGGAAGTGTCCTTGGAATCAAAGTTGAAGGCGAGGAAGTTCCAGCTGGCGTCGAACACGATGTATTGCTTAGGCCCCGAGGAGCCTGTGAGGGCGGGAGCAAGGAGGGCCAAAGTGGTTGTGAGGAGGAGGACGCAGAGGAGGTGCATGAAGGTTTGTTTCGGCATTCTTCTTCCTATTTTCCATGTCGAGGGAGGCCGGGTGGGCGGCTTACGTGGGTGGCGCTGCTCGCAGCGTTACCGCTCAGCGTTCGCGTTCAAGTTAGGAAAGGAGTCAGTGGGGGATAGGAGCTTCCACCTCGCTGCGCAGGCGTGGAGTGATCGCGTTTCTGTGCGGGATCGGGATTGGATTGCGTCCGCTTCTCGTCTCTTGGAATGGACAAAGCCAGGGAGTTGGTGTAGAGCAGGGAGAGGATTCCAAGTATGAATATCCTGGTGTTCGCCATTTGAGCGTGTCTATCTATCTAGTCTTCCGACATTGTTGACTTGAGCTTTCGGTGCTATGATGCCCTGTGGACGAATCGGCGGATTGGCGGAGGGGTCCACCGTGCAACACCTGGGTGGTCGAGCTGTGTGCTGCGCGAGAGGAATGCGTGTGACAGGGGCATTGTAAGTCGTCGCTCGCCAACTTGAGGATGTAAGTGAGAACCCCAAAGGCTATGCGATCCGACGCCGCGCTGGCTGTGTGTGGGGAAATATTACCTGATGTGGTTATGGGCGCTTATTCCTAGTCGCCAGTTCGTTCTCCTTCAGGTTCAAGAGCATGTTCCTGAAGGCGATTAGGAGAGAATGTAGTTTCCTGTATTTCCCGTAGCAATCTGGAAGGGATCAACGGCATACTTTATCCGCGGTTGGCACCAGGGTGCCTATTACCCATCACGAAGTTTCCTGAATCTATCCTCTGTGGAGACCTTCTTGAAGTTCTTCGAAAGGCCTAGAGTATCACGTGAGCACCTTGCGGAATCCATGCTGTAGCCGCATGTTTCAGTTGGGGTGAACGAGCAAAGAAGAAGCGTGCGAACCCTCTCACCCCCTCTCTTACACCCCAGGACGAAATGTCCCAAGTCACGGAGACTGCAAACGAAAACCGGTATGCCCTAGCGATCTGGCTCCAGGACATGAGCTCATGAGGCGCTGCAAGCTCTCCAATGGATGAGGATCCAGGCAGGTGAGCGATCCCAGTCGCCATGCGCTCTCGCAGAGCCTGAGCGACTGAAATCTGAGAAACTGACGCTCTTGCAGTCAATTCTACCTCACTAGTAAGCGCGGAAACCATTCGCTTAACCTCTCTGGCGCTCCAGCCGATATTGCGTTGATAGATGTTACTATTGAGTGGGTTGATGAGCTTGCCGACTCGGACGAGGAGCTGTGGGCCGACATCGCAGACTTATGGGTCCTGGATGCCGGAGACCTGGCTGATGGGAAATGCTATCCCCTTGTCCGTGGGAGGTCGAGAAGATGGGAGGTGAAAGGAGCGATCAATCTGTACGTCGGATTTCCCGGCTCTCTGCGGTGACCACTTACCTTGGTCCAATAGCCCGAAGGGCATTCATGAGATTAGATGCGAGGTTCACTGCCCCAGCGGGCATGCGCACTTTGTCGTCGACGCTGATTGTTCGGGGGTAGAATTCCAAGGACCGAAATTCGAAGCAGGTGGGCAAACCCTTTGAACGAATGGTGCGCAAGGTTGGCTAAGAATAGAATGTAGGGTTCAGGGAAAACATAGAAACGGATGGCGAGGGCCATAGTTTGGTGATCTCTTGGGAGTTTGCGAAGGAGTGGGAGTCGGGAATATCTGGTGCGGGTGACGGTGAGCGGATCGTTTATTTACATACATTACCATTAATTCCTGACATACCTTGAGGTCTGGCGGCTCATATCAATGCTTGCAGCTGCGATGAATGCATTTCGACACTATCTTATACTCCAAGGGCTATTGAAACGCTGCAGTCTGCATTGAAACTCACCCCCGCGGGACACCCGAGCATCGTGCGCTGCTATATCAACCTCGCAGGTGAACATGCCAGGGCCTTCCGGCTGGATCAAGATATATCTCACGTCGACGGGGCATGCTCTGCTTTTTCCAATGCTCTCGATCTTACCCCCAGAAGTGACTCGGACTATCCCAATCACCTTGAACGCCTTGGCATGCTACTCATGCTGCGGTTCGACCTCACTGAGGACTTTTCATACCTCGATAATGCAATCTCAAAGCGTCGTGAAGCAGTCGAAGCCACGCCGGAAGAAGATCTCAAGTTTTCTTGCCGGAACAACTGCCTTGGACGCTCGCTCTACCTCCGCTTCGAGCACAAGGGCAGCATATCGGACCTCTCTGACGCTATCAACGCCCAAGCCAAGGCATTAGAGGCCAGGCTTAGGCGTCACATCTACCTCAAATCTCTTGCCCAAGAGCTCGGCAGCTCAATCCAATCATTTGTGCAACGAATTGATGCCTTGATTCGTGACACAAAATCGCTGTCTTCGGAGGGTGTCGGAGAGGGGGTCTGTCCACCATCATGCGGTTGTGATATCCCTCGCCTACTTCACAATCTCGGATGCTTACTGCACCTTCGATTCATACACGCTTCGGCGACATCCGATATCGACACCGCCATCTCGGTACGGCGCTTATTGGTTTTCCTTACCCCCGGAACCCACCCCGACTACTCAACCTTCCTCGACGATCTTGGATCCTCGCTCCAGTCTCGCTTCCAGCGGTATGGAAGCTTTTCCGACATTGACGAAGCGATTTCCCTGTTCCAGAAGTCCGCCAGCGGCCAGATTCATCCTGGTTGTCACACCGGCCAGCTCGAAGATGGGCGGCGCTGCACAACACACAGCATTGCGTCGTGCTTCCACGATCGGTACGAGGTCACACGGGATTGCAAGGACCTGGACGAGGCCATAAGCACTCTTCAGCGGATGGTCTTCATTGACCCCGGCGATCTTGCACACCCGTGTGTGGCTGCCTGGCTACATAGCTTGGCAACTTTCTTCGGCGCACACTTTGAACATACTCGCGATCCTCGTGATCTCGCAGAGGCGGTCTCGATCCAAGAGAGACTACTCCAGCGCCCTGATAATCAAGACAGCAACGGGATCATTAGCGGAGACGTTGTTATCCTCTCAAACATGCTCAACAATCGTTCCGTCGAGTATGGCAGTCTTGAAGACATCGACAGAGCAATTTCCTTGGGAAGGAGAATGATTCGACTCACTCATGAAGATTCTGTTGAACTACCACGCCGGTTGGAAGCTCTGGGCTCCCTCCTCAGGAACAGGGTTCAGCGTCATGTTGCGAGTACTACGGTTACGGGCCTTGCTGTTTACTCGCCTGAGCGTTTAACGAGAGAGGAACCCTCCTCTGACCTTCCAGATAGTTTGGCCCTCCAGTACCTCACTGAAGCGATCGGATTATTGCGGAAGGCGGTGGAGCTCACTCCCAGTGATGTTCCAAATCTTCCCGCCCGCCTCGACAACCTTGCGGCGTGCCTTCACGCCCGATTCGACGAATCTAGAGACCTATGCGACATCCAGGAAGCACTTGCACTACAGGTTAGAGCAATTAAACTTGCACCTGACCACCATGCCGCAAGGAAATCCACCTACATGGCGGCACTTGCGGAGATGTACCACTGCCTCCATGCGCAAACTGGAAGTGACGAGCATCAAGCAGACTTGTTGAACGCTTGGGAGTCTGTCTCGTCATCGCCCTTCCTTCCCCCCCAGCAAAGACTCGAAGCCGCCGTTCGGTTTGCCCGGCATTGTGACGATACAACAAAGGTTACACCTGCATTTGATTCTGCAATAAAGATTGCTACGTTGATGGTCGGCTTGGACCAGACAGTCGCTCAGCGCCACTCACACATCCGCGGCTTCTCTGAAATGCCTCTCGAGGCTGCCGCGATCGCGTGCCACTCTGGCCGCCCCGACAAGGCGGTGGAATGGCTTGAACAAGGCCGTTGCCTGGTATGGAGCCAACTTAATCGTCTTCGCACACCTCTGGAGAACCTACGGGAATGCAACCCAGAGCTTGCGACGGAAATTTCGAAAGTTTCAAAAGGGTTGGAAGAGGCAGGATCAAGAAGAGCTCCGATCGATTTCTATATGTCGGAACCGGATAAACTTGCTCTCGATGATGAAGCACGTGCCCACGCAAAGCTCGCCAGACGCTGGGAAGACCTCCTCGTGAAGGCTCGGGCTATTGATGGATTTGAGTCCTTCCTCAAGCCAGCCCCGTGCTCCGCCCTTGTTGGTCATGTCCCAGCGACGGGCAATATTGTCATAGTGACTGCGCACAAGCGACGATGTGATGCAATCGCCCTCATTGCGGGCTTGGGGGAACCCCTCCTTATCCCTCTGCCGGACCCGACCATTTCAAAGGCAAGGATGTACAGGGCCATACTTGGGAAGAGGCTGAGTGCACTAGGAATTTGGAGCCGAGTAGAGGGGGAGGGAGAGTCCGACAAGGACGAAGGCAACACGGCGGAGAGGGGGGCTGGGCGGTACCGGGCAAAAGACCGGAATGTACTATACGTTCGAAAGGCCCTATGGATCGAGGTGGTGAAGCCAATCCTCAATGCGTTGGCTATCCCAGTCAGTCTTCTCAGTATATTCACACATTCTAGCACTGACACCCACAACAGAAAGCGGACGATCCGAGCGTCAGCACCCTACACAGGATATGGTGGTGCCCCATGGGCGCTCTCTCCTTCCTTCCCCTCCATGCTGCCGGCATGTACAGCGACGCTGGGTCCGAGTCCGTCCTCGACTATGTCGTCTCCTCGTACACACCGTCCATCTCCTCATTGCTCGAGCGAGTCAAGGATGATAGACGAACGGACGAGATGGTATCTGGCTTGTTCCTGACGAATCAGCCCAAAGTCCGTGGGTATCAGCGAATCGCAGGGACAACGAAGGAAGTCAACTCAGTCCACCAGATTGCTACTGAGCGGGGAATTAGGGTGTTGAAGGTGGAGGGGTCTGAGTTGTCTGTCGACGACTGTCTCAAGCACATGGAAGAGTACAGCAGCGTCCACTTCGCGTGCCACGGGTATCAGAATGCCGATGAACCACTCCAGAGCCAATTGCGACTCGAGACAGGTGCGCTGGAGCTCGGCGCCATCATGCAGAAGAATCTGAAGAACGCCGACCTCGCGTTCCTGTCTGCATGCCAGACCAGTATGGGGGAAGAGAAGCTTGACAACGAAGCAGTTCATCTCGCGGCTGGGATGCTCGCAGCGGGATACCGCCGCGTTGTCGCCACCATGTGGGAAATTCGGGATTCACATGCCACCGATGTTGCGAACGATTTCTGTCGGTACCTCTGGGACCATCAGGAGGAGGGGAGTGGAAGTAGTTTTGATGGATCTCTTTCCGCGCACGCCCTTCACCATGCCGTGAGACAGCTGCGAGAGCGCCTCGATGCCGATCGGGAGGTGCGAGGCCTCTCTGAGGACCTCGAGAAGTCTCTGTTAACCTGGATTCCGTACGTTCACTTTGGGTATTGATCCCATTTTTCGCTTCCGTTGTGTACCATTCCTGTGATCTTGTCTTCGCCGGTGCTGGCTTTCTCCTACAACTGCATTTATTATCCCGTCCTCCCTTCGGTTTGATTGTCTCACTACATGATCTTCAACTACCGCCACGTCCTAGTCTGTCTACCCCCAGATTCGTTCTTCATCTCACCTCCGGCTCTCCTTTTTACTGCCTTCCACTAACTTCCAACTTGGTCTTGCTTCCATGCCCCTCCGTTCCACTCTCTCTGTTTCCGTATAGCTGGCAGTATTGCCCCGCTGATGTGTTGTATACCGCTTTCACGCTCTCGTATATCTGACGCCATCTTCCGTTCGGTTTGATTATCCCACTATATGACCTCCATCTCCGGTGACTTTCCAGTTTGCGTACTCCGACGTTGACTGTTCCTATTCGCCGTCGCTTTTTCCCTCCCCCTTGTTAAAACGCAATCTCCCACCTATGCTCTCCCGTTCCGTTTGTCTGTGCTCCCGTATATCCAGTCGTCTTGTAGTAAACCATTGTGTCCGATTTCCCTTTCCCCTCTGTCTCCTCCTTCACGTATTGTCTTCTTCCTCGTCACTTTGGCTTCAGCTCATGTACGGACTCGGGCTGTTCGGGTTCCCGCACCTCATCCAGATCTCCCGGTATGGTCCCGATTTGACACCCTCCTTCGTTTTATGTACTCGACCGTTTCAATACCTCTCCGACTTCTTACTTATGCCTTCGCCCGAGCTGGCTTCCTTCTTTAGCTCCTCTGCGTCTATTCCTTTTTCGCTTCTCTCTATGATCCCCGTCCCAACTCACGTTCCATTTTTTCAACTTCGAATCGTTCTTGGTTCCCCCGGCCGAAATCCTTTCCTTCGTGACCTCCCCCCCACCTCGAACCATGTTTCGTCTCTATACCTCTCCGTATCACCACTTCCAGACTCCCGATAGCTTACCCATCTGTCTTACCACACCATCGTCTCCAAATACCTTGTTACGCCACACTGCCTCGACGTTGGTACACATACCTTCGTGTTCCGTCCTCTCTCCCACACCACCGACGTGCGCAACCTTGGCGTCAACGTCGATTTGTAGGCGCTGTGTATGGGAGGATGGGCGTCTAGATTAGATGTCTACTACGGATCACGCGCGAAGGTCTACGGCTTGTGAGAGGTGTGCAACGAAAGAATTGGTGTAGATGAGGTGTAGGACGGGTACTAGGCATCAGATCTAAGTCTACGTTTCTCGCTCGCTCCAATCGCTCGCCCGTCTCAACCGCGTGAGTCAATGGTCAAGTCGTAGTTACTCAAGTCCGTGCGCCATAGGGGATCGCAGCCTCATTGAAATTTGTCCCCACTTCAGTAATATTAGGATGCCGCGACGAAGGACTCCCCGGACCCGACATCATCGATATCCCCCTCCCTCGTGTCACTGGGCCCCCGCCAAAATTTGCGATCGGTAGGCGCCTACGAAGACTATGTGTAGGTCCGAACACGTGTGAGCAGATCCGTGGATGCCACTGGTAAGTATCCTATCTAGACGCCCAATCAGCACGGTCAACTAAGTCAAGCACGAATCCGATTATCAACACGCTATCGGGGAACCAGCTCCCCAGGCGCATATATAGTATAGAGTACTTTAACGGTTCAACAATTCGAAGAGCGTCCGTTAAGTCCATCGGTAAGCGTCTATCCACTCGGTGCTAGAGCATCGAGGTAGCGTCCGGGGTCTACTCCCCGCACCCGTACTCGTCCCGCTCGTCCCCGTCCCACTTCCCCCGCTCCCACTTCCCCCACTCCCACTCCCACTTCCACTGCTCTCTGGGGTGTTACTCACCCCCTTCCACCCCTCCACACCACACCACTCACCCCCCTTATGCCCCTCCTGATCGTACGTAATATAACTCAGCTTACCCCCCTCAGAGGACAACTGGACGAGCGCGGTAGGACTCGCAGCGTACAAAGCATACGCGTCCTTCGCGGGTGGGCCGGGGAGGGTGGTTGTTGAGTTTGCCTGTGGGAGGAAGGGGGGTTAGTTAGTTAGTTAGTTAGGTAGGGTTGGGGGGGAGGGGAGGGGAGGGGAGAGAAGAGAAGAGAAGAGAAGACGAGGGAGACGAGAAGCGGGCGAACGGCAAGGGAGGAAGGCGGTGGAAGGCGGGCGGGTGGGTTACCCGGGTCAGGGCCGACGACCGCACATCGCACAGCGTACAGGAGAGCACGAGGCGAACTCGCACACGGCGACCCAACCCCGCAACCCCGCATCCCCGCCACCCTCACACCACGAGAGCGTCGGCCTCCACACGACGACCGAAGCCGTTCGAACGATCGGCGCGGAACGCAACGGAAGCTCCAATTGTGGAGGTACGGAAACACCAACACAAGTTCCGAGTGCCAAGTCCGCGTATGAAGTAACGAAAGCACGAAGGTACGTCTACGTCAACCCATGCTCAAGTAAACGAGGCTCACATTAACGTCCACAACATACACCGCACCCCCTGCATCCGGGACGTACGCGAACTGCGTCTGCACGCTGTCGTCCCGGAAGAACGACGCCGTGCGCCCGTGCGCGGTCGGGAAGGCACTTCCGGTGGAGGAGGGGTATGTTTGGGCCTGTGGCTGAAGATACGAGTCTGCGCGTAAAAGCAAGGGGTGTCAGCGGGGTGGTAAAGGCGAGTGGGGACGTCGAGGCGAATGGGGACGTCGAGTATACAGAAGAAGAATGATAAGGCGGGTGAGGGAATCAAAGCGAAACGTGGAAGGTAAGGGTGGATGCAGCAGTGAGAGGAAAAGCGCAAAGACCAACGGAGGTTGGGAAGGTAGAGGTAAAGGCGGTTAGAAGAAGGCGAAACGCGGGATGCAAAAGGGGAGAGGAGGGAGGAGGAGGAGCGGCGGGGAGCCGAGAGGTGAGAAGGGGACGGAGGGTACGTGCGGCGGGGATACATAGATACGTAAAGGCCACGCGAGGCCAAGGCCGAAGGAACGTCCACACCAAAGGCAAGGCACGAAGCACGAAGAGTAAAGAAAGAACCGAACGGAAACTCACAATGAATAACAAAAATCTTGGCCTCCCCCTCCTTCAACCCCGGCACGCCCCCCACAAAATGCACATGGTTCTGCGCCAGTGCCATCGTCGGGAACTCGTACCCCTGCAGCCCACTCCCACTTCCCTCTTGTCCTCCATCCGCTCCACTCGTCCAACTGGGATTCTGAACTTCGTTCCACGCCAGTGCAGTGGCGTTCGCGCTCTTCAGAAGGCCCATGTCCAAGCTCATGAGGAGGTTGCCTTTGGTGAGCGCGTAGAAGACGTTCGTATCCCTGTCCAAGATCGTCTGGAACCCTTCGTTGAGGTTGTACCCTTGAAGCGTGGTAGCGGATGTCGGGGGAAGCGTGGTGGCTTGCTTAGACCAGGAGGAGGCGGTGGCGTCGAATATGTATACGGAAGACGGGTCGGAGGCGTCCGCGTTGAGGACGTAGATGGCGTTTGTGAATTGGCTGGTGTAACACAGCGGCGGGCTCGACTTTTGGTCGAACGGGGGTCTGCCGCTGGTTTTGGTGATGTCCGTCGTCGACACCGAGCCTGAGGACGAGGAGGTGAAAGAAGAAGCGGGGATTAACGAGTCTTTGGAATCGAAGTTGAAGGCGAGGAGGTTCCAGCTGGCGTCGAACGCTATGCATTGGTTGGGCCCCGAGGAGCCCGCGAGGGCGGTGGGAGCGAGGAGGGTCAGTGCGGTTGTGAGGAGGAGGACGCGGAGGAGGTGGGTGAAGGTTGATTTTGCCATTCTTCTGCCGATTCTCTGTGAGGGCGAGGAGAGGCGAGGGAGAGGGGGTTGCTTGGACAGATGACGATGACGTGGGTGGCGGCGGTTTGGGCTGCTAGCAGTGTTTCGCGTTCGCTTTCCGGTCTGCATTCGCGTTCAGGAAAAGAGTGAGTAAGAGGGATAGGAGACGAAGAGAGAAGGGAGGAGAGAAGGGGATCGGCGGTGGAGCGGCTACGTAGTATGTCGTCTCAACGACCGTTGACGTCGCCTTGCGGTGCTTCCGTGTGGGATTGGGTTGGGTTGGGTGGTCAATTGGACTTGGTCTAAAGTCTGGGTAGGTTGTGAGGAGGAGAACGTGGAGGTAGATGAATGTTGATTTCTCCATCTTGTTCATATTCCCTTATTCCGAGTGTCCAACAGACGTGACGCCCATAGTTCACTGCGTTCTTTGGATCATCTGTTTGCGCACTTTCCTCCAGGCCGACCTTGGAGAAAAGCTAGAAAGAGACTGTGCATCGATATCAAGCCCCAAGTCAAGAGTCAAGGGCGAATCGGAAATCCAGCGAAGTCGAGTCATGGGGCTGGGTGAGCGGATCAATAGCTTCGGCGGTTGCCGAATCCCTCCTACAAAGCGCCTGAAAGACCCTCGAGCAGTGGTACGGTTCCGAACTCAAGGGGAACAGCGGGTAACACACGAATAAAACGTGTTTCCATACGTACTCTAATGTTTTCGATGTGATTACGCGTCACTGCTGGGAGTGCCGATGCGCACCACGATTTCTCGCATCCAACCCTCCACTGACTCGGAATTGGAACATAGCCAGGGCACTGCTACAACACAGCCCCGAGAACACGCTAGCCCTTGTCCTGGGTGTAAGGAGGGACGGAGAGGCCCTATGTAAGCCCCCACGATGATCGAGGCGACGGTCGGTGGGGAAATAATATTTGAGATCGCGGAGTACGATGTGGGCGCTTATTTCGTGCACACGTCTGCACCTCCTCTATGTTTATGTTCCTGAGGGAGATGGGGTGGGAGGAAAGCCCCCAGTGTCCCTGGCATAAGAAGCGAGTGCCCAGAAACGGACTGGGTCCGGGTTTCACTCGTGAGAACCTGCTGCCTTCAGTGCTCCGAGCCCGTTATCGCCCATGCCCGAACGCCCCGTCTTACCCTCGCTGGAAGTTTTTAGGAAGTATTACAAACAGGTGAGCACTGGAGCCACGGATATGGAGCTGTGCCATTCAGAGCTTCTCCTAACTGATCGCCCCTTTCACGCCTGTGGGATGCTGTGAGCACATCGAACGTTCCAAGGCCGAAGCACTACCGCAGCGTTTGGGCAATTTTCAACATCCCTGCTATTGGAAAGCTGTAGGTGACAGGTGAACTAAGTGAGGGTAAGTAACGTGAAGGGACCAATCTAGAAGGCCAGACACTGCATCGATGACAAAAGGGCTGTGACAGAAGTCTTCTTCTCGCGATCGTTATAATTAGCAACGAATGGTACCAGTAATCTCTGACCTCCATTTTTTTTTTAAATTTACATTAAGAAACCGTACCAGATGCCCTACCCTAGATATACCACTTGATAAAATTCCCTCTTCCACGATTCGTGGACCTTCCTGAAGCCTTGCATCTCCAAGCAACGCGATTGCATTTACAGTAGGCAGATGTGCCACTGATACTGCCCCAGTGATGCACCATGCAGCTGCTGTGCAGCTTGCCTAATCCTCCTCGAAAATCAGTGTGGTGTGCGGAGCGCCCGGGAGGTCTACTGCCCAACTTGTCATCTGGAACGCTCTGGGCGGAACTAAAAATTGTACATAAGGCGAGCGAGTGGATGCCTTGCGCTATTTGACACTCTCCCACGCTGTGCTAACTCTAGTACCTACTCACAACAAAATGTCTCAGATGACTGAAAACGCGAAAGAAAATAGGTATGCTCTTGTGGTCTATCTCCTGGAAATGAGCTTATTAGATATTGGAAGTCACCCACAAGATGAGGACCCAGGCAGGTGAGCGGCGAGCCATGCCTATTGTGCACTCGGAGAAGGGCAAACTAACACTTGTCAAGCCATTTCTACATCACTAGTAAGTAGGAAATCCATTCTTTACTGGCACTCTGGCTAATATGAAGTTGAAAGATGTGTCTATCGAGCTTATTGGAGAGCTCGTTGATGAGGGGCCGTCACCGGAGATTGCAGACTTGTGGGTGCGAGATATGGAAGGCGTCAATCTTGACTGGAAATGCTATCTCTTTATCAGCGTATCACCGAACAGGTGGGAGGTGAAAGGGGCAATCAGGCTGTGAGTCCGAGCTCCGCATTCCTTGCGTCAAGGATTGACCAAGCTCGGCCTGACAGACCTCAGCACATTCGTGAGATTAGATGCGAGGTTCACGGCGCAAGCGGACACATACACTCCATATTTTGCATCAAACGTATGACGGGGAAAACCCAAGGCACTGACTCTAGAGAAGGTGAGAAAGGCTTTGTGAATTACAATGTGTAATTACAGCTCAGAGCCAACTGTAGGGTTCAGGAAACCCGTGGACACAGATAGCGCGAGAAAGGGCAAGAGCAAGGGGACTTCTCAGGTTCTGAGAATGAGGTACAAGTGGGGCACATATTGCACAGGCGACAGTGAGCAAATCTCAATTTTTATGAACTACCTACTGCTCATTCCCGACACATCTACAGGTCTTGCACCTCATATCAACGCATGTAGCTGCGATGGTTGCATTCGTCGCCTTGCTTACACACCAAAGGCACTTGAGACCCTGCAGTCAGCACTGCGACTCACTCCAACATCTCATCCGAGCATCAGACGATGCTTGGCCAACCTCTCAAAGGAGCACCAGAAGTCCTTTCAGTCGGATAGAGATCCTTCCCACCTTGATGGTGCGATCTCCGCTCTCTCCAAAGCTCTGGAGCTTACCCCAAGGAGCGATTCGGGCTTCCCATCCCGCCTTGACAAGATCGCTCTGTTGCTCATGTCGAGATTCAGCCTCAGCAGTCATGAAGACCCTTCCCTTCTTAATCAGGCAATCTCCAAGCTTCAGCAAGCCGTGGAGCTCAGTCTCCATGATAGTCAATCCCTTCCTGACCGCCTGCATTCCCTTGGAAGATTGCTCCTCTCCCGCTTCACTGGCAACCATAGCGGCGACGCCTCCGACCTCTCTGATGCTCTTGATGCACAAATAAAGTCATTGGAGCTAATGCTCGGGGACCACACCTACCTCAAATCTCCTCCCCTCCAATCATTCAAGCAACGAATTGAGGCCTTGGCTTACAACGGGCAAGCTCTGTCTTTGTTGTGCAACCCAAGGCGTGTCTGCAAACACACCGACCATGACAACGCTCTCCACCTCCTAAGCGACATCGGAAGTTCATTCTGGGAGCGGTTCAGCAGCCTTGGCCAAATTTCAGACCTCTCAGCTGTGATTTCGGTACGGCAGCTATTGGTGTCTGTCACGCCCGAAGGCCATCCTGACACTTCAACCTTCCTCGCCAACCTTGGATACTCCCTTCTCAGTCGCTTCCAACAACGGCAAGAAATACGCGATATTGACAAGGCTATTTCCGCGTACCAGAGGTCTATCGATGCGCCATGCTGTGATCATAGTGATCGTGGTGCTGTGTTTTGGCATTCGTGTTGCAGAATGTACCGCCTCGGGGTATGCTTCTTGGGGAAGTATGAGGTGACGCGGAACCGTGGCGACCTTGACGAAGCGGTATCTATCCTTCAGCGGGTGGCGTATGTTGTCCCCGATGGCGATGTACGCCAGTGTTCGATTGCCTGGCTTGATAGCTTGGCGGAATCGTTCGCTGAGCTTTACATTCAAAATGGCGGTCATCGCAACATATCGGAAGCCATCTCAGTCCGAGATTGGCTGGTAAAACGTACTAAAGGCTATGACAAGGCCTATGGCGAGAACCTCTGTAAACTTGCCCAGCTACTCAAGCTTCGCTTCTGCGGGTTCGGAAACCTTGACGACATCGAGAAGGCAATCTCCGTTGGCCGGAAAGCGGTTAGGATGAGCTCTGGTGACCCCTGTGAGCTCGCTGGAAGGCTGGAGACCCTCGCTGTCTGCCTGACGCGCACAAGGTCAAAGGTCCTGCAGCCACCATAGATTTCTCTCCACTGCCTCGCTCTGTGTCGGAGCGCACACCTCTCCGCCTCACCGGCAGCTTGGCTCTTGACCACCTCAACGAAGCCATCCAATTACTGCGGGAGGCAGTAGACCTTGTCCCTCAAGGGGGCCATAGTCACCCGAGCCTCTTCGACAAGCTAGCCGGATGCCTCTATCGTCGATTTCACCGTGCACGTGACTCCAAGGACCTCCAGGAAGCGCTGGAGTTACAGACCAGGGCTATTTCGCTTACACCTGATGGGAATAGCACGGTGAAATCTTCGTTAATGGTGCAGCTCGCGAGTTTATATTTATGTCGGTATCACCATACAGGAGATGAGGATGATCGAGAAGAAATGGTCAAGAATTGGAAGGCTTCATTCGCATTACCCAGTCGCAGCCCGGATGATACATTCGCGAAAGCCATTGATTTGGCCAGACATTGCCTCGAGGAACCAATAACCATTGCTGCGTTTGACACTGCAATAGACGCGGCAGCATTGATGGTTGGGTTGGACCAGACAATAGTCCAGCGCTACTCCCGCATCCACGACATGTCCGGGATGCCTCTCGAAGCAGCTTCTACTGCTTTCCACTTTGGCTGCCCTGATAAGGCGGTGGAATGGCTGGAGCACGGTCGCTGTGTGGTATGGAGCCAACTCAATAAACTCCGCACGCCGCTGGGGACCTTACACGCACACAATCCTCAACTGGCAGCGGACATCGCGGATGTTTCGAAGAGTTTGGAAAGGGCAGGATCGATGAGACCTCTGGTGAACTACCATATGTCTAAAACCAAAAAGCTTTCTCTAGATGACAAAGCACGTGCCCATGCAAAGCTCTCCAGGCGATGGGAAGACCTCCTCGTACAGGCTCGGGCTATTCCTGGATTCGAGTCCTTCCTCAAGCCGGTTCCATGCTCTTCTCAGATCGAACATCTCCCATCTTCAGGCAATATTGTCGTCGTCAATGCGCACACGAAACGATGTGATGCGATTGTCCTCGTTGCAGGTTTGGGAGAACCTCTCCACATCCCACTGCCCGACTTCACCATTTCAAAGGCGATGGAGTACAGGTCCATTTTAAACAAGAAGTTAAGTGCACTAGGATTTCGGAGCCAAGGGGTGGAACAGGGAGAGTCTGACGAAGGCAAAGGCGAGACTGGCGAGAGAGGGGCTGGGAAGTACCGGGTGAAAGACCGAAATGTCCTTTACGTCCTGAAGGCCCTATGGATCGAGGTGGTGAAACCTATCCTCAATGTGTTGGCAATTCAGGTGAGCTGTTTGCGTGACTCCACATATTCTAGCGCTGACGCCTGCAACAGAAAGCGGGTGATCCGAGCGTCAGCACCCTACACAGGATATGGTGGTGCCCCACGGGCGTTCTCTCCTTCCTTCCCCTCCATGCTGCTGGAATGTACAGCGACGTTGGGTCGGAGTGCGTCCTCGACTACGTCGTCTCCTCGTACACACCGTCGATCTCCTCACTGCTCGAGCGAGTCAGGGATGATCGACGAGCCGACGAGACAGTATCTGGCTTATTCCTGACGAACCAGCCCAAGGTCCCCGGATATCAGCGAATCGCAGGGACAACGAAGGAAGTCAACTCAGTCCACCAGATTGCTACTGAGTGAGGAATTAGAGTGTTAAAGGTGGAGGGGTCTGAGTTGTCTGTCGACGACTGCCTCAAGCACATGGAAGAGTACAGCAGCGTCCACTTCGCGTGCCACGGGTATCAGAATGCCGACGAACCACTCCAGAGCTGCTTGCGACTCGAGACCGGTGCGCTGGAGCTCGGTGCCATCATGCAGAAGAATCTGAAGAACGCCGACCTCGCGTTCCTGTCTGCATGCCAGACCAGTACGGGCGAAGAGAAGCTCGACAACGAAGCAGTTCATCTCGCGGCTGGGATGCTCGCAGCGGGATACCGTCGCGTTGTCGCCACTATGTGGGAAATTCGGGATTCACATGCCGCCGACGTTGCGAACGATTTCTACGGATACCTCTGGGACCATCGGGAGGAGGGGAGTGGAAGTAGTTTTGATGGATCTCTTTCCGCACACGCCCTTCACCATGCGGTCCGGCAGCTACGAGAACGCCTTGATGGCACTCGGGAGGTGCGAGGCCTCCCCGAAGACCTCGAGAAGTCTCTTCTGATCTGGATCCCGTATGTTCACTTTGGGTATTGAATTTCTTTTTGTTTTGCTTGTATACCGCTTTCGGGCACCTGTCTTTGCCTGAGCCGGCTTTCTTCTGCGACTGTCTATCTTACGCCATCTCCAGTTCGGTTTGATTATCTCACTATATGATCTCCATCCCCGGTGATTTTCCAGTTCGCGTACTCCGATGTTGACTGTTCCTGTTCGCCCTCACCTCTTGCCTCCCCCTTCGCGCTCCTCCCCCTTTACAAACACAATCTCCCGCCTATTCTCTTCCGTTACGTTCGTCCATGTTCCTGTATATACAGTGATGTTGTGGTTAACCGTCTTGTCCTTCCCCTCTGTCTGCTCCTTCACGTATTGTCTTCTTCCTCGTCACTTTGGCTCCTACTCCTACTCACTCAGCCTGTGGGTTCCTGCACCCCATCAGCCCGGTATGGTTCCGATTTTACACCCTCCCTCGTTTTATTCAATACCTCTCCGCCTTCCTTCGCCCGAGCTGGCTTTCTCCTCTAGTAACTCTGCGTCTATTCCTTTTTCGCTTCTGTTCTACCAGCTTCTCTCTATGATCCCCGTCCCAACACACATTCCATTTTTTCAACCCCGAATCGTTCTTGGTCCCCGGCGGAACTCCTTCGTGCTCTCCTCCTCATCTCGAAGACTCAAACGGCGTCTCGTCTCTATATCTTCCCATTTTACCCCTCTCAGATTCCCGATAGCATACCTTTCTGTCTTACCTCGGTGTCGTCTACAAATACGTATACCTTGTTGCGCCACACCGCCTGGACGTTATGGCACACCTTCGAGCACGTCCATCTTACATATCGTGACATAACCAACAATCCTAGACCTCCCCGACACGAATTATTCCGTTAAATCACCTCTCAATGACCTTGGGATTCACCCTTCGGCCTCTCGCTCCTCCGCCAATGCGCCAACTTGGCGACCCTTCCTCTTGGGTTGGACGGAGAGTCCCATACCGCGTACACTTGGGATGAACAGGGACACAAAGTCACCGTCATTCCCGCTCTCCACACCCTCTCGCTCACGACCTGCAACCCCGCTCGCTCCGGACAAGTCATTTTGTTTCTTCACCTGCCTTCCCTCCAATACCTTTCCATCGAGGAGGGGAAGGCCAGGTGGTACTAAGGCCAGGGTGTAGTTCTCTGGGAGATTTTTCACTGCCTACGACTGCTCCCCCTGGCCAATCCCAGCACCTGCCATCATGGCCTTGCCTCGACAGGTCGTCTTCGCGCTCTCACGGTGAAGCGAATGGAACGCGATGAGGAACTGTTGCATGAGGTATTCCACAGCCTCCGAGATGTGGAGGAAGTGGTCTTGGATGGTGTGACCACCGACGCTGAGGATCTGTTCTGGATACTTCAACACGAGCAGGTGATCGCCGTCAATGCGCCCAAGCTCGGGCCTATCCTTCCCCGCCTCAAATGCCTTGAGTTGCAGAACGTCGAAACGCGCCATGTCGATGTGAAGTGGGTTCTCCGATACGTCACCAAGCTTCACCGGATCCATAATGAGCTGTACGAGAACGTCGGGATTACCACTACCACTGGTGCTGATGCTGGGTCGTTCGCGAACCCAACCGAACTAATTCTCGTACCGGATACTCTAGGCCACATTGTCGTGCAGTATCGGCACCACGACGGTAAGGAGAAGGGTGGGTGGCTGGAATGCGTCGCTGCGTTGGATGAGTTTGGGATGAGTGGAAGACGGCGAGTTGCGGGGTGTTAGTGGAGAGGATGATTAGTACGAACGACATGTAATTCCGATCTCCGCCTTGAAGTTGGAGCAAGGCTCAGCGAGGTCTTCCGTGAAAGCCACCCAGGACGTTTGTGTAGTTTAGCGTACGTTCCACTTGTATTATTCATCACTATTATCAGCGTGATTTTAGTGCAATTGAGTTCCGAGCACTTCAAGTGGTAAGTAATCCTGTTGGAAGGAGAGGGGAACATTCTCGGAGTCGGTCCCGGCAGGTCCCTTCACCAGCTTAATAAAGTATACATACCCGTACCTGTACAAGTCCTAGCCCCAGAGCTCGACTCACTCGACTCTGCGGTGTCAAGTTTGTCGGAAAGCGCTTACTTAGAGTAACGCCGAATAGCCCACTTGCGCTTGGCGAGGAAGTGCAAGTGATGGAGAGACAAACGAGGGGGAGCATGGGGGGGTGAATAAGAACGGGCACAAAACGGGAGTCGCACACGGTGAATACAAGCTCACCGGACCAACCCCACGTCTGCAAGGTGAACGTACTCAAACCTTGTGGAAGTGGGCCAATGCTGTGCATGGCAATTTGACCTCGGCATTTTTGGCTTACATTGGGGGTGGTGGTGCACAGGTGCCTGCGGTACTACATGGCTGGTGCAGGCAGCAGGAGCTAACATGACCCAAACACCACCTACCAAATTGCTTGGTCACTGATTTAGAAATTTACATTAATCAAGTTGTGGTGTATGCATGGACAATTCAAAATTATATTCACTGTGCAGTCACTGTTCCCAAGATAATGCACAAGGGGCTTGGAGCTCAGAAGTGTGAACATGATGCATACCTGCAACTTTGCTGACTTTGATGTAAATAAAATATACTTGAATAAATATTATTATACACAGGTGTACACCAATTGAATTTGCAACAATATGAAAAGAAGAGAATGTACTTCTACAGCATTGAACTTGGGACCAGCAAAAAAGAAATGCACTCGAAGGAATTGAACCCGCACCTGCAGCTTCATTCCTGCATAAAAGAAATGTATTCGCATGGAATCGAACCGGCGACCGGCAACTCAACACCTGACAGAATTATTGTGCTCGCACAGAATCGAACTCGCGACCTGCTGAAACGTGCATCAATTCTGGAAACGGAAGTTTCCGAGTGCAATCACGGGAACTCCCGGCCGCGACTGATGCACTCGGAGGCTCACAGTCTTGACCGGACCAACCCCACGTCTGCAAGGTGAATGTACTCAAAATCCAGACAGAGGGATGGAGGGAGCCAAACGTGAACCACGATGACGATGTGCTGTCACTTTGTGAACAGTTCGATGGGAAGGGGAGGTGGGGAGGGGGAGGGTGAGGTCATCTCCGTGTGTTCCCGCCACTATGGGTAACTTCACAAGTACTACCCCCCCTTCCCACCTCCCACTTCCACATTCGGAA
Source organism: Coprinellus micaceus (assembly GCA_951394405.1). Taxonomy (NCBI): domain Eukaryota; kingdom Fungi; phylum Basidiomycota; class Agaricomycetes; order Agaricales; family Psathyrellaceae; genus Coprinellus; species Coprinellus micaceus. The sequence continues at coordinate 2,488,896 of OX596342.1, forward strand.
CGCCCAAGCTCCTGATATAGTCCCCAACCCCAACCCCGAGCTCTCGAGCGTCGAGAGCTCACGATGTCTGCTGCCTCCACTGATCCATACGAGGCCTTCCTCAGCGACTTCACGTTGTACGTACGCACATACGCATCGCATCGCACATCCACCTGAGACGTGCCAACACAACGTGTTGCAGTTAACTATAGGGGCGGCACAAGGGGTACGCCGTACTTACTTAGTGCTTGCCTTGGCTGGGTCGCCCGTGTCCTCGCACTTAGCAGGGTTAGTCGCGGACGTGCAATCCTCGACGGAAGTTGGACGAGGTTAGGCCCGAGCCTGCGTGGGCGTGGCTGACTCGACTCGACTCAACGCGAGTCGTGCATGGTGCGAAGCATCTCAGTCACTATGGAACGACCCCCTTGAAGGCCTATTAATTTAGTGTTCCAATGGGGCCTTAAGGGGGTCGTTCCATAGTGACTGAGATGGTGCGAAGGTGGACTTGACGGCGATGCGCGATGCAGGGTGCGAGAATGGACTTGGAAGTGACGCAGAGCATAGGCACGTGAGTATCCCGACCTTGAGTAGGGGAAGAGCGAAGTGCTTCCAGAACCCGGATGAGACGGACACTCGAGTAAGGGTGTAATCAGGGGACCTGGCCGTCGGGGTGTAGATTTCGTACTGAGGGAGATCCGGGGGTGGGCTTGGAGGGTAGACAGGCAGGCAGGCAGGCAGGCAGAGGGCGAGCGGTGGAAGGTGGTGGGCGGATGGACGGTGTGGGGTTAGAGGAAAGTGGAAGGGGGGGGGGGGGGGGTAAAGAGGGGTGTGGGGCATTTTTATGTATAAAACCGTGGTAGCTGCCTGCCGGGGGTTATGTATAAAACGCATTTTTGCCTGGCTGCTGGGGGTTATGTATAAAACGTGTTTTGCGTCCCAACCGGGAAGTTGAACACCAAACCACGTGAGCTACGTTCGTTTGGCCGCTGCGTCCCAAATAGGGAAGTTCAACCAACGGCCACGTGATGTGCGTTTGTTTTCATTTGCGACGGCCCCCACATTCCCACATGGGTAGCTCCCTCCCACTCCGCATTGCACCCCTCCCTTCGGGGGGGCCCCGCAATGCTCCGGGGAGGGTCCCAGGGCCCCCGATGTGAGACCGTCAGTCACATATGTGGGGCCCCCGGGTTCCTTGCCGCCGCTCATCACGCGCTCGGCCCAAGGGCCTCGATTTAACAGGCGGAGGGTGGCAGTGCACACGCCGGCTGTGGTGCTATATAATAGTTGATTTTATTTGAGGCCACTCTACGCGGTTTCTGAGACTTGGGAACATGGAATGTGGTATGTTTTATTTACTCAACATACAGGGTGATGCGACATGTGATCGCGTTGTGGACGTGGGTCCTACTGCATTGGGAGGGGAAGAATCAATGCGTGACTAATCCCTGGGCCAGAAATAGCCGCCAGGCAAAAACGCGTTTTATACATAACCCCCAGCAGGCAGCTACCACGGTTTTATACATAAAACTGCCCCCCAGTGGTGGGGTAAAGCTGTGAGAAGAGGGAAGAGAGGGAGGGCAGGTGTCCGTGTTCCGCGGTGTGGTTGGGATCTCGGGTGTACGCTCCCCCAGAGTCTCCGTGTTCGTCATTGAACATTGTGGTGGTCAGGTACCTTGCGCAGCTGGGTACTTATGGAGTGCCGTTCCACGTCGGACATGGGAAAGGGGGGTTGTGTGGACACTGGACGAGGCGAGCGTGCTGTGGGCGTCCAAGCCAGGTGAGGAATCAGGTGGGGGACTTGTGCGGGTTGGATCTTTATGTCTTCATCGAAGCGGTGTGGAAGGGTACATTCCGTTGGGATTTGGTCGTACACTTACTAGAGCGAGTGTGCATTGATCTAGGGCGCGTCATTCCAGAGGAAGGTTGAGTGTGTTGTTGTCACGAAGCAAGAGCGAGGAAAATGGACGTCAGGCATCGGAGCTTCAAGTTGGGGTGACGGATCAAAGGGGTTCTCGGAGGTTGCCGAAAGCGAGTCCCGCTCTCCGTTCAAGTTCAGACTTTGGTCAACAGCGTTGGCTTCCTTCCCGCTCTCTAACTGCACAAAAATCTAGGTTCTTTGGGCGTCACGGCTCGAAGTTAGATGCCCATGTGCCCCGTACGCCAGCGTTTAGTGCGTGCATAACGACTCAGGAACCCGAATTGCGCTGTAGGTATGTACAACGCTGCAATCCTTCAGCGAACTGTATGCGCTGTATGCCATACAGCGCATACAGTTCGTCGAAATCCAAATATACCTCTGCACCTTGGCGCCGTTATGAGACCGTGTGTGTGGGTTCTATGAGTGGCCCTGCATGTCCTGGAATGGACCAGCTGTTTCTGTCTCTTAGGGTGGGTAGAATGGCAAGACCGGTCAGGCAGCGTGCGCCGTGGACGAGCAGAAGTAGAGGAGATCAGAGTAAACTAGTGTGGGGTGGAGTGTAGTGAAAAGCGCGCGCACGAACGGTATAGGGAACAATGTTTACTTCATCAGCTTCTCGTCCGCTATGGACCCCCGGTTCGACCTCCCCGCCATACGCCCTATCAAACATTAGTTGCGTCTAGCTGCGTCCAGCGACTATGTATTGAATAGCTGAGAAGTGGAGTCACCGGGGACGGGCATGCATATATCGTACAAAAAGCGGAATACATAATGAAAGGCACCATGACTACCAGCGACGACAGACTATGCCTACTTATACATAGCAGACGATGATTGGGGACTACGCAAGACAAGGGTTCACGCCGGCAGATACTGCCGGACGAGGACGTGCTTATGGTTAAACGGGGTGCGAAGATTATAGATTCAGTAAGGAAAGGTGGGAAGAGGCTGGAGGGAAGGGTACGGTAGAGAGGCCCAACAAAGTTGAAGAAGCAAACATTCGCCCATGGAGAGGGCTCTGGTAGGAAGAACGTTGACCTGCACAGACTCCCCCACGTACAGTGCGACCACGGTGTTCATCCCGATTCCCCATCCACGAATAGTATCCCTTTGCGGGCCTCCGAGTCTTGCTTGACGCACAGCCCGGAGTTCCGAGCCGGTGCGATCTGCGGCTGCGGTCGTCGAGGAGGTATAGCCTTATAGGGGTAAGTGCGCGCCGTCACCCTGCCCGCACAGGAATTCCGAATTTGCTCTCTGTGTACGAAGACCCACCGAATCCGTCGACCCAACCGTGGTCCGTTCTCTTATTGTCGGCATTCTGCATATGCCACCCTCCATATGCCACGCAGTGCTGCCAGAATCAGGGCGCCCTTCCTCCACACTCTGCACGCGTCCTGGTCCGGGCATTTGTACCAATGACACTGGAAGCAGTGAGTCGGTGCTGTTAGCAGCTCGGATAGGCGAAGAGGGACAAAGATCTTTGTGGACTCTGGCATATGCTCCCTGAGTGGGGGATGCACTGATTGAGGCAAGGTTCCCCGAGTGAGAAATGTACCACCACCAGTCGACATCGCTGGCGTGATAGTGGTGGCGCGCTGAGACTTTAAGATCTTGAAGGAGAAGAAAAACGGGGCAGCGGATGGAATAAGCGCCCAGGACCCGATTCCGGATGAAGTAATGTTTCCCCAGGCACAGCCAGCACCGCGTGGGGACCTCATGCGCGTCCTAATGTGTTGCTCACACCTTCTCCATGAACTATCCGCCTTCATAGACACCCCAGCTACACCACCTTCATCCTCTACCACCCATTCTCTGTGAATTGGTTATTGCTGCTCAGTTTTATCCCAAGGCGTAGCATGTCGATGACCTTTGGCAATGCTTTCACTCGTTCACAGGGCATCATCGCCCAGAAGGCTCGTGTCACCAATGTTGAAGGGGACTACAACGACAATAGCATAACGACAATTGCACCAGCCGAGTACCCTGAGTCCGGGTACGATAGGGATCTACGACACAATCGTGCGTTCCTTCTCGGGTCCTACCCAGCCAGTAGCTGATAAAAGAGGAACCCCCCAGTCTTGGAATTAAAGAAGTACATCTCCGTAGGCGCAGCCCACGACTCCTACGAACATGGTGGCCTAGACGCACCCAAATGCCATCCAGCAACAAGGGCCTCTGTGCAGGAAGAGATCATGGGTTGGATTGGGCGCGGCAGGGACGAAAAGCCTGCGATGATCCTATGGCTTTCAGGCCCTGCAGGCTCGGGGAAGACTGCCATCGCAGGCTCGGTCGCAGATGCTTGCCAGGCCAAGGGTTGGCTCGCTGGTAGCTTCTTCTTCTCAGCATTCTCCGGACCTCCGAATCGTCGTTCGAAACGATGTGTCATTCCGACGCTGGCGTACCACCTAATGCAACAGAGGAACATCCCCGGAATTAGGGAGCAGATTCTATCGGCAATTGGGGATGTTCCATCGGTGTTCGAAAAGCGCCTTAGCGAACAGCTGGAGATTCTCATACTCGGGCCCCTCCGCAGACTCCCCAACCGTGTGGACCGTAGCCCTTGGCCCAGGGTCATCATTATCGATGGCTTGGATGAATGCGGGGCTGATCTAGAGTACATAGCCCAGCAAGACAGTCGCAGGTCCTGGGAGGAGAACCATCGAGAGATAGTGTCCACCCTGGTGTGCGCATCCGAGGATCCGGCTTTCCCCTTCCGCATCGTCATTGCCAGCAGGCCAGAGCCAGCCATTCGTGACGCCATCTCGCCGGCCCCCGATGCTGTTTTGCGTCTGTTCCTTGACGACAAGTACGATCCAGATACCGACATCTCTCTCTTTCTCGAAGCCAAATTTGACGACATCCGGCGACGCTTCAACATTCCGGAAGGTTGGCCTTCACCAGACGTTGTCAAGATTTTGGTTGAGCGGGCTTCTGGTCAGTTTATATATGCCGCGACTGTTATTCGCTTCATCCACGATGGCAAGAGGGCACCCCCAGAGCAGTTAAGAAGGGTCATAGAGTGGGAGGAGCTTGGAAACCCCGAGCCCTTCTCTGTGCTGGATCTGCTGTACCTCCGTATCATCGAAACCAGCCCCAATCCACCGCTTGCGATGAAGTGGTTACTCACCATCGATAAAATCCAGAAGAGCAAGACGCCCTTTAGGCATGGATGGCTTATCAAGGGACTCCTGGAAGTTTCTCCAGGAGAATTGGACCACCTCCTTGGAGACCTCACCTCACTTATCAACCTCGGGCCGGACAAAGAGGGAGCTAGCCCATCTTTGCACTCTTACCACAAGTCCCTCGGCGATTTTATATGCGATAAGAGCCGCAGCACCTCCCTTCATGAGTCGCTTCATACCATGGAGGGAACCGAGGACACAGAGAAAATACTCCAGAATTTCATTGCGGACCGTGTTTACCACATTGTGAGACGTACGTTTTCTTCGCCTTCCACTCACCTTTGCCAGCGCTCACTTTGAGACAGACAGAGGCCCGCAAGGCACACTCTCGACCCTCCCTGTTGGTAGTGCTACACGGGCTTCTTTTATTAACCAACTGTGCAGCTTCTTGCGGAACACGATTTCGCCGCTCCACGATTACAGTCAATCACCACATGACGTGACAGCGCCCCACAACGTGACAAGCGGCACTGAATCTTATCTCTCTCTGCTGCATCGTCATGTAACTCATCCAAACCTTCTGTATAATGTAGATATATATACTGTTCACGACGTGCTGTAATTTTTGGATATATCTGGAGTGAAAAAGAGGGTGAAATTGGCTGTCTCCGTTGATTCTGGGCAGTTTTCCGCATTTTTTGAAAATTCCAAGAACCCTCCCCACCCATACAGGCTCTCTACTGTGTTCAAAGTCACCATACGAACTCTTTGTGAACTTGGGGTCATGTCACCTCCATATTTGTGAGCCCAACCCATGATATCCTTAGAGAAAATGCCTTGTCTTCCTCTCTTTCCCTGTCCAAAAATCTGGTATTGGTATCTTTTGCATGATTACTGGTGCTAAAAACTATGAAAGGGGTAAGAGGTGCATGTAAACCTTTTTACCAGCTTCCTCAGTGCACGCCATTCCAAGAATCACGACAACAGGAGCATGTCACCTCCCACAATCTGACAAGGTCTCCCCTTGATCATGCTTGGGCTCTGACCAGGGACTTAGGTCCCTGCTACGGTGTGGGTAGGGTCAAATACATTAACTAAATAGCATTTTGGCACTTAAATAACTTATATTTCATCAACTCAGGCGGTATTGAGGCTTGATTGAGGCAGGGCTCTGCACTGGGGTGCAGGATGAGGCTCTGTCACGTTTAGTGATGTGAGGCCGAAATACTCCCGCACTCTCGCTCGCACCGTTGTGGGCGCATTTTTGGGGTGAAAATAACATAATTTTATAGATACGTAGAGGAGAAGTGGCCGAGTAGATAAGTGAAAAGAACGTGCAAAATGGTGCAGTGGTTGTGGAGAAAATCTTTGCCCATCATTTTCTGTCACGTCTAGCAGTGATTGACTGTACCACGCCGGCGATGTCGCCTGGTGGTGGTCCGGTCTCTTCCCGTCGGAGGCCCCCACGGCATTGTCTCGGGCTGATGGAATTACTTCAGTTCGGTGGACGTATGCCAGAGTCCACAAAGATGTGAGCCCTTCGAATTTAGCCAGCTTGTTGAAACTCATTTACGCATATCAGTGCCATTGGTACAAGTGTCTCCATGCATGCAAAATATGGAGAAAGGGCATTCGGCGGCACTGCAGGGTATCACGAGGATGGCATTTGCCAACGACGACGGAATGGCTGAAGGAGATATTCCAGCCGAAGGCATTCGTAGAAGACGAATTCTTGGGAAATGCCCGGTTCCGTTCTTTTCTACTTTTCGTCCAACGCAATGGCGGGACTTTCACGCCGCATTTAGGAGGCCTGGAAAACTTCGATAGTAGCCTGGCTTCCCCCGAATGAAGCGCCTCTGTTGCTGCAGCAAAGCAGAGTTGAGGAGGATGGGGAAAGCCCCTTGGCTCCACGCCCCCGCCCAGCACTTGACTTGGCTTTTGTTGGGGGCGATGAGGTGGGTTGAGCGGGTGTCTATTATGGGGGGTTGTTAGATGATGCTTCGCGTTTGTCAACGACGGCGTACGAATGTCATCCGTATGTAGTGCAACTTCGGTTCCAGCCATAGTTATCCCTTTCCACTTCGCTCTGTATTCTCTCGATGTAAAATTTCAACGGGTTTCTTGCACCCAAGATCTACACTCCAGCGTCGGGGCTCAACTAACCTCCGTCCGCCCATCGACGCGATGCTAGGACGGAGACCGTGGATAGGACCGTGATGATGCGAGATTAGAGACCGTGAGGAGTTCAGCGACACTTTAGGCCGCGCAGACCGTTGCAGCTCAAACAGGGAACATGAGGGCTTACGTGCCGTATTCCGCGTTAGTGTTCGTGCTGATTCGCACAGATAGGTACGTTCAGCTGCCAAGTCGGATCCGTAGCCGATCTCCCCACAGGTTACAGATGCTCGACGCCCCACTTCGGCCACACGCCCTCCCGCTTCTCACCCCTGAGGTGCTAGGCGACATCATGTCAAAACCTCTCTACCCTTGCTTAGACACAAGGCTTAACTGCCGAAGACCGTCCATGTGCTGTAGCATAAAAACCGTCTGCCTTGAGCTACACGGCTGTGTACCCAATGCGAGCGGAATCCTCCTCGCGTTTGGTCAAACCCCGCTCGCCTTTAGTTGTGCGAGGGAGTACGGAACGGACAATGAAGGGAAGCATGAAGTCGACACCGAGTGCCGTTAATTGGAAGGAAAGGTAAATACAAACGATGGTGGGTCGCCTTGACATCTCACTGATATTCCGAACTCGAATGGAACAATTGACCTTGGGCTCACATAGAGGTGCGGTAGCGACTCCGGGGCTAGCGCGGAATGCGTTGAGTTGCACGATCTAGCGACGCCGTCACTCACAGTTGTGCTTCGTGCTCAGTTGTTCGTTCTTCCATTCGCTACGGCCACCATATATTCGTACGTGCCGCTCATTCGCCTTCCGAGCACACGGCACGTCCAGGTCTCACCGACCTAAGGCATCGCACATTCAAATCCGGCTCAGCGCTTAATCTCGGAGATACCCTTTAAGGACCTCCGTGTAACATGCCTCAGGCTCAGCTCCGATGCGGCGACTGAAATGGCTTTCCTGGAGTTTGAGAAGACGAATTCTCTTTAACTCTAACACCCAGTACGACCTTCCCGACCCGCAATCCCATCCGAAGGCACGAAGTGGCCCCGCGCGCCGAGGCATCTGAGGCAAACAAGACGACCCCCACTGGCGGCTGGACTAGTCCGGAAGTTCTTTACTGGATCCTGTATTTCGTGCCCGACGATACGTTCGATACAATCAAGCCCGTGTGCCCGGGTGGCACAAGGCATCAGCCCCGTTTCGAGTGTCCTCTACGGGCGTCTCGGGGCGCGGCATGTCGTCCATGTTGGCAATGGGTGCGGGGTGGTGGCATTCCTAGACAGAAAATACGGCTCTGGATCGACAAGGCTTGGCTCATAGTGACAAGGGGTTCGTTGACCCCGAACATACTTTTTTGGCGCCATTATGAAACTGTGGGTGCATGGTTGGTACTATGAATGGATTTGCATGCAGCATATGAGAGGGATAAATAGCCCGTGCCACGCGAGAGAGGAGAATGCGTAGGGAAGACGCGGTGTTCGCATGATAGAGATGTGCGGGGGCGACGCGACTTACGCATGGTAGCGAGAGCGGTGGAGGACCGTGGAGAACTTTGGAGGTTCTTCGAAGTAGGAAGTCCGAAGTGTGGTGCTGCGGTGTGGAGTTCGGGATGGGTGACGCGGTGGGGGTGTAGTCAGAGTGTATGGGTACAGGGGGGAGGTTGCTGGGGAGGGTGAGCGTGGATATGAAGGAGAGGAGAGAAGGGGGGACGTGGGGAAGGGAAGGGGTTGGAAGACGGGGGAAGGGGTTAGAAGACGGGGGAAGGGGTGAGAGGATGGGGGCACAATAGAGGTCACGGAAATCGGGTCCACAACGGGTGACTAGGTTGCGAGTCTGGGGAAGGATAAGAGAAATCTGAAAAAAAGAAGGTATCGAGCGTCAGGATCGGTCTTCGTCAACATGCGCATTCGTCCGAGTCGGTCCTGCTCAATTCCTGCTTCAGTCCCTTTCCCACTGAAGAGAGGACGCTGCTGAAGGACAGTGCGGTTGGGTAAGGTGTCACGATTTTTTGAGATTTTTGTGTTTACGATGAGTGCGTTGAGCTTTGGGGGAGGTTGGGTCGGCGAGGCAGGAGGCGGGAGCGGGAAAATCGAACGCGGAGGCGGGCATCGGAGGATGGGGCGACGGATCAATGGGTTCGGAGGTTTCCGAACTGCTTCGTTCAGGATTCGTTCGATACTGGGCAGTTGGGGTCCTTGCTTCCACATACGTACCGCTCAAGCTCATGTGCTGAGGTCTCAGGTGGGGACTTCAATGAGACGCCTCCCGTTTTTGGATTTTGTACAGTCGGTCTGGCCGTTGTGGTTCAGTTGGAACGTTGTGGTTGTGGGTGACACGTCGATCCTGCACAACTTGAACGCACACAAGCAGGGTTCGTTGACAATCCAGAAATATATTTGGAGTTTGGCGCCGTTACGATATCCGTGTGCGGTTGGTGCTATGAATAGACATGCATCCTTCGAATCTTGGAATAGAACGCAAGCTATTTCTGTCTCTTGTAACGAATAGCCGCAGGACGTGGGACCCGTTGACGGTTGAGAGGGCGAGATGGCTATGAACGTCTCGACCCTTCACCCCTGAATATCAAAGTGGTGTATTGAAGGGAAGGTGGGGGTTGAGCGGGTTACCTGTGACCTGTTCAGCAACGCTAGAAGGCGTTTGAATGGAGAAGGACATTTCATTTCGATAGGGTTCACGTCCCTACACCGATCTGAATTCTGATCCCGGGCTTACCTCCCCTCCATATACTTTCCGTCCACCCAACAACAACGATGCCAAGTACCCCTCGCCATCTGACCATCTGATAATCTGCTACGCCCTTCAACTTCACAGCTCGTACGGCCTCATCACCCCTTCCCCCTTCACACAACTGATGAGGGCGCTTGAAGGGCGCTCGTCGGGCATACCCCCGCTCGAAATAGAAGTCCCCGTCGCTATTGCGGCGCTTTCGTTGCCTGAAATAGGGGCCCGGAGGCCGTTAGGCTCCCGCACGCCGTTCCCTCGCCTTTGAAAAAATTCCCACACGGCAAAACACACCGCCCAGGGAGCGCAATCACCGAAAAACGGCATGCCAGCCCTCGGAGCCCGGGGAGCTTCTGGATGGAAACCGATCAAATGGAATCAATTGGCTGCGGATTCTTTTACGTTCTAACCTCTCCTCGTCTCTGTTTCCTCCCTTCTCTGCTTCTCTGCTTCTTTCTCTTTCGCTCGCTCACCGGCTCGCTCTCTGCCTCTAGCTCTCTCGCTCACTGACGCGTTCGTTCTCTACTCTACGCTCTTTCCCCTCCGACTCTAGACTCAGTCCCAGAGACAACCGAATCCCACACGGAAGCACGCACCCCAAGGCGACGTCAAGGGTCGTTGAGACGACATACTACGTAGCCGCTCCACCGCCGATCGTCTTCTCCTCTCTTCTCTTAACCTCCTATCCCTCTCACTCTTTTCCTTCCCTCCTCGACGCGAACCGGAAAGCGAACGCGAAAGCTGCAAGCAGCCCAAACCGCCGCCACCCACGTCATCGTCACCTATCCAAGCAACCCCTCTCCTCTCCTCTCCCTCACAGAGAATAAGCAGAAGAATGGCAAAATCAACATTCACCCACCTCCTCCGCGTCCTCCTCCTCACAACCGCACTGACCCTCCTCGCTCCCACCGCCCTCGCCGGCTCCTCCGGTCCTAACCAATGCATCGCGTTCGACGCCAGCTGGAACCTCCTCGCTTTCAACTTCGACTCCAAGGACTCTTCCATCCCTTCCACCTCATTCACCTCCTCGGCGGGGTCGGCGACGACGACGGACATAACCAAAACCAGCGGCCGGCCCCCGTTCGACCAGAAAAGCAGCCCGCCGCTGTGTTACACGAGCCAATTCACAAACGCCATCTACGTCCTCAACGCGGACGCCTCCGACCCGTCGTCCGTCTACATCTTCGACGCCACCGCCTCTTCCTGGTCTAAGCAAGCCACCACCCTGCCCCCTACGTCCGCTACGACGCTTCAAGGGTACAACCTCAACGAAGGGTTCCAGACGATCCTCGATCGAGATACCAATGTCTTCTACGCCCTCACGAAAGGCAATTTGTTGATGAGCTTGGACATGGGCCTTCTGAAGAGCGCGAACGCTACCGCACTGGCGTGGAACGAAGTCCAGAATCCTGTTTGGAATGCAGATGGCGGGGGGCAGGAGGGAAGTGGGAGCGGGTTGCAGGGGTACGAGTTCCCGACGATGGCGCTGGCGCAGAACCACGTACACTTCGTTGGCGGGGTTCCGGGGTTGAAGGAGGGCGAGGCGAAGATTTTCGTTATTCATTGTGAGTGAGGTTTCTTTCGTTCGTTCGTGGTCGTCCCGCTTTTATGTATCCACGTCTCTCCCCTCTTCCTTCCCTCCCATCCACCCTTCTTTCCTCTCTCCCTCCCTCCCTCCCTCCTTCCCTTCTCGGTTCTTCCCTCCTTCCCCCCCTCTCCTCTCTCACACCACGCTAACACCTCCCTCCTCTCCCCTCTAGATTCATACCTCCAACCCCTCGCCCAATCCTACCCCTCCTCATCCGGCTCAGCATTCCCGACCTCACACGGCCGCACGGCGTCGTTCTTCCGGGACGACTCCGTCCAAACCCAATTCGCGTACGTCCCGGACGAGGGGGGTGCGGTGCATGTTGTGGACGTTAATGTGAGTTGTACTTTTTTACGACGTGGTTTCGAAAGTTCTGCGGACTGCGAGGCCTTCGCATTGGTTCGACCGGGCTCCACTCCCCTGAACGCCTCGGTTGAGTGGGTCCGGTCGACGCACGCTGTGGCGGGGGTGGGGTAGCCGTGTGCGAGTCCACCCCGTCCGTCCGTCCGTCCGGCTTCGTGCTGTGCGATGTAGTGCGGCGGCGTGATACGACGAGGTGCAGCGTGGGGGTGTGTTGCGGTCGTCACCGGGCTTGGCTCGCCGTGGACGCATGCACGCACGCGGTCTGGTGCCCTTGCGCGCCTCCTCCTCCTCCGAGTCTCCCTGTGATCCTCTGCGTCCGTGCCAAGGCGGCGACATCGGCTTCTCGTCCTCCTTGTTTCGTTTCATTGCATCGTCACCGCTTCATATACACACATACACTTCCACTAACACTCTCCCCTCCCTCCCACAGGCAAACTCAACAACACCCCTCCCCGGCCCACCCACGAAGGACGCGTATGCTTTGTACGCTGCGAGTCCCACCGCGCTCGTCCAACTCTCCTCTGAGGGCGGGAAGTTGGCTTTCATTACGTACGATCAGGAGGGGCACAAGGGGGGTGAGTGGAGTAGTGTGGAGGGGTGGAAGGGGGCGAGTAATACCCCAGAGACGAGTGGGAGTGCGGGGGGTAGTGGGAGTGGAGGAAGTGCGACGGGGACGGGTGCGGGGAGTGCGAGTGCGACGGGGACGAAGGGGGTTAGTAGTGCGAGTGAGAATGGGGCGGGGACCTTGCGTGTTGCTGCGGGATTGCTCCTTGGGGGTCTCGTTGCGGTCCTCGGTGCGTTGATGTAGACGCTTGGACGCCGTTGGCGCCTAGCCGGCGCTTTTGACCTTGGTGTGGGGCGTTCGTGTTTCGTCCTTCTGTCGTCTCCGTTCTAATGCTCGTTCCTCTCGATGCCTTCATGCGCACGGACGCTATCGCCCTTCGAGGTTTCCACCTCTTCGCATTTTTCTCGTCAGTCTTTCGATCCCTCATTCGCATTCGTCGTCTAATCTCGCTACTTACGAACCCCTCATCCTACCGCATACTCATACATCCGCGCATCTTCCCATCCCACTCTTGGACCACTACTCCAATTCTTCACCGCATTAGCATTGGCATGACCAGTTTAATACCTCACTCACCTCACCTCGGGACTCTCTCTTCGCCTCATCCTTCTCGCTCTACTCATCTACACCCCGTCCTTATCTCTCCTTCCACCTCTCCCACTCTCGCTCTCCACATCGGACGTTACCTTCGTCGATAGTCTAGAACCTAGTCGATGGACGCTCATTGGAATCGTTGAAGTAGCTTACATACATACCTACGCGCTCGTCTGGGACGGCGCTTTAATAACCGAATCGAATCGGGGTTCTTGGTTGACGTTGACGTTGGGTGAAAGGGGAGGAAGGTGATTGGGTACAGGGGAGAGTGACGTGTGCGAGCGCTAGACGGGCGTCTAGATTTAGATCCTTACCACGGATCACGTACACAGATTCAGACCTATACAAGCGGCACGGTAGGCACTTGGCCGGGCACTCTTTGACTCCCTAGAGCCCATCCTCTTGCGCCACACCCAAACTTTGGTTCGATCGAGCGTATAATATTTGACGTGTGGAAGGAAGAGTTCTAGGGGAAGGAGTGGGGAACGGTTCCAGAGGCTGGAGGGCTTTCGTTTGGTTCCTTGGGTGTTGTGCTTGGTGTGTTGGTCGAGGCGCTTCGTCGATACGACCGCTGCGTCGTTCGATTTGGCCGGGTTCTCCTTAACTTCGAGGCTTTGGCTTTAGCGTTGTGTTTAGAATTTTCCCTTCTTACTTTCATCCCGTTCGCTTGAGCGGTACTCCTCATATCCTTGTAATGACGTCGCCATCTCCTTCTTACCGTGTTTGTGAGGGCTGGGACTCCCTTTAGTTCTCGCGGGAGACTTCATCTATCCATGGACGCGCAACCGCTTACCTGACAGACTTGCGGGGAGTCAGGCTACCGCTCGAAATATAGATATGTCCGTTGTCATCGGTATCGCACTGGCAATAGTGACAGGCGAAGAATACAAGTGGGAAGGATACATAGCAAACTACGCAACCGTCCTGGATGTCCTTCTCCCAGGAGACCTTATTGAGGACTGCTCCAACTCGACGCCAAGGCTGCCTTCCACTACCGTCCAATTATTCTGAGCCCCAAACACCAACTGCGAACACAGGGTGGGTCAATAGCAATCGCACCCTTCTTCCCATTCTGATTCATGATCGGCGCACATCTCGTCGGTAGTGACCACCCTCTCCACCAACACCCCGCGGTCCGATATCTTCAGCGCATCCAACGTACGAACGCTTTCCAGCCACCCATATTGCTCCTCTTTGTCGTAGTACCGATACTGCACGACAATGTGCCGGAGCGAATCCAGTACGATGGGACATTTGGCTCCATTCAAGGGCGACGTAATACCAGTGCTGGCATAGTGGGAGTACCAATCGTTGTGGGCGCGGCGAATCTCCAGGACGTATCGGAGGAACCATCTGACGCGAACAAGGCCCGTTTCGACGTTCCGCAGCTCGAGGCGTTTGAGAAGGGGGAGGACAGGTCCCTTGGGCGCCTTGCCGACTTTCTGCTCGTTTTGAAGCATCCTGGAAAGGTCTTCAGCGTCGATAGCCACATCGTCCAGGACCACTTCCTCCAGAGATTGCAGGCCGTGGAACACCTCGTGCAACAGTTCTGCGTCGCATTCCATCCCCTTCACCGTGAGAGTTCGAAGCCGCTTCGAGGCTTGGGTTTGACTGCCGCTGCTGGGATTGGGGGGAAGAAGTCGTAGGTGGTGTAGGAGCCTCCATAACACAACACCCTGACCTTTGTACCACTTTGCCTTCCACTCCTCGACGGAAAGGTGTTGGAGGGAAGGCAGATGAAGAAGCGAAATGACTTGGCCGGAGCGATCGGGGTTGCATGTCATGAGTGAGAGGGTGCGTAGAGCGGGCATGACGATGGCTCTGTGTCCCTATGCAGCCCAAGTGTACGCGGTATACGAGCTTGAGTCCAATTTGAGCGAAAGGGTCGTCAGGTTGGTGCATTGGCGGAGGAGTGAGAGGGCGAAGGGTGAATCCCAAGGACATTCGAGTGCGAGAGTTGTGAGGGAGCGAAGGCCGGTAGCCTTGGCAGTAATGTTAATGATAGGAATGGCTTGGCCTTGCTCGAGCTTCCCGAATGCGAGGGCGAGGTTCTCCAGAGCACTCGGCAAGCCGTTGAGGAGTCCTCGGTACGTGCTAACTTCACCGCGCCAAGCGCAGCCACGAAAGTCGAGCGTTAAGGATTTCAAGGAGTTCCACCCCATGGCCATATCCGGAGCCGTCGATGGGGCTGATCTGCGCTTTAATCCGCCCAGGAACATCATGTAGCAGCTCGGGGAAGAGACCTTGAACGCGATGTTCAAGTCCTCCGGCAACCCAGCGCCCTTGAACAGGCCAATGAATCCTGGGTGAGCCCAGGGACACTTCGCCAAACTTTCGCGACAGGGACATATCTCGTTCCCGTGTTCGAGATGTTGAATTTCGAGCGCTTTCCGACCGCGCCGAGCCTAGTCGATCCAGAGTCGTATTTTCTGGCTAGGGATGCCCTCCCGCAAGGTGAAGGAGATGTTGAGGTTTGAGACGCCTGAAGATGACCTTCGGGAGAGAGACGCTTCGTACCAAGCCCGGCACACCAGCTGGGTCGTATCCAATGCGTCATCGGGAACGAAGTACAGGATTTCGTGGAGAAGTTCCGCTGGAACGCGTCGGATGGGCGCGAATACCGCTTGGTGCTGTTGGAGTTTGTCTTCGAGATCTTGGAGTTTCGATCGTAGTTTGAGGATCTTGGCATTAATAGGGGATATAGCCTTCTGGACTAACAAGATGTCCGTTGGCGTTGGGGAAACGTTCGTGTGGAGGAGGTCTGAGAGAGTGGTGGAGCTCGTCTTCTTTGCCCCAGTTACGTGCGGGCGCGAGGGTCGCTTCATGACCTCGGAGGGAGTAGCGGAGCAGGAAGGTAGTAGCAGTGGTGGTGGTGGTTAAAGGTAAAGAGAATTCAGAATCTCGAACTTCTTAAAGAAAGCAACTTCAATCGCCGCAGAGCTGAGCGTGAAATTCATCACGTGCGGACTTTCCAAATTAAGCGTTGAGCCACATTTGCACGTGCGGTCCCAGTTGAGGTATGTGGGGGACTTCACGTTGGCCTATCACCGCTGTACCCTCCAAATGCTATTTAAAACTAGATCTTCCCCATTCAATATTTCCTTGCGCACGCCGGTTTGGAGAGTGCCCCGACGTACCGAGCGCGTTTCGCCGTGCCTCGACAACGGGATAGAGGAGAACAATGTCTAATATAGCTACTGCGATAGCAGCTAACAGAGGGTGGGAAAGTTAGAGGTCAAAGATGTACAAAGTGGCCAAGTGATGTATAAAGCGGGCGGTTTGCAGAACGGGGCCATACCGAAGGTGAGGAGTTATCGATACGAAGAGTACATAAAAGAGAAGACGGAGAGGTAAGGCTATGCGGGACAAGTAGACGCGCTATAAGGAGACAGAAATACATGGAAAATGGAAGGGAATGAAAACAAGACCAAGTTTGAAGGGAGGGGAAGGGGGTCCGAAGGACGAAGGGGAGTCAAATACCGGATGGACAGTGAATCTCGGAGTGCGCGAACGGTACACAACGGAAACGAGAAATGGAATCAATACCCAAAGTGAACGTACGGAATCCAGATCAGAAGAGACGTCTCGAGATCCTCAGGGATGCCTCGTACCTCCCGAGTGGCGTCAAGGCGTTCTCGCAGCTGGCGAATGGCATGGTGAAGCGCGTGCGCCGAAAGAGATCCATCAAAACGACTCCCGCTATCCTTATCCCGATGGTCCCAGAGGTACAGATAGAAATCGCGCGCAACATTGGCGGCATGTGAATCCCAAATCTCCCACATGGTAGCGACAACCCGACGGTATCCAGCTGCGAGCATTCCAGCTGCAAGGTGAACTGCTTCATTATCGAGTTTCTCCTCTCCCGTACTGGTCTGGCATGCAGATAGGAACGCGAAGTCGGCGTTCTTCAGATCCTTCTGCATTATAGCGCCGAGCTCCAGCGCACCTGTCTCAAGTCGCAATCGACTCTGGAGTGGTTCATCGGCATTCTGATGGCCATGGCACGCGAAGTGGACGCTGCTGTACTCTTCCATGTGCTTGAGACAGTCGTCGACAGACAACTCAGAACCCTCCACCTTCAACACCCTAATTCCCCGCTCAGTAGCAATCTGGTGAACTGAGTTGACTTCCTTCGTTGCCCCTGCGATTCTCTGATATCCGGGGACCTTTGGCTGATTCGTCAGGAACAGGCCAGATACTGTCTCGTCTGCTCGTCGATCATCCTTGACTCGCTCGAGCAATGAGGAGATCGACGGTGTGTACGAAGAGACGACGTAGTCGAGGACGGACTCCGACCCGACGTCGCTGTACATGCCAGCAGCATGGAGGGGAAGGAAAGAGAGAACGCCCGTGGGGCACCACCAGATCCTGTGTAGGCCACTGACGCTCGGATCGTCCGCTTTCTGTTGTGGGTGTCAGGACACAAATATGGTAGGTTGTAAAGTTGACTTACGGGAATAGCTAATGCATCGAGGATAGGTTTCACCACCTCGATCCATAGGGCCTTCAGGACGTAGAGGACATTCCGATCTTTTGCCCGGTACCGCCCAGCCCCTCTCTCCGCAGTCTCGCCTTCGTCAGACTCCACCTTTTCCGCCCCTTGGGTTCGGAACCCTAGGGCACTTAGCTTCTTGTTTAAGATGGATCTGTACTCCATCGCCTTGGAGATGGTGAAGTCGGGCAGCGGGATGTGGAGAGGTTCTCCTAAACCTGCAACGAGGGCAATCGCATCACATCGTCTTGTGTGCGCATTGACGACAACAATATTGCCTGAAGACGGGAGATGTTCGATCAGGGCAGAGCATGGAACTGGTTTGAGGAAGGACTCGAATCCCGGGATAGCCCGAGCCTTTATGAGGAGGTCTTCCCATCGCCTAGAGAGCTTTGCATGGGCGCGTGCTTTCTCATCCAGAGAAAGTTTCTTGAACTCGGACATATGGTAGTCCACCAGAGGTCTCGTTGATCCCGCCCTCTCCAAACGCCTTGAAACGTCTGCGATGTCCGTCGCCAGTTGAGGACTGTGTGCGTGTAAGTTCCCCAGCGGCGTGCGGAGTTTGTTGAGTTGGCTCCATACCACACAGCGACCGTGCTCCAGCCATTCTACCGCCTTATCAGGGCGGCTAAATTGGAAAGCAGTAGAAGCTGCTTCGAGAGGCATTCCGGACATGTCGTGGATGCGGGAGTAGCGCTGGACTACTGTCTGGTCTAACCCAACCATCAACGCTGCCGCGTCGATTGCAGTATCAAATGCGGCAATGGTTGTCGGTTCCTCAAGGCAATGTCTGGCCACATCGACGGCTTTCGCGAATGTATCACCCGCGGTGCGAGCGGGCAATGCGAAGGAAGCCTTCCAATTCTTGACCATTTCTTCTCGATCATCCTCATCTCCTGTATGGTGATACCGACATAAATGTAAATTTGCGAGGTGCGCCGTGTAGGATGATTTCACCATGCTATTCCCATCAGGTGTAAGCGAAACAGACCTGGTCTGTAACTTCAGCGCTTCCTGGATGTCC
Source organism: Coprinellus micaceus (assembly GCA_951394405.1). Taxonomy (NCBI): domain Eukaryota; kingdom Fungi; phylum Basidiomycota; class Agaricomycetes; order Agaricales; family Psathyrellaceae; genus Coprinellus; species Coprinellus micaceus. The sequence continues at coordinate 2,507,408 of OX596342.1, forward strand.
TTTGAGTTATGTGCACGGTGGAATCGATGATGGAGGCATCCGGCTAGCTCGTCGAGGAGGCTCGGGTGACTGTGGCCTCCCAGAGGGAAAAGGTCTACTGCCTTCCGCAGTAATTGGATGGCTTCGTTGAGGTGGTCAAGAGCCAAGCTACCGGTGAGGCGGAGATGTGTGTCCTCCTCCGACACGGAGCGAGGCAGGGGAGAGAAATATACGGTGGCTGCAGGACCTTTGACCTTGTGCGTCAGGCAGACAGCGAGAGTCTCCAGCCTGTCAGCAAGCTCACAGGGGTCACCAGAGCTCATCCTAACCGCTATTCGGCCAAAGGAGATTGCCTTCTCGATGTCGTCAAGGTTTCCGAACCCGCAGAAGCGAAGCTTCAGTAGCTGGGCGAGTTCACGGAGGTTCTTTCCATAGGCCTTGTCGTTGCCTTGTGTACGTTGCACCAGCCGCTCTTGGACAGAGATGGCTTCCGAGATGTCGCGACGATCGTGAGTATGCATGTAGAGTGCAGCGAACGATTCTGACAAGCTATTGAGCCAGGCAACCGAACACGGGTGTGTAACATCGCCGGGATCGATATACACCATCCGCTGAAAGGTAGATATCGCCTCGTCAAGGTCGTCGCGGTTCCGTGTGACCTTGTACTTGCTCCAGAAGCAAACCCCGAGCCAGTACATCATGCAACATGGATGTTGGGACACAGCACTGTGATCACTAGGATCACAGCATGGCGCATTGACAGACCTCTGGTATGCGGAAATCGCTTCGTCAACATCGCGTATTTCTTCCTGGTCTTGGAAGCGATTTAGAAGGTAGGTCCCGAGGTCGGCGAGGAAGGTCGAAGCGTCAGGGTGGCCTTCGGGCGTGATGCACACCAATAGTCGCTGTGCCGAAATCGCAGCCGAGCGATCTGAAAATTTGCCAATGCTTCTGAACCGAAGCCAGAATGAATTTCCGATGACCCTCAGGAGATGGGGCACATCGTAACGGCTGGGGGATTTTCCGATCTGCTCTGCATCGCAAACGGAGGATAGGGCCTGTGTGTCGTGAAATAAAGTGTCGACTTGTTCCTCGAAAGATTCGAGCGAAAGAGATTTGAGGTGGGGGTGGTGCCCGGTCCTGAGCTCCAATGTCTTGATTTGTGCATCAAGAGCATCGGAGAGGTCGGAGAGGTCGCCGCCGTGTTTGAAGCGGACGAAGAGCAATTCTCCAAGATCGCCCAGGCGGTAAGGGAGGCGTTTACTACCACGTATAGTGAGCTCCACAGCTCGCTGAAGCTCGGAAATTGCCTGGTTAAGGGGGGAAAGGTCTTCATGACTGCTGAGGCCGAATCGCAACACGAGCAACCGTGCGAGGCCTTCAAGGTGGGATGGGAAACCCGAATCACTCCTCGGGGTGCGCTCCAGAGCTCTGGAGAGAGTGGATATCGCATCATCTAGGCGGGAAGGATCCCTATCCAACTGAAAGGACCTCTGGTGTTCCCTCGTAAGCTTGACAAAGCACCGCATGATGCTCGGGTGGGACATTGGAGTGAGTCGCAGTGCTGACTGCAGGGTCTCGAGTACCTTTGGGGTGTAACCCAGGCGATGAATGCAACCTTCGCAAATACAAGCATTGATATGAGCTGCAAGGCCTGCAGATGTGTCAGCGATAGGCGAAAGTCCACGCACACCAACGACCCGCTCACCGTAATTTTCACTGGATGATCCAGACTCCCACTCTATCGCAAAGTCCCAAGAAATTGCCATGCTCCCGCTCTTGCCGATCCCTTCCATGCTTTTCCGATATGCTACATTGTAATATTATCCATCCCAACACGGTGGTCATTCTAAAATTTGCTCACCTTTAGATTGGGTCCCTCGGAGACTTCCCACCGTACAATCGGCATCAACGATGGAGTACGTTTGCTCGTTCGCGGAGTGAACCTCCCATCTGATCTCACGAACGCGCCTAGGCCTGTCGGAATAGTATGAGTCTGGTGTACTGGGAACGAGGCCGCCACGCTCACATTTCAATAGCGCCTTTGACCTCCCACCTGCTCGGCGTTATGTTAACGAGGGGGTAGCATTTCCCGTGCGTAAGGTCTTCCATATCTCGCACCCACAAGTCTGCGATGCTGAACGACAGATCCTCATCTATGCACTCATCGACACGCTCGAGAGCAACGTCTGTCAACGCCACATTAGCGTGAACACGAAATTATCCAGATAAATGTTCCCCGTGCGTACTCGTGAGGTAGAAACAACTGCATTAGCGTTAAATTGCCGTTTCGGGGAGCCACAATGGATGGCGCTCACCTTCTATTATCCTCTGGCATACTTCTAATACATCGTCAGCTTGCGTTACGGATCTATATTTAAAGATCGCACCTGTTCTCGTTCAAGGTCTCAGTGACCTGAGGTGTCTCGTGGAGGGGGCTATGCATAGAGAGAGACAGAGCCGAAAGAACTGAGGCACCCACTCTTGGGCCCGTACCTTATGTACGATATTCAATCGCGCCCAAAACAACTTAGAACCATCACTATTGCTTGGAGGTGCAAGGCCCCAAGAGCGACCATGCATCCTAAAAACTTCAATTACAGCAAGTAAAAGATCCAGAACAGAGCCCTCAGAACGGTGTTAGCGTAAAAGGTGGCGGTGAGAGATTACCAATGTCGCTCAGAATCACCAATGGAAGGCTTCTTTAACAGTCCTTCCATTATCTATACCGTGCCTCGCCTTCTTTGATGGGTCCCTTCATGTGGTTCACCCTCAATTCTCTCGCTCGCCACCTACAGCTTCCCAAGAGTAGGGATTTCGAAGATTCCACAAGCACTGCGGTAATGCAGCCTGTACCCCACTCGGGCTTCGAACACCGGTCTGCGCATTCACCGCACCCCCACAGCCTACAGGTGCTAAACGGTCGATCAGATAGGCGAAGCTCGAGATGACGGAAACTCATATACGCGGCTTCAGCATTCTTCCGTCTCTCGTAATTCCACCGAGGGTGAGATGGGGCATTCAGGTGTGGGCGACGGCGGACTTGGGGCTTTGAAGGCCGTGGGTTCTCATTTGTTCACGCTGGATTCAGTCCACTTCTGCGGGCTCAGGACTTGCGCCAGGGATACTGAGAGACACCATCTAGCCTCATCTACCTCTGGAACATAACCGCGGAGGGAGTACAGGGTGCGCACGAAACAAGCGCCCAAATAGTGTCGTAATATTTCTCCGCACACACACAGCGCGATCGTCGTGAAGGTTTCCGCAGGGCACTTTCCTCGGTTGACTACAGCTTATAGATTGGAGAACCAGTGTAGTCTTGAAACTATGTTATGGCAGCGCCCTAGCCATGTCCCAATTCGGTGAAGGTTCGACTGTCGGTGTGAGAGATTGTCATTCGCGGTCACTCCCAAGGGTCAGACTGAATGGCATAGAGAACACGTAGAGCACGTGTGGAGGTATGTATTAATCGTGCGCTCACTACTCATACTCAAATCCCCCTCTTCGCTCGGAACAGTATCACCAGTACTCGAGGGGTCTACCAGGGATCGGCAACCGCCGAAGCTGTTGATCCGCTCTCCCCTCTGCCGAAATCCCACGACTCAATTTCTCAAATTTCAATTCGCCCGATTCGCCCTTCACTCTTGCCTTGCGTAGCGTTGGCGAGAACTGCACGGTCAAATTTTGGATTTCGCGTTTTCGTTTTCGATTCCCCTGAGTGTAATGGGCCGGCACAGGTTTCGAATCCCGGTGCGTGCATACATTATATACCATGTGTCTTGGCGGATGCATGGGTTTCCTGCTCGCTTTTGGAAATGCGACCACCTTTTGAACGTCCTGGTCCCTGTATTAGTCCCTAGAGGGTGGTGGTCTACATGGGGGAGGTGAGTAGCGTTAGCCGGAACTGCACGGTAGTCGAAGCTGGCGGAATTCGAACTCCCGTTTCAGCCGGATCTGGCCCTGGCGTAGGCGTCTGCGCTACATGCCGTTGTACCCCGTTATAGTCCTGTAGCAATATCCGTGGACCATAGAAACCTTTTTTATGCGGTAAAGAAAGCGTGAACATTTGAATCGTGAGATAGAAATAAACTTCCATGCCCCACACACTGCTCCGGTAGCTTCAAAGGAGGGTCGGGCACTGCCATCACGTTATCCCCGAGCTCCTCATAGTGAGGTATACTTGGGGTTTTGGGTGACTGGGTAATAAGGAAGAGCTCGGGTATGTCAGTACGACATTACAATGCATTCGTGGGCGTCCCAGTTGCACATCAATCCATGTAGGAGTCTGGAGAATATGTACTTTAAGCCGTAGCACAGTGATTGGGGCGCTTGTACACTAAACGCAATTCAGAGACCCGATGTAATTACACTGCACGCAAACCAAATTATTTGGGCCAAAATAAGAGAAGAATAAGTTTGGAAATAACTTGATTATTTTCTCCTTATTTTACTGAAAATAATTTGCCAGAAACAGACCACATTCCCTGCCAAATTTGTCCTATCAGGGCAAATTATTTGCTCCAAAATAACTTCCAGAATAATCAAGTTATTTTGTTGCTTATTCTGGACTTATTTGGGCGCAAATAATTTGCTCCCACAAAGAAGCTTGAGTCGAAGACTCGATCCGCGTTTTGATTTTTGATTTTTGACCGTGCAGTTCTCGCCAACCTTACCTTGCGGCTTGATACCGATGCACATTCTCTTCCCAGCTCTTCTCCCAGGTTGGCCTCAGAGGAAGTGAGTGGGCCCATGACCCAGAGGATGCAGTGAACTATGGGCGTCACGCCCATCGAAAGGCTGACCTGAGCCTCCATCTCATGTTCGCTTTCCTCTGCCCTCGAAGCGTTCCCAGCCCAGACTTCGCCCACGATTCAAGGCAGTCCAAATGATAGAATGAACTCAATGTTGGTATCTCACCCCCCGAGACAAGGCACAACTCGACCCGGAGCCCATATGCACTCGTCGGACACAGCACCAGCTCCGCCCTTTCGAATGTGTGGCCTTCTTCACCACTGTCGGCAATTTTTCCCCGCTCCATCTCTCCTCCTTCCCATTTCTTCTTTCGCTTTGGGCCTCCACGATCTGTAATTCACAGCCCTCGATCCCCGTGCTCTCGGCACACGCCTACGCGGCCATCCCCTCTCTCATTCCCTGGACCGTCCTCTCTCAACCGGGCCCCCGAATATCTGCCACAAATCTTGCCCCTGGAAGCCTTAATTCCCGTTCGAAGGTTGACGTGGTCTCGAATGTCACTGTCCTCTGGGCGTTTGATCTTCGGTGTGTGGCTCTAGGTGGGATCGGGTTTCCATGCAATCACAACTACGGGGCGTGCGACTCTCCCCCTTCCTCAACATCTTCACCCACCCGATCTACAGCCATGATGCAGGGATGCACATGTGCTTTGAGCCTACCGTTCAGTGCACGAAAAAGCGCGTCTTGTGCGCGTCTAATTAGACTCGAAGCTAGCTCTTGGGTGGAGGATATTCCATGCCACTTTCAGGTAACGGCTGGCTTCGAGCATAGCGTCTAATGCTGTTTACGTCGTTTAAATTCGGTATGATTCTTTGCGTAGTTTCGTCGTTCTGGCTACGATTTGATATCTTCGTAGCGCCTTGAAAACCCAATAGGGACGAAGGATCGCCCTGCGCCGAGCTCTATTCAAGTGATTCGCACAAGGTTCACCGCTTTCCGGATTCTATATGATTCTCTGCTAGATCCCGAGCGCGGGGCTCGGTCACTCGAACAGCCCTGGAGACTATCTAAGGAGCATCCAATGGTCACCCATGACATCGCGTCGCCCCCTGCATATGGCGCTACGATGAGGGGACGTCTGGGGAAGAGGTCGGAAGCCAATATCGATACCGCGAAGGGGATTTCTTGGGAGGCAGCTACTTGGGACGATCCCCTTTATACCCACTCGAGGATTCTGATCGGCAGAGGGGAGCCATCCGGGGGAAGCGTGAGGCCTAACGCAGACGAGGACCCCACTTCGAGCCCAGCCACAAACGTGGACCTCGACTCGACAAGCCGGAACCTGAAGACAATGGAGCGAATTCAAGTGGACCGTTGTGGGGCGAAAGTGAGTTTTGTTGGGGTACAGAGGGACCGCTCAAAGGGTACTTTCGGGTCGTCTATGCCAACAACGACATGTATAGCGATCCTCCGCGGGTCGCTGGATGGCCGTAACGGCAGTCTTGAACTTGGGCTCGAGGGTGTGCATCTATCTTCGGACAATCAGCGACGTGAGTTTAGACCCTCAACTAGGATTTCAACCGACGCCGAGACACAGCGAATGTCGGTCATTGAGCGTTCGACCTGCGCGAGTGAGGTCGTGCTGGTAAAACACTCGAAATGTACATGGGCGATACTGGGGTGCCCTCTTCTGTCAGCCTGTAAACCCCAAGTCGCGTTGGCTCTAGCTCCTCGAACCCGAATCAAGCACCGACTCTAAAACAATTACTTTCACCTGTGGTAACGCAAAGTAGGGACAGTACGAAGTTACATCTTATTATACGCAGGGACTCGGCTTCAGGTCTCGTTGATACTGATCACCCTTTCCACAAATATACCATATCCCACATTTAACTCTTCGACTAACTTGACGCAACCTTCCCACCCATCCCGTTCCTCATCTTCGTAGTACATAAAATGCACGACAACGTGGCGTACCTTATCCGGTGTGTCAGCCGCAGCTGCGAGATACTTTGAGTTGTGAATGTGCCGAGCCTTGACATACTGGAGAAATTGTTGAATGTCAACTTCGCTCGCTTGGACGCTGCGCAGGCTGAGACGGCTGAGGTGAGGGAGGAGAGGTTGCGCATCGGCCTTGTCCTGGTTCTGAAGTAGCCAGAGGAGGTCTTCGGCGTCAAATGACACGCCGTCCAAAACCAGCTCCGTGAGGTCCTGGAGGCCATGGAGCATTTCGTGTAGAAGGTCTGTATCGGAAGACGTCCCCCTCACTGTGAGGGATCGAAGGGGTGAGACTCTCCCACAGGCGCAATCGGGAAGAACACGCAGGCTGTACATAATCTTCCACAACACATCGTCCTGGCTGCAACCTTCCCTCCAAGCTGCCTTCCCGTCGATGGTAAGATGGCGTAGGGAAGGCAAGGTAAGGAACGAAAGGACCCTGCCCAGACGATTGTGGCTGCGGGTTTTGAGAGAGAGGGTGTGCACTGCAGGCAGGACGACTTGGGCCACTGGTTCAGCCCACGTGTAGGCTGTATCTGACTCGCTGTCCAATTCGATCGAAAGTTTCTCCAGATTGACGCATTGGAGAACAAGCGATAGGACGAAGGGTGAATCCCAGGGACATTCGAGGGCAAGAGTGGTTAGGGAGCTGAAGGAAGTGCACTCGGTGCTGATGTCGATAACGGGGGAAACCTGGCCATCGTCCAGCTCTCCAAGGACGAGGGTAAGGCTCTTCAGGGTCTGGGGGAGGTCATTGAAGATTGTCCGGTATTTCCCGATCGCGCCACGCCAAGGGCAGTTCCGAAAGTCGAGCCTTAAAGAGAGCAAGGTGTTCCATCCCGACGGCGTACTATCCAGGGCCGTGTATTCCTGTTTGATGGCGCCCAGGAAGCCCAGATAGCAGTCTGGAGAAGAGGCCCTGAAAGCGACACGCAGGTCGTCCGGGAACGGGGTGTGCCTGAAGAGTTTCACGAAATCTGGATTCGCCCAGGGGCACTCGGCCGGAGATTCATAACAAGGGCACACCGTATACCGGCTTCTGAGCTGTCCAACGTCGAGGGCCTTCTTACCCTGCCGAACAGTGTCGAGCCAGGAGCGGATTCTATGGGTTGGGATGCCATCTTGCCGTTTGAAGAAAACAGTGAGGTCGGAGAGGCCTGTCGATGACCTTCGTGCAACTGAGGCTGCGTGCCATGCCCGACACACGAGCTTCGCCTCATCCAGCGTGTGGTTCTGTACGAAGTACAGGATCTCGTAGAGAACGTCCTCTGGAACACGTCGGATTGGCGAAAGCACCGCTTGATGTTGGTGCAGTTGGCCCTCGAGGCCTTGGATTTGGGACCGCAATTCGAGTATCTTGGCTTGGATGGATGCTATTCCCTCCTGGACCGATACGATATCGGATTGCGTTGGAGCAACGTTGGTGGAGAGGAGGTGCGAGAGAGAGCCGGCTTTCGCCTTGTTCGTTTGAGAAGCTTTGGAGCGCGAGGATCGCTTCATGGCTTCGCAGGGGGTCGTAACCCAGTAAGGCTCTGGTGGGGGTGGTGGCGGTTAGAGGGAAAGGGAATTCAACTTCTCGAACTTCTTCCGAGTCAAGAAATCAACTTGAATCGCCGCGAAGCTGAGCCTGAAATATATCACGTGGAGATCCTGAAAGGGGGTCTCCGAGATGAAGCGCCCAGCTGAATTTAATCAAATTTTCAACTGCACTCGATAGGGCTCATACTCCAACCACCATCATCACCATTACAGGGACCTGGGGCCAAAACACGCACATCCAGGTCTGGCCACCATCACGAGCCCCGCCCAAGCCCCGCCCAGCCCCGCCCCCTAATTCCAGGTTCGAACGACTAACTCCCCGTCTTTTCGACGCCAACGATGCCCTGACCCAGTCCGAAACCGTGTTGCTCCGTCACGGCTAGGATTGTTTCCATAAGAGAAACCCCCACTGCCCGCCAGTCCGATTGTCGAACCCAGACGTATACGGAGTGTGGACAGTTCACATTCTAGCAGTCGGCAAAATGTTGACCTTACGTTTGACAAAGAACTTGAGGCCTTTGGAGGATTGCGCAGTTATCATCCAGGGATCTAAAAGAAGAGCTCGGAGTCATAGTCAACAGGATCGTCTCATAGCGGGGTCCCGGGATCGTCAGGCGCATGTCTTTTATCCGTTGCACCTCTTACTCAGAAATATTTATAGATGAAAGCAACGAAGGAAGTATACTGGCACTAGATTTAATTCTCCACTGAAGAACTTGCAGCGATGTGGTGAGAACGATTGTCTCGAACAAGACCCCAGCTCTCGGTAAACATCTGTCAACACTAAGAATTCGAATTAAATGTTACCAATCTATTTGCGTTAGACCGAATAGATCGCACTTTGACCCCTCCTAACATGGAGAGAACAATTGTGGAGGAGAGCAGGGTTGAGAGTGAAATAAGCGCCCAAAAATATGCCACATCCAGCAATTTATTCGCACGCACAGCCGCTTCTCCAAGCGCACCCACCACGTTGCACATTCACCCCTCCCAGTTGAACACCCATCTCGGTTAAGCACCCGGCTATACTTACCCTCTTACTCCTACTTCAAATAAGATGGGAGATCTCGATTCATCCACTCGTGGGCACCCTATCGTAGCCCAGAACGCCCATGTCACCAACGTCGAAGGCAGCTACAACGACAACAGCATTACGAACATCAGCAATAGTCTTCACCTTGTGGCTGTCAGGGATTATAGGCTCGATCGTATGTCGCCCTTGGATTACCCAGTCGTCATGCGCTCACGGGAATACGCCTGCCCTTAGTCTTGGAGGAGCGCATCTCAAAGGGAGCGGCCCATGACTCTGCTGAACGTGGCCCAGACGCACCGAAATGTCACCCGGAGACGCGAACCGCCGTGCAGGAGGGAATCATGAGTTGGATTGGATACGGTGACCAGGACGAGGAGCCGAAATCGATAATGTGGTTGTCGGGTCCTGCAGGCTCAGGGAAGACCGCCATTGCAGGCTCGATCGCCGATACCTGCCAGGCGAAGGGCTGGCTTGCTGCAAGCTTCTTCCTCTCAGCATTCTCTGCACCACCGGACCGTCGTTCGAAACGATATCTCATACCAACCCTGGCGTATCACCTCGTCCAGCAGAGAAATATCCCAGGGCTCAGGGATAGGATCCTCTCGGCCATCGCCGATACCCCTTCGGTTTTCGCAAAACGGTTGAGCGACCAGATGGAGATTCTCATCCTCCAGCCCCTACGCACCCTCCCCGCGGGTCTAAATCGCAGCTCCTGGCCCAAGCTCATCATGATTGACGGCTTGGATGAATGCGACGCCGACCTGGACGGGGCATATCGGACCCAGCAAGACCGTCGAAGGAACCAGGAGTCAAATCAGCAAGAGATCATTTCGGTGCTAGCCCAAGCCTCCAAAGATCCACTGTTTCCATTCCGCATCATCATCGTTAGTAGGCCAGAGCCAGCCATCCGCGATGTTATCTCCACATCCAACACCGTTGCCCTACGCCTATTCCTCGACGAAACGTACAAGCCTGATGCCGACATCACTCTATTCTTCGAGGCGAAGTTCAGCGAAATCCGACGGCGATTCAACATTCCGATTAGCTGGCCGTCTGAACAGGATCTCCATGCGCTCGTAGAACGGGCGTCTGGCCAGTTTGTATATGCAGCGACCGTCGTTCGCTTCATCCAGACTGGTAAGAATCCCCCTCCAGAGCAGCTCAGAAGGGTCCTAGAGTGGAAGAAACTTGACAATTATGAAGCCTTCTCCAGCCTGGACGCCCTGTATCTGGGTATCATACAGTCTAGCCCCGATCCTCCGATGGCGGCCAAGTGGCTCCTCACCATCAACATGGTCCCAGATCAGGGGGGGAGAAGGTTCAGGGAAGGGTGGTTTCTTAGGGGATTACTCGAATCTTGCCCAGGAGAAATGGACTACCTCTTGGGAAACATCACCTCGCTCGTCGACCTCGGTCCCGATCAAAAAGGCCTCTCCCCGTCTTTCACTTTCTACCACAAGACACTGGGGGATTTTCTGGATGATTGGAGGCGGAGCTCATCGCTTTACACCGAGCCGCCCCGTGCCTCAAAGCGATATAGCCCAACACAGAGTATAGTTATGAGATTTATTGATGATCGTGTGTACCAAGTCTTCAAAAGTGCGTCACAGAATTTTCCGATCACATTCTTGAGTACTCATTCTAAAGCAGACAGGGCTCCCCAGGGAAATCCGATCCCTCTGCCTTCCGACGGCAGTGACAGTGCCGCTGCATTCCTCGAGCAGCTATGTTGTTTCTTGTCGGACACCATTTCTCCTCGTTCTGGGTACACTTCCGACGATGTCGACTGGTGGTGGTCTTGCCTTTCCCATAGGAACGAGACCCATGCACAGTTTGCCGTTACCCACCGCGACACAGTTTCTGGCATGTTTGCCAGAATCCACAAAGATGTAAGTCCTTATCGAACTCAGGTATCACGAACACTCACTCACTCACGTACTCCTTAGTGCCATTGGTTCAAGTGCCTGAACTCGTGCAAGGTTTGGAGAACGGGCATCTTGGGGTACTGCAAGGAATCTGGGGTGTGGTGGTTGCCACCAACTATGACCTTGGGAAGGCGCCTGCCGAGCTTGCATCGAGAACATTATAGAGAAGGCTTCTTGGGCTTTTCGTCGTACACCGTGACCTTGCTCCCTGCCGCACTCCAGCAGCCCTATAACACGCCCATGGCCGACCTAGCTATCCCCACCACTTCTGATTTGGGGCGGTAATGTCACGTTCCTGTTCACGGTGACCACGTCCTACCAATCGAGGGATTTCAACGTAACCTGGATGGCCTAGGTTGACATGAAAACGAGCGACGAAGGGGAAGTCGGAGGAAGGCCATTGCAGTCCTCCAACCTCGCTATTCGCCGTGTTATGTTGTACATATCCAACGAGCCTCGACGCCCAAGAACGAACGGACACCACCGCGCAAGCAGGGATTGAAGGATTCGAAGAATTAGATAAGGAGGAGGGGGTGGAAAGAGTGACCGGCGTACATCTGAGGGTCGGCGCGCGCCTGCCGAACGAGGGTTGGACGTCCATGTTGTCCACATTTACGGGGTGTACTTGCCCTTTCTATATTCCCTGAGTATGTAACTATCTCTCTTCGCTCTATGTGCTCTCCTTAGCCTCCAGCACGAATAGAATGCGTGCGCAGCGTATCCCAAGCGTTCGCTGGCTGGCTCTGACGCCCGCCTGTGCAGAAAGCCGACTTGCAAATGCTACCCACCTTCTTGAAGTCCCCACCCAATGCCGGATTCGACGGGCTCAGGTATCAAGGGATGTCCAAATGCAATGATATTGGGCAGAAAAAACACTATGCAGGTGCGTCTAGGTCTACGGTTGCTGATATAGATGTGGGGACAGGTCGTCGTATCTAGCAAAGCAGTCGAAAGTGAGTTTTGGGAGAGCGCGAGTCCAAAGATTAAGAGAAAATGGAGGTAGGTAGGAGACGTATCGAAGGAGATGGTAAAAGAATGCCGAAGCGACGGGGGAGAAATGCTGTTCGTCTACGATGCGAAGGTAATATGTAAGAGGGAAAGGGTAACGAAAATAGAGCCAGGGAACCATTAGACGAGATTAATATACATACAGTCGGTGAAAGTCGTGATCGGTCCAACCTCCAGCCCCGAGGCAAAGAGCCGACACAGGGTGTTTACGCCTTCTCGTTCACCACCCCGGGTCTCGGCCTCTTTTCCTGCGTCGCCCTCTTACTATGCGCCCTAATCTTCTCCCCATACCTATAAAACACAAACGGCATCGGTGCAATCGCCAGCGCCACCAACGCGAGCAACAACCCCGCATACTGGAACCCCATATTATGGAACATCTGGTTCACAAACAGGGGAACCATCGCTCCAATCTCCGAACGCATGAGAGTCTTGGCCGCCATGGCCGTGGCCGCGAACGACGAATACGAGTCGATGATGTAGGAGTTGGCGGAGACGTAGAGGAGGATCATGGCGAAGCCGAAGAAGTAGGCGGAGATGCAGACGCCGATCCAGTGCACCCATGGGTAGGCGCCGGTAAAGGCGAACATGAGGAGGGCAGCGGGCATCATGCTAAAGAGAGAGGCGTGAGTGGGGTGAAGACGAACGGAGAGGGAGGGTGAACGTACAAAGCACCGAACATCATCGGGTACAGACGAGCTTCGGGGTAGGCGCCGTGCTGGGTTGCCTTGGCGTACGCTCTCTCGTTCATGGGAACGAAGAGTCCCGCGCTGAAGATACCCAACTGAGGAGAGATAACGTCAGTAACCACGTCAGACCCAACAAAACGCAGACACTCACCATGATAGAGATGAAAGCGATACCAGTGATACCGTCGCCCCAGCCACGAATCTCGACGAAAGCGATGGGGAAGGCGAAGAACATGAGGTAGAGGAGCGAGTACACGAAGGACAGGTAGATCGACATGAAGATGACGATGGGCTCGGTGAAGAGCATGATCAGGGGCCGAAGCAATGCGATCTTCAGGACTTCGCTGAAAGGCAGTTTCTCGAGTTCCTGGACGGTAACGTGGCTCTCATCGCCAGTCTCCTTCCTGAGCCTTTTGGCTTTCCGCGCCAGGAGGACGGGGGCCAAGGATTCGGGGATGGAAAGTGTGAAGATCCAACAAACCCCAACGAAGATGAAGAGGACCCAGTCTAGAGAGCTCGTCAGCGTGCAGGTAATAGAGCAAATGAAGTGGTACTTACAGATCCATCGCCAGCCAGCCCTCTCGCCGATCCAGCCACCGATCATGGGTCCCAAGCAAGGGCCGATGAAGAGAGTTCCGGAGAAAAGAGCCATGGGTCCCCCACGATCCTTGACGTCCCAGACATCGGCGATACTGCCACCAACGTTGGTAACGGGCGCTGAAGCAGCGATGCCGGCGATTTGACGGGAGACGATGAGAGTGGCCATGTTCTTGGCTAGGCAGGCGGGTAGGGTGAAGATGAAGAAAAGAAAGATAGAGACTTGGTAGACGAGACTACGACCGAAGATTTCGGACAGGGGAGCTAGGAAGAGAGGGCTAGGGAGGGGCGCGTCAGGGAGAACTTCACGAACAGAGGCGAGGCGACGTACCCGATACCGAAGCCGATGACGAAACATGTTACCGACAGATTCCCGATTTCCTGCGTCGAACCGAACTCCTCCACGGGCCCATGCATGCTGAGAGGACGTCAGAGACGGGGGAAGGGAGAGAAAGATAAAGGCACGACATACTCTCCGGTGATGATAGAAGAACCCAAGGCGACGGCCAGACATAGCAAAGAGGTCGCGACAGTCACAAACCTAGAACTGCATTAGCTTCGTTGGAGAGGGTGAAGGGGGTATCGACATACCACTTCTTGCCCTTGCTCCACCCTCTTGGATCTTCACCCGTCCCAGGCGTAAAGCCGACGATTTTGAACCCCTCCTTCGTATGGATCTCCGCGAGCTGGCCGACGGTGACCTGGGTGCCTGCCTTCTCGGCCTTCGCTGCGAATTGCGTCGTCCCCCGCGTTGACACCCGATGAAGGGTCCCAGTCCCGGTCCCGGTTCGTGTGAGGTGTAATGAGGCTCGGTGGGCAGCAGCGCCTACGGTCGTTGTCGAGTCTTCGTTGAGGATGAGGGGACCTTCACGGTCGAGGGTACGGTATTCTTCCTCCTGCTCGAGAGTGAGAGCAGGGGGTCGAGTGAAGAGGGCAGCCTCGATGGGCTCGGAAGTCATGGTGGAAGATCAAAGAAGGAGATGAAATAAAGACGGGAGGAGGGGAGGAGGGAGGTGAGGGGAGGGCAAAAGCCAGGGAAGAATGCAGACACGACGTTGGCGGCCATGGCGAGCTTTATATGCCTCGAGGAGCAGGGAATACGACTGCAACGGGTCGCCTACAAATTACGCTGATATCTGGTTGAATACGGAGCAACATCAGTGAGCGGGTTAACCATGTCCCGTAGTGGCATGAGAGACGTACCACGGTCCGAACAGGCGCTCGCTGACACTGACGTAGACGACGAGCGATGATGCTCCGCGCTCTATACAGCAGCGACGCACGCCCATTTATGAACAGGATCTTTCACACTTTGGCGGGAGAAGGACCCCCAAGAGAAGGAGCTGGTGGTGGTTCGGGACAACGTCAGACCCACGAGCGCTTGTCAAACCCATCAATCTTCCGGCACGTGGCCATATTCTTAGGGGCGACTTGCCGATTCCGTTCCGTTGCCGAAAATCCTGTTCAAAGGGAGAAACTGAACAAAAAGAAGGGAAAGGGTAGAGGGGAGGAGGTTAGTTATCCCAGAATATACCAGCCGGCAGGGTGAGTCACATCGTCATCCTGGTGCATTACAGCATGTCATAGAACTCGAAAGGAGAGACCCTTGAGGACACCGGGGAATGGATGTGCCGCGTTCGGATTGTCCCTGTATTACCCTCATTTTCACTATATCCAACCAGGATGAGACGACGTTCGTGCAAGCAGACGCTGAGTGGGTGAAGGTCGTACCCTCCAGTACGAGGAGAAGGCAAAGCGCTGCGTTCGCGACGGTAACGGATGCCGCTAAATCTTACTGCATGTGGGCCTCTCGACGATCATTGCGCAGTGCCACCAGCAAGTCTTCACGGCGCGAGAGAAGCGGACCCACATATGGGGTGATCAAGGGACTTCAATAGCCAATAGGAATCGGGCATCGACGAAACCCTGGGCGGAGGGTTTGAGGAACTACTCTAGTACTAGGGGATCCTATCATTATCATAGCAGACCTTTGTCTGGAAATGAGTGCTATGTGTTGCAGGGGCGTTGAGCGCACCTTGTCTTAGCTCTGTGGAAGCCCTGCGCATTCTGTCGCTTTCCTCCTTCCATCGCCTGTCTAATAGGGATATTCGACCAGGCTCAGAGCTCATGTATAGGGTGCACCAATTGGTTCAGCTTCGATTCTCCTATTCGCCAGGCTCGTCCCCCACCCACCTTCTACCGTGACCTCCTTGACTCCCCACCCGCGCGAAATTTGATCCGCCGTTCCAAGGAGCCCACCGAAGCGCCATCAAATCCGTAAGCGCTCGCAAGTGTCCGTTCGTGATCGGGGTCAACCTCGCCCGCTTGCAGTCCCTAATCTGGCGGTGACGCTGAGCTGCTCCATGGGCAGATAATGCACGAATCCAAGTACTGAAATGAACGACTTGGGGATTAGACTGAGAAGGATGGGCTTGCTTGGATAGTCTGTGTAAAGCTAATCAAATACTGTCGCAGCTGTCCCGTAAATAGTCAATGCACCTGGCATTTTAGGGGGTAGGTATCATAGATTCCTGGGTCGGTTAGATCGTGTCCTACAAGGATGGTAGCTAGATATGTACGTCGTAGATTCGGGGCGAAGACGAAGACGGTAGGGTTCGGTGTTTCGGGGAACAGTACAAGATGAGAAGGAGGAGGGGAGATGCGGGGTGGTAGGGGCATAAGTTAGATGCAAAGGTAATATGTAGGCAAGAATACAACAAGTCCAGAATCCAGTAGGCGAAGGAATGCAGCAACCGAGAGGGTATCGTCATGGCCGTCGAACGAAAGAGTCGAAAGAATGTTCGACGGTGGTATGGGTCTACCGACGGACGAGTTTGAAGTAGAGGATGGTGATAATGAGGACGACGAAGAAAGCTATGATGGCGCCAAGAATAACGCGCTGCTTGTACATCCTACGGAAAGAGAAATAGGTTAGCCTTCGCCCCCTATCCAGAGCCTAGCGGTACTACGCACTGTCGAATCATCTTCGTCATGGTTCCGCTCGCCCTGTCAATATGTCGGTCCGCCGTATTGAGCTGTGCAAATGAGCACGGCGGTCAGAACCTCCCTGTCTCCGAACTCTGGCAAAGGAGACGCACCATATCCCTACTATTCTCAATCTGCTCCCTCTGCCCCCTCAACGACGTCAAAATCTCCGCTCCATGCGCCTCCGTCTGCAGCGCCAAACTCGTACTCTCGTGCAACCTCCTACTCCCATCACCCAAGATCTCCGTCCCCGTCAACAGTCGCTCCCTATCACCCCTCTCTCCATACGGGTCGTCCGACGACGGCGTCCCCCGCCCCGAACCACGACCAGAGTATGCCCCGAGTAAGTCAGACCGCGCGGCCTGGCTGTGCAGGTCCTTCGAGAGCTTCTTGTACTTGTTGAGGTCCGCACGGGCTTGTTTTAGCCGGGTTGTGTAGGCACCTTGGATGGATTTGGGGATGCCTTGGATCTCGGTTTCGAGTTGGGAGACCTGGGGATGTGACTTTAGGATGGGCATAGAGAGATTGTGGCGTTCGGGTGCTTACGATGTCGTCTGCCTCATCGAGATCGAGCTCGACCTTCCTCAGCGCTGCTTTACGCTGCTCTACATCCACCAGGCCCTAGTCAACCAACTGTATCCCCACATTCAAACCATGACGACGCACCTCCCACAGAATTCCGTCCATCCCCTTCCAACTTCTGCCGTACGCCATTGATTATGTGAAGAAAGTCCTGCTCGTAGGAGTCGAATAGCACTGTTGGTGGTTGGTCCATCGTTATCGAGCCTCAAGGCCTGCGCACTCAAGAAGTAGGGACAGGAACGGAGATGAGATGGTCGTGGTTGCGCAGAACGTTGCGAGGCGCAGCCTCTGCCTGGATCCAACCGTCACGCCGAACTGTGACGTCACTCACGTGGAGAGGGTGTGACGTGTGACTTGGGTCGGGCGCTTGTTGAGACGGTGGGAGAAAGTTGCGGGAGAAGGACGGGGAGAACAATGAGGGAGTGCGTTTTTGGATTATTCAGGGCGGGAGGCGCGTACGCTCTGCCGAGTCACTCTCGTATAATAGCTCCCCCTCACATTCCCAGCAGAGAATCCTGACACGGGAATGATCCCTCAGAAGTGCAGTGGGTGCCCATTTTGAGAAACGAAGGGTCGCGGCTCGTCAATGGTATCAATAGAGGAAGTCAAGACTTCACAAAAGCGGAACTATCCTCCTATGAGAATGTACACGGTGATATAAACAAAGGAAGCCATAGCTCGGAATACCCAGGAGTCCGGTAACGGGCGCCTATCAAAGACCCCGAGCTTCAGAGCCGGGTCCCAATGTTGACCTGAACCGCCTTCACATTGGTATAGCTGGAAGTGCAAGCTGCGAGTCAATGCCCATCGCTAAGAGAGGCAAAATGTGACAAAACTCACTTATCCAAAGCATACTGACCCAACTCCCTTCCGATTCCAGACTGCTTGAAACCGCCGAAGGGCACTGCGGGGTGGAAGGTGTTGTAGCAGTTGACCCAGACGGTGCCTGCCTTCAGCTTGTGCGCAACGGTAATCGCTCGGTTGATGTCCTTGCTGAATACGGCAGCAGCCAGGCCGTAGACTGGGGGAGGAATTAGATGGCGCGGAATAAAGAGTATGATTGATGACTTACAAGTATCGTTTGCTTGACGGATGACGTCTTGAAAGCAACGATGAAGTCCGTTAGTGACGAAGGGCGAATGGAACTCGTCTCCTACTCACCTTCTTCATTCTCAAACTTCACGACGACGCCAACGGGTCCGAATATCTCCTCCTGCACGATCTTCATCTCCGGCTTTGCATCAACGAAGATAGTCGGTTCAATGAAGAACCCTTCTCCTCCCACCCTCCCTCCACCGAGATGAACCCTAGCGCCATCGCGCTTCCCGGAATCGATGTACCCCATGATCCTCTATAAGTAAGCGTAAGTGGCGTGCAGGCGTTAGCACCGTCCGCCAGGAGAAGAGGGGAGAATAGCAGATAGTGGGAGGATTATGAACGTACGTCGTATTGGATTTGCGAGATCTGCGGACCTTGGTCGACGTTCTCACCAAAAGGGTCGCCGAGCCTGATCTCCCTCGCCTTTTCAGTGAACTTCGCGAGGAAGGCGTCGTAGATCCCCGCTTGAACGAAGATGCGAGACCCAGCACAGCAGGCTTGTCCGTGGTTCCAGCTTGAGGTCGTAATCGCGCGTCAGCTATATCAAGGTACGCCGATGCACGCGACCGGGGGAAACGGACTCACAATAAACCATGCGTAGCCCACTTCACCGCCTGGTCCAAATCCGCATCATCGAAGATCACATTCGGGCTCTTCCCCCCAAGCTCCAGCGTGATCTTCTTCAAATTACTCTTCGCCGCCGCCTCCATAATCTTGCGGCCAACAAGCGTGCTTCCCGTGAACGCCACCTTCTCGATCTTCGGGTGCGAGGAGATGGCGGCGCCGACAGTATTGCCGTAGCCTGTTACAACGTTGACGACGCCTGGGGGCACGCCGGCTTCGTTGATAAGGGTGCACATGCGAAGCGCGGTGAGAGGTGTGAATTCGGAGGGCTTGAGGACGACAGTGTTCCCCGTAGCGAGGGCGGGGCCGATCGTCCAGACGAACATCATGACTTAAAGTTGGGTGGGCAACAAGATAAAGAGAGTTCAGGCATGGGTGACACTTACGAGGGAAGTTCCCTAGTAGAGTCTGCGATTAGCGGCACTGCACTCATTTTCGTCAAGAAACACTTACAAGGGATAATCTGCCCAACGACGCCAATGGGCTCGTGGCGTGTGTAGGCGAGCATCTTCTCATCGGTCTGCTCACAACCTAAGTGAGTATGGGAGAAATGCTAGGTCGATTCGCGGCATACCTCTAGAGTCTGGCCAGTGACCTTGTCGGCCCAGCCAGCGTAGTACTTCATGACGCTGATCGAGAAGGCCACGTCAGTTCCGCTGGCCCAGCCAAACGTTTTCCCTATTCCCCAAGGCCAAACTCAGTCGTAACCCTTCCTGATGAACCTCTAGATACCCTCACCGTTATCAAGAGCCTCTAGAGCAGCAAGTTCTTGGGAGTTGGCCTCCATGAGCTGAGCCAACTTCCACAGGATATTGGCTCGCTCGAGCCCAGGAACGTTCAAGCCCCAGGAGGTCTCATAAGCCTTCTGGGCTACCTCGACGGCTTTGTCGACGTCCTTAGCAGTCCCTTCCGAGACTGAAGTGAACACCTTCCCGGTGGCTATACAATCGAAGACGGGTTCAGCTGGGGGACGCATCCTTCGGAACGATGAACTGACCTGGATTAACGACGCTGTCACCAAAGATATCGTCAGCGAGAAGACGACAGCTGGACATCGAGTCACTCACTCGATAGTTCTCAAGTCAGACCCATCAACGAACTTGCCGCCGATGAAGAGGCCAGTTTCGAACGATGTCGAGCCTTTGTACACAGGGGTATCGAACTTGTACTCGAAGCGTGTGGGCATGATTTCGTAGGGTGGTCAGGATAGAAGAAAGTGGGGGGTCCGGACGCAACCTGAGCACTCTTATCGTCCGCTTGGGTAGTCATGGCTAGGTTATAGCACATTAGACGCTGTCCAGAAGGCGTGATCGGCCCTCGAAGCACTTCTGAAGGGGATAAGCTTAAGGGAGGGGTATATCTGCCTTCGTTGACCCGGTACTGGACGGCGAGCTTGATGCGTGATCATGGCCGATTTTCAAGGGGAGTACGAAGGTTCATCCCAAGGTAGATCATGTCGGAAAACTCCGACCTGGCGTTCCAACAGTCCAGCTGTTGGACCCCGTTGGCATGCCGTTGGTCCATGGCCAGCGCCGTTGCATGCCCTGCCAAAGCTTAATTGGCGGGCGTTGGCGATGCGCTAGACCTGGACCTCAACGGAGGTACCAACAGTTCTGGAATTCGGTCCAACAGGTTCTTGACTGGAAGTCGTTGAAGTCCGTTGGACCAAGGTCCAACGCCGGTACGGAATTTTCCGACACATCTCACGCCGCCGTAGAAAGGGCGGAACTTGGACGCAGAAAAGCGAGTAGCGTCATGTTGCATGAAGTTGAATTATCCTGCCAGAAGCGGCTACAACATCGTCTGGCCGCCGGGCCGAACCTAGCTCATGATCTCCTCTTGGACTGTGGCCCTGGTCGCTAGGTGGCATTCGGCCCAGTACGCCCGTAAGAGGCGTGGGCCACTCCTCTCGAGATGTATTCCTCCAAGCCTAGGGAAGCGGCCTTCTCATCAGCACATGCCACCGAGACGCAGAGTACGAGCAGGCAAGCGAGAAACGACGTACTCTGGGGCCTAAAATGGTTCGAAGGTGTAAGATGGACGTTAGTCATATTGACTGTTGTGCTTTGATCAATGCAGTCACTAGCCACGACACTGAAAGAGGCTCCTTGGACGCCAATGTTTGGCTCACGAATGGGGTCTGTTGCCTCCACGCAGGACTTAGATGGCGATTCGGGCGCTTGTTTCAGTTGGTATATCTAAGTTCCTTGACGATGCTCTCTCCAAACTCAGTACGGGGCCAGAATGCTCCAACATCCCCCTGGAGAGTGAGCAAAGCGGCCTTGGAGTGAACAGCTTCTCTGTCCGTGGATGCCAGATACGAAGGTTGATGAATACGAGCGCCTTGGGATGTTGGAGCTTGATCATGTACATCAAGATGTACCCCTGGTGACCACCGGCTTCAAGTACCCACCGTTTGTGTGGCAATGTTTGGGCGGTGTTCAAAAATGGCAGTTCAAGCGTCTCCCAGCCTTTTGATTCCAACGCCCATGATCTCTTGCATGCCGCCATGCCCAGCAGGACGCAACGACAACCCAGAAATACCCCGGCGAATGAGAGGGTCGCGCAGGTAAGTCCATATTCGTCGGAAATCGTGAAGATGATGACATTCTACGACGGTCCCAACAGCGCATTGGAACGCTAAAGACAAGAGACCCGGTCAAAATCTGGCAGGTCTATGGGACTCTTGAAGTGGAGGACTGCACTCTGAGCTTTACGCGTGCACTACTGGATAATCTCAAGGAAGATTTCTATCCAGAAGTGCCCGAGGATCCTCTCAACCCGGTGACGGACGATATCCAAAGATGCGCGATAGCGGCTATCGCAAGCCTTTCCCTCCTCAATAAGCTCATGGCAATCGGGGAGGTCCATCCTCACCTCTTAAGGGACACTGCGGCGCTCTTCGTGGAATCTCTGGATCTGATAGTTCACTGGGCGGGCATAGCCTTGGGGCTCAGGGCTCCGCTGTCCAATGTTACGAACCTTGGCGACGTCAACGGATGCTGTCTGGAAATCTGCGGGCTATTTCATGGGCTCATGGCAATGGACGGAAGTATTCATAGCGCCCTTATATCCTCGACGGCCTTCATTCGCCTTCTGTTCGACATCTGGATCGAGCCCGTGCCCCGTGACGGCCGCGAAGGGTATTGTTTGCTATGGCACCTTCCCGCAAGATGCCCCGCCGTGTGGTTGCTTCGAGAAATCGCGGCCAGTGCGGAGGGAAAGCAAGCGTTTCTGGAAGGGCTCGTGTTCCATGAACACGGAGAGACATTCGCAGCTGCGACGATTGGGCGAATGAGGCAGATTAGAGAAGAGGTGGCCAAGGCGAACTGCGCTGATGGCTTTGAAATCTATATGGCGGATTACTTCATCCCGGTCATTCAAGACTTCGGCCTACCCTCCGACAGCAGAGTGGCACCTTACTTCCGGAAACTCCAGTACATCACCCTGTTGACCAAGACGTCCAACCAAATATCTGTTTCTCTTGTAAAGGACGGGATGATGCCGCGTAAGCAGGCCGGCAACATTATGGTCATCTTGGTGCGGCTCATACGGATAGCTCTCCTGGAAGACCCATATATGATGCGGAGCTTCGGGTACCTTGTCGAAGGCGCCTACCTGGAGATGCTGGCACGTACCATCGTCAAAGGATACGCCGGCGACACTGCCCACGATGACGTCATGTCTGCGCTTCAAGCCTTGGACTTTATAGGAGTGTGGACGGTTTACCCGGCCATGGGGAAGAGACTAGTACGAGCTCGACTGAGTCTGCACCCAGACATGGTTATCGTGGAGTCTCTGCCGCATATTGGAGAGAGTTGGAAGACGTTTTGGCGGGTCATTCTGGATAGAGGTGTCCTATACATGCAACTGGAGGGAACAGATTACCTGAAGATCTGCGATAATATCTCGGTGAGTCCAAGAGCGTCTTATCCTTTCCCCGATATGTATCTATGAATCACCTTTTCTAGTGCGGACACACAGCAAATGAGGAGCATTACCCATCGAGGCAATGCTCTGGATGCTCGTCGGTGATGTACTGTTCAGAATTGTGCCAAAGGGCGGACTGGGACGCGTTTCATCGTGCTGAGTGCTCAGATGCCCGCGCGCACTACCTCAGTACGATTCTTCCCTCTTAGACCAGTGTTTTGGCTTTACTAACACCCCGGGCAGAACAGAAGGAAGCTGGGACGTCCTATAGTCACCGATCCCGGGCGTTCCAAGCCAGGTATATCGAGAAGCGCTACAGGGATCACGCTCGAGCTATCGCAGATGCCGTTGAGGATGGTCGAGCTATGACCACCTTCTATCCCCTTCTCAACTGCGGGAGCCTGGAGGAGCCCATGACACTACTCGGTATCAACGACTCGCCGAAGGAGAGCTGGCTGAGCAGACCCGATACCAGGTTCGTACAGAGTTACCTTGAGCCACGCCTTACCTCCCTTGTAGAGGCCTATGCCTCGGGCATGATGGCGTCCGACTTCAGGCTGGCAGAGGCCGTGTTCGGACATGGACCGTCATCCGAGGTTTCCGTGCTTGTTTTGTTGAGGGTGGCTGGAGACGGACCCTGCCAAGCGATCTACAGTGTGGCTAGGATTAAGTGAATGTGAACCAACTTTTACTCTTGTCTAGCTAACGAAGATTCCGCAAGCCCTCTATCAAAAGGCAGGGGTCCGCGGACCAGGGCCCCATACAAACGTGCAGCAGCGCCAGAAGTATGAAATATAATCCAGTAGCTGAACGTGCAGCTCTTTTCTGGAATAAAATGACCTGGTGATCACTCGTACATGAATTCTAGATCCGCCGTTATGATGTCTACCCATATCTCGAACGCCTTTGGCCGACCGCGGGTAACCAAAACTCGACGGGCGCCTCTTTCGACCAAGTTTGTCGTCAGCGTTTGATCCAAGCAAAACCAATTCGTTGCAAATGTTGCTCTGACCGATGATCCCGGATTGAAGCTTTCTTCTCGCCGCCACCGTCTTGCTTCTCCAACGTCGCGCCAACGTCACACTGGGACCCGATGGTCATGAGGTTCACCGCTGCGATGCGCATGTTACCCATTCGGCCAGAGATTGAGGCCATTTCGTCTCGCGAGCGTGCTGGGAATCCTCTTCGTTGACGACTCCGAAGTCCGATCCCCTCGCCAATATCACACCCTCCGTCCCCAATTTGGCGGATAGCGCGCACTATGTCCTACCAATTCACTAGCTCCAGAGGGTCCGAGTCAAGTGAACAGTATAAATGTTTGCAATAGCGCGGGTGAACTCGACCCCCCGCTCCCGATATGCTGCTCCTTCGTCTCCTCGTAAGCTGCATACTCGCGCTCCCCACCGCGATCGGCAAAGTGTACCATGGAATCGACGAACTCGCGACCGAACATGCACCGTTCGACTTCATCATAGCGGGTGGTAAGCATCAGCTTTACTCTAACTTTCGTAGCGAAAATTTGACGCACGCATGTTTTCAAGGAGGAACTGCAGGTTGCGTTCTCGCGAGCCGATTGTCAGAAGAGCGCCGCTTCAACGTACTCGTCATTGAAGCTGGTCCTGAGTGCGTTCCAATAAACCATCTGATATCCCCTACAACCTCTGACCGGTGTTCACAGTAACATAGGGAGCTTGAACCTCACGATCCCTGGATGGTCACCGAGCGGAATGTTCAGATGGAATTATACTTCAGAGCCGATGGCTGGACTGAATGGGCGCACGCTGACTGTTATTAGGGGCCACGTCTTGGGAGGGAGCAGTTCAATTAGTTCGTACTTTGCTTTCCCCAGCCTGTTGTCATGCAGTCGCCTGATAACACCCCATCATAGATGCTATGGTATATACAAGAGGCTCAGCCGACGATTACGATAACTGGGCCCGAGTGACCGGCGAGAAACGTTGGAGCTGGAAGGCACTGTGGCCTTACATCCTCGAGGTGCGTTCATCTCACTGACGCCGATTCGTCTGGGTACTGAGTACTGATGCCTGAGTCCCCCCTCTCGGTAGAACGAACGCTGGACCCCACCCGCAGGCGGCCGAGACCCAAGTGGCCAGTACGACCCCAAAGTGCATGGCTACCACGGCAAGATCTCGACCTCCCTTCCTTGGAGCGGTCCAACAGAGGCGGACAACCGTACCCTCAGGAACACGCAACTCCAGCCCGAATTCCCTTTTGCGTTGGACTTCAACTCAGGGACGTTTATCGGGGCGGGTACGTTGCACAGGCTATCTATCAGATAGGTTCGGAATAGAATTGAAGTTTGGGGGTTCAGGCTATAAGCAATCGACCATTAGGAATGGGGAGAGGAGCAGCTCAGCAACCGCGTATCTCCCACCTCAAGTGCGCGAACGGCCGAACTTGACGATCCTCCTCAATACCTACATCACGCGAGTGATTCGAACGGGACAAGTGGGGAGGAGTCCGGATCTCCGGACCATCGAGATAGCTCCTCGTACGGGAGGTGCGTTCATCTGACGTCTAGCGTGGGCAACGCTGAACGGTCGTCGGCTTTAGGCGTCAGGAGGACGGTCACTGCTAGAAAAGAGCTCATCCTTTCCGGAGGGGTCATCGGTACTGCCCAAATATTGCTCAACTCCGGGATTGGGAACGCTACAGAACTGAGGGAACTCGGGATCCCCTCCGTCCTCGACGTTCCTGATGTGGGCAGGAATCTAATGGAGCACGTCGCTATTCCCCTGGCATGGACGACCGTGCCTCGAAATGTGACTGCGTATGAATCTCCCGCTATCAAACGTCAATCCGCCCTTTAATGACCACCCTCCACAGGGTCCCGGACGACGTGGCTCTGGAGATGTGGCTCCAGAATAGAACGGGCCCTCTGACTGAGCGTTTTGACCATATGTTCTTGTTTACGAGAATATCACCGAACTCGACCCTCCTCCAGACTTACAAAGATCCTTCGACTGGCCCTCGTGCTCCACACTTCCAAGCTGGACTCACGGTGAGCTTTCACTATATCTACGCATAACGAAGTTTGTCTCATCATCGAATACAGCCAACTGGGAACCAGAATGTTGGCTTGATGACGCCTTATTCTCGTTTGTGGTGCATCTCGTACTGCTAAGCCCTATCGCTGAACCAAACTTAGGTGGCTCCGTGAAGCTTCGTTCATCCAACCCCTTTGATGAGCCAGCAATTGATCTCAATGTACTGTCTCACCCATTCGACATTGCGGCTCTCATGGAAGCCGCTCGGGTCATGAAGCGCTGGCAATCAGGTTCTGCCTGGGATAGCTACATCACAGGCTTCCTGGGTCCAGATCCCGACAAACTCTCCGACTCAGAGTTTGAGCGGATCGTTCGGCAAACGGCCGTCACATTCTTACATCCAGTTGGGACCGCGAGCATGTCCCCGAGAGCTTCGAGGCAAGGCGTTGTGGATGGGGAGTTGAGAGTGAAAGGTGCAAATGGGATGAGGGTTGTGGATGCTTCAGTATTCGTGAGTATCTTTATATTTCTGTCCAGTGCATCCGTGTCTGACCTTTTATCAGCCCTTTATCCCTTGTGCGAATACCCAGGCCCCAGTCTACATTTTGGCCGAACGAGCTGCGGACCTTATCAAGGAGGCTTGGTAAAACTACGTCGTACCTTAAGTAAGATGAGGGTAATGTCATTCATTGTGCCTGAATCATATTGAAACCCCTTCCCCTTTTCCCAGTTCCACTATACCTGTTTGAGTGAAAACCGGGAGGTTCTCGACGCGTGACGTCACGCGTTTGCCGGGAGGCGCTAATTGGTCCAAGACGACGGGCGCTATGTATAAGTGTGACTGTGACAAAGCGAAAGTCACATTCTTGCTCCAAACCACCATCTCGTCCCCATTCCTTTCAGCTTCCCCAAGGTTGGGGGAACTCAGATGCCACCAAGCGGGCATTCCCCGAAGCCGAACAAACCTCTGACCCGAAGACAAGTAAATATCCCTTCGCATTTCCTCTAACCTTCCATCCATGATTGAACTAATTGCACGATTCTAGCTCCTTGCTCAAGTCAAGGCTGGCTCAACTGCGCACATATGGGAATTTCACGGGTCCTTCAAGCAAGAGGATTGTTCTCTCGATCTCCTTAGAGCGACCCTGGGCAATCTCAGATCGGGCGCCATCCCGGATATCAAACCTGGGGACCAGTTAGGGGCGGAAACGCATCCTGTTGCATCAGCCGCAGCAGCCAGTCTCTTCCTCCTCACCAAGGTCGCACATGCCTTCCGAGATGTGCCCGAACTCAAGGTCTCCGCCGTAACCCTCATCATTTCTGCTATGGAACCGGTGTTGGAATGGGTCAACTTTTGTCTCGACTTCGGGGTGCCACGTAGTGGGGAGTCTGAGGAAAACGTGGCGTACACCCTCCAACCACAATTGCTATATGCTCTACTGCTGACGGATGAGCGAATTGTCCGCGCAGCACTCGAGTCCGCGTCCTTTCTCCGTACAGTCTTTCGAGTTTGGACGGCGAAGAACACGCTCAAAGGACGCCATGAAGCCTACTGGGACTTCAGGCCGACGGGTCTCCAGCTGGATCCGATTGTACATTCTGCTCTGATGCTGGTCGAAGGGGAGCGGGGAGATGGGGCCCTGGCTGTTGGGAGAGAAATTTTGGCCCAAGACCTTGCCCTTCCCTTCGCTAAAGCGACTATGCGAAGGGCCCTTCAAGTTTGTAATTGTCTTTCCGAACCCACACTTCCCCGAGGACTCCATATGTACGCAGCAGGGCTTATTCAACTCGTCCGCGAACTTACCACACCGACCGACGACGGGGAACTCGATCCCATCCGGAAGTGCTTTGAGGAAGTCCACTACATTCGCCGACTGACCGCGATGTTCGACAAACTGACAACGGTCCTCGTCACTCGGAAACGCCCTCCACACCCCGATCCCGAGGAGACATTCGTCAAGCTCACAGAATCGGTACTGGTACTTCTCGGGGTAATCTTTACCGATGGTCCATACATTGCTTGGAGAATAAGTTCCTTCATCAAGGGAGGGGGAATCCCTTTGATACCACGCCTTGTCATCGAGACGAATGACGAAGACAACAGGAAGGCGACCACACTGGCAACTGCCCTGAGCAGCCTTCTACCGTTTTCGACCTGGAGCTGTGTTGCGAGACAATTGGCCGATCTAAGCAAGCAGCGCCCAACAGACCCATCTATGGAGAGAATGGGGCGCCATCCTCAGCATAAACCACTGTGGGAGGCATTCTGGTTCTTGGCTGGACAGAGGATCAGCGTATATCAACGCTTCTGCAACACTAACGGTGTCGTGATCTGCGATAACCCACTTGTAAGTCTGTGTCGGGTCTAGTCGGACGAGGGGTAGCTCATGCACGAAAAACAGTGTCCCAGAGATCATCGTACATTCAGTCAAAACTCCCTCAAGCAATGCTCAAGATGCTCCTCCGTCACCTACTGTTCGGTGCCTTGCCAGCGTAGAGACTGGAATCACCGCCATCGGGAAGAATGCCCCCATGCTCGAGCGGTATACCTAGGTGCATTTTACCCTTTCGATGTACACACTCGTCTTACCTAAATGTATGACAGCGCGTCAGGAAACGGGGGAAGTGTACGGTCACAATGCCCGGGCATTCCACATCCAAGTAGTCGAAGCGCTCTGTGAAGAGAGGTTCTTTTCGATCTGTTCGAGGCTTGTGGGGAATGACCGTCGCGCTCTTCAAGAGTTCCACCCGATCTTCGAATGCCGCGACAATACCGGAGAGGACAGGGCCGTCCTCTTCAAGGATCACGCCACGCCAGAAAGTTGGATGCACAAACTCGCCGCACCGCTCGTCGAGAAGTACCTCTGGCCGAGAATGAAGTCACTCGGCGAGGATTTCACCGAACGGATGAAAGGTTCAGACATGCGACTTGCCGAAGCCGTGTTTCCGTTCGGCCCCAGAACGGACATCTGTGTCTACGTGTTACTAAAGCAGACGGGCGATCAATTCAAGGCCGTGTACAGTATTCCACGGATAGCGTGAGTTCTTCGTCATCATCGTACGCCCGAGACGGACAGTCCTGACCTTTCTCATCAGTCCAAGCGACAAACCGTATCATCCGAAGAAGGAAAACCCGGGTGTGGTGCGCAAGTGAATGAGGGATGAGGGTATGCATGCGGCATCACACTAATCGACACGTAGAGGGCTTCATTAGGTTTCACTCAAATTTGACGTCCAGATAACAGGGTGAGTCGCGCACCTGGCTTGGCTAGACTTGTAATGTTCGAGCACCGCCAATAAGATCGTGAAAGTAGGACTGCCACTATAGTTGCATTGGCGTACCCCCTTGACTCAAAGGGGTATACGCCGTACGTGTCTACAGGGAGGTGTTGCTCGACGCAAGGCCTTTCCGAAGGAACCCTAGATTGGTGGAATGGTACCCCCTGGAGGAGGCTCGGGTATGTGTCATTCCCTCCCCGAGAGCCCTTCCATATTACGTGGCATCGTGCTGGCGAGTCCGCAGTGCAGCCCATTGCGCGTGTCTCCCTTAATCCTGCTCTACCACCTACGCATCCTTATTCGCGATGCCCACTCGAACCCAGAGGAACGTAGGGACCTATATTCTCGGCTCTGAGTCCAACGGAAGGGTGAGTGTTTGTGCTCTGGAGTTTGCCAGCCGTACTAACCTCGTCTGGAAGATTGTCGCCGCGCTGAGAAAGGGTTCTCCCTCACTCATAACTGAGCTCCCCCATTCCATGAGAGCCAGTGATTGCACCCCCGACGTGGTCAAGGCAACGTTGGCCAACCTCAGGCTGGAGCTCGTCCCCGAGGACCCACTCGACGGTCAATCCTCTGAGGAAGAGATGCAGAGTGCGATTAGGGCAGTGGCTTCCATCCCGGTCTTTGCGATGATCGCGGATAGCAGCTACGAGCTCCCTTCCGTCGCAAGATACGCCGTACCACTTATGCTGGCATCCCTGGAAGGCGTCATTCGCTGGAGCGAGATCGCCCTCAATCTTCCGCTCCCATACGATCAACCTCGATCCACTGATTTCCATTCTCGACAGCAAATCATTGCGCGGATGTTTTGCCGCCTCCTGTGCCCGGGGATGGACAAGCGTTTATTGGATGCGGTTATGTCGTCTCAACCCTTCATTCACCTCTTGCTCAAGATGTGGACGATGTTTTGTGTCTACGAAGGCAAAAGAGCTCCGTGCGGCCCTTGGGAGTCTCCTGGGCAATGTGGCATTCTCCTTCTACTTGAGCACATTCTGCACAGAGGGGAGCCAAGGAAGCGCCTATTCGAGACTATCCACCTGTACGATCTTGAAGAACAATTTGCATTGGCCACAGTCCAGCGCGCGAAACAACTCAGAAAGCAATTGCAAGCCCTGGGGCCTGAGGGCAGTGTGGCTGGGTTTGAGGACTACACAAACGAATTTGTGCGAGTTACTGGGATAGGGCTCTATCAACAGGCCCACCCCACGATCCGCCAGGCACTTCGCGATGCCGGGTATATTGCTCAAGCAACCAAGATGGTCAATGATGTTTCTTTTTCGCTGATCAACCGAGGGGCGTCAAATTGTCTGGGGGAACTCATCCAGCCCTTGACGATCATGGTCACAATCGCTCACGCAGATGAACCCAACACCTTACGGAACATTCGTGATCTGCTAGCAAGTGGTTACTTGGAGGCGTTTGTCCGCATTATGGCAGGTAGACAAACCAACAAGAGACATCGCGAAGAGGCCGACAGGGCCATCGAAACACTCAATCTCATCGATGAATGGACGGTTTACCCCAGTGTATGTCAAATTCTATTCAACACTCTAATCCCAGACGCGGACAGGATGTATAGCCTCCCCGGCGTTCGGGATGTCTGGAGACCACTTTGGAATTTACTCTCGAGCAGGGTTTGTCTATGGGCAGACATGAAGCATGACTTCTTCTCAAATATGTGCGATAATCCCCTTGTCAGTCCTACAACGTCAATTCTTCTTCACAGATGGCATGACTGATAACTTAATAGTGCAACAGACAGAGGGCGGGGTCGAAGGCTAAGCCTAGACAATGCTCGCACTGTGGGACTGTGGTATACTGCTCGAAAGAGTGCCAACGAGTGGATTGGGGGGGACGTCACAGGACAGAGTGCCTGCCTGCTTGTGCATTCCAGCTTGGTGCGGTGGACCCTATTTCAACCATCCACACGCATAACTAAATTGGCCTTTATCAGCACGACGAGAAGACGGTTCTATATATGACCACAAGTCCCGTGCATTCCACGCCAAATACATCGAGAAGCTATATAGACAACACGCCCATGACATTGATGCGAAGGCCAAGGAGCAACAGCGCCCTATCAACGACTTCGTCCCCAGTTTCGACTGTCGAATCGACGATGAACCCATGGACATATATGATACAAAGGATTTGCTAGCAGGTGGGTGGAAGAATGCTTCACCGAGGAAGTGGCCTCAGAAATACCTTGAGGCTCGCCTGACGCATTTGATAAATATGTATACTTGCTCGAGGCCGGGAAGTGTGCGCCTAGCAGAAGGCGTTTTCCAGGAAGGGACATTGTCGTTCATTAACATTCTCGTATTGCTCCGGGAGACTGGTGGGCAGATCGAAGTCGCATACAGCGTTCCCCGTTCGAGGTACGTGTCCTGTACCTCTGACCTTCATTGACGCCTGACTGACTGCACCTGCCAGCCTGCGCGTAGAGGACGGAGAAAGCCTCCACGTATGAAATTGTTTGGGTTTTGGTCCCGCGGACACCTTCCATCGGCATGATCACGGGCAAATAGGTCTTCCTGACACAGGAATATGGCCTCTTCAAGCGTGGCTATTGCTGGCTCATTCCAATACGTAGTGGATAGAATATTATTTCCCCCTCCTTCACGTCTCCTCAGTAGCCCGAATAGGGAAGCGAATCGGTCTGAATTCCCTTGACTGCCATGTGCCAATTCTCGTTCCGTCAATTTCCCTGCTACTCCGCTTCGCGGATGAATATGGCTTTGAGGTGCACCCCGAGCAGAGCGAAGCGGTCCGCACAGCAATCAATTCCGTGAATTCAATTCCGGGTATATCGCGAGATGCTCAGCCTCTACCTCCTGTCTTTCGTTAAACAGGACAGTCGCAGCCCACTGAGCGGGCGCCCCCTGGTAATAATTGCCCGTCGAGATTGCCCGTCAAACTGGGAATATTTACCAGACTGACTGGTAATGTTTCCCAGTTCGACGGGCAATCATTCCCCGTACTGGTAAAGTGGAAACGGGGAATTTGCCGAGGCAAAATTACCCGGTTTTGAAACACTTTACCAGGCAGCCCGTACCGGGGCATCGGGGGATTTTACCTCGTCTGACGGGTAATATTGCCTCGTTGCTGCCTGTAAGGCAACGGGCAACCTTTACTCGGCCATCAGGTTGTTTTCACCAGCACCTGGTTAAAATCGCTCGGCAGACGGGTTATAATCGCAAGGAAGATAATAATTCAATTGGAGCGGGGTCCCGGTAGGAGGAGGGTCGTATGCGACTTCGATAGAGATCAAAGCGTCAACCCATATCATTTTGGTATCTACGTTGGGTGTTACATCGATGTAAAAAAGGGTAGTACGACCAGTAGCACCAGAAATCGACATCATGCAGAGAGGGCAGTCAGCATCAGCCTTGGGTCGGGGAATGTTGAGGACGCACTAACTATCCCTGGGTTACTTGCACAGTAACGCATCTGTGACGTCTAGAGTGAGTGAATGAGTTCTCAATTAGGGTGTGAAGGGAATACTTGCCTTGATGGGGAGGTACTGCCTTAGTATGCGATGGCCGAATGACTCCAGCTACGGCAAGCAGAAGGGCACCGCCCTTATATACGTCCCACAAGCGAGGTTGAGGTAAGTAAGTGGCCAGCCACCAGTCAGCACTAGTCAGCCGCTCTCGATCTTGGGGCGGAACCGGGTGAACAAGGCCCAAGTCAATTACCAGTGGCGTTCCCCAGGCTGGTGCACACGGGCAGTTTTCACCCGCCCCTTTTACCTGTTGGACGAGGAAATATCCGTCGTCTCAAAATCGGGTTATTTTTACCAGGGCCTAGTAAAAATCGTCCTTAGGAATCGGTTCCGTTTTCCTAGCTGACGGGCACTACTGGTAAAAATTCCCCGCGGCGACGTGCTCAGTGGCCAGTATCGCATACAAAAGGCTCCAAGCTGGCAGAGTTCTCCACGGGGCTTTTCTCTCCGGTCGGCTTGGGGGTTGGCGCCAGCGATGGCTGCTGACCTCGGAATATTAACAACAACAACAACAACAACCTCAACCATCGGCACGGCAGTAGAAGGGGGAAACCGAGCGACAACATCATCCAGTGTTCCGAGCCGGTTCACAACTTTCCGCGGGGCCAAGGACCAAAAGGAGGCATGGGCGCCTCCTCGTCCAGCTTCTTCCGTTCGGATGCGAAGGATTTGTATTTCACCCGTTTTAGCCGTCCAAACAAGACAGGTCCCACCCGCGTGGACGTGGTTGGTGGAATGTTCGAGCTGATCATCGCAAATGCGACTGGTTGCGATGGGCTTGCTGTGACTTTCATCTTCGAAGTTCAAGTTCGTGGTGACCGTGCTCCATTCAGAGCTTCCTCTTCTGGTTACAGCGCAATGACCCAGATATGTACGCTCAATTGCGTCTCCCATTATGTCGGCCTCCTGGTGCCCAGCACCGACTGAACGATCGTCTGCTGACCCGCCTTCGTAAAGGCGCGTGGCAATCATTCAAGCTCAAGCCCATGAGTTGTCACTCAGCGTCGTTACCTCGTACAAGGTTGTTCTTTTTCTTACGTTAAAGCAGGCTGAAGGCGGTGAAATGGCATTCGTTCCCCCAGTAGAGGAGGTTCGGGTATCCGTCATTCGCTGTCCAAGAAGCCTCCCATATTACGTGGACATCGTGCTGACGGCTCTGCGAAGCAGCCTTTTGCGCGTGCCTCCTTTTAACCAAGGTCTATTATCTACGCGCCCTTACTGACGATGCCCACTGGGACGCAGAGGCGCGTCGGCACCTGTATTCCGGGTCCTGGGACTGCCGGACGAGTGAGTGTTGGCACTATTAAGTTTTCCAAGGATACTAACCTCGTCTGGAAGGTCGTAGCTGCGCTGAAGGCGGGCGCTTCTGCACTCATGGCCGAGCTTATCAAATCCATGGAAGACACGGATTGCACACCCGACGTGGTCAAGGCGACGTTAGCTAACCTCAGGAGGGAGTTCGTTCCAGAGAACCCATTGGACGCGCAATCCTCCGAGGAAGAGTTGGAAAATGCGAGCAGGGCGGTGGAGTCCATCCCTTTCCTGGGGAGGGTCGCAGAAGGCTGCCGCAGGCACCCTCATCTCGCAATAGCCGTGGTACCACTTGTTCTGGGATCCCTGGAAGACATCATCCACTGGGGAGAAATCGCCCTGAACCTTGGGCTCCCCTGCGACCACTGGCAATCTCCACCCGCTGATTTCAATTCCCGTTACAACACCGTGGCACGAATATTCTGCGCCCTCATGTCCATGGACGAGCGCGTATTCATCGCGCTTATATCCTCTCAAGCCATGATTCAGCTCCTACTCAAGATTTGGACGACATTCGGTCTATACAATGGCAAAAGAGCTACGTGCATCAGCAAAATGGCAGACCCTTATATCCCTTATATTTAGGCCAGATAGACCCAATAACCACTTAACAGCGTTAACCTCACAATCTAATCGTAAGGGCACCCGGCTTTTTTTAAGATGACTCCTAAATGTCTATTCACCCTAAACACACTTAAGGTTGTTATTGGGATAGGCAATAAATTTGCTAATGGTCCTAAACGATCTGGAGGTGGTAGGGACAATTCGTGACTACATTCATTTAATGGGAGCAGGGTAATACATGGGTAAGGTACTACAAACGAATATTCGACCGCATGTCATCCTCGCTATCAGCAGCGTTACCCTCATCATCGGAGACAGCTTCAAGGGCATTGGGGGTGATAGACTTGGCGAGCTCCAGGAAGCCTACCCAGTGATCATCAGTCAGCTTTTTGGCAGCCTGGATGTACCCCACTGTAGGCCCGCCCCACGCCTTCTCCGTAAACGCAGCCACAGTAGACTTCCTCCGTTTTCCGGTGCCACGAGCACTCGCTTCTTGAGGGGGAACAGTGACGGGCGGGAAGACATCAATCGAGATGCTCCCATCACGTACAAGCTTGAGCGCACGCTCAACCTGTCGAACACGATGGGAATGAATAATGAAAAGACATGACGAAGCAAAGATGACACTCACCGCAGCGGCACACAGTCCGACAGCACCCACAGGGTTACCGAGAGGGTACTTGCTCTTCTTGAGGCAGTGCTGGACATGACGAAGATGGGTAAAGTAGGTGCGAACGATGAGAGGGCTTTCAAATGGCCTAGCACTCTCGCCCTTCTGCAACAGTTGGTCAGAATTGAATTAATAGTACACGTTCACAAGCATACCTTTGCATCTGGGTTCCCATACAAGAAGCGCATGCCACCAAGAAGATACTTGGCGGCACGTTGACCAGCCTCAACACCATCGCCGGCCTCGAGTTCGTCCTTGAGCTCGAGCCGAAGGGTTCCGACAACAACGTGAAGCCCTGCACGGCCAATCTCGCTCCTCCACGTGTAGAGATGAGTACTAGCCTTTGCCCCAGTAATGAGCAAGGTCAGCGTGTGATACAAAAATGAAACAGACTTACGACTCCTTCAACGATCTCCCATCGCAAGTCGCCAGACTCCAAGGGGGACAGCCCATCGAGTACCAGCTTCCAGAGCTTCTTGACTTCGGTATGAAGGTCGGTTGCAGCGGCAAATGGGTCTTCTAGGGTGCCAGCCCACGCTGCAAGGCAAGCTTTGATGATCGAGCGCCAGAGTTCCTTGCAACGAGCGGCATGAAGGCCATCGAAAGGCATGTGGGCCCAGGTACACTCAGCCTTTGTGAAGTTACGACCATTTGCTGAGCTGGTGGCGGCGACAGAGAGTGAGCGCCCGTTATGGCTGCTCGCATTCTCGCTAACATTGACAGACATTTTCCACTGGAAGAATGGGAACGGAGTTGAGTAGCGCCCACTGACTGTTGCACGTACACGCACCTCGTTTCCATCAGGCTTCACATCGGCCTTACTATTCCTCACTGAGAGGAGAGTCTTCTCATCCTCATCCCGGTCATACTCACCATCGTTGTATTCAAGCTCAATGTCGCTGCTCGGCTCGGAGGGAGGTTGGTGCGAGGAGGTGGAGGACTTCTTGTGGGCGTTCTTGAAGGACTTGAGAAGACCGCTCGGGAGTTCTTGCTTTTGTTTCTTCGAGCGACTAGATGAAATATGCGGAGGTCAGTAGATCCACTGCAAGGACAGACAGTAAGGTAGACGTACGGTTCCCCTACACCCTCTTCTGGCTGTCGCTTCAACTGGTTGGCCGTCGCTTGAGTGAGCGCAGCAGGCGCGACCGTGTTTCGATGGACGTTTACACCTTGGCGAAACTTCGCCCCCTTCTCGGCCTTGCTGATCTTCTTTGGCTTGGACTTCTCCTGGTTGGGGCAGATGCGACGGTGGTGGATGAACCGAGCATGGGGGTAGAGGAGAGAGTCAGAGATGAAATGCCACAATGATAGAAACGATGAACCTTGGGTTTTGGCTTCTTTGATGCCATCTTACCTTGGTCCTTCTCCGCTGCCCAATCCATTTCTTCTTCCTCTTCAAAATCATCATCGTCACTGCCATCTCCATCTTGAAAGTCTGAGTCGTCCCCCCGGTCTTCGTCGTCTTCATCTTCCCCTAAGAGGAACCCATCCGATCCAGACTCGTCGTAGACTGAGGAATCGGCAGGTAGCTCGACAGCCCCGTCCGATTCCATCCCTTGCTCATCGATAGGCGCGATCTTGTCGTCGTCGTCACTTAGCAAGGATCGCTGACATTTTGCTGTGGCATCGCCGATGCTATCGTCATCTTCGCCGTTGAGGAAGTCGTCCTTGCTTTGGTTTGTGCTTGAGCGCCGGCGTGGTAGAACAGTTGGCTTGAGAGGGCGTGCGTCAACCTCACCCTCACTTGGCTCGGCCTACGGATGGTGAGTAAAATTGTCATGGCCACGTATGCTTTGCAAACTTACCTCCTCTGTCTTCTTCGCAACCAGCTTGGACGTTTGGGGCTTCTTCTTCGACGGAGCTGGCTGTATCCGAAGCCATGAGCATGAGTTGTAGGTGAGCATGTGCCACCGAAGAAGGTGAACGACTACTCACCGCCTTTTCGTGCAGGTCTGGGCGTGCAGCGTTTTTCTTCCTCTGCAGCTCCTCACGCCGCACCTCATCTTCTAGACGACCGATCGTCTTCATGACCTGAGCTTGATGAGCCTGCGCTTCGGCGTCAGCTTTGCGTGCTGCTTCTGCTGCTGCGTTCGCGTCCGCAGCCACCTGTTGAGAACTTCGTCGAGTTGTGAGGCCTGCAAGGAGCGTGGTTGGAGCCCGATTTGCGACAGCCTTGCGTTGAGAGTTGCGCTGTGAGGCCATGTCGAGATGAGAGCGCGACGAGGTCGAGATCAAGGAGGATAAGCGAAAAAACTGATCGCTGGGTTGCGGTGGCTTGCTAGGTGCGGAAACCCCCGACCGTTCCGATCAGCTCAACAAGTTGCTGACTGCCCTCCACTCTTTCTGATTCACAGAATGGCGCCGAGACTCCCCTGCCCATTTGCTCGCCATGGCTGTAACGCTCGCTTCAAGTCCCTGAGCGGCCGAACGAACCATATACGCACCATACACCGCAATCCGAATGTTGTCCGCAAGTCGCAGCATCACGAGCCAGCTCTCTCAACCCCGGAGCCTCCACCAGCCAACGGCACGGATGGGACGACCCCTGACGACGGCAGACACCCACTTGTTGATCCAGCACAACAAGATGACGATATCCAAGTCCCCTCAAGTCCAGTAACCGATAGCGGGACGTTGCTGGAGCAGGAGACGCCCAACTTGAGCAATCGTAGGTATCACCCAACGATGACAGGTGTGTTTGTTAAGAACTCCTGGATATACAGACCCTTAACGAATTTACTGGCGATTTATAGCCATCCCAACCGACGAATTTGGCGACCCCCTCCCTCCCAATACCCCTCCACCCCCACGACCTTCGTACACCGACGACCCATGGTACCCCTTCGAAGGAGAGACTGGGTTTCGACTCGCAGACTTCCTGTACCGTGACGAGGAAATGCCACAGAAGAAGATTGACTATCTTCTCGAAGTCTGGGCCCTAGATAAAGCCAAGAGTGGCGATCTCGCCCCCTTCGGCTCGTACACGGAGATGTATGGTGCTATCGACGCCATAGACCACGGCGATGCACCCTGGAAATCGTTCTCGATGTCATTTGGGGCAGATGCGGACCATACACCCGACGCACCATGGAAAGAGGCGTCTTACGAAGTGTGGTACCGCGACCCTGCTCAAGTCGTCGCAAATCTGCTCAGTAATCCGGATTTCGATGGTCAGTTTGACTATCAGCCATATGTCGAGCTCAACGAGAAGGGTCAGCGACGGTGGAGCGATTTTATGTCTGGAAACTTCGCATGGAGGCACAGTGTACGCCATGCTCATCCCTTTATGCCGACTCACGTCTAACTCACGTCTAATTCACCTCATTGTAGACCCAAATTGTTGGGGAAGACAGCTCAAGGGAGGGCTGTATGCTCTGCCCGATTATCCTTGGTGCCGACAAGACAACCGTGTCTGTCGCTACCGGGCACGTTGAGTATCACCCATTGTATCTTTCAATCGGGAATGTACATAATACCGTGCGACGTGGACATCGCAATGCTGTCGTACCAATTGGGTTCCTTGCTATTCCGAAGGGTAAGCATTCGTCTATCTCCGAGTGACCTTTGATGTTCTCATTGACCTCCACCGATAGCTGACCGCAAGTTCGACAACGACACCGAGTTTCGCAAATTCAAGCGCCTCATGTACCACAAATCGATCGCCCACATCCTCCGCACCCTCAAGCCGTGCATGACGACCCCTGCGGTTTTGCGCTGCCCCGATGGCCACTTCCGCCGAGTTATCTTTGAGTTGGCGTCGTTCATTGCCGACTACCCCGAGCAGGTAGCATTGGCTGGTGTGGTGCAGGGTTGGTGCACGAAGTGAGTTGTCTTTTTCATGCTAGTGAACTCTCTGGCTGCAGAGCTAATGTGGCACCCCAGATGCACTGCGCTCAAAAGCGATTTGGACGGCCCCTCCGGGTTGCGGACCCGAGCCCTCTCCAGGGCATTGATAGAGAAGGTTTCGGGTGATGTTCTCTGGGATGCGTATGGCCTCGATAACGATATCCTTGTATGTGCCGTCTCTATTTATCATTCTCCCGTTCTCGTTACCGATCGCCTCCCTCCCCATAGCCGTTCACGCACGAATTTCCGCGTGCAGATATCCATGAAATGTTGACACCTGATCTCCTTCACCAGGTGATCAAGGGCACGTTCAAGGACCACTTGGTCACCTGGGTCGGCGAGTACCTTACCTTGGAGCATGGATCGAAACGGGCAGATGAAATCCTAGATGATATTGACCATCGGTAGGTACCAGTGTAACCGCTTGTTTGGGGAGGATAATCTGAGTATGCTCCAACTAGTATTGCTGCTGCTCCGGCTTTCCCTGGTTTACGTCGCTTCCCTCATGGTCGCCGATTCAAACAGTGGACCGGCGACGACTCGAAGGCATTGATGAAGGTGAGATACATGTGTCGACGGCTATATAGTCTGCTTACCTCACGTCATGCTCCTTTCACCAGGTCTATCTACCAGCCATCCAGGGCCACGTTCCTGACGCCATGGTGCAGGCCATCTCAGCGTTCCTCGATTTCTGTTACTTGGCTCGCCGTGCAGACATCACCGAAGACACTCTGAAGGATCTCGACAAGTCGCTGCAACACTTTTACTGCCATCGTGAGGTGTTCCGACAATCGGGTGTACGTCCAACCGGCTTCTCCCTCCCTCGCCAGCATGCACTCTCCCACTATCATCCCCTCATCGAAGACTTTGGCGCTCCGGGCGGCATCTGCTCTTCCATTACAGAGTCCCGCCACATTACTGCTGTCAAACGTCCATGGAGGAGGTCGAATCGTTATCAGGCCCTTGGGCAGATGCTGCTTACCAACCAACGTTTGGACAAGCTCGCCGCTGCACGAACCGACTTCGTAAGGCGGAAGATGCTCGATCCTTCATACACCATTCCAATGGCTATCCGCGAATCCGTTCGTCAGGGTCGGGTGCTCGTAGAGGATGGGGAGGGAACCTGGGAGACTCTCGATGACGAAGCGGTTGACTTTGTTGAAGGAAGTGTGGTTCTTGCACGGCGCCATGGTATGTCCATCTATCACTACTCTGAATACCACGACTAGTCCATTCATGTCTTCATCCTTTTAGTCCGGGGGACAGTCTATCCAAAGTCTGTTCAAGCTCTTGGTCGTGCGATTGGGGAGGAGCGTCTGCCTGAGCTGGTACAGAGATTTCTGTATGACCGGCAGGTGCTGGAGAATGGGGATTCGCTATCTGACTCTAGTCATAGCAACGGCGATGATCCATACGATGCCCGTCACGCAGCTGCCACTGTTCCCCTTTCTGAGTGCCCTCATATTGGTTCGCACATCTTTGTGTACCATTCCGCAGTCGCTACCTTTTACGCCCCGAGTGATGAGTCTGGGCGGCGGGGAGTGAGGCGCGAGCGTATTCGCTCGGTTCCCTCGTGGCGAAATCGTGGGGAGCGGCGAGACTGTATTCTTGTTGTCCTTGACGAGTCGAGGCCCGGTATGAAAGGGATGGCGGTCGCTCGGGTACAGCTACTATTCTCATTCATGCATGGGGATACACTGTACCCTTGTGCTCTCGTTGATTGGTTCAAGATATATGGTGGTCACCCTGATCCTGTCACAGGGATGTGGCGTGTTGTGCCAGAGTTCTTCGAAGGCCGGAGGTTCCGCAGTGTCATTCACCTTGACACCACTCTTCGAGGTGTACACCTGCTACCTGCTTTCGGTCCATCCTTCCTTCCTTCGCACTTTGATCCTCAGGATACACTATCCGGTTTTGCTGCTTACTATGTAAATAAATACGCTGATCACCATTCACATGAGATAATACATTGATTCTATAGTGCCATGTTTGTTAAAGCTCTACGCCCTGATTTCACGACTATGATTGCTAATGAAGTTAAGAACACTATGTCGATTCGAGTCTCTGTCATGTAACACAATTAAAAAAAATTACAATTTTAAGAGGGTTTAAGACGATTAGTAGGGTTTAATGGTCCGCCGTTTTGCTGATGTGTGTTCCTACGGAGTTTTGTGAGACTTGTACTACTCTCCTTCTACTCGAGTACGTTATCACCATGCCGGATTCGAGGAAACGTTTGTTCGAAGTCATCGGTATGCACGACCTTGAAGAAAGTTTCGCACTGGCCACTGTCGACCGCGCAAAGCAAGTCAGCGAAGCTGCCTCAAGTCCTCGGGGTGCGGATGGGCTCGAGGTCTACGCGAGCAGGTTTGTGCAAGTCATTGGGCTCAAGCTCCATGCAAACGCCGACACCATGCTCCGCCAAGCGCTTCGAGATGCTGGGTATTTCACTCAAGTAACCAAGATGCTTGGCAGCATTTCTATTTCGCTGGTCAACCGAGGGGGTCAGACCTGTCTGAAGACACTCTACGTCCCCTTGAGGTTTATAACTTCCACAGCCGCTCTGGCAGATGAACCCAACGCAGTACGGCGGAATATTCGTGATATGCTGGCAGGTGGTTTCTTGCATACTTTCGTCCGCATCATGACGAATAGGCAAGTCAACGGGATTCTTCACGAAGAGGTCAATTATGCGTCCGCAATGCTCAAGATCATCGGTGCCTGGATGGTTTATCCCGCTGTGGGCAAGGCGCTGTTCGAGTCTCTACAAGAAGCCCGACTTCCAGACGTGGACGTAATGCGTGACATTCCCGATGTCCAGGATGTCTGGAAGCCATTTTGGAGTACGGTGATGAGGAGGCTGGGGCTGTGGTTGGACATGATGGGTGACTTCCCCTCGGTTATGTGCGATAACCCCCATGTCAGTGCTACACCGTCCACTCTCCTTCCTCGCTGAGATTACTGACAAGTTGGACCTATAGTGCCATAGACCAAAGAGGGGACCAGGGGCTAGGTCTAGACAATGCTCGCGCTGCGGAACCATGGTGTACTGCTCAGAGGTGTGCCAACAAGCCGATTGGAAGGAGCAGCACAAGGCAGAGTGCCCGCCTGCTCGTGCCTTACAGCTTGGTGCAGTACATCCTACTCGGACCCGCATATGCAACTAATCTTCCCATTTCCCAGCACGACGAGAAGATGGTTCTGTATACGACCACAAGTCTTGTGCATTCCATGCCAAATACGTCGAGAGGCTGTATAGGCAACACGCACTCGAGATTGCCGCAACAGCGGAGGAGCAACAACGTCCCATCAGCGACTTCCTCCCGGTTTTCGACTGCCGATTTCTCGAAGACTCCATGCATATACGCGATACCGAGGAACTGCTAGCAAACGTGGAGCAAGACATCCTGACCATTGAGACCACGGAGCAGCCTCAGATCTACCTTGGGGCTCGCCTTGCAGGTTTACTGGGGATGTATAGTAATCCTTTCCCGATTCAGGCGTGTAATGTGCGGTTAGCACAAGGCATTTTCCAGCAAGGGACACGGTCATTCATCGTTCTCTCTGTCTTGCTCCGGGAGGTCGAAGGGCAGTTTGAAGTCGCATACAGTGTCCCCCGTTCGAGGTGTGTCGTGCATATCCGACGTTCATTCATGCCAGGCTAACTGACGATGCCCTGCTAGTCTGCGCATGTAGACCCTCAGTACGTGGGATCGGAACCTTTGGTGTCGGGCATAATTACGGACGAAGAATGATGGTCTTATCTTCACACAAGCCTGGTGTCCTTAGGCGCCCATGGCCATTGTTGGCCTGCTCCGATGTATGATGGCGACTCGGATGT
Source organism: Coprinellus micaceus (assembly GCA_951394405.1). Lineage (NCBI taxonomy): Eukaryota > Fungi > Basidiomycota > Agaricomycetes > Agaricales > Psathyrellaceae > Coprinellus > Coprinellus micaceus. The sequence continues at coordinate 2,550,111 of OX596342.1, forward strand.
TCCGGTCAACTCGCTCGTCGCTGAGAATGCCACTTTTTGCCTCCACGCCTCTTCCTCGACGAGTTGCTTAAACAGGGATGGGCCGACGTTCTATTCTCGTTCCGTCAATTGCCCAGCTCCGATTCCCCGGAGAGTATGGGAGAGTGCATATTCTGGTAATGTTCAACCCGTGTGTTCCATTGCGGGTATACTCATCGCGAGGTGATGCCCAGCCCTACCTCAATCATAGACGCAAGCTGGGCAGCCGAGCGATGACCTGGTCGAGAAAGAGCTCTCTGTTAAGCGCCTGGCGGTAAAAGTCAAATAAAAGTAGCCGGAAATTCTGACGTGTGACCATCACGCGGAGCAAGAGCCAGATCATCATTATATGAATGGACGTTGGCCCCTCTTTTGGGAACAGGCTGACTAATTTATTTATGTAATCAAAGAATTCCCCACGACGAGCCTGCCGAGAGCGAGCCGCCCTTGATAGGGGCCCGAAGTTCACATTTGTGCGTCGCGACGCCTTACCGAGCTTCGCTCTCTCATGCTTCTCTAATGCATACATAGAAACACATGAAAATACTTTGCTTTGATAACTTGAGCAGCATATGTATCATTATCCTTAGCCCCAGTGTCAGTGTGAACAATACCAGCCCCGAACCGTGCATGTGAAGGCGCCCGTAATCGATTGACCCCACCTCAAGCTTAGTGGGTTACTGAAGAAACGACAGTTGTGGCAGGTACAGTGACAATTGCAAGATATAAGATGTGTTGAATCTTCGAAGGCCTGACTCAGGCAGCCAATTGCCGGGTTTTACAGGTGCGGCACCCCGTGTTTGGCACCCGAACATTCCTGGGTTGAACCCTGAATCTCCGACGGCTCCTGTGTCCTTTGCGCTGCCTGTGGTGTGCTCAGAGCATACGATATCAAATATCAGAGATCATTTGATGTTCTTGAGAGTCGTATTGGGCCACAGATATTGGAGGTAAATAAAATGCAAACCTGACCAGCGATTTTGAAGGCGTGCACATCGCTGAGCCTATGAGCAAGCAAGCAGTCAGGCCCCCCAAGTGATACACTGAGATCTGAGAGTGTCTAGGCTCCGTAGAATTGCCAGCTAAAATTTCTCAGCATTGCGGTTTTGGCTGCGAGAGCCTGCCTGCCGATCAATGATAGCCCAGCCCCATCATCCGTGTGACATTAGCGCCCAATTGGCGCCAGCCAGTATAGCAGTTGCCCCACCCTTGCAAAAAAGACCATATAAAATCAGAGGCGAGGTCACGAGGTACACCAGTCACATAAGCACCACGCCTCCCACAGGTCGAATCATTTCAAGACACAGCACACCAGCGCAGACCTGAGACAGACAATTTATCGGGAGCCCGACGATACTATTTGTCTGCATCAAGGTTTGCAGACTCAGAAATTCAACGGAGAGCGGGTTGGGTTGGGGTTGGGTTATCCCTACAGCCCCATCAGAGTGAACCACAAAATAGACATCACCATACATTCCCTCCAGACTACTATGAGAGGCGTATGCCCATTATGAACGGGAGGAAGATTGATGTTGCGCCTGCCTGATTAGATTAAGTCAGGACACAAAGTCAACACATACTATTGACATACTACCAAACATGTCCGCTTCCTGCCCACCTCCCCAAACTTACAGAGAATTGAGACAAATTTCTACAAGCCTGGGACAAGTGCTGAGGTCAAGGGATAGGCAAGGGCAAGGGCAAGGGTCCCCACCGAAGGACATCAATACTCCGAGGTTGGGACACACTAATCACTCTCGGGGAAGGTTGAGGTATGAAAAGGCTTTCAAGTGGAAAGAGTGGGCCAGTTCTAAACAATGCACAGGTGTACAGACCGTTGATGGTCGGAGGGTCTGGATCCTAGCGATAACTTATAATTACGCCCCACTGAGAGCATTCCCATCATGTGAACTTGATCATTCGCGAACCCACGTTGGGAGTGCAAATAGCGTCTACTAATGGTGCACATACATAACACCAACCTTACTGTGGAGGCGCGAAGCGCCGACAGCAGGGCTGAGGGGCGCAGCCCCCACAAGTTTCAGGACCGTCGCGTAGCGACGGCACGTAAGCTTGTGGGCGGTATCGGACCGTGACAGAATTAGACATCGATAGCCTTGGTTCTTACCACCATCTCCTCCGTCCTCCTTTCGTCCTTGGTCCGGCGACAAGTGAACCCGAAATGAGACCAAGCGCTTCGCAGAACCAGGCCTTTCCCAACCCGAATAGGCCTCTCCCTCGGAAGCAGGTAAATCCCCAATGAAATCTCACATCGATGGTCATGCTGATCATGCGATAGCTCATCGCCCAAATAAAAGCGGGCTCGGCTGCACATGTCCGAGAGCTGTATCTATCCTTCAAAGACGAAGACTTCTCGCTGGAGCTTCTTAAAGTGACGCTGAATCACCTCAGGCCGGAGTTGGTCCCAGACATTGAGGCGGGGAATTTTTCAGACGCTGTAGCCCACCCTGGTGCAATGGTAGGTGTTGCGAGTCTTGCACTCCTCACCAAACTTGCGGAGGCCGTTCGCCTTCTACCAGAAATGAAGGAGCTCGCTCTTCCTCTCCTCACATCGTCGATGGATGCGATATTGAAATGGATCAACTTTGCTCTTGACTTTGGACTCCCCCGCAGCGAAGATACCGAGGAAAATGTGGCTTACACGTTCCAGCCAGATGTGCTATTCAAAGTAGGGTCATTGGACGTTCGAATTGGCCGCACGGCTCTCCATTCCAAGGCATTCCTTCACACATTCTTTCGGGTTTGGACGGCAAGGAATCCTTACAGGGGGCGTCATGACGTATTCTGGGACTTCAGACCGTCGAACATTGTCCTGGACCCCATCCTCACCACCGCGATGACATTATTGGCAGCGGATCACAAGAACTCGACTTCGATAATCGGAGAGGAGCTATTTGCCCAGGACCTTGGCCGTGCCTTTGTGTCGGCAAGCATGCAAAGGGTTCGCCAGGTATGCAGGACGCTTGGCCTGGGCCGGTACACCTCCCTCGAGGGGCTCGTTAGATACGGCATAACGCTCGTGCAACTTGTCACGGACTTCACCAGAGAGCCCGCCGACGGGAGACTTGTGACTCTGCGGCAATACTTTGAGGAATTGCACTGTATTCCCCGCCTGACAACGATGCTCGACAAACTCACGGCCGCTCTCGTCGCCCAGAAACACCCTGAAGATGGTTCAGGAAAGCTATTCGTCAAAGTCGCACAGGCGATGTTGATGTTCTTGGGGATGCTCTTTATCGACGGCCCGCACACTCCTCGGAGGGTCGGCGCCTTTTTGTGGGGAGGGGGAATCCCTTTGCTAGCTCGACTGGTTATCGAGGTGAATGACGAAGACAACCCCAAAGCCATCAAGCTGGCGACAGCTCTAAACAGTATGATCCCGTTCCTAATGTGGAACTACGCCTTGAAGCAGTGCGTCGAACTAGATAAGCAGGGTCCAGTCGACCCAGCTGTGGCGAGAATCGCTCGACATCCTCAGCACAAATCGCGGTGGACGGAATTCCAATCCGTTGTTCGACACAGGGCGCCGATTTATCAAAGTTTCTGCGACGCCCGTGGTTCTGTAATTTGCGATAGCCCCTCGGTACGTGCATATCTCACCTACCGCACGTTTCCTCGGAAAGGTGCTCACTCTAAACGATGTAGTGTCCCAGAGATCGCCGTACTCCCGGCCAGGGCTTTGCCAAGCAATGCTCACGCTGCTCCTCTGTGCTCTATTGCTCGGTGAAGTGCCAGCGGAGGGACTGGAAACGCCAGCATCGTGACGAGTGCCCCCATGCCCGGCAGATGTATTTGGGTACGCCCACACCCGTTCTGAGTTAGTGTACGTATTTGTCTTACCCATGAATACCGCAGAGCGTCGAGAAGCAGGGGAAGTGTATGGCCACAAGGCGCGAGCATTCCATGTCCGAATGGTGGAGGCTCTCTGTGAAGAGAGATTCATGTCGATCTACCAAAGAAAGGTCGGGCGGTGGGGTCTCGCCATCCACGAATTCTATCCTATCTTCGAGTGCCAGAAAGACATCAACGAAGAATTCGTCTACTTCCAGACTCACCCCACCCCAGAGCGTTGGATGCACAAACCCGACGCGCCTCTCGTTGAGAAGTACCTCTGGCCGAGGATGAAGAGTTTGGGCGAGGATTTCACCGAACGGATGAAAGGTTCGGATATGCGACTTGCCGAAGCTGTCTTTGCATTCGGTCCGAGGACGGACGTCTACGTCTACGTGCTGCTGAAGCAGACGGGAAATGACTTCAAGGCTGTATACAGTATTCCACGAATAGCGTGAGTCGTTCGTTGTCGCAAACCGTCCGACACGATACCTTCTTTCTGACCATTCCCTAGCCACAATGAAAAGCGGTATCCGGCCGAGGCCTAAGTTCCGCTACCGACATGGCCCGTCCCATCCTTGTACGCCCACTGCACAATCATCGCCCCCCAGCTTCGGGGGTGGGTCTAGCCTTCCACTGTAGATTAAATGCAAAAATCCAAGGTTATTGTCTAGTCTAGAATGTATGTCGGCATATCCAAATTGCTCTATGATTAGTGTAAGTAGCTTTGAGTCCTGTATCCCTTGAAAAGAAAAGAAAAATCTAGTAGCGAACGAAAGCGACGTCTAACCGCACATTGGTCTGTCTACACATCCTTCATCTGCCTCCCGTTCATCGCGTAACTCACGCTCGGACTCAAGGGGTAACCCTGATACCCACTCGAGAGCATTCCACCCCCACCCGCCGACCCAACGCCGTGGATATGGTACTGCTCCCCAACGATCTCTTTGGCGGCCATCATCAGCCTATCGAGCCTGCTCATCAAGCTGCACGCTGTCGAGATGCCAACACAGAACATCCTGAATGATAGTTAGAGTCTGTTAGCGCCCAAGGAGAGAGGGGTAGGCCGAGGGACGTACATGTACTGCTCGTTCTGTAAAGTCTCGAGGGTAAGCAATCGGGGAAGGCCGTAGTCCTCCTCCGAATCTTTGTGTATAATGTCGAGTCCATGGTGTCGCATCATGAGCCTGTCCAAGAGCGGACTAGGCGTGACTTGAGGAAGAGGGTTGCCCGTACGCAACGACGAGGAGATCATGGCTGAGAAGCGAAGAATTAGTCAAGGGATGACCAGAAGAGAATTAAAACCCACTGATAACAGCCAGGACGTCACCCTGGAAATCTGTGTCCATAAACCGTGACCGCCGGAGGAACGCGCGCGTCCACTGAGGCTCCAGGTGCTCCAGGACCGAGAGGAGATGCGACATCGAGTACGTGCACGCACTGCCAAATCGGAATTTCCAGTCAGTATGGCCCGAGCCAACGCAAACAAGAACGTACATCTGCATATCCAATATCTGTTGGTACCTCTTCTTTGGCCACCTCCCTCTTAAAGAGAACTCATACACGATATTCGTCGACAAGGTCGATGCCCTCTTCAACTTGCTCCTCGTAGCCAACAGTGTCGAATTGATCTCTCCAACAGACGTCTCCTTCTTATCTGAGGCAAAGCTGAGGACCGAGCAATAGATGGCCCCGATTTCTGTGCAGGTGGTTGCGAGGATCGAGCGCTGGTATCGCCGAAGAGTCATGGTCGGTGGGAGGAAAGATGAAATACTGGGGACACGAAGCGTCAGAGCGGAGTACGGAAAGGAGGACGAGCGGAATGACGTACAAGGCGGCTACAACTCCAATGGACACAAGGACAAATCGACGCTGTTTGCATCGGGGTTAGTCACCCAACTTCAACGATGAAAGAGATGCACTGACCCAAGCAACGTCCCACCCAAACCCAGGTGATCCGGGGATGACCTGGTGCGTATCCTGGTACGAGTAACCCAAGACCTATGATCGAAAACGAAGTCAGCCTCAGCTATTCCTTCACCAAATGGGAGACTCACCAAAACCGCCGTAACGAACATCACCAGCCTCGTCATCGGCGGGATCGGGCAGTACAGCACGACCATAAAGAAGAACGGGAAGCACACCGCACACACCGCTGCAAAGGCAAACGGACTTGCTGTCCCGCTCCCGGACGAGATGTACCACATCACCATACCGACGACGCCTCCGACGAAGGTGGCGATGATACGCGCTGCGAGGCCGAAAGTTGTGTCGCCCCGGAACCGGGCAATAGTGAGTTGGCCCATGATTCTAGAGGGGATGCGGTTAGTGTTGTGGTGTGCCTACTGCGTGCGGATGGACGTACATAGCCCAGACGTATCTGTTATCTGCACTTGAATGAGACCATGAACCTGTGCTAGACAAAGAACTATCACTCACTGTACGCAAACTCGGCAGAGCTCTTAATCAAGAATGGCAAGCACAGAGCCACTATCATCCTCGTCAACCCAAATCCAGATCGGTGAAGATCCTCGTGAATCACGCACCAGAAACCAATCCAGCCTTGAGAGCGAACAACGAGTTCCCACCCGTCAAGCTCTCCGCGAAGTGATACACCAGATTCATCGCAACCTCTACCCAGTTCCGTGGCGGTAGGGCGTCAGGGTCCCGGCGACGGGGTAACCCCAAATCGTGTTCATCTTGCATTTCGTGCGCTCCTGGGATGACATCTGTGGCAGGCGATGGGGGTTAGGAGACTAAGAAGACCGGAGGGGGCGTAGAGGGAGGGAGTGAGGAAGGACGACGGACCTGGGTCATCGTCGTCCGTATGCTGGAGAGTCTCGGGGACATCCCGAGAAGTCGAACCGAAGAGTTGGCGAACGGGTGTCCAGAGCTTCATCCGGGTTCTCTCTTCCTCCAGTCTCAGGATCTCATCGAGCTACGCGAAACAGTGTCAATCACTATCGAAAGGACGAACCCCACAAAGAAACGGAGCAAGGATTGTGCGCTCACCGATTCAACAAGCACGGATGCCACCTGGATCAGATGGTACTGGTACACATAGCAATGAAAGAGGTGCTTATGTGGTGGGATCTCTTTGTGGTGGCTCTCGTCGTCGGCTATTTCGACGACAGGATGGTAAGGCTCGATAACCAGAAGCCTGCCAAACATTCATCAGAATCCACTGGCGCGAACCAGGTAGAAGTGAAAACCAAATGCGCACCTTCCTTGCTCCCGGAACGTCGCCAGTGCTGCTGATACTGTTTCTCTCACTTGCACAATCTTCTCCACCTTCTTCGCTCGTTCTGCCGCCTGTTTATCCCTCGAGAAGAACCTGAACTTGCCCTGCCGTAAACCAGAGAACCAATCGTCTATCGTCGTGAACGCCAAGCTACACTCCTCCAACAGAGGGACGCATCTGCCGATCCATTAGCAAGGGTATAATGAAGGGAGTGAAAACCTCCACGCACCCCTTCCCTAGCAACTCCGTCTGCGTCTGAATCCACTCATCGTCCCTCGGATCCACCCTCTTCGCCTCCAAATTCAAATACTTCTGACTCTCAAATACCCCCACAACCTTCTCCGCCCTCCTATGCCGATGACTCTTCAAACTCAAGTTCATCAACGAATTATGCAGGTGCAGGTGAAACAAATGGTGATGCGGATGATGATGATCCCGACTCCTCTGCCCCGCCCCATGGGTACTTGGGGTCCTCGAATGCTTCGGGCTCAGCGGGAGAGGCGTCAGCTGGCTCCTCGACCCGGTAGGCGAGAACTGTGGTGGGGGCGTCGACGTGCCTGGTGTCCCCTTGTCCACAGGACTCGACCTCTCCACGCTCGGCCTCCGACTCCTCCCCGACGTTGGCGTCGGACTGGGATGCCTACTCCTCGTCGCTGGCGTCCCCGGCCCCGGTGTCGTCGCCACACTCGCTGGAACGCTGTAGAACTTGTCCTTCTCCGGATCGATGAGGCGGAAGTAGAGCCCCATCCCGTGCAGCCGACCCGTAAGCCTCCTCGCAAAGCCCTGGAACGCCTGGAAATCCGTCGGTGCGAACCTACAGAACGTGAGGTCGGACGCGACGAGGCGGGCCGCAGCGGCGCACGACACTAGCGTCCCTTCGGCCTTGCCCATCGTCTCGTGTACGCTCAGCACGAGCTCCTCGAACTCTGCCGTCCCCGGTGCCGACTGCAAGAGGGTCGCGTGTTTCGAGAGGAGGGGGCCGAGGGGGCCGTAGAACGCTTGCAGCCGTGAGGTGAACTGTGCGGAGATGGTCTGGGGGAAGATGAGGAGGGAGGAGAGGATGGCGATGCAGGAGTGGAGCGCGACAGGGATGAGGATCGTTTGCCCGGAGAGGTAGTAGGGAAAGGGAAAGAGGACCGCGGTGGTCAGGTTGATGTCTATTGGACGTCAGGATATGGCCTACGCCGCCGAAGGAGGAACGCACCGAGGCAGATGCATCCGAAGATGCTGGCGAATAGGTACGGGCCGGGTCCCTTCCTTGCCTTGATGAACAGGAAGAAGCTGCTCCCCAGCGCGATGAACACGCCCGCAATCGCACTCGGCTAGACAGGGTGAGCAATCTCGTAGCCCTGAACGAAGACGGACGTACCCCTGCTTGAATGTACTTGCCGTCAATGACGTCGGTGAAGGCCACATTGTAGTCGACATGGTGCCGTGCCATGCTCGCGAATTTGAGCCCTAAGCACGACCATCTGCGAGCGTGTGAGTTCGCGTCGGAAATGAGGACCTCGAGGCAGGAAAAAAGGGAAGAAAAAGGAAAGGGCGAGAACGCCGAGGCCAGCGCGCAATGTAGCTGACTATTCCCCTTCCAATCTCGTCCAAAGCTTCGTCATGAAAGAAGAGGAAACGGCAGGAAACGGCGTCCAGCGGAGACATGGGCGACATAACGGCATTGCGAAGGCTCTGGATGCACATTGTCGGGCACCCGAACAATTTGCACCGTAGGCTGTAGCCCCGAATGCAAAAGGATCCATCGGCCCCGTTGCCATGTCCCCGATCACGCGATGCTCCTGAAGGAAAATTGACCATCAAATAAACGGCGAAGTTGGACGAACGAGGAGGGGCGAGAGAAAGAATATAAAACGATGAACTCACGCCCACGCTATGCACACGAATAGGACAATCAGCAGCTCTCGTTCGAGAACCGCAACGAATGGATCACTAGGTGGCGACAAGAAAGACCCAATGAGAATGAGAAAGCTAGCCTAGCACACTTTCAGCACCTCTGTCGTCGTAGATCTTCGACAGCACTCACCAACCCCATCCAAGCCCCAACGGCCGGTATCGCGAACAGAACCGCGGCTATCCACGCCGCAACCGCGCATCGCAGCACAGGCTTGATGCTGCTCCAGTTCAGATTGGATGTAACCCATCCAAACCGTTCTGAGAGCCCAAGTCGTTGTCGCCATTTTGCAGTCTCGGCACTGCTCGTCGAGGACTCATCCAAGTCTAGTCGATCGTCGAATGTTACGACGCTGGGCCTACCCCTGATTCTGACATCCGGCTTGGGCTCTGTCGTACGTCCTCGTTGCAGTTTATCCATCGAAGGAACTCAGGTAGAGAACATGAAAGGGGGGAAGATGTCGTGCAGAGTATAGACTCGCTTCCAACATGACTGGAATAAAGAAACCTGAATTCCGGGTTTGTAGTGATGTCATACCATCACATGTTCGGGATTCTGGAAGGTCCACGGACCTCGGACGGACCCACAAGGACCTACTCGGACATGCCATGAAATGACGTATTTGGAAATGTTTTCGCAAGGCCTTGACGTTTTTTGATTTTGTTCCTCCCAACAACTTGCCGCGCAGACCCTTGCTTTTGACCCTCAAACTTGCCTCAAACTGTTTTCCTGCACCTTAACTTGAGAATATTCCCGACAACAACATTTCCCTCCAGTTCGCCAGTGTCGTGCTTGATAGTTTCTCGATAGACCAGCTTCACTTCGCTGGCACTTCCACGCCATGGCGCTGAGTGGGTTGGTTGTTCATAATATTCTCTAAAACGCGCCTCCACACGTCACGGAATTGGGCAGAATTCCAACCGTGCCACGACGAGATCGCGATGCCAAGTGGCCGACCCCCATCCTTTGCACATGCACCCCCTGCCGAGTACCTGAAGGCCCATATGATTTTATGAAATTTACTTGATGACCTTGATCCCAGCTCCATTCAGAGGTTGCCTTGACTTCATAACCCGCAGACGAAATCTGACGAAATGCAACTCGACGGCTAAACCAATCACCCGGAGGCCGTCGTAAGTTACCATCCGCTCCAAAAGATTTCCGGTATTGACGAGCCCCGAAGGGCCCATGACTCTTGACCGTTACCCCAACTCTCCCTAATCCGAGTGGTCGCTGACAGCCCTCCCCTTCTTTTCGCTCCCCCATTCTCCTTCCTCCCGTCGGGATGCCCACCACCTTGGATAACACCTTCGGTGCGCTCCAAATCGGTGTGCTCATCGCCGTATACCTTTTCGGTATCGTGACCCTGCAATGCAACATATATGCCTCCCGATTCCCAGACGATCGAAAGATCTTCAAATGCTTGGTGAGTCCTTGGCCTCAAAGCGTTCCCCCTCAGCCAGATTTGAAACTGACGCCTGCCATCTCTTTGGAACGTAGGTCGTTGCTGTCTGGTTACTCGAGCTGGCCCACACGGTCTCAATTACCTATGAGACCTACACGGCGACAATCACCTACTTTGGCCATCCAGAGCTATACACCCAATTTGCAGGGTTTGGGGTGGCGATGTTAACGGGCGGGACATTGACGATGTTGGTTCAGGTACGTCGTTGTTTCTTCTTCGCTTCGCTCTCACTCTGACGTTGAGTAGGGCTTCTTCTCCTGGCGGTTATGGACTATCCTCTTCCACCCCTGGAGATACATCGGTCTCGCCGCAGGTATCCTCGCCGTCCTGCGATTTGCAGTCAGCATCTTCGCCGGAGTAGAAGCCATCCGAACAACGTCAATTACGACCTTCGCCCACCAATACCGCGCCATGCTCGCCAGCCTGCTTAGCGTTGGCGCGGCAATCGACGTCCTCATCGCAGTGGCCATGCTTTCCTTCCTCTTTACGAGAAAGAAGAAGGCATTGGATCGGTGCGTATCGTGAAGCCACCGTTGGCGCTAGCATGGGTATGACTAACGCCCCACCCAGAGTTGCACGACTGCTAGACCGACTCGTAGGGTATACGGTACGCACAGGCTTCGTGACCAGCGTCGCCGCCGTCGCTATCGTCGTCCTGGTATGTCGGCTACTCTCTCTTCCTAAACGGTCGCTTATACCTACCGTCGTAGTTCCTCGTGTCCACCAACACCTTCGTCTGGCTAGCGATGTATACCTTCCTGGCTAAACGTGCGCATGATTGCCTTCCTTACCCTTACGAAATCTACGAACACTGATAAACCTTTTCAGTTTACTCGAATTCCCTGCTTTCCGCAGTTAACGCTCGCAGCGGGCTGCGGGAGACCGTCGGTGGAACAGACCCCTCGGGATCGAACAGCAAGTCACAGCAAGGGCGTCATGGTGGACTGGTGAGTCCTCGCCCGTACCTGCAACCCGCCTCACTCACTCACTCCCTTTCATCCGTGTCCCTCTGGCCCCCCGGCGAACCAGATGCATCGCAATAATCCTGCGGGAGCGATCTCGATTCAGATGAAGACCACGACGGAGATGGAAGTGGACGGCATGTCTGCGTACACAGTACGTTATGCCCTCCACTGACTGCCGTACTGGACTGACGTTGTCTACAGGTGCCTAAATTCCGACCAAACGAGTCCGGAGTAGATGAGTGTGACGATATTTCGAAAGAATCTCAATCCCATGACTCCTCTCCCGATCTTCAAAAGCCCAACAACTTCGTATATCAAGGCCACGCCGTATAATACGCCTCATGTGGGACGCTGGAACCAAGGCTGGGCCTACCCCCTGTATAGAACTAGAATCCATTCACTACCCTGCCCTAGCACTGACGTTGTGCATCCCATCGGAACCTGGCACCGTTCCCTCTTTTGACCCCTCGACTTCTGCTTCGACATGCACTTTTTAACCTTCATCTGTCTTCGTCCTATTCCTCAGGCATTCCCCTTTCATTTTTCGCATTTTCGTAACATAGGTTCGCTGGCATCGTTCACCGCTTGTATTCTATTGGGTAATACTATTCATTCGTTCTCACTGGGACTTCGTATACGTGTACTTTGTAGCATCTACACATTGGCTTTCCAATGTTATCTCCATCTTGGTATATGGACTCCACACGCCCTGCGGATACATGGGGACGATTTGGCCACTGTTGGCGACGACCTTGTGCACCACCGCGAGGGTATAGCGATTGTATGACGCCGACTCTCGGGGGATGGCTGCACTCGTGAGTAAGTTTAGGCAAGTCGGCGTAGCGCCCGAGCCCGTCCATCGCGCTGCCCATGGAGTAGATATCGTTCAATGCTGCGACCATACAGGAGGGAATCCGAAGCCGATTACACCTGGTTCTGGTGCGTGATAGACTACTCGCTTGAACGGCGCTTAGATAACGTCGGCGGCTGTTGCCATGACCTTAGGCGCCATCAATGCACGTAGCGGATCCTCCATCGAATCTTTCGAGGTCACTTCGCCGCGATAGATTCACAGATACTCGCAGTTACCCTCCAATTGGGGTATATCGATCGGCTCTGTAGGAGCGTTTCTCCTGAAGCTACTTCGGAGATCTGCGCTAGAAGCCGGGTCGTGCTCCACTGCATATTTACGATCGTCCGAAGGGAACTTTCGAGACACCATCCCCACCGAATTTAGCTAGGGCCTCATCGGGTGCCCATTGACAACGAGGCTACGCGAAAAAATCACCGCCCTCAGCCACTGGTAAGCCCTGCCGAGTCGTGGCAGCACCCAATACGATAAATACGGCCTGTTACGGGTCGCTCTGATCAGTTGCTTTCAACGAGCTTGGGCGTTCCTCAACCTTCCAGTCCGCTACCCTGTATTAGATAGGGTTGCAGATGTGGGAACTGGGTATAACGTTCCACGACGGGGATAAATGAGTATTTGAATCCGGGTGCGCAACAAATGACCGGAAGGTGTTGGTCCATGTGGACCGCCATTGCCCCAAATCCTCGCTTGCAGAAGACAGCTCCCAATGGATGGGTGGAACTATATGGAACTCCGCTTTACGAGACCAACTAGTCTCGCGACCTGAACATAACGCTTTCAATCTCCTCGCAAAGCTCATTTGAAAGCCTCACAGGTTTTAACGCATTCACATGGCACGTCCCTATCACCTGGGCGCCTAACGAGATCAGCTGCCTAACCCCACATTGTGGCGGTCAGGAACAAGGTGTCTCGGGAGTCCGGTGTCGATGAGTGCGAATTCAAGTAATCCGTATGTTCTCCAGGTTCGTAATATTCTCCAAGGTCTTCCAATCTTCTTCGTAGACTCCGCTAGAAGACCAACGGTAGGTCGGGACCGCCTCATACGGAATAATGAAGTTGAATCGCGCCCAGAACGCCGAGCTCGTTACTCGGGTAGGAGATCGCTACAAGATGAGTTACCGGGTCACACTCCAACCTACTTCGGTCAAAACTTTGATACGACTGTTACTCGTGAACTCTGGGCATGTGCTACTTACTTACTACGACATGTAGTTAGAGACTTGACACATCGGTGAATGTCTGTGATTACTTACATATAAGTCAAGGGAGATGCGCAGCCCGTCGTTTCCAGTGTATGCCGCACCGCAGCTCACCCACACCCTCTCCACACCGCCCGATGCACAGATGATCTCCACGACGCCTACGATCCACAACACCTTCGGCGCCCTTCAAATCGGCTCTCTTTTTGCTATATTCCTGTTTGGGGTCATCACTCTGCAAGCAGAAACTTACTATCGGACGTACAAGGAGGATAAATGGTGGATCAAAGTCCTGGTTAGCCCTCTCCATTTAGACAGTCGTGCACCACTAGAAAACCTGCAAGGTGGGGTCAGTCCTCCTCCTCGAACTCGGACACACGATCTGCATCTGTTACGAGGTCTACTTCGGTACCATCACGCACTACGGCTCCCCCGACATCGCCATACGCATGCCCATCCTAGGACTCTCCACCTCCTTCAGCGCCGCAATCACCCTCCTCGTCCAATCCTTCTTCTCTTACCGCCTCTGGAAAGTCCTCCCCCCTCCTTACCGCCTTACCGCCCTCCTCTGCTTCTCCCTCGCCATATTCCGCTTCGCCGGCTCCATCTACCAGTCCGTCAAAGCCATCACAGCTTCGACCGTGACGCAGTGGCGCGAGGAGAACGCCGCTGTGGTGTCGACGATCTTGGCTACAGGGGCGGCGCTTGACTGTATTATTGCGGGTGCGGTGATGCGGTACCTAGTGAAGAAGAGGGAGAGCATGCGGGCGGGGAGGAGGATGATTGATCGGCTGGTGCATTTCGCGATACGTGAGTGCTTTGATTGGAGGTGGGTTGAAGAGGGCTGATGGGAACGGTAGGGAGTGGGGCGCTTACGAGTCTCGCAGCGGTCGCGGTGCTGGTAACTGTGAGTAGTCGAGTTGACTTCGACTAATAGGGCCTGTGCTGAACTACATCTTCTATTCGCAGTACATCCTACTCCCACACACCCGTCAGTAAACTCGCACTTATAATATCCTATTGGCACAAGGGACGCTCACCCTCTTGAACGCTTGACAGTCATTTGGGGAGGCGTATACGCGTTCCTAGCGAAACGTCAGTGTTTCATGCTTCCCTTACTTGAAAAAACAATCAACCCACCTTTCCAATACTCCAGTCTACACGAACAGCTTACTATCCGCGTAAGCGCACCCATCGCCCCGTTTCAATACCAGCAGAGGCCTGATCTCACCCATTCCGCTCAGGCTCAACGAACGCGCAAGCCTGCGCGACGCCATGGCCCAAGATTACCACATCTCCCTCTCCCCTGTTCCCTCCCGCAGACGCCGGGGTACGACGACCGGCCCCAACCACACACACGGCCCTCTTACGATCTCCATCGAACGCTCGGCCGAGCGAGCCACGAACTGCGAGTCGAAAGATGGAACCTTTCGATTAACATCCATCTCCCGCAGCCCTGGGCCACTACACAGGTCCCAGTCCGACTTCGAAGGTAGCCCAAGCCACCTCTGGAGAGATGAAGAGGACGGCAAGTACTCGAACTCGATGCTTGGCGGGATGGGTGGGAGCAGTTTCAGCGACACCGGTGAGCTTAGGGCACCGATGTCGCCGTGCAGTGCGTATAGGCCGACGAGCAGTTCGAGGATGATCTTCCACCATTCGCCGCCACCCTCTCCTTTCCTCCCAAATCGGTCCTTTCGGCCATAACCCTCCCTCATAGTCACCCAGTCTTCCTTCACTTTGCCTCCCACTTACTCGCCCTGTGGCTTCCGCTCTTGCCTAAAATGTAACATATGCCGATACTTTACTTTCCTGTGCCCGACTCTGTGAAGTCCCTTGACGATGCGCAAGTGCTCTGAGCCGTCCGCTGAATGGGTAGGTATAGGTGATAGTTTACGCATGCTCTGGGAAGTCTACAGGGATCAAATGAACGGATAAATGCATGCGACAATAAAAGACATTAGTACATTACACGATAGGCTGGTCCGTTGTAAAAGTATGCGCAGTGGCATGAGCTATTTAGGGCACTGCGCCAGGCGCGATGGGGATGGACATCTCGGTGTCCGTGCCCATCATGTACGCTTCGTAGAGATAGATGAAGCCGAAGAGGATGAAGAGAACCGAGCCTCCGAAAGTCACTAGAGGGTGGTGGTGAGACGAGGACCAGCGTGATTGGGTGGAAGCACGCACCATGTTTTACAGAGATCTTGGTAGACACATACCGGCCACCGATGACCGCAAGAGCGGTACACATACCGTGACCAACCACAGTCCCCACGGTGACCAGGGCGACATGCTGCAAATAGGTGAGTGCCTGGACAAAGCCGAAGGTAGTGACAACGTACATGAGCCGTGCCCAACGCAATCGTCGCAATCTGGCTCCTATCACCCCACTCTCCTAAGAACGTCAACACAAACGCCTGCACGAACACCGGGCCAAGAAGCAAACTGCAGAAATTGCGTGCCCCTTCCTTGAAAGACGCCTTGTCCTTCGCGGGTGGCCTCGATGACGTTCGTACCCTCGGACTCTGCCCTGCCTCCATCTCCTCCAAAGGAATATCCCGCTCATGCTCAGCCTCGTCCTCCTCAATCTCATCCTGTGCCTCCCTCATTTCCTCCTTGATCTTGTCGTTGCCCGCCTTCATAGCCTTGGCCTCAAGCATCATCTTCACACCGAACACCAAGAACAGAATAGAAGCGGCTACTAGCGTCCAGCGCCGTGGGATGAGGGTGGGGAGGAGGTGGCCCATCGCTGCTGAGAGCATCGACATTACGACTAGGGAACCGAATGCTCCAGCAAAGACAATGAGTCGGGGGTGTCGCATGGCCAATATGGCGGCGATGAGGAAGGTCTTGTCGCCGATTTCAGAGAATATGATCATCGTGAAGCTCTGCAATAGCGCCTCGAGATTGGATTCAGCGAAGAGTCCGGGCATCGCATCTTGGAGCATTGGGGGCATCTTTGGCGTTTCATTAACGAATGCATTGTTCGGTACCCAGTATTGACTTTACTTTGTAGACAACTAGAGACCTGCTTCGTCGTCGGGGAAAGGAGTGTGGGCGTCGTCGTAGTCGTCGTCGTAGGCTGAGAAGGTTTGGAGCGTGGATGCCGCAGCAGGTGCAGCAAGCTGGCGTTCACGTGGGGGCTCGCACAGCCACACGGGCCTCGGAGCAGATGCCCCCGCCAATCGGAGGAGGACAATTGACGGAAGCAAAGTCGCATGGTGTCCGAGGGGTCAGGGTACTCGGAATTCAAGCATAATCAGAGTGATAGTTAAGGCCTTAAGGATGAGGAGGCTAGGAATAAGAAGTAATATTATCAGGGACGAACGAATTGACTGGGATATCGCCGCCACCGTATCGGAGTAAGCCAGTAGTTAAACGGCGATGGGCGCTTAAAGAGGTTAGGTATGTGTAGGAGATACACCGACCGCAAGGAAGACACATTCGTTCATGAGCGTGCCCTACGGAGGGCCCGCGCACCGAATATTCCAGCAGCTTCACGTACTGAGGCTTTACGGCTCGATATCGCACCCCCTGGCAATCGTAGTGAGTCACCTGGGTAGTAATGAAAGTCGGAAATGCACGAGACACACCTGAAATGGGGGACACTGTATGTGGCTTCAAATTGCCCTTCGACCTCCCGGAGAAAGACAAGGAGAAAGATGGATGACTCCGTCCCTTGCTGGAAAATGCCTTGTGCCAGCCGCACATTACACGGCGTAGGGTAAGGAGGATACATCGTCATCCCTACTAAATCCTCCAGGCTATCCTTAAACTGTCTCTGAGTCAGCTCAGTGGTCTCGGCTGACTGCCCCTCCGCTTCCAGCTTCTCGAGATCCCATATCTCCGTGGAGTCTTGGAGAGATCGACAGTCGAAAATGGGGGGGAAGTCGAAAATGGGACGTCGGTGCTCCTCCGCTTTCGCAGCAATCTCTTGTGCGTGTCGTTGATACAGCTTCTCGACGTACTTGGCGTGGAATGCACGGGACTTGTGGTCATATACGGAGTCATTTTTTCGCCGTGCTGGAAAAACGGAAGATCAGTTACAGTTGTGGACGGTCCGAGTAGGGTGTACCACACCAAGCTGTAAGGCACGAGCAGGCGGGCACTCTTCCCTGTGCCATTCCTCCCAATCGGCTCGTTGGCACTCCTCCGAGCAGTATACCACGGTTCCGCAACCTGAGCATTGTCTAGAACTAGCCCTTGGTCGCTTCTTCGGCCTATCACACTATAGGCTGCCGTCAGCCATCTCAGGGAAGAAGGGTAGAGGGCGCTGTAAGACTGACAGAAGGATTGTCGCACATGTCCGAGAAAAAGTCGCCCCTCATG
Organism: Coprinellus micaceus; assembly: GCA_951394405.1. NCBI lineage: Eukaryota > Fungi > Basidiomycota > Agaricomycetes > Agaricales > Psathyrellaceae > Coprinellus > Coprinellus micaceus. Next base: position 2,567,957 of record OX596342.1, read on the forward strand.
TCCGACCACACCCCAAGCCCAGTCAAAACCATACTCCAAAACGGCTTCCAGACATCCCGGATCTGGGGAATGTCATTCATCTTGTCCACGTCTGGGACTCCGGTTTCTTGTTGAGACTCGAATAGCGCCTTGCACACATCGGGATAAACCACCCAGGCACTGATGGTCTCGAGTCTTTTGCGCACTTTATCGAAAGTTTCTTCACCAAGAATTTCGTCGGCTTGTCCATTCGTCATGATGCGGACAAACGCATGCAACCAACCACCTGCTAGCAGATCACAAATGTTCTGCCGTACCGAGCTGGGACCGTCGTCTGCCAGAACAGCTGTGGCTATAGACATCAAGGGACCAAAGAGTTTCTTCAGACAGTTTGGAGCCCCTCGGTCGACCAGCGAGATAGAGATGTCGTTGAGCATCTTGGTTAGTTGAGTGAGATACCCAGCGTCTCGAAGGGCTTGGCGGATCGTAACGTCGGCTGTTAGGTGGATCCCGATCCCAGTGGCTTGCACAAACTCGATTGCGTAGACCTCGAATCCATCCGCACCATCCTGAGAACTTGCGACTGCTTCACTGACTTGCTTTGCACGGTGGACTGTAGCCAATGAAAAGCTTTCCTCGAGGTCGTGCATGCAAATGACTTCGAACAAAAGCTTTCTCGAATCCTCGATAGTGAGAATGTACTCGAGGAGGACAAGGGCAGCATAGATCTCGCAATACTCCCAAGGGCCACACGTCGCTTTTTCCCCATCGTATACACCGAATGTCGTCCAGATTTTCAGTGCGAGTTGAATGAGCGCTTGAGAGGACCTGAGTCCATTTAATAGACGCTTGTCCATGCCCATGAGGAGGCAGAACATCCGTGCTACGCTGTTGTAGCGGGAGTTGAAATCGGCGCGTTGAGGTTGATCGTACGGGAGCGCAAGGTTCAGGGCGATTCCGCCCCAGCAGGTGATGCCTTCCAGGGATGCCAGCACAAGTGGTACCGTGAATTTCGCAATATGAGGGAGCATGCGACAGGTCTCGGCGATCCTCGTCAGGAGAAGGATCGATGCCACCGCCCTGCTCGCGTTTTGCCACTCATCCTCGGAGGATTGGGCGTCCAATGGGTTCTCCGGGACGAGCTCCAGTCTGAGGTTGGCCAGCGTCGCCTTGACCACGTCGGGTGTGCAATCCCCGTCTTCCATGGATTCGGAAAGCTCGGTTATGAGGACAGAAGAGCCCGTCCTCAACGCGGCTACGAGCTTCCAGACGAGGTTAGTGTGATTGGCGAGTTTCACAGCGCCAACACTCACTCTTCCGACGGTCTCAGGATCCGAAATATAGGTGCCAACGCGTCTCTGCTTCCCAGTAGGCATCGTCAGTAAGGACGCTTAGATGATAGATCTGGGTTAAAGGGAGGCACGCGCAAAAAAGGCTGCTTCGCGGAGCCGTCAGCACACGTAATATGGGAGGCTTCTTGGACAGCGAATGACACATAGTACCCGAGCCTCCTCTACTGGGGGGTGGTACGAATGTCATTTCACCGATTTCGGCCCACTTTAAAATAAGGGAAAGGTCTACCGTGTACGAGTGTCGACACTGAGCAACAACTCAGGGCCTTGAATGATTGCCACACGCCTTTGCGAAGGCGGGTCACCGGGCCACCATTCAGTCAGTGCTGAGCGCTGAGCACCAGGAGGCCAACATAATGGGAGACGCATTTGAGGGCACATATCTGAGCCCTTGTGCTGTAACCAGAAGAGAAAGCTCTGAATGGAGCACCACGAGGATGAAAGCCGGAAGCAAGGCCGAACATTCCACCAACCACAGCCACTTGGGTGGGCCGCTGTTGTGTTTGGGACTGGGTGAAATCCAATGAAACTTCGCAGCCGAACGGAAGGGGGCGAACAAGGAGACTCCTGGGGTCTACTGGACGTTTTGACGACTACGGGAGAGTTGTGTTACCGTGATACTACATACATTCGTCCTCATCACTACGCCATTTACGTTCGTACCATTGACATACTCTGACCCCTTTTCTTCGTTTTATCCCGTTTGACGCTTGGACTGATGAGAAAGGTCAGGTCTGTCTATCCTGAGTCCATGATGGCCACAAAGAACTCACGTTATCCGTGGAATACTGTACACGGCCTTGAATTGGTCGCCAGTCTGCTTCAACAGGACGTAGACATAGATATCCGTTCTGGGGCCCAACGGAAACACAGCTTCGGCAAGTCGCATATCCGTTCGCTTCATCCGTCCAGTAAAATTCTCGGCCAGGGACTGCATCCTTGGCCAGAGGTGTTTCTCGATGAGGGGCGCGTCAGGCTTATGCATCCAATTCTTCGACGTAGGGTAGTCCTTGAAGAGGACGATCTCTTCGTCCAGGTTGTCGACATGACACTCAAAGATGGGGCGGAGCCCGTGGATAGGGACGTCGTGCGGTTCAACTCGGTTTCGATGGAGCCACATATACCTGTCTTCACAAAGCACCGTTACCATCTGGATGTGGAATGCCCGCACACTATGGCCGTACACTCCCTCCACTTCCCGACGCACTGCAATCCGCCTATTTTGGACAGGTGCGGTACAGAAATGGCGGGAACTTACCCAGGTAAGTCTGTCGAGCGTGGGAGCACTCGTCCCGGTGCTGGCTATTCCAATCTGCACCCTGGCAGGACACTGAGCAGTAGAGAACAGAGGAGCAGCGAGAGAATTGCTTTGCGGAGCGTTGAGCAAGAACACAACGATCTCTGGGGCACTAAAGTATGTGCGTAAGTTCCCCCTTTCCACTGAATCCCAGTCAGGACGGAGCAGGAATACAGACTTACCAAGAGATTATCGCAGATGACTTGAACACCACCGGCCTCGCGAAACCGTCGATACACGCGCATTCTCCACCCAAAGACAGTCTAAAATACCTCCCATGGAAGTTTATGCTCAGGGTTGCCTGCGATAATCTCCATGGTCAGCGATATGGGACTCTGTCTGCCAAGTTTATTGCACTGCTTCAAGACGCAGTTCCATGTCGAGAACGGGAGTATACTGGCCAAGGAAGTCTCCAGCTTCTTTGCTTTTGGGTTGTCTTTGGCCTCGACGGGCGGGCGATTAAAGGCATCCCCCTTCCCATGATGAAGGAGCTCGCTCTGGGAGCAGTCTGTGACCCGCCGATAAAGACCATCCCTATGATTGCCATTGCTGCATTTAGGAACCCGACAAACGTCCTTTCGGGTTCAGGGAATTGAGCGTATTTCCGGGCGGCAAGAGTTGCTGACAGCTTGTCGAACATCGCAGTCAGTCGGCGAAGGTGGTGAAGGCGCTCAAAACATTGCTGAAGAGCATCGAGTTTCCCGTCACCCCGTTCCTGAGAAAGCTCGCGAACGAGCTGCAGAAGCCCGGTGGCGTAAGCGTCGAGTCCATAAGGAAATGTGGGTTCAGACAGGGCACTGCAAACTTGGGCGATCCTCTGCATCGCCGCTTTCGCGAACGGAAGGGCAAGGTCTTCAGCCAAAAGTTCTGCCGCAAAAGGCAGGGCCCCGTCAATTCTCCCGGGTCTCACGAGCGATAGGGTAAAGTTTAGAATGGGATCCAGTTGAAGACCCGTCGGCCCGAAGTCCCAGTAAACTTCACGGCGCCTCTTGGACGTATTCTTCGCTGTCCAAACCCGAAAGACGGTGTGAACAAACGACTTGTATCCGAGCGATGCGAGGACAATTCGTTCACCCATCAGTTGTAGCGCATCGAGCAACTGTGGCTGGAGGGTGTATGCCACGTTTTCTTCGGTCTCACCACTCCGTGGTACCCCAAAATCGAGGCAAAAGTTGACCCACTGCAACACGGGTTCCATAGCAGAGATGATGATGGAAACGGCGGAATCCACGAGTTCGGAGGCACGTGCGACCTTGGTGAGGAGGAAAGACTAGCCACTGACTAGCCGCAGCCGCTGAAGTAACAGGATGCGTTTCCGCCCCGAGCCGATTCCCAGGGTTGATATCCGGGATGGTGTCCGACCTGAGATTGCCAAGGGTCGCTCTAAGGAGATCGAGAGAACAATCCTCTTGCTTGAAAGACCCGTGAAACTCCCATATGTGTGGAGTGGAACCGGCCTTGACTTGAGCAAGGAGCCAAATGGTACATTTAGTGTAACCCTAGTGTGAGGGGAAAATTCACCTGTTTCCGGGTCAAAGGTTTGCTTGGCCTCAGGGAAGTGCCTCTCGGTGGCATCTGAGTTCGCCTGGCCTCGGGGCAGCTGAAAGGAACACAGAGGAGGGTGGTTTGGACCAGAAATGTGACCAGATAACACTTTGTCACAGTCACGCTTCAAAATAGCGCCCGTCGGAGCTGAGATGAATTGGCGCCCCCTAGCCAGACGCGTGACGTCACGCGTCAGAATTTCCGGAATAGTATCCAGTTATGGCCAGGCGATTCACTTGATTCGAAGTACACTGCTAAGGACTTAGAAGGCCCACCTCCCGTACTTTTCCGAGCAGAAAGAGAAGATTAATCGTACTTTATCGGAACTTCAAGTTAGTTGTCCAGGTCAAGTACTACAGGTGAGGAGGGTATAATGGGCGAATCTCATCAAACACTTCCTCTTCCGATGGCCTCAGGAATCATGATCTGGAACATATATTCGAACGCGTCTCTGCGTCCCGTTCGGCATCGTTAGTAAGGACGCGTAGATGATAGAGCCGGGTCAAGGGAGACACGTGCGAAAGGCTGCGGGTCTGCAGGGTTGTCAAGACGGTACCTGGAAGGCTTCTTGTGGAGCCAACGACGTACAACCTAACCTCCTTCAGTGGGTTAGTCTTCCGAATATCACTTCACCGACTCTGGCCCGCTTTATGTAGAGAATAATTACTTTGTAGGGATAACGGTAAGCGACAACTCAAGGGCTTGGCTCTTGAATGTTGCCACACGCCATGCATACGCGGCACGCTATAGACGGCCTTGAAAAGAGCGATGGTTGAAGCAGATCCGTGCTGGAACTTGGAAGAACCCTTCCACTAGCCGTAGATTGCAGGATGTTGGGCCAGACCTATACATCTGGACGAGTTCTGTCAGACCACCGTCAAGGTAGGTCTGGGGCCATTCCCCATCCGGGTCTGCATGTTTCCATCCCTTCGTTGCAAGGGAATCTTCGGTGTTCCACAGGATTAACGGTTCGGGGGAGAATCGGCAGTCAAACAGCGGAAGAACGTTGACGTCGCTGTCGATGCGGCGCTGCTTCCTCTGCCGTGGTGGCAACAAGTTGAATGCCTTGGGCTTGTTCATATAGCTTCGCGATGTATTTTGCGTGGAAGTCGCGGGATGCATGGAGATACATGGCGCCTTTCTCTTGTCGTCCTACGGGTATGAGAGAATATGTCAACGTATCACGCGCACACAACCCGACTCGAAAATAGGGGCTTGTGATAGGCGCCCATCGCGTCACCATGGGCACCCAAATGTTTGGCTGCATTAGGCTCGCAGGAGTCCATCAGGCTCTTCGTTGGCCGAGTGAGGCCCCTCTTGGTCTACTGCAGTGGGTCCTCCAGTCTCTCAGCTCGAACGGTTTCGTCAGATTTGAGCGGGTGCAGAGGCCGACCATTGACGAATCGCCCGAGTCTACAGCGTGAGCTTGGATGTAGGTTTGAATGGGGTCGCTGGTCCTGGATGCCTCTGGACACAATGTTGTCTTTATGAATTATTCTCTTCACCCTCCTGGTTTCGAATCCCAGACATTACAATTGAGCATGCACAAGATTCGGCTGTCCAGAACGATAAATCCTGCACTCAAACTTGAATGGACCGCGACGGGGATCTTGAGGGAGACTATTAGCTTTCATACCAACGGTCTTGTGTGCATATCTGTGCACAACAACGGGCTCCAATTCTCGATCTTGGGGGCGATGGTGGTGGTAGGTAGACAAGGTTTGCTGGCCGGTTGCTGCCGGGCATGTGCATATTGGGCGACGCTCCAAGATATATTCGATCCCCGCTCCGGGTTGCCGAGCTGCACGGGGAAATAGACGCTCGACAAGTTGGAGGCCTCAGAGATCCCCACTGAGTATTAAAATACTAAGGGGCGATACGGCTCGGTTATACACTCCCATGCTATGGGCGTACCACGGCCTGCGGCACCCCTCGACCATTCCTCGTTCTCCGAACGACCGTACCGTTTATTCCTGATATTTTAATTCATCTCTTTCCCATAGCTAAACCTCCAAATCTGTCTTCCTAGAAGCGTAGCACACGTATTCACGTCAAAAAACGTGCCATCTGGAAAGGTTGTCATACTCACCGAATGCAAAATGTGCTATACCGCGCCTTATATCCATCATTTCTTCTCTCCACCAAGGCAAGTAAGCGAACATTAGATCTTGAATCATGCTGGAAGATTCCTTCCACCAAGTGTTCATCCTTTTCCAGGGAGTGCCCTCCATCCGTCCATTGTAACGTAAGTCGCTCGTATCGGCTCTCGCGAAAGCCATAGGAAGGCTTGGCTTCAGAGCCCGCGGATTGAGATAATGGTCGGAGGATGTCCTGAATGGGGAGAACCTTGACCGAGTCCTCAAGCCCCGTACAATCGAATACAGGGATGACTCCCTTCGTGGCTTCGTCGTCCTCTCCCTCAGCCGCCGCGTCGATCTCGATTGCATGTCGCTCATACAGCCATTCCATGTACCGAACATGGAAGGCTCGCGACCGATGACTGTATAGTGTTCCTGCTTGCTTCCGTTCTGTGGAGTCACGCATCAGAGAGCTCGTACATGATTCGAGACTCGATGTCACGTTGAAAGTAGAAAAAGGTTGGGGGGAGGAAGGTACAAACCAAAGTATTCCCAACGTGCGGAAAGGCACTCGTTGCGATGCCGTTCAAGCCAGTCGATTTGTTGACAGGCGGATGAACAGTAGGTCATGGATGAGCAACGAGCGCACTGTTTCGTTCTTTGGTCCTGCCGTGCAGGGTCCGTGGCGCACTAGTTGATCCGACATAGCGATAAGCTATGCGTTCCACTACTGTGAGTTTATTTAGCCGGATCATGCTCACCGACAAGTTGTCACATGTATTCGACCACCCTTCATCTTCCACACGCCTGTACACCAGAAGTCTGACCTGCACCGTCTTCCAGAAGGTCCTCCATAGCTCTTGGGAGTCTGGGTAGTCGAAGAGCTTGTCTAGAGAGGCAGCTTGGCCTTCATCCTCCCAAGACTTCAACACCGCCAGAATATGGGGAGACATCGTCCAGGGACCGAAGCTCTTCAGTATGTTCCCCCTCCCGATTGACAAACACCGTGCATGCATATCGAGGTATCCTCCAGCCAAAAGGCCCCTGAAGTTCCGAACCACAACTCGGTTTGGGCAGGGTTCGGGGGACCTGGAGTAGATCGCGTGGACGTACAGATTGATGATTGGCTCGGCAAGCTTGTCGCTCGGAGTTCCTTGGTCGGGAAAATGTCGACTGAGCCGGTTGAACATCCCGGTGAAAGAGACCATGAACTTCCCGTCGTCGAAGAACTGGCGCAGCCTATAGTCCTTATACAGGTAAACAGACTGCACGAATTTGAGCAGTTTGGCGGCATATCCGTATATACCCTCGGGACAACGGCTTGTGTCCATGGCGGCCTGGGTGACCTGGATTGCCCTCCTAGATGTCGCCTCTGCGAAGTGTCTGCCTAAATCGTGTGACATCACCTCCTCGACGAACGCAGCGCCGTCTCCACAACAGTCCTCGAACACCGCCGTGAGCAAGTTTAACGCAGGGCACATATCCGGCACAACCCAGTCGATATAAAAAGTGTCGCCCTTTTCCCGGCTTTCCCGGCCTTGTGGAGTCGTCCACAGCCGTATCAAGAGCTGCAGGTACGACTTCGTATGGTGGAGCGCGGAGAACGGGCCACAGTCATTGTCGGGGTCCGAAGCCGAAATCTTGAATGGGATTTGAGCGTAAACGCCAAACGAGAACACCTCTCCACCATGATGCGTCGCGACGTCATACGCCAGTCTGAAGTCGAAGCAGAAGTGTATCCATCCCATGATTCCTTCTAACGAAGCAAGGATGAGGGGTCGAGCGTCTTTTCCGAGTGAGCGTTCGAACGCGCAGACACATACGATTCGGTCGAGGAGGGAGAGAGACGCAGTCGCAGCTTGGACAAGTGGGTGGGCCTCGGCTTCTCGTCGGGTTGTCACCGACTCGGGTATCTTCTTGAGTGTGAGGTGCTCTAGAGTCGCCTTTACAACAGACGGGGTGCATTTTTGAGGGTTGAAGTTCTCGACCATGCCCAAAATGTCGCGAGGGGAGCCTGCACGCAGGCCGGGAATGTAGTCCTCGAATCTACCAGCGGAGCGCCGGTTCCACGTCTTGAAGAGACATCCTCAGCACCCCAGCATCTCGTGCTACGAGGATTGAACGCACCTGGTGGGAGAAAGATTCATGATGAGTGGCCATGCCGTGTTTGAACTTGAGCGCTCGATATAAGTTGCAGACATCACGTATTTCGGACCTCGCTGATATGACCAGGTATATCAGATCTGATTGGCACAGCCCTGATTTCTCGTGACTTACCTTGCAGGCCGCTTGTCGTAATCTACCAGCGATTACAATCGCTTACCAGCATTGTATCAGAATGTCTGCCTTCATCCAGCCTCGAAATTCGAGGCGGCGCACTGTTCCGGATCGTGTGTGATCCTTTGTTGTTCGTTCGGCCAGAGGTCATCGAAGTCCTCCGCTGGACTAATGGGACCTCCAGCACTCACGGGCACTTCCGTCCCCCGGTGGGACAGCATTCATACAAATCCCAGCTCCCTCGACCACCTTGACTGAGATTCGCTGCGTTGACAATTGGTTTTTGAGGACGGTTCTCGTGTCGGTTGTTGCGCCGGTTTCGACAGAACCGACACGGGCCATCAAAACCGACCCTCGAGTCGGTTTTGCCCATAGGGCGATTTTCCTCTAGAAAATATGGGATAAAATTGCATACATGTCGTCTATACGTGTATTCGGGAACATCTGTTTGTTCGGAAAGTGATCGGAGGGGAGCATGGGACCTGGGGAGACACCTTTGCGGTCGGTTCTGGTGTGGAAAACCGACTCCGGAGCCGGTTTTCCAGGCAGAACCGACTTCAAACCCCAAGATCTGACCTCCCCTATTTGCTATGTGGCATGAGCTCAATCAGAACGGGATCCCGAAAATCTGGGGCTGCTCTTTCAGGTTGGATCTCACCCAAATATTCTGCCTGCTGGGGAGTCGGGGCACGGGACATGTGGCCTATCAGCGATTTCAATCTACACCCCGCCAGACCTCGGTTGAAATGTTGCATGGGATGTGCGAGCACCTACCGTGGGGCAGAATGGTTCCAGGAACTGCTTGGTTCAGTGGGCTCACTTCGCTGAGGGCCAACCAGACTGCGGCATTGTCTTGAAAGTCCCCTTAACCTCGAGAAAATCGGGCTCGGAAGCTTGGTATCCCCAGTGTATAACTCTAGGATTGGACCGGATATTTGTATTTCTGTCAGATTCAGGACAGTGAAGCCTCAGCCGCGATGCGGAGTAAAGGTTGCATGGATTCGACGAAGTATCATGAGTGCACGAGCACTAGTAAGTGCGGTCGATAGTGTTAGACTGGAAAGCTGGGTAACGTGTGCTAACGCTAGCTGGCCAAGAATCGCGCAACATTGGACGAGGTAACCACTGGTGTACGCTTTACACGCTCTGAGCTCTTGGCATCAAGACACTCCAACCGGCGTCGGACTTCCCCGAGTTGCTCTCGTCGGAGAATTGACTACTGTGATTCTGACTGTGGAATGGTACGTTTGCCACAATCGCTCCGACAGGCCTCAGTCGTGCGATAGATGGATATGACAGAGCTGAGGGTGTGAGTGGAATGGAACCTGGCACAGTGCGCTACAACGAATTTGTGTCATGATCCAGAGCAAGGTAGGCGGGCCGTGTCACTCACGCGAACAGGTCGCATCCCATACATGCCCACCTCCACGACGGCACTTTCTTGATGCCCAAATACTGGTGGAAACGCGGCATTGGAAGTCCCGGAAATGAGGTGCTCGTAGTATACCCGAGCGTTCAAGCTGTTCCCAAGAAGTCTTAGGTTAGGCCAAGCGTTGTGAAGCTGCATTGAACACACCTCCACATTACAGACGCCACGTAAACTGTACCATCATCATGAGTGGCAGGAAATCGCGCAAAGTCCTCAAGCTATCACTCACTGTGCGTAGTAGCGTAGAAGAATGTCGTGCTTCAGGATTTTGTAATCAGTGGTCCCGCTTCGTAGGAAAGGTGTCAGATCACTCACAATATGTATGTTTCCGGCTGGAGGAAAAACTGAGGTGGTGGTTGAGGGTAAACCAATAGCGCGACGGAACATTAAGCTTACCAACAAGACGCCAAAGAAAGTGAAGGTACTGTAATGCGACCCCATGTGAGGACTTGTCCATCCATACCATTGTAATAAGCAGAACTCACCAGACAGCCGCTACCCTACGGGCGATAATGTGAATAACCTTATCAATGAACAGCCTCAGCCTAAGGGGGTCCAGGTTAGAATCAGAACCAGGGGCGTGAGTGGCTAGCTACTCACGGATTTTGGTAACTGAAACCAGAACGTTCCTCAGCTAGCAACAGGCAAAGAGACAGGCCCGATAATAATTCGCAGAAGAGGACCGTGGAGGACTGTATCGCAACGGCGGTTCTCTGGTTGTGTATGTATCAGTCAACGTAAGAAGAGAAGAATGAAGGTTAACATTCCATAATTACGCTGGCCGCAGCGTGGAGCAAGCTGTGCTTCTTCCCAATGATACTGCACAACGGTGAGAACACTGCCGAAAGAGATCGGTTTGAGGGGACAAGACGGTGGCTCGCACATTTGGACACCATGATCTAGGGGATGGGATTGCGCATCAGTCTCGGATATCGCCAAAAATCGCAACGAGACTGACATATCCCAGCGCCTGGCGTAGATGAGGGGGTAAGCAAAGGTTTGGGTATGATGAGGCTCAGCAGTCGACTAACCTAGGGCCAGGAGAGCGGCGAGACACTGTGTGCTGGTCAATTGGTGATCTTAGCTTAGAAGAGATCGATGAACGAACTAACCGTAACAATGACGACGGAGCGGTGTATTATGAGATACCGGGACATCTTCGTTACTGAATAAAATTGCCGTGAATTTGGTGAACCCACAATCGCACCGAGTGCCTTACACTTCCACGTCCTCATGCACGAGTGTCTGTGCGGGAGAGAGCGTGAGTAGGTCGCACTGGCGCATATGGCCTGGCGAGGCTCACGTTTGGGCAATAAAAACTGTGACATGCTGGCGATGGTAATTGAGCGGTGCTGGCATCGCTTCGAGAGAAATGTCGCTCAGCGACTTACCACAGCGAAAAAGCTGGCCTGGTTGAGATGATCAAGATATACGTATAGGTGGCGACACTAAGAGACGGGCCTACCGGAGCGATCCTAGTCGTCACGTAAGTAGCAGTTCATCAGACAGTTAACACGGAGAGTGTATCCCAGGGGCAAGACTCACAGTGTTCCGAGGCCATATGCCTCGGGTACTTGTAGCCTGCTTCAAAAGTGCCAAGTAATTCCCTCTTTAAGGCCATGTGACCCTGGTCGCCAACTTCCTTTTACGGTACTCGCCTCAGATCCGTCCATCAGCAACATTGCCTTCGTGCCTCTTGCCGTCTCCCTCTTCTACTTCCTCTGCTTCTTCGTTCTCGTCTACAACACACGCTCCCTAACCTCGTTCGCCTCCTGATCATGCTCCTCTGTCTTTCACTGCACCCCGTTCCTCCGGCCCCTCTGCCCCGCACCGCGATTGCCCCTTACATACATACGTTACCCGCCCGCGGTCCCCACTTCCCACAAGCTTCCCCCTTCATCGGCCATTGGGCATCGTCTAATAACCTTGCCCCGGTTTCGTTATTTTATCCATTTCACGCTCGGCGTCCAACATATCTTACTACCACGTATTCTAACCTACATTCGCTAACTACATATAATCCTTGAGCTCGGCGTCTGTCACGCACTTCGCTTTCTTGTCGCACCCATCGTATACATAGGCTCTCCCGTCCCCCTCTCCCTGCACGATAATCGTCGCCCCTCGATCTTTCCAGCACATCTTCTTCCTCTCCGCGATTCCCTGCCCAAGACGCCACGCGTAGATGCGCCCCGCCGGCTCCGACGTATCCCCACGGCGGAACGGCATAACCATCCCCTCGTCCCAGTTGCGCATAACGTCTGCGCATGCCATGCACTTCTGGTCGCCAGCCCTGTGCAGCCGCTCGCAGTCCTCCTCTATCTTAAAACCTCGATGCTTGTACTTCTCCAGAGCACTTCTGTCCCTCTCGCGATCTTTGGCCTCCCATTCGACGATGCCATTCGCCCTGTTCACGACGCCTTCTGGAAGGTGAGTTCCTGCTCCTTGCATGTTGGGTACCGCACTCACCTTTGTTTTGGAAGGTCCACTCTGGGTAGTAGCACCTCACGCCGCTGGAGGTCAACACATTCATGACAACCGTCGAGTGGAAACAGAAGATGGGGGCCTCCGCGCAGGGAAGGATCGACTCGATTACGTTCAACTTGGTTCCGCCTTCCCCTCCCTTCTGAAGCGTGACCACGTTCTTGATTACGTGCCTCGCGTACGGTCCTTCGTGCGTGTCTATGGGAAGAAAATCGACAGTATCAACATCCTCACCGATTTCGACCCCCATGAGAACCTCTCCGTCGTCGTCCGAGAAGATGTCACTATCCGTGGCACTATCCATATCGCTGTCCCCCTCCATACCGCCTGCCTCGCTTCCATCCCCTCTACCTGGCGGCGGTATGACTTGGTACCCCTCCGTAATCAAAAACTTCAACACGGGGAACAAGCGATGGACTGGCGTGTAGATGTCCATATCGCCAGGCATGTGTCCCCCGGGTGCCGCCACATACAGCGCACATGACCCTGACACCACCGATTTCTGCGTATGCAACATCTCTTTCGTTTCCTTGGGCGGCAGGTCGTAGGTCCCGAACAAACCGTCATACCTGATGTTCGCCTCTTTGTACGCCATATCGGCAAACTCCTCTATCTCTCCGAGTATGAGAAGCTCGCGAATGCTGAGATACGAGATCGTCTCGCGAACGACGTCCTTGGGTAGGACAATAAGTCCCTTCACTGTGTCCGACGTCAGCCAATGTCGCTCTGCATAGACGGTGGACCTACCCAGTTCTTCGACGCTCAATCCGTACTCCAAATCTGCCTTATTATCGGTGTCCATGGTGGTAGTGGCAGAGGTGACGGTCGGGTTTGTTTGGTAGTGCCCCACCTGGAACTCAACGTCACAAGACATTCAGTTCGTGTCTCGCCCTGCCCCTTTCCCCCTTCCGTGTCGGTCGGTACGGTGAGCCGTTTCTGCGCAGTTTCTCCTCTTCTGTGGATAGTTTAATGCTTGGCCCTTTAGCCCCGTGGCCCGACCCTCCGTGCCCCACTACCTACAGTCAATGCATTTCCAAGACATACGCACGTCACCGTGGTACTCAGACGCTCCCTCCCCTTTCGCCAGATTTGTCCAATCGGGGAGCATGTCATGACCGATCCGGGTCTTCGATGTGCCTGGTACGCCCTTCTCAATTTCTCTCGACGCGGCTGTCCATACGTCCTTTCCAGCTGTCCTCCCACATGTCTCTCCCATCGCCCCTGGTCCCATTTCCTGCCTTCCCCGAGGACGTCTTTCAGCGCGTTATGTACTTCTGCCTCTATTCGGGGAACGAGTACTCTGCCTACATGCAGCCCGACGACATTTCTGGCCATCTCATCAACTTCAGACTTCGTCAAGCATCCTTCCTCAACACCTTCGCCCCTGTCAATCGCCACGTCAACGAGGAGTGCGTCAAGCTCTTTTGGCGGTCTCTATGCCTTCGTTCCGCGAGAGAGGTTCTGTCCATCCTCTCGGTGCTCCAAGCAACTCCATCGGGTGATGGCTATGGTCCCCTGTGTATGCGCCTTGAATTGCGGGTTAGGGGTTCGTACGACCCTGGGGCTGTCGCCGCAATTATCGCAAAGCTGCCCAACCTCCAGGTTTTCATAATGCGAAACGAGAGCGATCACTCTCACCCGGTCCTTCGAAAACGCCCTTTGGCCATCGTCGAAGCCCTCTCAACACACGCCAAGCTCGTCCATCGCGTCCAGTTCGAGTCTGTGGACGAAGAGCCCAATGTCGCCCATATAAAGATGCTCTTGCGGTGCCTTCCGCGCCTTACCTCCCTCCATATCGACAAGCTATGCATCAAACCATTTCCCGACGACATCCATGTCCTGGAGGAGACGGCTCCATCGCTCCGTGTATTGTCGATAGGCTCAACGCGGCGTCAGGTCCCCTGGTCCGACGCTCTCCATCGCACGGGTGACCTCTTGCGGTCCCTCTCATCCCCTTCCATTCTCCCTATGTTGACGACCATTTACATCTACCAAAATTCGTCGGAGCTTCGGGATTTCCTCACCATTTTCGGTCCACAGCTTGAAGAGCTCGGGTTCAGTGGTGCAGATCGATGGGCCGCGCATGGCGAGGGAGGGCATCTTATGGATCTTTGCCCCGAACTCAAGCACGCAACATACATCGCCCCTGAAGGTCTGAGTTGGGAAAATGTCTTCCTCCTCCCTCCCCGGCCTACGCTCGAAACAGTTACCCTGATTTACACAAACCCCTGCCCAACAATCCTTCCATTTTCTGGCCGTGTAGCGATGGAGGCCTTACAGGGGTTGATACAACACAGAGGCGCTCTGCAGCAGGTCACCCTCCTCGCGCCCATCGAAACACCTACGTTCGGCGATCTACCTCAGTTCGCCGTGGTTCGAGGCGCCCTAGAAAGTGTAGGTTTGCGCTTTCTGTTGCAACCATTGTGTGCATAGCTCCCTTCGTAAGTCAGTCCTCATTCATCACAGCTTTCCATTCCTTCGCGTTAATTGTTCTCGGCGTCTTAGAGGTCTTCGGTCTCCGGTACTCTCTTTCTTTTGTGCCCGTCTATGTATAGTTTCGAACATGTCAACCCCAGTAGATACTGCGTGTGTCCCGTCCTTGCTGCGCTGTCTTTCAATACTGTGTTCCCTTCCTCGTCGCCTACGTAATATATGCGAATTGGCCTCCCCGGATGTCTTGACTTCTGGCCGGTGGGCCTTAACAAGAGCCTATTCAACCTCATATATGCCTGACCTTGCATCTGACTTCCTGCCTCTCATCCGTTACAAACTGTCCCCCTCGTCTTACCACCGGGTTACTATTGAACATCGACAGGTACGTCCTTCATGTATAGAAACTTGTTGGGTCATTGACGGGTCTGCTCCCTTGCACGACATGTTCAGGTCATCCACGAGGTCGCTATGCTCCATTCCCTCCCCCAATTACTGCCCACACCTGGGGTATTCCCGCTCTTCACGACTCTGTCATGGATCACCATCGGCTTGTCCTTCCTCTGCCCCTACCTGAATTTACCCTCCGCCCATGCCTACCTCTAAAACCTCGTGATAGGCCTCTCCCAGCCAGGTCACGAAGACCGTGCGCTTCGTATTCCGCACTTACGGGAACTGTTGACCTCGGTAGACGCTGGTGACTACCCCGCGCTCACGTCAATTACTGTGCGTCCTCGAGACCCCCGTTTTCCCATAATTGTGGGAACAGGGTGGTTTGAATCGCAGCGGTGGTCATCTTCTGTTGGATTCCCAGAGATCTCTGTAGACACGCGGCTCCTCCTGCGGCCACTCCTCAGGTCAGGTTCTCGGATAACTTCATGTTATTACAAAGCCAATATCGTAATATAAGTACATAGTACCGCACGACCTAGATGGCTTGTTGTCACCACGAAGGTGCTTCTTCTACGGTCTTAGGCGCCTCGCGTGTCGGCGCCTGACGTGTACGGGAGGTACTTTCTCTTCAAGCTGCTGGGTGTGAGTGCCGGTTGTCGTCGGGTACGCCGCGTGCCCTCCTTCTCGTG
Source organism: Coprinellus micaceus (assembly GCA_951394405.1). Classification (NCBI taxonomy): domain Eukaryota; kingdom Fungi; phylum Basidiomycota; class Agaricomycetes; order Agaricales; family Psathyrellaceae; genus Coprinellus; species Coprinellus micaceus. Next base: position 2,583,907 of record OX596342.1, read on the forward strand.
GACCTTGACCCTGCTGCTGGGTCTCGATTTCTGTTGCGTCGCTTTAGAATGGGGTCGGAGGTGTTATATTGAGGACATACCTCTCGGAAATCTGAATTGATCAGGGTCAATCCCCGAAGGGTGATGACCAGTTTGTGACCAGCGTCAGCTCCCGTAAAATCACGACCGAGAGGGAAAGCCATAAAGGTGACGCTGGCTTCCACCAGATCCCCTTCCTTGAAGGAACCGGGATCCGTGTGTACGAAGCTAGCGAATCGTCGTTAGCCAAGCGCAATGGCTATGGGAAGCACTCACTATGGGTTTCCATCCTCACCCTCTTGCCGAAGCCTATACTCAACGACGTTGTCGAGCGTCCGAATAAAGTGGATATCCCGGGCCTCCTCGAGTACGTTTTGAGGGTCTATTTCGCGGGGGAATGGGATGTGGCGAAGGCTCGGGACCAGACGACGCTCGGTGAGGTAGCGGGTATGCGCATCGATCGCAAATTCCCCCTCGTACTGTGCGTGTACAACGCCATCGAAAGGACTGGTTCCGACAGCGCTCTGGAACATTGCACTCACTTGGTCCAAGCATCCTTTGTTTTCATAGAAGCTCTCCGATCCGATACCAGTCAAACGAACATGCTGCCTGAGAAACTTGACATGATTGAACTGGGTGCTTCGCCTTGGAACTGTGAGCGTCCGCGATCCAGAGAAAAGGGAGGTGCACTCACAGCGGACCCATAACCGGCGGCAGAACCTTGGAACAAATTACACCCGGAACGCGGCAGGTCACTTCTTCGATGTCGCCGTCCCCGCCAGTGACGAGGCGGAGGCAGGGAGGCTCCGAGAATCGGGCAACATGACACTGCGCCAGCTACTTCTCCCTTAGCGTCCACACGTTCTCAGCAAAGAGTAAAACGCACGTTCAAGCTTCGTAAGCTGCCCATAGAACTGTCTTCTTGCTCGATTCTTTGCATATACGAGTTCAGCCATTGCCCTGGATGCCGTGTTCGTGACCTCCCTGGGATACCGTATTACCTGAGCCGACACTTACCTGCGGCAGTGGAATCATATTGCCAGTTCATAGTCGTTGGTAGGCCGGTGGTGGTTGTTATGAGCTAGGATCCCCACTCCTGAGACCTTTAAAGGATTGCATCCCAGACACGTCTCGAGATATGTTTGTGCATGCTTACCGTATGCCGTTTGGCGCCCGTTCTCTTGACCTGTCCTCGTCCGGCCTCCCCTGGCACTCACTAAACGCCGCCGCTTCAACAATCCTGCTTCTGCAGGGAAAATACCCGCGTTAGATACCATACGGCGGGTTCTTCGCTCAGACAGCATTTAGGCGCCCATGGTGTAACCTCCCATGGTATCCCCAACGGAGCTCTTGGATTTAGTCACACGATCGGCGGGTCTGGGCGCCGAAGTCTCCACAACCCAAGGCCTTGATGATGGCTTCGTCACCACCGCCAGAGAGTTGTCGAGGATGAGCATGGACTTCAACTCGAATTGATCAGGCCTACGGGCGCATGCCTTCGGAAACGCTTGTCATATGCCAAGTTTGATGGTGTTCTGAGCTGCGAAAGCATGGTGCTATGTTGCTGCTGGATTGTCCCCAGTTTCTCGGCCGGTGCATGTGCATTCCTAGCTCGATCGAGTGTGCTTGCTAGGTGGAGCCGAAAACATTATCCAAGCTGAGACGCAAGAAATTTTCGACGGTGCGCACCTATATATTTGGATGGCGGAAGACCTGAAGCGCCCCCTTTATCTCTGCTACGTTTCATCTGCAACCCACTGTGCTATTACTATGTCATTCAACACTCCTTCCAAACCTTCCTTGGTTCGGTGAGTGTCCCGATTGTGACTTGTGATCACCCGGTGCTCATGCGATCAGTTCTTCGGTTACCCCTCCTGGCGAGGGGCCTGCCGTCCGACGACGAAGCTCGTTCCGCATGAAGCCTCAATCGGAGCGCCTGAAGCGTCACCTTCACTTGACCCACCCTGCTGCTCCCCTCGCGGCGCGCAAGCATGCAGAGCAGTATCGAAAGTGAGTCCCGCCCATTCGCCGTGCCAGCGACCGTATGAGTTGACCTTTTCACGAAGAATGGACGACGACCGTGACGACGGCGAGCCTCGTAACGACCGCCGCCTCTTGATAGAGCTCGACTCCGATGACGCCGGGGCTGGCCCTCTGGATAAGGATGATGCGCCCTATCAAGGACGGTCGGGTCGGTCCCGCGTTCAAATAAGGTCCGTGCGCGCCGCACGTGACGGTTCGAAGTCAAGGAGGCAGTCTTCGAGGTGAGCTCTCTTCTTCATCAGTCACCATCCCGTCCTGAACAGGTCTTAGGAATCGGGATAAGTCGTTGGAGGCGCCGTCTTCTGCCCAGCCCCGTCGCGAGATTCGAGAGGTGGATGATGTCGCTTTACCCGACCATGGTGGGAGGGTACCCACGAGCTCCAGGTGCGTTCCCCACTGTGCGTTTGACAACCGACTCTGCCTCACTGCTACCCTCCGTTCGCTCAGTCGTTCAAGGAAGACGTATAAATCTGCGGCTTTCGTGGACGACAGCGAAGATTACGACTCAGATCACGGACGCCGTTCCGCCAAACGTTCACGCCGGGGGAGCGCCCATGACGATCGTAAGGCACGCGCCGGGTGAGTTCAGCAGCGCCTGTTAGTTCCCCTGTTTCTGATAGTCTTTACAGGAAAAAGGCTCGGAGGCACCAGAAAGGTGATTGGTCGATGACTAGGACACCTTCACCTCCCCCTCCGCGCCCCTCGCCTCTGCCCACTCCACCTCCAGCCCCTCCTTTGGGATCCGATACTGAGTACGTACTCTGCTTTGCCTGACTCAACCCTTTTTCATTGGTACCTCCCAGACTCCCCACCCCCCACGACGTCGTCTGCGGGAACGACCCTGCGGCTTCCAACGAGACGTCTCACAGCAATTTGTTTGACGTCGAGGCTGTAGAGTCTGGCGAAGACGACGCTCATGGTGGGGACGAGAGATCGCATAGGTTTCGCGACATGGGATCGGAGGATGATTACGATTACGGTGACCCGTTCATGTATGTATCTCGGATTTCTATGCCTACATAACTGCTCACCTTTTGCCAGAAATGACGAGGACATCGAGTCTGAGCAATCGGACGATTCCATGGGCAGTTACGTCTCTCATCGCAGGAGAAGGTCTTCGACTGTTGGCGGTTCTTCCCGTACCCACTCGAGGAAGAAGACTCGCCTCGTGGAATATTCTTCGGATGATGAAGACGGTGCTGGACCTGTGGAGCTACGGTGAGCATTGCTGTCTTCAGCCTTGTCCAATGCTCAAGATGGTTGTAGCCGTTTGACAAGAGGTCGACCCTCCAATCTACCTCGCCTGGATTCCCCCTTCGAGGAGAACAACGTCGTGTATAACAGCCGTCGTCGTACTGTTGACTTTGAGAGGTGCGTAAGGCGTTCTCCTCTCCTTGGGTCTGACTGAGTCATCGTTGTAGGAACGCGTCCAAGGCGGTCAAACTAGAAGACAAAGCGGGCCGTCGTGGATCTCTCAAGAAGCCGACGGAGCTTCCCCTCGGGCTATCGGCCACGGACAAGGGGAAGTCCAAGGCGCCCGCGCGACGGGAAGCGTCGCCTCAGCGTAATGTTGACGTGGAGGCACACGTCGATGCGAACCTCTCGTGAGTATCGTCTTCGTTCGCCTATTGCCTGGGCTCATCAGTCGTTCAGGGACATGTCTGAATGGGAGCGAGCACAGTTCGAGTGAGTCGTCCCTCCTCAGCATTTACCTGAGTCTGACCACCTTCTTTAGGCTGGCCGTTCAGAACAGCCGCCGTTCGATTGGACATGAGCGTGCCGGGGAGACCAGCAGTTATGGTTCGCAGATGTCCACTTCTCGCGCGGCTGCCATGTTCGCCTCGCCATCGCCCTTGATGTCGACGCCCGATGCTCGGGCCATGTTCACCACCCCCTCCAGCACGGCTTCCGGTATCACACAGGGTTCGAAAGGCTTCACCCTTCCCACCGACGGCTCGCCCATGTCGATGGAAGAGCTGGTTCGCAGGTCGCTGGCTAATGCGGAGGGTTCCGCAGCAGAGTCCCCAGCGCCTTCTTCGACTCAGCCGCCCCCTCCCCTCCCCAGGCGTGAAGGCATCCAGCTCACCATCTTGTGCACGGAGAGTTCCTTTCCCGCAATATGCGAGTGCAGTCATCCTTCGTTCCAAGACCCGATTCTCAAGCAGCAGTATCGAGACCTTCCGAACCTCCTGTGAGTTGACCTGTTGTTTCTTAACCGTCGGGATACTGAGCCTGTTGAAGCGGGGGCCACATCGAACCTTGGGGACATACGCAAGGCCGTGGCTTCGTCATGTTCTCGGCCTGGGGGAAACAGTGTCCGCGGATGAATGCTCAGTGGGTGCCCACGTTTCTGCCATATTCGTCAGAGGCTCACGTAACCTCAGCATTGCACTCGCCGCCGTGAATTTCAAGGAGTCAGGGTACTTCCGCAACCCAAGTCGTTGCTCGCCGGTCGACGTGGGACTTTACGCGGTGCCTGGCCAACGCGATCGCTTCCACTTCTACTGCGCTGGGGATGATCCTGCTCCTCTTGTGGCAGTCAGCGCCGGCATGTTGGATCACTCACAGCTTCTGGAACCTAGCGAGGGCGGTCTACGCCAGCGGTGGCTGAAAGCCGTTCTTCACAACCAGGAGTGGCAGCGCTACAAGGGCTTCATCCGTATGGTATCCGGGCACGACTTCCTCTATTCACAGTACAACAAGCACGCTCTGCAGTTCTCGACGAGGCCCCTCACCAAAAAGAATGATTCTGGTCAGTACCCCCTTTCTGAAAGCCTATGCCCGCGCCTGACGTTCTTGATTGTAGAAGAGGGGAAGACCTCTGGGGGTCTTCGGGTGCCGGCGTCTCAAATGTTTGGCAGCGGTGGAGCATCGAGCGCCTCGCCGAATAGGCTGACTGCGGATACATTCTCGTTGCCTGCGGAATCCCGCGGTGAGTAACATATGATCCTCTACAGAACCATTATCTCATACCCACCCTAGTTCCCGTTTATGACGCTCGCCGCGTGCCCTCGTTCGACTTCAATAAGGACCTGCCCCGTCTCGCTGAGGTTCTACCGCTGTGGTCCGAAGGGGAGGTTCCTGTGGCCTCTTTCGTTGTCATCGGTCACACTATCACCGTGTATCGCGCTCGCAACGGAAACTGGACCCTTGCATGCAACATTCAGTGGGCGATTGTCGTTGGCAGCTCTCGCGACGACTAGGTGATTCAACCAGAGGTATCTACCCGTCTTGGCGGCCTCCTTTTTTCCCTATGGTCCATGTAGGGTTTTTTAGGACATCATGTATAGGTCTCGAGTATGTAGCACAATGGGTATGATTGTTCAATTTAGACTCAAGTTACGCTGATTGGGTCCACATGGATATCTACAACGGGGCTTTTGTGCGTATTTCGATTCCCCTACGTCTACAGTCCGACTCGAAGTTCCCGAACCAAGGACCCTGAAAAGCGTAGTCCTCTATGTCGAGAGAGATGATTCGCAGGGCTGAGCAGACGGGTATGACCAGATGGCTCAGGATTTCCTCTGTGCGGTGAGCCTGCTCTTCGAGGCTCAGGAGGTTGTAGGAGTGGTCCAAACCGATTCCCAACCACTGAAGGGACTCCGGTATTGTGCTCGGCCCCTCGGTGGCTTCTCCAAGCTGCAACGTAAGGCTTTCCATCTGAGGACACATTTCGGGAAACACAGATGGAACCCGTGGTGTCCCCAGAGAGCTCGCCGGGCACGTCAAAGTTTTCAGGCCTGCCCCGAACCTTCGCAGCCAGGGTAGTAAATCAATGTTCTGGTTGATAACCAATTGGGTGATAGTGCCAATATCCCATTGACACGCCAATTCGTCCAGACGAGTAGCATCAGGGAATGGCGTGAGCCGAAGCGAAGGGAGGGTGATGTCGAGTGGAGGACCATTTTGGGAATGGAGGTCGGGCTGTATGATGCTTTCCATGCAGGGCACGCATTCCAGCAATTCCACCTCCTCGAGCTTCCGGCACGACCGCACGATGTCATTGAGTTGGTCTATGGTCGGATGGGTTCCGCGCCCACGAAGGATGACTTGTCGCAGAGGGGGTTGATACGTTTGAAGAGCTCGAATGAGGCTTTGCGGGACGGAGTTGGCAGTGGCATCGTGTTGGCGACTCACGCAGCTGGAGAAGCGAAGGCGCGAAAGGTTCGTAGTCTTTTCTATGAGATCGCCGAATTCCATCGGGTGACGTTCGCCCTCCCCGTCCCAGTTGACGGATAGCGACTTGACGAAACTTCCCAGGGATCGGTTGGTAGTCCCAGGTTCTTGGTGGTCTGCTCTTCGAGCGACGTCTGCGAGCGTGAGGGGGGATAAATAAAGCGATTGCCACATGTGAGGGCGAGTGATCCAGTAGAAGAAGTGGCTGACGCTGCCGAGGACCTCAACACAAAAATGACCACGGGTCACTTCTGGCCGATGTTTGTTGGGCACCTCGGAGTCGTCGCTGAGGAGTAAGTCGACTACCTCCCGCCATATCTCGGGAGAAATATTGAAAGGTCTTGCGAGGGGAGTCATAATTGAGATGGCATGGAAGAATAAAAGACAGTATCTCGCTATTCTAATATATAAATACCTCGACCGACTGTGCATAACACCGACGTCTGGGCGCGTTCGAAATTATTCCCTCGGTTTATAAGGTCTCCTCATCTCCGGCGACACTCGAATACGCCGTTGGTGTTCCAGGGGCGTGCCGTTTAGCTGGAACAATATCAGAAAATGGCTTGGACCGTCAGGGTTGCGCATTTCACCCGACAGAGATCGTGAAGTTGTGCTGCTGGAGAGCGCGTATTGAAGATGCCACTGGCAGCGGCGGTAACCCTGAACGATGATCGGAGTTGTGATCCGCTCCCTGTGGCTGTGAAGCGGAAAATGAGCCTGTCGTTGGTACTCTGTCACCTCCTGTCCTGTTTCTGTCCTTTCGAGCAGCGTCCTGTCCTGTTCCATGGACCACAGCCAGCCAACGCCGGAGCTTGCTCCTCTCTCCGCGATTCTCGCGGCATACTCGTCGTACTCCGCGTCTCACGCGGCATACTGCTTTTCGGGATCCGCACCATGTGTGGCGGCATGCATAGCCAAATCGACTTTGTGGCCCGGTGTAGCACATCAGGGTTTCCTAGGTGAAAGGACAGCGTTTTTGGCGCGTTATTATAGACGATGCGCAGGACGCATTTCTCGCATCCGCGGTAACTACGACGTTGCCGATGCCCTAGTGCGCTCGACCGCTGGCTCTCGCAGTGTGTTTGCGAGGTTCTTGGAGAATCATGGAGCTCCGGCCCTGCGACTAGTTGGGGGAGGTGTTCCCCGCAGTAAGGTGTACATGCGGAGCGAGTTGCAAATGCTGCGTCAGGGGGACGATAATGAGCCCCGTCTCCTCCATCCTCAGTACGAGCTGAGAGAGATCACCCCTGCAACTTGGTTCCGCGCAGACAACATGGAGGACGCCATCGCCGTCAGGCTTCCATTGGACATGTTGATCCCCAAGCTCGACGTACAGAATTTGCGAGAGCTTTGTGAGATCCACGACATCTTCGTGACAACGCGCCATTATCGCAGTGAACTGGAGAACTTGCTGCGTACGCATGAGTGCGATGATGGGGTGTGCGAGGACTCCCTCGCTGTTCTTGTACCTTACTATGGACAGGACGTTAAACGAAAACACGATATTCAATCGCCCGAGTTCGCAGCAAAGCAGGTCAGACAATTTGCAGTGGACATTGTCAAGCCTTTCTTGTCGGCGGAGGAGGCTTCATCGGCAAGTATTGGGTTTCGCGTGAAGCAAATAGGCTTCGACATCGACATGCAGATGGACCCAGAGGACATCCTTGTGCAAGATCTCCCCCTGGAGGTGGTAGTGCCACGCCTATCAGTTGCTGGTCTTCAAACCTTTGCTTCCCACCACAAAGTCAGACTGCTGAAGAAGATGGGTAAACAGCAGTGCGCCGACATTCTCAAGAGGCACACCTGCGTCACCTGCCGGCCGTTTTTCTACGTCTTGAGCCCCGTAGGGAAGACGGCGCGTGTTCGAGAACCGCCCTCGTGGATTGACGACGGTTCCACGCCGTTCCTGTGGGACAGCAGCGTCTCTTTGAGCTCGGAGCACTATCCGCCACGTCCGACAACTATGTACGATGTGGCAGCGTCAATGAGGGGATACTGTAGAGATCTTCAGCCCAATGTTATCGAGGAATCTGGGTGCTGCGTGTGCGCACAACTCACAAAAAGGTCTGGGTTGCGTGTGTTCGATCCAGCGGAGTACGAGCTTGCAAGGTTGGAAGAATTGGGGTGCACCCGCGCTGAACGCCAACATTCTGATGATGCGGTGAGAGGTTTGGTAGGCCCCGTCCTGATCCCAGGGCTTGAAACGATTTGTGGGGGTTGCCACGACACATTGAAGCGAGGAAACAGACCTAAAATGTCGCTGGCCAACCATCTGTGGGTGGGGGAAGTACCTGATTGTTTGAGGGACCTTACTCTGGCGGAGATGGCCATGGTGACAAGGGTACGATACAACCGTTGCGTGGTCCGGATTTCAAGCGGCCACGCTAAGATGATCGCCAACGTGATTGCGTTCGAGCACCCCACATTGAAGATTTATCAGCGTCTGCCTATGGGTCGCAAAGATTTGGAAGATGTACTCGCCGTATTGTACACAGGGAAGCAGCCTCCGGGAGATGATGATCTGAGGCGATCACCTGCCTTGGTGAGGAGGAGGAAGGTTAAGGAAGCACTGGAGTGGTTGAAACTCAACCACAAGGAGTATAGTGACCTTGAAATAGACTATGAGACTTTGGATGGCTACCCAGTGGAGAACATACCTGTGGGCGTCTTCTACAAAAACGTTGACAGTGGTGACGGTAATATTCCCGATGCTGCAAAAAGTGTCTTCGACAACACAGTTGAAGATGGAACTGAGAGCGGTCCGTGTCCCTACACCGTGCACGGGCTGACCGCTGAGCGCTACACGACAATGACGACGACGCAGAGGAAATTGGCCGCCGTTCAACAACTGAAGAATGGAGGAAAGCTACTGGCTGTTGGTCACGGAACGGCTCCTCAAACAATCTGGTCCAATCCACGACTTTACCCTCAGATGTTCCCGTGGCTCTTCCCGTACGGGCACGGTGGCGTCGACGCAGATGAACACGCTGGTAAAATTTCGAGGGAAGCCCACATCAAGTGGTTGATGATGTACCACGATAAACGATTCCAGAGGGACGCCAGCTTTCTAATCGTGCTGTTCAACCATCAGCTGATTCGTCAGTCGACGGGGGGTAGCTTTATGATGGCCAAGCGCAAGAACTTCAAGACAGTTGTCGACGCGGTGCACCAGCTGGATCCGGGGGTTCTTCGCATCATTTCGGAGCGCCTGGCAAACGGTGGCAGAGCAAGTCCACAAACGCCTGAAGAACAAAGGGCATTCAGGGTTCTCGACAACATAGAGTATGTGGGCAACAGGGTATCGGGATCCATGGCAAGGAGGAAGTTCTTGCGGGGGGAGGTCTGGTCCATGGTATATTTCATGAACACGCCTGCTTGGTTCATAACAATATCCCCGGCGGATAACAAACACCCTCTGTGCATACATTGGGCAGGCAGCGACGACAAGTTCAAACCGGAGATTAAGGGTTACGAGGAACGAAAATTGATTATCACGCGAAACCCTGTCGCTTGTGCTCGCTTTTTCCATCACCTCGTCGAGATGTTCATAAAGCATCTGTGTGGGTGGTCAGACGATGGTCCCAAGCGAGGGGTGTTTGGGAAGGCTGGAGCATTCTACGGCACCGTCGAACAGCAAGGTCGCATGACACTCCATTTGCATTTCCTGCTATGGCTCCAGGGTCAGATGTCTTTGAATGAGATCCGGACGAAACTGACCACAGATGAGGCCTTCGTGAAGGAAGTTACCGAATACGTTGAGAGTTGCATGGTCGGCGGTTTTTCCACCGGTACCAAGGATGAGGTTGCAGCCCATGTTCCGAGGGATGACGAGTACGACAACCGTGGAATTCACTCTATCCTACGCCCCGTAAACGAGAGTGTACCTGCGGATTATGTCAACCCGACATTGGTTCTCCCCGAGGCCCCCCCCGATGAGTTCTGTAAAGACGTCGATTTTTGTGGCTGCGAGAACTGTGAGCGGTGCCGGGCGTGGTATGATAGGTTCAAACATACTTTGGATGATGTCTTGTTGAGGTCTAATGTACATCAGTGCTTCGACCGTGCTGAAGTAGATGAGGAGGAAGCGAAACAGGATCAGAATGTCGACGGGGCACAAACCAAAGGCGCTGAGCAGCCGGTTCCTGTGGAGGGTCGACGCCTACCGAAGATTAAGAAGCTGCTCATGAAAGGGAAAGGCAAGGGCAACCGAAAGAAGAGACGACATGCGACCGCGAAAGGTTGTATCAACAAATACGGTCAGTGTACAGCACGATTCCCGCGGGACGTCTGGATGCGCACAATGGTCGATCGTAAAACCGGTCATCTCAACCCCAAGCACACCGATTCCAGCGTAAATGATGTTGCCCCTGCTGTAACGGTGGGCAACATTTGCAACACAGACGCTCGCTTCTTGTTGTCGGGAACAGCGGTGAAAGCCACGATTGCATACGTCACCGACTACATCACGAAGGGTTGGCTCAAGACGTACCAAGTGTTTTCGTCTATGTATGACACATTCTCGCGGAATAGTGCCTTATTGGATAGCGCCGACAAAGAGCCTGGAGCCGGTGCCCGAGAAATGATCCTGAAAGTTGTTAATTCTCTGAGTTCAAAGATGGAAATTGGTGCTCCAATGGCGGCTCTTTACCTGCTTGGGAATCCCGATCACTACACTAGCCACCAGTTCGTGACCTTCTACTGGAAGAACTACGTGAACTACGTTGTGGGTGAGTGGAATGCTTTCGATAGGTTTGCTGGTCCAGACCCTGGTGATCCCACAGGGGTGGGTGCACACGACGACGTAGGTTTGGTTCGGCAAAGCAGCCCGAGTGGCATGGAAGGGGACCAGGATGATGGGGTGACGGCCGATGGAGATCATGCACCAATGGGCGACCTGACTCGTGAGCTATTTGGCCACTCGGGACCAGGACTGGTTCCAAGGAGGGGTGATCAGCCGGGTTCGGATGTACGAGATGACGAAGCCGTTCAACTCACCAGGGAGGGCAACTTCTACATGGCGAAGTCCAACACAGACGACTACCGATATCGACCCACGGAGTTGCAGGATGTCAGTGTCTACGAGTTTGTCCAATGCGCTGTTAAGCTCTCTATGAGGAGTACCAGGGCTCCACGACAAGGTCTTCGGTTTTTCCGGCTGCAGGAAGACCATCCCCAAAGCCACTCGCATGTCTTGGCTTGTGACCCCGACCGCCGTTACACCATGGTCCCCCACTTCACTGGGCCATTGCTCCCTCGTAAGGACATCGGGGATCGCGAAGATTATTGTAGGACAATGTTGACTCTGTTCAAGCCCTGGCGGACTGGGATAGATCTGAAATCGGCAGATGAGTCCTGGGAGGAACGGTTCGATCAGCACGAATTCACGCCCAGGGCCAGGGAGTTGATGGAGAATTTCAACGTTCGATATGAGTGTTATGACGCGAAGGATGACTTCTCCCGTATGTTGAGAGCAGGGTGTAATGATGGTGAGGAGGGTATGGATGAAATTGATAGTGTATACGGGGACGATGTCGACGCAGACGATTTCTTCGAAGATGGAGAGGACGACCTGTCGTCGGGTGTAGGCCCGGCCACGCAGGGCATTCAGGACGCGAACTTCGATTTGATGAGAGCGTTGCGAAAAGCGGGTTGGAATGCTTGGGATAACGCGACGCAGGCGGCGAGGAAGCTGAAGTTGCCTAGGATTGTGATCGACTCGACGCTAAACTCCGGGCCGTGGAGAAACATTGTCAAGGTGGCGAAAGATCGCGCATGGCGTCGTAAAATGTCGGCGATGACTGGCGAACATCCGACAGATGTCGAACCTGGAATGGGTACGGTTAGAAACGACGCCTATGTCGTACCCAGTACATACCTATCCAAGGACTTCGAGCCGACCGAGAAGAGATGGAGCGACGTGATGAGCAATATCATACGGGATTTCACCCTCAACGAAGAGCAGGAAAAAGCCTTCCGTATTGTTGCAAACCATGCCTGTGAAATAGCGCCCGAGCATCTCCTGATGCACCTAGGGGGCATGGCGGGCACTGGGAAGTCTACTGTCATTCGCGCTTTAACAGCATTCTTTATTGCGAGGAAGGAGCCCTACCGCTTTGTGCTGATGGGGCCGACAGGTACCTCTGCCGCCTTGATAGGCGGGTCTACCTACCACTCGTTCTTGGGACTAAACACAGGGTCGAGTAGTAGAGCATCAGCGAGCACAATGGAAGATGTCAAAGAAAGACTCACCGGCGTTGGTTACTTGCTAATCGACGAACAATCTATGCTCAACTGCCGTCAGTTGTGTGCCATCAGCGCGAGGTGCTGTGACGCACTCGGGGTATATGAAAAGCCTTTCGGAGGATTGAACGTTATCTTATGCGGTGACTTCGCACAGCTGCCCCCTGTTAAAGGTTATTCGCTTTACAGCAGGGAGGTGGCCCTGCGACAGTCTCCCCGTCAGAGCGTAGCAGAACAGGAGAACACCATTGGGAAGCTTATCTGGCTGCAGTTCTCAACCGTCGTGATTTTGAAGCAGAACATGCGCCAAATCGACAACCTACCGGAGGAGGTTGCTTTTCAGAAGGCGCTCGTGAACCTAAGGTGGCATGCCTGTACTGCAGAGGACATCGCGTTGTTCAGGAGTCGCCTTGCAACACCAGAAGGCGATCTGTCGCTGGATTCTGGGGGTTTCAAGAACGTGTCAATAATAACCGCTTGGAACCGTGACAAAGATCACCTCAATGCAGCGAATTCGACGCGATTCGCAGAGGAAGTAGGGGAGGGTATGCATGAATTCTATGCTATAGACACGATGTTATCGCCACCAGCAAGTCGCGAGTTATCGAAGAAAGCACGGGTGTACTCATCGGCGAAAGTCATTTCGAAGAAGATGCAAGCTGGACTGTGGCAGCAACCTCCTTGTACCAGTGAGAACGTGGCTGGGAAACTGAGTATATGTGTGGGGATGCCGGTCTTGATTCGTCATAATGAAGCGACCGAACTATGTATGACGCGGGGCCAGGAAGCGCGGGTAGTTGGGTGGACCTCGATTGCCGTTCCCAAATATCCGGGCAGGCGTTCCTTGGACGTGCTATATGTAGAGTTAATCAATCCACCCCACCAAGTGAATCTTCCCCATTTACCGAAGAATGTGGTCCCATTGACAAAAATCTCGGAGGCTGTCGACGCACGACTGGTGAACGACGAGTGGGTTCACGTATCGCGGTCGCAAGTGCCGGTTCTTCCCAACTTTGCTATGACGGACTATTCTTCTCAAGGGAAGACCAGGCCGTGGAATGTCGTCGACTTGAAAGAATGCCGTAACTTCCAAGCTGCGTATACGTGCTTATCGCGGGGTACGAGAATTTCCCAGACGCTGATCCTCAGAGATTTCAGCGACGAAAAACTGACGGGCGAGCTGGACGGTGCGCTGCGACAGGAGTATCGTGAGTTAGACTGTCTGGCAACTATAACGGACATGAGATACCGGGGAGTTTTCGCCCCGCGGGTGGGAGATGGCACTCGGTGGGCTTTGATTGATGAGTATAGGCAGTGGAAGAGCGGGGCTGGAAAACAGCGCGAGGAGGCTCCAACCTTTGAAGAGGATGAAGAGGCTCCGGTTGTGAAAGAGCCGGTGGTATATGAGATTTCGACGTTGAGAGCACAGGCGAAAAGGAAAGCGTGCATCAATGAAGCCGCACCCAGGAAAAAGCGCAAGACGCGGGGCGTACGTACCCTGAGTTCCGTTTGGGAATCGCCCACGGGTCCGGTTTGGGATGGGGAGGACCACAGTTGCGCATTTGATGTATGGGTTTTTGTACTCTACACTCTGTGGTGCTCGGACAAGGCTCGTTGGTCCGGTGCACTGGCACGGATGGGGTTCTTCATGAAGGGCGTCGTCGAGTCGTTTGAGGAGATGCCGCTGGACGACCCTGAATGGGAAGTGACCACAGTGAGGGATAGGCTAAGGGAAGAGTTGCGTGGTACCTACCCTGGCGACTATCCCACCGGTACGGCAGGGGTGGACATCGTCACGCTGTCCAGGCACCTATGGGATGAGCCCTGGGGCAGGATGGTGACAGCGACGTGCTCTTCTTGCAAGGATTCTGTGTTGTACGCCTGCGACGATGTGGATACAATTAGTAAGTATACCGTGACGCGCGACGAAATGTCGGTACAAGGCTTCGTCGACGAGCTGTTCAACCCGTTCCTTGTATGCGAAGGATGCGGCGAGTGTACGTATCGCGACCACGGCATCGAGGAGGTCGTGACATTCCAGGTGATTGAAAGCCCTGGAATCTTGTTGAACAGCAGAGTGGTTATTGGAGAGCAGGGCACTTACAGGCTCTCAGGCGTAATCTACTACGACTCGTCAGCCAGCCACTTCCTCAGCCGTTCAGTGGGGTTGGATAACAAAGTGCACTCGTACGACGGCATTCACGGAGGTTACAGTCAATACGACGGCGTGCTGGATCTGTCGCTGGATCCGGTGGAATTGGCCTCATTGCGGGGCGCGACGGCTTCGTTGGCAATCTATGTTCTTGTCAATAGGAGGCCTAAAAGAACGGGGACTCTGAATGTTTGAATGGATGGGACGAGCGGGGTAGAGCAGGGAGGAGGGCGCGTAGTAGCGCTCATGTGAGGGCGTGAGAGAGACCGTGTTTGACTATGTAGATTACGCATCAAGCAAACTCTATTGAAACCTGCACCTTCATCTGGTCTTCATGGACGTCCCCACTTTATCTCCCAGTCACCTCCAGGGGCGGTCAGTACAACACCGACAAGAAGAAGACGATGGTGCGAGAGAGGGACTATTGGGGAGCTTCGTATCCGATAACGACCTAGACGTAGGGAGGGAAGCGTGCTCCGTGCGGCAAGCGTTGCGCTCTGGGGCGGTCGCCGACTTGGAGAACGTGCCGACGATGGCTGTGCCAGAGGTTGTAGGGGAAGATTGTAGGAGGTGAGTCCACATGTGAAGTATATGAGGTCTACGCGGACTACTGGTAGAGAACAGGGGAGGCCGGGAGGAGCAACGTGGGCAACAGGTCGATTGGCATGTGTCGTTGAGAATGCTTCCTGGGAGGGAAACCAGGGTGGTTGGCGAAGGTGTCGATACGTTGGACCGCACTCAAGGGGACCGCATGGTATGTCCTTCCTTCAGATGCTGCTTACTGTATCGAAATATGAAGACTTTGTTGCCAGATCCGCTTCACAGCCTGGGCGGACCACGTTGAACCCAACCCAGATTGGATTGGGCATGTCATCAACTTCAGGCAGGAGGGAGTAATGCGAAATCCTTCGACCATACAACCGAGGGACATTGCCCTGCGGCCTTACCCGGCGAGACAACGCGACACATCGACGCGTTGCGCGATTGACGAAGGGAACGCTACTCGTGACCGCCGGGAAGGTGATACATGAAGCGAGGTGTTTGGTGTACCATGCTGCACAGTGTTCGTTTTCACCACGTACTAGCGATGACCTCCTTGGATTACTGAGGTACGACGTGTATCATGTTCGTCGATAATCATATCCATCTACGTTGCGGGAAGAGCGTTAGGGATCAATGCGTGCAATACCCCCCTGTCCTCGCCAGAGGTCACAGTTGGAATCCAGAATGCTTGGTTGTGGGGTTTGTGACTTCCGTCGCAGGTGCGTCGCCCCTTCTCAGCATTTAGGACAGGAGCGTCGCCAACGTTGACCCATATAGATGCCACTCTGGTTGCACGAACGTTGGGACTTGATACCATGTACAACGCCCCTTTTCTCATCGTGGGCTCATTGAGAGCCCGCAGTGCGCACCCTGTGGACGGAGGTGATGATCGACACCGTTAATTGGAACACCGTGTCTACTGAGAGAGGGTTTTTGGTTATACTGGAGTTCAGAAGTCTCTTGTTAGTGTGCCTAGGCTACCTGTCGCGCGTACGCTGAAGTTTTCAGACATTGACGATCGTGTGGGGCACAGGAATGTGTATATTTGAGGTTTGTCTGACTCACCTTTTGACCGTTCTTTCTCTTCCTCCAAGCTTCCGCCTCGCGATGACCGGGACAAATGGTGAGTGATATTATAATGTCGAGGCTTAAGGCTCAATATGAACTCAGAATTCCCCCTTCTCGATCTTCCCCGCGAATTGGTGCTGGAAATCCTCACGATGCTGCCCTTATGGGTGCTCCTCATCTTGACTCATTGTCCTGAATTCCGGGCCCTGGCCTACCAAATCTTGCGAGGTCGACCCATCGCTCTTTTCGGAGGGTGGTTGCTTCCTCCGGAGGACACGTTGACGATGATGAGGGAATCGAGGACGATCTTGTCGGGCTCGTCCGCTTTAGCAACCGTGTCGCCGTCGCACTGGGAACCAGAAGCACTAGACTTTTACTGTCCCATCAACGAGTTCGAGGCGGTGCGAGATTGGTTCGTACTTCGAGGCTACGTTGTGGTGAATGACACACCGACAGCGACCATAGTCAGGGAACTTCATCGGGACGACTGGGTGTTGGGGCCAGGAGAGGAGGACCAGTATTGGGATCTGCCGCGGGTTCGATATGACTGTAATTCTGGCGTGAAACGAGTGATGGGCTTGACGAAGGGTGGTGGTTGTGGGGAGCGAAAAATAAACATCGTTCAATCGCAGTCGGACAGCGCCCTGGTCCCACTTGGGTTTTTCGATTCCACCCTCTTGATGAACTTTGTCACGGGGGACGGCGCTGTGTGTCTGTATCCGAAGCTCTTGCAGAAAGACGCAGGTGTGTACTGTTTATCCACACATTGGCTTGCTCGTCTGACATTGGCGACGGGACCGACAGGGATGCTCAACTACCAGTTGAATCCTCCCCTGCGAGAGGTGACGGCCGACACACTCCGATCGCTGTTGATGTACCAGGATCGTGGTTATAGGTTCATGGCGGGGGAGGCGCCGTTCGTTGATACAGGGCGTCGTCGGTGGAACGACCGTTATTCGGTGTCCATGCCGTTTGACGCGCACTATCCAGTGACGGTGTTTCCTGCCGTGGACTGGAACACGGGTCATCGGGTCTACAAGGCGCGAGGGTACTACGATGTGGAGCCTGTAGTCGGGGTTGCTCAAGACGCGGAAACTGTTTACTACGAGAATCATTTGAGGAAGGCGCGCTTGCTTCTCGATGTTCCCGACGATGAAATGGAAGGGGAGGGCAGTGAAGTTCTTGATGACTTCACCGGTTCGGGGGATGAGGGTAGTCCGTGACAAACAGTTCTTATTTGTTGTACTGTGGCTTGTCGTGAAACAGTGTAATTATAAGCGTAGATTGGTGGAGACTATGCCGACGTGGTTACTACATGTACAGGGAGACGGCAACGGGTGCGTAGTAGGTTCAAGGAATGGTGGAGAGTGGTTCACCTCTGGGTTCGACCTGTTCCTTTGTACCCTCTGAGCAGTCGCCGGGGGGCCTTTCAGATCTGTGGGTTAGGAACGAGTAAAATTGGATGAGTGACATGGTGCGGTTGGTGGGATCAGGGGTACACTCACGGTTGCTCGGAGGGGTGCGGGAAGGGACGGAAAGGTGTCATGTTGAGTGTCTCGGGAATGGGGAGGCGTAGAAGGTAGGAGGCGAGGTCAACAGGAACGGATGAAGAGGTGTTACGAGGGTACGTGGCTAAACAGTGGGGAGGGGGTGCGTGGTGGACGACATCGGCATGTACATTGAAACGGCCCCATTCGGTAACGGGGACGAAGGGACGGACCCACTTCTGACGAAGTCCAAGCCTATAAGGTTGGATATGCGGGGAGATGGGAAGTTGGGCGCTTGTATCATGCTCCTGGGAAGGCGTTGTCAGTGACTTCGGTACATGGATGAGCACAGGGGAAAGCAGGGAGGGCGTACGACATGCTGGGAAGGGTGTGCTTGCAGTAGCACAGGTAGGTTTCCTTGTTCGGCGCGCTGGCTCATGCTCGGATTAGTTGGTGGGGGAGGGAGGGTCAACGAAGGATGCTGCTCGTAATCTGACATGTTCAGGGTATGCACGAAGGTGGTGAAGGGAAGAGGTGTGTCTCGGGAGACGCGGGCATGCAAAATGAGTAGCCAATGCGGTGGAGTAAGCACGATCGACGGCCCCACTGTCTCCCATGCACAGGGCAAAAGACTATGGCGAGTTCACGTATTGGGAGGGAGGCCATCGGATGGATATTGTATCGCCTGGAAAAGGTAGACATTATTGGGCATTCAAGGGACGTTGTGATGGAGCGAGGAAGAGCCACCAGGGACGTTATCGGGGGGTAAGTCTATATGTTGAAGGCACGTGCCGGGTTTGATGGCGGGAAGGTCGGGCCCGACGCAGGCGTAATTGATGGCGGGAAGGGCAGGACCGCGGCTGGCACCGACTGGCAGGCGTATGGCCGAGGAATTATGCCGCGCGGAGCGTCGGTCCACAGCCCACAAGTCCAACGATTGGGTTCAGCGGGCTCATCTGCAGAATATCTGGACAGGAAGTCATAGAAACAGAGAAAAGCGAAGGCTACTTGAAGGCTCGAGACGAGGCTGTGGGACAAACGATGGCACTACTTCAGCCATACGTCGACACAGTCATGTAGATTGTCTGTACCTCAGCATTACGACGACACCCTTGGTGAGGATGATATCACGCCCGAATGTCTTCAGTTGCAGATACTGATAGACGGTGACCTGGCACACCAGGCGAGGGAAATGGTAAGTAACTCTGACGCTAACGCACATCCGGGAGGGGTGCATTGCAGAAGTACGAACCATGCTTAGGACATACAGCCTACCCATAGGCGGATGATAGTTAGAAGCAGGCGAGTCAGCTGGATTGATGCATCATTTCCCACTAAGTAGTGAACACACGTGATACATCAGAACCACTAATTACCGTACTTTGGCCCGTGATGCATCACCTACTACTACCATCTATTTTCATGATGCATTGTCTACCACCATTAATTTTTGTGATGCATCACCTCCTACCATATTTTTGTGATGCATCACCTACCACTTTATTTTTTGTGATGCATCACCAATTTTTTTTTTCAATGATATACCCAGGGTCGGCTAAGGGCTGCCTTCGCAGCCCCCACCTCCCAAACCCTAACCAAACCCTAACCTAACCTAACCTAACCCTAAACCCTAGAGCCTGCCTTTGGCAGGCAGGATGTTGCACACAAGGCAGCATCCCATTGGCCATCCACCAGGCAGCACCCATTTAAGAATTGTTTTTAATTTGAGCCCACTTGCTGAAGTGAATAAAACAGCCAGAGGCCAAAAGTGGTGCTTTGATCTGTGTCTGGGGGACATTGATGGCATCCATCAAAGTTTACCAAGGCAGGTGACCCTTGAATGTGATGCATCATGGACTCCAGGAAACATTGATGGCATGTCCCAAAGCAGGTGACTCTTGAATGTGATGCATCATGGGCCAAAGTACGGTAATTAGCGGTTCTGATGTATCACATAGGTACAGCAAGTTAGCGGAACTGATGCATCATTTCAGCTGATCCTTGTGTTAGAAGATAGTCGAAGCCCCGGGCCGTTGAAGGGCAGAACGCACATAGTATTCACCGTCGCTGCCACAAATTGAGGGCCTCGGCTAGAATCTTCCATAGCGTCTGCGGATCGAGGGAATCACTGGGACACCTCGCGCGGAGGAAGCGTTTTCAAGGCAAAAGGATGAAGCCAATACACGGTGAGACACAGTCTCCGAGCGAGGTTGAAGGTGGCGGAAGGTTCGTGACTAGGGAGAATCTGAGAACGGTCAGGGTGCGTTATGGTAGGTCATCCCCAACTGTCCGCAGGCTCCAGTTGGCAGGGAACTTCGGACGCTCCCATCGGGCCGTTCTTCACCCGTTTTGGATGAGTGACAGTCACAGCTCTACTTTCGCGAATCATTGTATTGTGAAGAATATGGGCGCAACTTGAAGAAGGCCAATCTCATAGTCATGTCCACAGAAATTGCCCGATGACGGCCTGGAATTGCAAATTCAAGCATTGTCAATCCGCCGCCGTAATCCCCTTGATTGGACATGAGCCTGAGGGGGCCTACGAGTAGTATCAGCGAGGAATCTTCAGTGGAGATGGACAGTCTTCTACCATAGTGGTGGACGACGGAGCCTATCGCGCTGAAGGTGGCCCAGCATGGTGACTACTGAGAGAGACACGAAGCTCATGAGACCAATTAGCCGAAATTTGCTGCATGAGCGGGGCTGCCAAGCTCATATCGCATCTGAAACGTGGGCAGCCTGCTCGCTGCCGAAGGTCGTCGGACCGTAAGGAGTACCCACAGTTTTTGACGCCCGGCAATGTCCGTCGCGAGTCTCCCTACCTACCTACCTACCTACCCATACCCATTCCATGTTTGAATCGCCTTTGTCACGGCTGCGTGCTGACGGGCAGGAGAGATCGGACCATCCTAAGAGATTTTAGGTGTCGCCGTTGCTCCACTATAGGTGTGCCTCATGTAACTAAGAGCAGAGTCTGCCAGAAGGCATAGTCTGAGCGATGCATCGTACGGTTTAAGTGGGTGCCGCTTACTATAGTCAAACTTGGGATAGACCGCAGGCCTCGACGTTTCAGCAAACCTCGCACAGGAGCCTGACTGCCGTTGGGTGGGGAGGATAGCAACGATCGCTGACTCCAGGCAGGCGGATGCTAAATACCAGGAGCTGAGCTTGAAACAGATGATCGAAGCACAGCCATCATCGGCGGATCACGGTGTCCCGGATCAAAGCTGTTAATGACGCCGCTCGACTTGGCGCTGGCCTTGTCCGATGCCAAACGTTGAGGCTACTAGCACGCCTAGGCTTCCACCAGACGCCTTGGGACGGACCCCCCAAGTACCTTCAAGTTCACGATTGCCCATTGGGCGCCTTACATGAAGTATACAATATATCCGAAGTACAAAAGAATCCCGAAGCATACTCCAGACACAAAGGAAAGTCCTTTCCGATGAGAACAACTTCCAATTACGCTATCCGTATGCTCCGGTCTCAGCACCCAAACTTCGAGACACCCACGACGGTTTGCGATTATCATTGCCCACTCCCCAGTCGCATTGGAAGCCGGTAGCTGGGAGATCCTCGTAGAAGTAGCACCCAAAAATGAGCCGAGTTTGGACTCATAGGTTCCAGGGGTCTTCTCAGATGGGAAGTTTCGGGGCTGAGCATCGAGAGATGGACTATTCTCTTCTTCCTTGGGCTCTTCCGGGACAGGAGGAAGTGTTGAGGCTGGACCGTTGGGCTGGCGCAAGACTGGGTGGATTCCCCGATGAGGATTGGGGGACAACGGAGCCGTAGCTTGTTGGAGTAGCAAAGCTACTGTGGCCTACATAATACGGTGTTAGGCGTGTACAAGGCTATATCCGAAAACGCACGACGTACCGCCGCGATCTGAGCCACCTGAGGGATCGATAGGCCACCGTCACGATGATCGTCAGATCCTGACGTGCGCGCCATAGACGGGGATACCATAGCGTTACTAGCAGTTGCTCCGTTTCCCAACACGGCTGACAACGATGTTGCAGGGCACGTTTTCCCGTGTCCTTTCATTGGTCTTCTGCATTTCGTACAATGCGGTCAAGCCTTTGCCGTCGACTCCGACTCGTGTAGAGGTACTACGGCTGATTCCGGTGCTTGAGCTTGAGCGTCCATAGCTTCTGGCCGACGTCGCGCTAAAAGGAGGTAAAGGGGACCCACGGCAATGTGCAGGCCACAAGAAGGGCCACAAACCGACACTGGCTGCTGGGCCCTGGTCGCGAGTGCGGGGTATTTGAACACTGGACCACGTGAACGGTGACCACGGCGAGCAATATCCGGGTGTGGGTAGTCGCGCCATGATATTGAGCATTGAAATGGGGTCTCTTGACGATATCAATGGCCCAATGAACGGACAAAGAATTATGGCAGCGCCCCCTCGCTGGGTTCTACGGAGCTGCTTCAACATACCAAATGTCAACAATCATCAGATGTTCGTATCAGGTATATGGGATTGGTTTCATGGAGTACACCGTAATGAAGAGATATGAGAGTCTGTGACAGTTCAGGAGTCCGAATTGAAGGCTTATCTGTAGATTAACCTAGTGGGATACCACCGTAGATCCGCCGTTTCCTTAGGATCATTTCGTGGACATGGCCGAATGCTCTCCGCCTGCGACGAGCTTTATCGCCAACCCTATCTTCCCGAGGGATGATCTCCCAGAGCCCGGCGCGACTACCTCTGGCCGCTGCCGAAGGTTTGAGACTCTTGTGAACAGATAGCGTTCGAAGACTGGCTCTGGGAGAGGGGAGTATCGTTTAATGTACTCCAGAGACCTTCATTTATCAGTCGCCTGCGCTCCTTGATTTTGGCTATCACTGACTCCCCATGGACGGGGCGAGCATGATTGACGCGGGTTGGAAATACTTGCCTGTGAGCGTGGTGGGGCGCACGGGTCGTTAGTCTTCGCTACGGACTATTATGGCCAATATGGAACGTACTGGTTCCACCACTGGAGGAGCACTGCGACCTCAACGGCCTCGTTCTCATCCTCGAGCAGGTCGATGACAAGATTGTAAAAGAACTCGGAATCCGTCACGAGGTCGGTCCTCGAGAAGACGGCGGAAGAGCTGAGCGAGAACCGGACCTATCGCACACACGCATTACTCAGTAGGATGACTTCACACCAATGTTGAAGAGAAGTTGTAACACCTACCTGAGTCGCAACATAGGCAAGAGAGGCGATCGTGACAGAGGTCATCCCGTGAATTCGGGCGTTGCTTGATCGAGTGGCCCTGGCGACATCACCGTCGACTGAGCTGGGAGAGGTAAAGACGTGCCTGTAAGCCTATGAGAAATGGTTAGTAACGATGCCTTGAAACTGGCCACTTCAACCCAGCCGACCTTAAGGAGTAGCGTACTCCGGAACAGCCCATCCCAAGGGTCCCTCGAGTTGTATAGGTATCCTTTGTACAGAAAGCGTGGCCAGAGGTCACCTGAGGGTGTGAGATGGCCACTGGCCAAGTCTCGACGTATTCTGGGTGGCCCGTGCTTTCAGTATTGGCGAAAATAGGGCAATGGATGACTTACTTTTCGTCATTCCAATCTAGATTCACTGGACATAACAACTCTCCGGTTCTCTCATGGTGAAAGCCTCGGTCCGCCTTGACGTTTCTCTGGATTGGAGGGGAGAGATACTGTTTCTCCGGGGTGATCCAATCCACGACGGCTGACTTGAGAGATTTCGTGTCGTCAGATCGTGCGGAGGATATTCCCTTTGAGATCTGGGTACTATACGTGAGAGAGAACAGGAATGGAACCAACTGGATCGCCCACCATCTCAGAGACATAGTGAATGTCATTCTCGGAGCCTGTGTTCAGCCGTTCCTCGAGACCCGGGGATAGAGAAAGTAAGGCTTTGTATAGGTCATGCTCGGAAGCCTCGCTGTCAACCTCGTCAAACAGTGAGCTGAAGCTGAAAGAAATCCCTGGGCGGTACCTAGGGGTTAAGTCTTCCGTTGAAATGCGTCCCAATTCTAGTTGCATGGTTCTGGTGAGTCCGTTGGTAATCAAGGTATTGATTCTACAGAAGGTTCGGATAGTCCTGCCGAAGTGGCGTCCGTGTCCGACGAGCGGGTCAGCCCTCGCGCTATTGAAAAGCATGCCTATATCAGCGACATGTGCGCTTACCACATGGAGCGGAACGCACTGCTTCTGTCGAGGCCCCCATCCTACTGCGCAATGGGCATCGCAGGGGCGTTTTCGGGAAGACGTTGTTGAAGTTGTGTCCTGCTGTTGTTGCGGAGGCTGATTCTCTTTCCCGGTGAGAGGGCTATTGACCATCGCGGCGTGGACGATCAGGTTGCGTTGGCGTTGGTATCTTCGTCCGGGGGGTGATGTCTAAATGAAGGAGGAGTTTGCCTTGGCTTGGTGTTGAAATCGAACCCTTTAACCAATTCGATGGAGATGGCTGTGCCGCTCTCTATCATATCCTACCTGTAATAAGCAGTTCAGCGCTCATCCCTGAATTAATATTCAAAGGAACGGGATAGGCCCTGGAATCCTGGTCAAATATCTACCTTAGTTAACGGTTGATAACTTGATATACCTAGTGACTGCAGGGTTATAAGGTATGAGTATGAGCAATAAACACCGCCTCGAGACGTATCTAACCATTGTGGTTGGCCAGCTTGCGACTGGCACGCACGGCCTCATCTCCGGGCCAAATTTGGGGCGCTCGAGCAGCATACCAGAATTGCTGGAGAAAGAACGCGGAGGGTGAGCCCGATGGTGCGTCCCAAGGTGGACAGAGTCTTTGCCGAAGCGTCCTTGCCTTGAAGGGGAACTCAGCGAACGAATTCTGGGCGGAATTTGGAAGGAGGGGGGATAGGGGAGAAACGGGAGGAAGGGAGATGCGAGCATACCTTCAGGTCGGTCGTGGTCTTCGTTAGCCTTCTCCGAGGTCCCCCTCCCCCCCGGCGGTCGCTATTATCCCCCCAACCCGCCAGGCGTGTTGGGTATTGGACCGGGATCCAGAAGCTGGTGGAAGCGGCGCAAGGATGCAATTCAAGTTTGTAAAGGGGGCCGTAGCCTGATGGTGGCGGCGAGACATAGCTAATCAGCACACGAAATAAATAAATAACCTCGAACTCGAGCATCGAGTTGGGCGCTGTACACAAGTGGGCATATATTCGCCCAAACGCAAGAGAAACAGGGATGTCGACGTTATAATCAGTGCCAAGAAGGGTCCACGTTTGGTGGAGTGTCAATATCTACAAAGTTCGAGGGAAGTCCATGATAGCATATACTAGGAATGTCTATATTTCAGAAAGGATCCAACCCACCTAGCCCTTGTCCTCCTCATCACGTCACTACGTCCGGCGCCGTACCGCTGCCGCTAGCGTGAGGTGGATAGAGGGACGTCATAGGAAGCAAGGTCCCGAAGTCGTTCGCACTCAGGGGCACAGGAGCGAAATTACTGATCACCTCCGTCAGGCGCCGCTTGACGAAGGCCGCATACTGACTCGCGCCAGTCCACCAAGTCGCGGCGTAGTGTCGTTCAGGCTCTTCAAACCTGAAACGACCCGGAATAAGGTCACAAATCATACGGGGGCAGAAACAGAAGCCATCGTAGGCTCCTGAGTCCGCGTTCTTGTGCTTGCGACAGGGAATGACTTTGCCGCGCTGAATAACGGACTCGATGTCGGGCTGGCAGTCCTTCTCTTCTGGCCTTCGGGGTCGAATCTCTTTCCGCGCCGCATCGTCAAACAACTCATCTATCGCCTTCGTAAGGGACGTCAAATTGGTCATGAGGCCTCGGATGAGGGTATCAGAGCGTTGTTCTTGATACCGCAGTCGGTTGAGCTCGTCGACTAGAGCACCATTCGACATGTTCTCTCCGGGTTGATGGATTCGTGTGGGTCTGTCGTTGTCGCGTGGGGGCGCTTCCTTTGCCTTGCGCTCGGCGGCGGGAGTTTGAACTCGGCGTTGGGGAGAGAAGCCGAACTCCTTGGGTGGAACGGGAGGGGGCGGGTTGTCCGACTCGGAGTTGTCGCTCCGATCGGCGGGGTATGGCGTTATAACGCTGGCTGCCACGAGAGCAGCGTCCATTGGGGACGCCTCGAAGCTCTCGCGCCTATTGGGGGTGAACGTTTCGGATGGAGTTTGAACTTGGCGACGAGGGGAGGCAGAAGAGGGAGTTTGTGGAGTCGTGGGGGTCGAGGCGGCCATATGTCGACCATGGGCGCGGGTCAAGTTGTTGCCCCCGCGAGCTAACGCTGGGCGACTCGAGGCTGAGGCATGCGGTGAGGCCGGCAAGGAGGGAGTTGGGCGTGTTGGCGCGGGTAGCAATATTCCCGCCCGAGCTCGCTGCTGCCAAGGATTCAGACCTTGAACTCCATCGGGCATCCATGAATTTGGATGGGTATCTCTGGTAACATCGTGAACAATTTCGACGAGTTTCTGTAGATCCATCTCCGATTAGAACAGGAAGGACAAAATCGGCGATACTCGAATACATACCTCATCATCAGAGGTGATGGGGTCGGCGCCTAATGGCGATGGGAAGTAAGGTGCCGACTCGGAGGCAACGTTGTGCGGGCTGGACGAAATTGAGGGGTCGGGAGAGTGTTGCAGTGAGTCGTAGGGCGGAGCCGCAGAGGGTGACGTGGCTCTGGGGCTCGGAGGCAGAGGTGGATAGGGAGGAGGGGTCCAGCCCGAGGCATGGGGTGAAGGTAACTGTGGGGAGGACGCATTGGGTGCGCGGGGCCGTGGCGAAGGGCTTGGGAGGGTGCTGGGCTGTGACCCGGATGGGTAAGAACTGCTAATCGAACGAGACGAGAGACGAGGGGGAACTGGTGGCTGCGAGGGCGGTTGGGCATTGTTGCGACTTCGGGGTGCAGCAGAGGCGTCAGATCGTGGACTTGCAGGACTTGAAGGTGCAGTGACGGCGCGGTTTTGCTGTGGCCTAGAGCTTGAAGGGGTGCTCGGGAGTGCGCGAGTCGTAGTTCTGAGTCTATGGGGGCTAGAAAGACGGGTGTATTTGTTTCTGCCAGTGGAGTCTGTTAGATGAGGGTGTCTCGAGGGTACATATAACTGAACGGTGACCCACAAGGCATGCTTTAAGTCAGTAAAGGCCTCTTCGGTAGTATCGAGGCCCTCCAAGAGCTGGAGGGCTTGGGCGACATGGTTGCCGAGGGCCTGCTCGGTGCCGTCCTGCGAAACGCTTGGCGGGGTTTGTAGATGGGTTGGGCGCTAAGGATGTCGATGATCTCCGTTCTCTGATATAACTCAAAAATGACTCACAATAGTAGGATCTTCATCCTCGTAGGCGTCAGCGGAGTCGTTGGTGTTCGTATAGTAAGAAGCTTGCGTGTAGAATGTTGCGGCTTCTGTGCGAAAGCCGTCAGCTGATGTCGGACCTAGGCCACGAGCCGAGGCGCGATCGCATGAACCAAAAGGGGACAAACCTTGATGCGCTTGGTTTTGGGGCTGATGCGGCATGGCAGTCTGAGCGGGCACGGGTGTTCGTTGGGCTGGAGTGGGTTGACTGAAAGGAATCTTCAAGTGAGATTTGAAGTCCAGACGACTCTATTATATGGAATCCTTGCAGGGCAACGCTTCGAGCTTATTTCCTCAGCTCCTCGATGTGATGCCTCTTTGCCCAATATTAGGCGCTCGAATTTGAAAAGACTCGGTTACCCGCCCCCGCCAAAGTCTGTTCCAAAAGGTTGCGAGCGGTATCACCCTCTCAAACTAGGAAAGTAATAAGCTCTTCTAGGAGCGCAGGATTCCAGGGTGCTTGCGAGGCACCTCATGACGCCCCAGAATCAGGAATACAGTGCGAACGCACCGGCCACGTTGCGCCGGGCTGTGCGATCCTTATCGCTATGCCATAAATTTGCAATAGACCAGCTAATGCATGCTTATTCCAATTGCTATCTTGTATCCCTTGCGTTCGGTGACCTCTGGCTATTAGAAGGCCGTGTACACAGGTTGGTCGTCTTACATTAAAGCAGCGTTGCCGGGCTCCATGGGATACGCTGCACTAACCCATGAATAGCGGCGCACGATGCCCGTCTGCGAGTCCCTGTTCAGAAGACAAAAAGTTTTTTTGAATGGCCGAAAGCAGCGGCTAACTCGGAACCAACACAGGTTATGATCGCTGGGCCTCGTCGCGCAGGTCATTGTTCAATCCTACTACTTAGTAGTGGCCATTTCAAGTTCATGAACGACCGCCAGCGAATGCAATGTTCACGCTGCTCACTCCATTCTTGTAATATGGCCTGATGGTAGCGAAGGCCCTCCCATTACTCAGTGGATTAGTCGGTATCGATCAAGTTGGCGCTGTGGACGGAACTAATCCTCATTCCATTCGGATCCTCTAAAGATACTGCCTCAACGCAGCACCATAGGAGAGGCTGCCTTAGATGGCTATGATCATTAGGTTTGTTTCGTCCGTTCGGTTGCTTCCTGTGACCCGAGAACTCCAGGGATGAAGTGGGGATGAAAATTGGGTATATACAGCTCCTGACCCCCGTCGAATTGTCACAGAATCAATATTTACCGCTGGAACGGCCGCTGGAGGAGGCCGCCGCTGCACTCCAGCCAACCCATCGGGAGTGTATGGTACGCGTCAGATGGTTCGCGCTTCGGGATGATTGTATATCGGCGCACACTTTAAGCGCCCATCGGCAGACTCGTGCCCCATCAATGTGAGATGCCAAGTGACGCATGATGTGACTCCTGCCAGTGTGACTCTGCCAATTGCAGTCCCTTTCGACGATTCCTCAACATCGTGGTATAATATCTCGGTTAAAAGGAGCGGATGTCGCGCTGCAGCTCGGGAGCTTGCCAGTGAGCAGTCAAAGGCAATCGTTGCTTCAGATATGAAACGGTTCAGCGGTTGACAGGCCTAGCAGGTTGGGTTTTGCAGTGTGTACATTCGAACGACCTGATCAAGGGGAAGCACCAATGAAAACTCGTGAGGACGTTATCTCCTGTTCTGAAGTGCTCATAGTATGAGGAACATAGGCACACTAGGCGATCCATGCCCAGGTCGAGCGTAGAAAGCTCAAATGAGGCTCGACGGCGGGCCTCCTCGGCTACGTCGCGACTACTCATCCCCCGGGAATCGACTTCATCTTCGGGTAGACTACATTGCCCCTGGCAGACTTTGTGACGAATGAATGTTGGCCATCGCCTCACGTCTCGTTCACGCCTCGTGATTGCCCTTAGACCAATCCTGAACTTCGCAACAGCTGCAAGGGTCAAATGCTCCACCCTTGAGCGGTCGTATTTCTTGACGGATTTACTAGTTGTAAAGGTGGGGTTTCATGGATCACGCTCAGTGGTGAGTTACGACCTTTGGATCCATATAACCCACTCCTTTCAATCATACCCACACTTGTAGTAGCTTCCGTTCGAGCACGACATTCGGTGTCGGACCAAATGGTGGCCCCTCCTTGGACGCTGGCGCCCACCGGCGCTTATAAATAGTGTGACCATTCTGCTAGGACTCTACTTGTGTCAACTTCCTCTCCAGCTAATCGTAGGTTTGAATGTATTTACACAAGGTCAGTGAGGCAAGGATCATCGAGGAGTGACGGCGCATCGCATTCGGACCACCGTTCCGCCTGGGGGCGAACGTATCGTGTCGAATGTCCAAGTCGCGTTCCGTCTTAGGGGCGAACGCGTTGACTCCACAGGGTAACGTGCATACCACGTTACTCCTGACTCTCTACGGTCTCACTACCAGTGAGCACCCCATCGCCTTTTCTATCTGTCGCCGTCATAACGAGATATTCTTCGCTAGTAGTAGTAGTAGTAGTAGTAGTAGCTAAACTCCCTTTTACATCTGAAGCCTCATCATTGGCCCGATTTAAATATTTAATCTTTTCCACGACACACTCGATACGTGTCCGGGGCCGTTGTGCGAAGGGTGCAAGGTACAAGTGACACAGTCAGATGATCAGTATGATTGACCTGTGCCGTTGGGAGGGAGGCGGGGGGATTCTGCTCATCGTGCTGCGCCAGGGGTACTTCGAAGTGCCAAATGATCCCTTGTTGGCTCTCATCTCTGGCCGTGGTCTGCTTGGTTCGGAGAATCAGCATGCAAACTGCGACATCCTCCTCCTCGCAGGAAAAGTACGACGGGCTGAGGGTCGCGGGACACGCGTAGTAGATATGGGAATCTCAGACTCTCAGAGACTCACCATTGGTAAGTTTGCATGGTGAGTCGGAAGTGTCCACTGCTCGCAAGAACCCGCCATGAGATACTCGGAAGCTTGGCGGGTGTGATATCTCATTCGGTGAAAGGAGTCGCGGTTTGAGCTCCTTGATAACGTTGCGCGATTATAAGAGTCTTCAATCGATGAGGCCTCTCTGAACTAGGGAACATCACGGGCACCACCCTCATGATCCGAGCCGGCTAGGAGTCGGCACAAAATGTTCATTAGTCCGTGCTCATCAGATCTCGGCCCTGAATATTGTGTCTCAGGTAAGGAAAAGGGGGGTTTTTTGAGGAGGTGAAGCCCAGTAAATACTACATTGGGCCTCTGGTTGGCCGAGAATAGGTCAATATAGGACTCCCATTTGCCTTAATTCTTCCTATTAATGGAGCCGGACGGAGACCGTGAGTGCCCTGGACCCAACACTGCTGTGGGCAAACTCTTGAATTGGCGCGGGAGTGTCTTATAAGCACACGTCATTCCACCGGGGGGCAGCCATAAGGCTGCAGTTTGGCACCATTCTTCCCCTCTCCCTTCTCATCGGTCGCAAGGCAGCGTTGCTGAAGCACTCACACTATGATGCACAACGCTCTTCAACTCAACGAGATCGATTTAAGTGATCCTTTTGGTTGCTTGCAGGGCTCCTCGTAAGTGTCGCGGAGCATAAGGGGCCACCCCCTAACTTTCCACACTCTCCGACCGGGCGCTTCTTCGTCCTACATTCACGGGCTGACTTGGTTTCCCCTCCGCTCAAACATCTAGGCTTCACCCTCCCAGCATTGCAAAGATCAATCCCAAGCTACAGTCTCTACCCCCCTTATCGATTCCACTACCGAATTTCGACGAACCAGATGAGGAGGCTCCAGACAGCCCTCCACCGTCTTCCACCTATGGTGTCGCCCATTATACCTTCGAAAAGGTTGCAACTGCGATTTGCATGTACCGCGTCGCCATGCTCAACTTTGAAGCGTCAAACGCCTATCAAGTCGAAACGAACAGGAAAGCCGTGAACAAGACAGTGAAGACCCTCTATGACATATTCGACCACTATGACTACCTATCCGAACTAACTCGCCAACTGGTTGGTGTTTTCCTGAAGGAACTTTACTTTGAGAGTCAGTCAAGCATTTGTCCTCATGAATAGTAACTTACTCTCAGGCCCCGGGTTACAGGTACAAAGGGGAAGAAGACAGACACCCAATCCCCCCCTACCCAATCCCAGCCCGCATCCTAGACCATGCGCTCGAGGCTGCAACGAGCGGTTCAATTTTCTCCAGCCACGGAATACACCTCTCTGATAGGCACCAACCCGAGCGCATTGCAAGGAGATCTTGACAAAGGGGAGGTTGGGGAGGGATGCGCGGACGCTGTGAGTTACGGTATATGGAGCGTGAATGTTGCCCGAGGACCCCGCGAGTGTTCGCAGTCTCCCCCTCCTTTTGCTGATACGCATTCAAGTTGGGGTAGTAGATCCTTTCCAAGATGATACGAACAGTATGTACCTTATTTTCGATTCAATCCCATTTAAACGCGCGCCATGACCCCAGGGGTGTACATCTTGAGAGGCGCTAGCCAGCACATGGCAGGTGCCACTTGGAGACATAGGTGAATGAGAAACAGAGAATTCAAGACGTTGAACAGGCATTCCAGACATCTCTAGCTTGAGCCCTCATGCCGGATCGAGAGCATGACGGTTGCAGTGCGTACTCCTTGACTCGGAAGTTGACATCTCGGTGGCTCTATCGGCATGGAAGCGTTGCGACCAGGAGGATGGTGAGCTCTGGTGGGTCTCGAAATCCCGAGATGCCCCACGTTCGATCCATTGCAGGACCGCTTAGCAGACGGACGGACGGCAGCCTGAGGGAACCAACGAGGCACGACAAAGCTCAAAGACCCAGAGTCCTTTCACTTTGTTTGACAGTAAGCGAGGTACCAGTGGCCGTGACGGTCTGGCGTGGTCTGGCGAACGAGATCCCAGGCCTACAGGTACTAGTAGTCCTCTCCCAATACCGTTGGATGCCAGGTACAATCTGTCTCGTGGTTTGTTCCAGTGCTGCCAGTAATTTGGTGATATCCACCGAGGCTGAACCTAAGTTGAGATCTGAGGTTTCGCCAGCAAAGGCCCCTTGCAACATGCTCAGGCTGGAAGGATCCCGGGCGCAGACTGCTCACTGCAGGAGACGGCCCGGGTAGTAACTGTGAACCTGGCGGAGTGTCAATGATTGTATTTGAGCTCCGATGAGCCTGCGTCCATATGGACCAACAAAGCCAATTGCCGGCGGCTGCTGCACTGCACTGCACCATCGACCGAGACGGAGCCGCCTATCTGGGCCATCGACGCCGCCAGGTCCGGCAGGTCCCCGAATTTAGGTACGCACAAGACGCATTCGGGATCGAGCACCCGGCATGTTGGCTCGACAGTGCTCGGCCAGCATGCTCGGCCCATCGCTCTCTAACCCTTCAACTCTGACCCACCGTCCCTAGCTTTCAGACTCGTCGAAAACAGGCTCTTCGATCGACTGCAATACTCTCCCCATAGATCGGAAATTTCAAGGCCTATTTACAAACGAATATATACAAGGTACGAAAGCCGGAAAGGTCCAATGTCTGTCCGAGTCCGCGATTGTCCCGTTCTCCCACAGTAAGAAATACCGCGCCACCTAAGAAGCTGAGTTATAGAAGGCAAAACGAGCACGAGACGAGGAGAGAATGTCCTCTAAAACTTCGGGATCGGGAATCAAGGAGGAGGCTACCTTCAGCGAATGATATTCGGTCAGCCACCACCTTCGATACCTTTCAACATCACGTTTGAGGCCCTTCACGGCCGTCTTCAATGCAACCAGGTTCGCTTCCGCGATGGCCAATTGTGCGTCCGAGTCCTCCACCTTCATCAGCTCTGCTTGAGCCGTCTCCGCTTCCGTTCGCGCGTCCTTGAGTGCGTCCCTACTGTCTTCCAACCGTTCATGGAGCTTCGCTTTCGCATTTTCGAGGCGATGAATACGCGACTTCATGCTCTTGTTGGCCGCCCGGAGCATCTGAAGTTCCGGGGTGCCTGTGGGAGTGGCAGAGGAATTGTGTACAGCGGACACCGTAACCCTGGTGCACGCAGCGAGACCACTGCCTATCACGGATATTTAGTGACCTTATTTATACAAGAAACTAGAAGGATCTGAGCTGACCAGCAGTGGCGGCGCGCTTGGGGGGGGCCGAAATGCTTTGTCGAAGCATTTGTTCCAATTCCGTAATTCTTCCATTCAAGTTTGGCCCGAGGAAAGGATCCAGAGAGACCATTCCGCGGTAAGCCCTTGAAATGGGGAGTCGCCTTCGCGAACTCACCCTTTGGGCGGCCCTTTCGCATGGACTTTCAACGATTCCCGAGGAGGGGTTCGCGTTGTCCGACGGGATGCACGCGCTGGAGTGCCTAGGCATCGTGAATCAGGGTGAAGAGAGGAAAGCCGTAGTATGGAAGCGTCAACGCGAGTGAGGAGCGCGTTTCAAGGGGCAGTGGACGACCAGGGAGGTGGGCCGAGTGGAGTCTAGTTGGAGATCAGTTACCCTTCGCGCGCTATTTATCCCCCCCCAGGAATTTAGCATGGAGCGGCATTGGGAAGTCTCGTTGTTGCGACGGTGGACTGCGTCGATACCAGAAAGTACCACAGCCTTTTGAAACAAACTCGTACCGCCGTACCCTGACACTGTACCCCGTATCACTCATAAGATGAAGGTGCCAGGCGCGCCGCGCGTCTTTCCGATTTCCTTTTCCAACGACCACCGTCGACAGAAAGGCCCATGACTACGCCAAAAAAGGAGAGTAATCTGCCCAGCAGCTTCTCCCTTGTACAGCCTCACCACCCCATTAATTCTATTATAACAACGAACCCTCATCACTCGACCGTGCTTAAGACGTAAAATCAATCTTAAGACGTAAAACGCTCAGGTCGGACAATTCTCTGCTGGGAACGATGGATGACGGTGTATCAGTTCCATCTCACTATTCTATGATGGCCGCGAGCGATCGCATTTGCAGAAATGAGACCAAGGTTCGAAATTTTGGCCGCGTCACAGAGCGTCCCCGTCGAGGGGAACTATCAAATAGACTTTCATTTGCCTCCATTGGTTTTCGGCGTCTCATCACCGTGCGATTCCTGTTCGTGAAGTTTCATTACTTATACCCAGTTTATCAAACGTCAAGGACCTCACTGGAGATCCTTGCGACTCTCTCTTTCTAAGGTTCACTTCTGCTGCCTTGCTCGCGTCTGCGCACGCCTCGCAGTCTCGAAGATCGATCTCGTCGCACCGGTGCCTATAACGGGGAGCTATCATCGTAAGTCCAAAGCTCTCTTCGTCGCTGTCCTTCCCGCTTAGTACTGCTCCCCGGGCCTGCTTTCAGGGCGGTTCAGCGCCCAACGCTTGCAAGCATGGATCCGCGGTTTGCAAGAGGCCCAGATCAAGACTTACCGTTCAGCTTGGCTGCTCTCACGCCGATTCCCCTTCCTCGGTTTGTTGGCCCACTCGGTGATCGCCCCTCTTTCTCACAGGTTCCTCGGAGCGGAGACCAACATTGGATAAGATCTGAGGAATTATTTTCCCAGAAACCCAGAAGGCGCAGGGCAACGCCCCAGCAGGTACAGGTGATGGATACTTGGTTCACAAAACGAGGGTGGTTCCCTACGACTGAACAACGGGACGAGATGAGCCGAAAGACTGGTTTGCAGAATCGGCAAATACGAATCTGGTTTCAAAACAGGTGAGGACCAAGGAACGCATCGGAAGCACAGGGACTGAACCCCCGCCTTTCTTGATCGATACAGGAGACAAAGGGAGAGGGCTGATGGAAAAACTCCGCCTCAACGCGGGACCTCTGGTTCGCTTACCTTGCACGCTATTGATGAGGAGCAGAGCCAACTTGAAGGCTCGGACGCGTCAAGCTCAGGCTCGGACGGCCCTGACTCCGAATCGGAGCCTGAATCTAGTTGCGCTGACGCGCGACAATCGGAGCCGACACCTCAATTTCAAAGTCACGGCACGATGCCATCTGATCCACGTGTCACCCCCACGTCGTCCTTTTCATTGTCCTCTTCGTCGACCGATGGCACCCCCTCGTATCCATTGCGCCCCATCCAAGGTAAGGCTCTATTTCGTTTACCGGGAATCTCTGGACTGAGCTGGACGACCTAGACAATGCCACTCTGATCCCGTGCGACTTGACCATTGGGTCGTGGTCTCATCGGGGATTGACCCTTGTCGTGTTCCATGACGAAAGGATGCTGGCTTGGGTTGCCAGCGAGGGCAAGCTTGAATTTGCGATGCATATTCCCTATAATTTCCTCTCGAGCTCGCATTATCATGGGGTCACAGAGAACTCGAACATCGGCTTCGCCACCCTTCGTCTATCCCGTCCTCCTCTCTTCGCCTCGCGAAGTGCGGCAACTAATGGAGAGCCCGAGTCGGTTTGGGTGCCCCGGCCAGATTGGACGGAGGGTAATCAAGCCACCGATAGCCTGCTGCAACACTTCCGAGGCCCTGCCGCCTCGCTAGAGACCTTGATCGATCGTCTCGGCGCGCATCATCAACACCGAGCTCGCCATCTCCCAAATTCTTACGCTTACCCCCAACCTAGCCTTTCCCTGCAACAGCCCGCGTGCGACGCTCAACGCTGGGGTCCCTCCACCCAGAACCCCACGCCCTACCCCCAGCACCCCGCGCCGTTCACACAACACCTCCAGCACACCGCTCCATATCCCCAACACCCAGCTTCATATCCACCCCACCCCGATTTCTATCCTGCCCGCTCGGACTTCTACGCCCCGCACCCTGATCCCTACGCCTTACCCCCGGGTTCATATACCTCACACCCGGATTCCTACTACACCCCGAACCTGAATACCTACGGCCCACACCACCCCACGCACCCGGATTCCTACACCCTGCGTCCGGATTTCTGCGCCCCACTTCATCCTACGCACCCGGGTTCCTTCGCCCAACGCCCTGCATCGTATACGCAACGCCATAATTCTTCCACTCAACGCGCGGCTGCCGAAAATCGTCAGCCTGTTTCTTCTGTGCACTACCCAGCTCCCGAGATTCAGCGCCCCAGCTCGACTTCACACCAACCGTATAGTACCCAGCACCCTGCGACATCCTCGCATCATTTTGCCGCTCCCCCGATGCGTCAGACCCCCGTCTCAAGGGCCGACATCCCTCGCATCTCGGGTTACACCCAGCAATATCACCCCACAGCTCATTCAAGTCCCACTGGGAAGCTCCCACCTCTTCACCCCCCTCGCCACGTCTCCGAGCGAGGCCTGGGTTCGTCAAACCTCTCCACTCACGATTGAATCGTTATGCAAGACATCGGTCCCTGGTTGAACCTCCAGTGAGTGGATGGTTCGGACTTTCGTGAGGTTTCTTGAGTTGTGGGCTTGGACGTTCGCCCCGGTTGGACATGACTCGACTCTTGGACATTTGTTTTTGATTGGACCTTTCTCGAACTGTGGACATTCATTGGTTTCGGTTGTGGACATCAGTTACTATTCGAGGTGTGGCTTGGACGTTAGCTTTGGTTGGACATGGCTCGACCGGATATTTGTTTCAAGTTCGTTGCAGTGGACGTTTCTCGAACTGTACCATTTGTCAGTTTCTGTTCCTTGGATGTTTAGATATATCTTGAACCCTGGACATGTGTTTCCCTGGACATTTGTTTGGATTGGATGTTCCAGGTGTGGACTTCGACTCGATCGGACGTTACTAGTACTTAGCAAAATATGGCTGCTTCGGTTGGGCGTCTAGCTTCTGTTGTATTATCTCTCAACGACTTCGGACATGTTCTGTGGTTTCAAGGGACGACTTTGTAGACACCTGTGGGGCTCTGACGATTCCACACTGTTATATAGTATGGTTTATATGCGATATATCCCAAACCTGGGTCAGGAAGTTGAATAGGCGGGGCGCACAAGTCCGACCTTCAGTCACGGTCGTGTGTTTCCCATTATTTGGCATCGTGCTGATCGCGTCCGGCGCCGTCACGGGCCTAGCATTGCCCTTTAACTCAAAGTTCCTCATCCACCACCACGACGGTCCTCCGCTGCTTCACATTGTCGTATACCACCCAACTGGCAGATCATGGTCACCCCCGACGAGTTCGGTACCACGGGCAGCGTAACCCAGGCGACCGTCTGGAGAACGGTGGGGATCACTGTCGGTGAACTTGAAGGCTACGACTGGCCCGAACGGAGAGGTCAGCGCGACTGTCCAATCAACCCCACGCTGCAGGCAACAGGCTCAGATGCCTCGTCTTCTACAGCCTCAAGGACTCCCGACGCGTTGTTTGGGTCTGCTGTGACACCCCTTCGTGATCGTTTTCCATATCAGTTCGATTTAAGGACTCGCCATTCTTGACCACCGACCAGCAGGGTTTCTACTTACCGTCATTGAATATCCTGGTAAGCGCCAATCGACCGAGTGTTCCCATTACGATTTCCAACATACCCTCGAATTAAACAGTGCCACGGGTCGGCGACCACAAACATTGACCTTCACCCTCTCTAACAACCAGATATTCAGTTGAAGACGGCCCAGGTACGCCGCGGTTCCCCTTTTGTGGGTTGGCTCTCAGTTGACCGATGCGCCTTAGCTCCAATTACCAACTCCGATTCTTCTACACCTCTACATTCTAGAAGTCAGCGACCTCAGCCGCCTTCCACAGCACCCTTGCCCCACGCCCTGTATAGTTCCCGCCGGCCTACGAAGTCAGGATCAATGGCCCTCTCCTCATGGCGAATCTGAACGCCTGAAGAAGCCCGGGACGGCACTGCCGCCTGAGTGGGTAAGTGTGTTCGTTGAGACCATGCCAATAGTACCACAACCCACAAAACCGAAGGTAGAGTGTTTCAGTTCGATTCCGCCCCTTCGGTGAACTCGCGGCGATCGTTGGTCAGGGATTCTATCTTGTTATCATGTTGGTCGCAACGACGACGGCTGACCATTTGGCTAAAAGTCTGAAAGTGAACCCGCGGCACTCCGCACACGAGATTCCGCAAAATGGTACGTCGCCTTTTGTACCTTGCGTGCTGTCTAATCCTCCTGTATTTGGTGATTGAATCCGCACAGGCCCTGGACGAGGCTATTGAATCTGGTCCACAGAAAATATCTCTCAAGTGCC
Source organism: Coprinellus micaceus (assembly GCA_951394405.1). Classification (NCBI taxonomy): domain Eukaryota; kingdom Fungi; phylum Basidiomycota; class Agaricomycetes; order Agaricales; family Psathyrellaceae; genus Coprinellus; species Coprinellus micaceus. Next base: position 2,621,993 of record OX596342.1, read on the forward strand.
CTGGTGAATCAACAGTCCGGTTTACTTCGAGTGCCATGGCTGAATTCTGTCCCAGTTGACTTATACGCGGGTCGTGGCAGTTGCCATCCACTGAGTGTGTCCACTCGCAGTGCTTTGATGCTACCCCTTGGTGATGGAGCAAACGACGACTTACCTATTATGCTCAACTTACGTACGGATTCTAAAGACCTCATCATCGGTGGGTGAGTTTCTGGTTTCTGGCTGTCCTTTCTCTACTGACGGAATACTAGTTATTTCAATGAAATCCTGGGATCGACGTCGGGGAGCGTCGACGGCGTGATCGTGGAAGCGGATGGGGATGGTATACTCCGCATTGTGAGTTTGCTTCTGCTCTGTGGAAGGCGACTCGTGCTGCCATCTCTAAACACGCCTCGCCGTCGAAACCACCTGCAGTGGCCCATTCTCCGCCAACCGAGGACGAGGGGAAGGGGAGGGTCGGCAGAGGGTTTCGTTCTGATCGAATCGGAAATGAAGATGAGGGTTCCTATGAGGACAAAGATAAGCCGGCCCCTGCGCCTCCACAGCCCCGGGCCTACATGCTAACGTCTGCCCAGTCATCAAGCCTTTCTCTCGCCCTGTCCCGCCAAAATCGGCTTGGAAAGGACCCTAGTGGGCGACCGAGGCAGTGGACCCTAACACTCCTTCGACGTTCCTTTTTCAAGCTATCCAGGTCTCGATAGACAGAGATTTGTGGGTCCCTCCCTTGCTCTACTATTATTTGCCTTCTGCCCAAACACGACCTTCAAAACACCGACTGTGAAACTGCCCTCAGCGTCGGACGACGTTACTATGACGCGATGTAAGGGAGCCTTCGCACGACTATGTGCACAAAGTGGGTCATGACGGGCCTACCGATGGACTCGTTGAAGCCAATGTAAGCGACCTCGTATTAGTGCAGGACTTGGGTGACCATGGTAGTACTAGGAACATGGCACTCAACGATGTCATGCTCGAGGACAGGGATGGTACCGCGGGATTCGTCGGTCGGTGTGAAGAAGGAAATATCGGGCGGGTCAAACGTGACGAACTTCTCGAAGGTCTGGTGGCCTGATTATGGGCTTACTATTAATACTAATTTTAGTCGCGATTGTGGACCATTGCCAGGGCCAGTGAACGTGACGGTGTTGTATTTGACCCACGACATAGACCCATCGTGACCCGATTACTACTGCCGCGGTCGACTGCCTCACGACCCCACATCGTGGTTTGAGTAATGGTTTGTCCTTGCCCGTCGTTCTCTTCCTCCTTGTGACTCCAGGCGCTGTTGTCGATTGGAAATTGCGGACCATCTCGGGGCAGAAATGATACTTGGAAGGATCCTGCGTAGCAGCCGTGCGACGGCCTACAGTACTCGCGGCTGGAGGTAAGTAAATGTTTCCGCTCAGCAAGGAGTCAGTGAAATTGACCCATCCTCAGGATGGTCATAGTGTTGACATCTTGCCGTCCCGCGCGCTTTTCGGCCCTATCACAGCCCACGGCGGGCGTACTAAGGTCTCCCCTGTTTCATCCTTCCTCTCTTTAATTTTACGCTGGGCAGCTCTCAAGAGTTTCGTTTGACAGCGTGAGCCAGCGAGGCATCGGCACCAGCTTGCAATCCGGATACCGAGGGTTCTCAAGAGTCGAAGTGAACTTGAAAGTGCGTCCCAACTGTGCTAGGAGGACGTTTTTTGACCCGCCAACTTGGCTTACCATGCGACTATGATCAGGTCCTCTCGATGTCTGTTTGAATCACGGGTCACCCAACACCCAATTATCTTTTCGTACGCCACTTCCTGGCTGTCCTTCCTGGCGGCAGCGAAGGTTCTGAGTGACATTGTCCCACAGCAATAATTGCGGCATTAGGCGATGCGGGAACCAGCCCAACGAGCCAATCCAATATCCGAAATCCTGTGCACTCGGACTAGCTAAGATGATGATAATCAGGAATACGCTGATGGCGTTCATTGGCCCAATTAGGCTGCGAGGTCTGAAAGGAGGGTTGAAGTTCAACAACTCGAGTCCTGGCAACACTCGCCCTGGTGTCTGAAACGTTTGACTCTGCCGCCCCAAGTGTACTCGGATCTTCGTCTCCTCCTCCTGTTCGTATTGCGTACCCATCGAGGTGTGGTTTCTGGGATGCCACCGCACACCGCCAGCTCCAACCCGATTCCAGAGGTTGCTTATGAGCAACCCCCGCATCCCCTTGGCCGAGTCCTCGGGGTGGCTCCACCACCATTTCAACCGAGTCCGAACGCGTGCTACACCTGCGTTCACTGCGGCAAGGCCTATTCTACTCCCCACCACCTTGACTCTCATCAGGCGCGCTCCTGCTCTTCTACCAAGCGCTCTCTTTCAGAACTCTTGGAAGAGACAAGGGTTTTTTGGCGGGCTCGAAAACAGCGTCGAGTTCAATCTCCCCTGGAGGGCTCGTCTTCCCAACCCAGTCTCGCGGAGTCCGATCCTTCGCTTCCATCGGTGGGTCCTTTCAGTCTTTCTTTCATTCAACGAAGCGTCCTCACTGATGAGTATCCGTAGCACGACAGTGCTCAACGAACTGCAATGAATATGCCACTGGACACACCTCCTGGGGCAGGCCCATCGACTATGTTTCCTGACGCTCCGGTTCCTGACGCCGTGGTCCCCAACGCTGCGGTGCGTAACCACTTCGACCCATTCACAACCCCGAACTTGGTCTCATAAGATGGGCCTTGTATAGGACCTAGACGTGCCGGTGGCTGTCAGGAAGGCGAAGAGGGAACGTAGGCTCCCGTTGCGTTACAGGGAAGATCCGCTACCGGAACCGTTTCCCCCAGTAGCGAGCTTGACTATAGTCGAAGGAGGTGAGTATAGAACTACACGGTGGATCCGAACTCGACTCCTTTGTGCTTACCTGCAGTGCTGGGATAGACTCGGGAGGTGCTAGTACCTTGGCCTCCGAAGTTCAAAGCACACGCCGTCCTCTCTTCATCTACGAGTCATCGGAGCCCAACTCCTTCGGCATCAGCAGACGCTATTCTCTGGCCACGCCCCCAAGCCACGACCCGGATCGAGCGGTCACCCTCAGAGATCTGACAGACGTCAAATTGCCCCCCACTCCCGACGCGCCGAAGGACGAAGGAGTGCGATCATTGGGTCCATTCACGACCACAACCGCGTTTGACTTGGCGGAGTGGTACTGGAACTCGACTTCAAAGTCGTTCCTCGATTTTCAGAAGCTCATCGACATCCTCAAAAAGCCGACCTTCTCTACAGACGACGCAATCAGCGTTAACTGGAAGGCTGCGTTCAGAGCGCTAGGGTCCAATGCGACCGATCTTTCCGAGGATGAAGGGAAATGGATCCAGGACGACGGTTGGGTCACAACTCCAATTTCAATTGACGTACCCTTCCATAACCGACTAAAAGATCCTGGAGTCAAACCCTACCTGGCTTGCAACTTCCGCCATCGCAGCATTGTGTCCGTCATCAAGGAGAAACTCAGCAGAGTGGACGATAGCTCACATTTCCACTATTACCCGTTCAAGGCGACGTGGAGGAGGAACGACGAATCTCCCGAAGAAGAGCTCTTCGGCGAGTTATACACCTCGCGGGCATTTCGGGAATGTCACGAAGACATTCAAAGGCAGCCCTCCAACTCAAAAAATGAGGGTTTAGAACGCGTCGTCGTCGCGTTGATGTTATGGTCTGACGCAACTCAGCTAACGTCGTTTGGCAATGCAGCAATCTGGCCATGCTATCTCTTTTTTGGTAACGACTCGAAGTATCGACGTTGCCAACCCTCCGACCGGCTTGGCGAACAGGTTGCTTACTTCAATAAGGTAAGCAAGTTTTCAGAAGTCAACTTGGTGAATGACGAATGTTGATGGACGTACTGCATATCGTCGCCGGTCCCTAGCTTCCCGATCAGTTCAGCGACTATCTCAAGAAGCGCAATCATGGGAAATTACCGACAGATGCCCTGTTTTCGCACTGTTCAAGAGAGCTATTTCAAAAGCAGTGGTCTGCTCTTCTCGATTCCGACCTCATCGATGCCATGCACCATGGCCTCGTCGTCGTCTGCCCAGATCAGCGGAAGCGTTGCTTTTACCCCCGAATATTTACGTATTCGGCCGATTACCCCGAGAAGTAGGGTTTTCGCACCTTCCTCTTCCTCCTTTCGTTTGGGTACATACTGACCTTCCTCACCGTTAGGGTCTTGATCTGTGGAGTAAGGAACAACGGTGGGAAACCGTGCCATCGCTGCTTGGTTCCCAAGGAGGACTTGGCCAAATTGGGAGCGCCGACTGATACAGAGCGCCTAGACCTCACTCGTTCTGTCACCCAGAATGAAAAGGCCGTCGTGAAAGCGCGCGAAGAGATTCAAGCCGGCTATGCTGTCGATAGTGCCAAGGTTGAAGCGATTCTGAAACCCGAGTCGCTGGTCCCAACTCAAGTGCGCCTGTCTTCCTTATTGTATCGTACCTCCTGCTCAACCGCATCTCCCGTTGGCAGTGCGCTCTCTCCACCAACCTCACTGGCCTTTCATTCGATCTAGTTTCTTCTCTTGTCGTTGACATACTCCACGAGTTTGAGGTCGGGGTCTGGAAACGCCTCTATGTGCACCTCATCAGACTCCTCGACTCTTTCACGAAGATCCAGGGCATGACCCTCTCTGCTGAACTTGATTTGCGGTGGGTTACACACTCTCCCAAACATTTCGTGAACACATACTGAGAACCCATCTTTGCGTCCATAGCTACAGGCTTACCCCTTCTTTTGGGCGAGATAGCATTCGAAAGTTCGGGACCAACGCTTCTGAGATGAAACGAAGGGCTGCCAGGGATTTTGAGGACCTCCTTCAGGTTGGTGTGCCCGTACGATACCCTCAACAGACGTTTCTAACCCGGCACTTTCTCAGTGTGCAATTCCTGCATTCGATTGCCTGTTACCCGAGCCACACAATGCCCGTCTGAAGAAACTTCTCTTCATATGTGCTCAGTGGCATGCACTAGCGAAGCTCCGCCTGCACAATGAATCTACTCTAAGCCTCCTCGAGTACTCCACCACGATTCTTGGGTCTCATATGCGACGATTCCATCGTGACACCTGTACTAAAATCCCCACGAAGGAACTCAAGAAAGAAGCAGAAGCACGGGCGCGGCGTGAAATCAAGACCACCAATGGACAGGCGTCAAGCGGTCGAAAACCGGCGGAGTTAAATATCTTCACAATCAAGTTCCACTACCTAGGCGATTATGCTTCTATCATACGCAAGTTCGGAACAACAGATTCGTATTCGACTGAGACAGTGAGTTCCAGAAGATCTCGTTTTTTCAGGTTCATGTTGGGGAAGCTAACATCACCTGTTGTCTCTCAGGGCGAATTATATCACCGAGGGCCAAAATCGTGGTACCCTCGGACCGACAAAAAGGACTATGATGTCCAGCTTTCTCGTATCGAGAGGTGTCAAGCCCGACTTGCACGAATACGGTCCGACCTAGACCGAGCCGCACAGCAGACTCCGAGTCCTACCCAAGTTCCTGGACCATCCGAAGGGGAAGCCCCAAGCTCGCACGACCACCCGAACGCGGGCATGCAACAGACTCTCCCCAACCTCGCTGGCTCGCAACCCGCAGGAGACGTTCCAACCCTGCACGACAGAATGAATGCAGATGCACGACAGTGTGACCCCGAACCCCCTGGTTCCCTAGCCGCAGGAGGGGCTGTGGTCCCGCAAGACAATGTGGGCACGCGTGCAGAGCATACTGACCCCCCCGACGTCTCTGAGCCACAAGCAGGGGAAACGCCGCCGTCCCTCCCCTCGCACGACAGCCGTTATAGCATTGGGGCCAGTCAAAACTCCCCGCTGAACCTTGACTATTTTTCCGACGGCTTGGGCTTGAGACGGTCTGATTATTTTCTTGTATGTACTCAAAGCTCCGTGGCATACAGTTTCGCGCTTTGCTAACACCTTCCCTGACCACCAGGACTTCAACAGCAAGCTCAAACAGCATCTGTATTCCAGGATATTCTCTAAACTCGGGCTCCACGTGGGCGACCCAGCCGATTCCTGGATACACGTCGTTCTGCAGCAAAATCGTATATATACCCACAAAATCCTGCGGTTATACTACACCACCTACGACGTTCGAAGGGATGAGGACGTCGTTCACATCAACACGCCCCAATGCAACGTCATTCTTCTGAATGACCGAAGGCCGACAAAGGAGCGTAAGCAGGAGCACCCATACCTTTACGCCAAGGTCTTGGGAATCCTCCACGTGAATGCCGCGTACGTTGGGAACGTTCCAGGAGACGAACAAAAGCTCCGACGAGAGTTAAGCTCGTTCCAGAGATATGAATTTGTTTGGGTGCATTGGTATGATTACCTCGGCCCCGAAGACGAGTTCAGTCTCGATCGCCTTTCCTTGAGCCCTCTTCAATCCACAACAGCTCTCGACTTCCTTGACCCTCAGGATATTCTACGGGGAGTCCACCTTATCCCCCAATTTTCGCTCGGCAAATCTACCACCATCCCACGTCCGTCCTTTCAGTTTTCTTCTGGAAAAGGTCAAGAACTGTGGAAGTCATATTACATTAACAGGTATGGACTCCCACTGGTTCCAGTGCCAGTTGCGACTCGACCTCTGACTGTTCCAATCTCCCCTTCATGAACTAGATTCGCCGATCGAGATCTCTTTATGAGATACCAGTACGGGATGTCTGTAGGGCACACCTACATGCATACGACCTCATTCCCCCCACCCAACGTTCCCATTGTGGGAGAGAGTTTCGATCACGCTTTAGGATCCGAGCCACAAGGTGTGTCCAACACCGCATTCGTCGAATAAAGTGTCTTATGATCCCCCCTTCCCCCTTAGATATGAGCGAGCCAACAACAGAGGAATGGCCAGAGGAGGAGACGGAACCGGGGGGCGGACACGAGGAGGAAGACTACACCAACGAACTAGACGACCAAGAGTTCCTGGCACACGGTGAGATGTTCTCTTGGCAGGATTGAGTGTCAGATGCCAGGAAACTCTCTCCCCGCCTCTGACTCCTGCGTCCATGTGCCGTGGTCAGTCACACGAACTTCCAATACCTTCGGGAGAGTGTCGTCTATCTTTAGCATCCTACCTTCACCCATAAAGCTCACCTTTCTCGAATACATCGCCGCCGAGACTTGCGCCGTTTGTACTCGTTGTTCCAAGCGTTGGCTATCCCCTGGATCGGGCGGCTGGGAAGTGCCTCCACCGCCGCGTCCATTCAAGTAACCAGCGAACCAACTCTCCGTCGCGTGTCTGCTGGAACGGGAGAATGAGGCGCGGATCGGCCTTCAACCCAGGTCATGTCGCAACAGGTCGAATGAGTGCGGGGCGAAGGATGAACTTCCAAGCGGAAATGATGGGGATGAAGGAGGAAGTGGGCTCGGTTAAGGGCTCGAAGGGAGACTGTTTGGAAGTCAGTGCTTGTAGACCCAGCGAAGTGCCCATTCGTAGCGGGTGAAGTTGAAGGGCGTCTATCATCGTATCCCGACCCTTCAAGGAAGCAGACGAACGCATTCGGTTCCATGGGGCTTCGTGGCGCTCCACTAGTGTCGATCGGAACTTTGGTCTGGTGCCAGGTCTGCGGTAAGTTTCTGTCCTCATTCACACCTCGCTTTGTACCGTCTTTCTTCCCGTAATGCCAATAGCTGCGGCGCTTCAGACGTGACATTTAGTATCCCCCTCGTCTCCCCGTGATTTTGGGCGACGCCGGGGGCTCAACCTCGAGATAGCTCTATAGGCCTCTCCATAGTAATAATCGGTCGGTACACCAACCCCATCAAGCCCAGAACTCGAAACTCGGGCCCATAGATGCTGGTCAATCGACATAGGACAACCGCTCCGCCGACCAGGGTGGCTATACACAGCCCTCTCCTCCCCGTAATTATCGCGAAGATTTGACGGTCTGGGACATCAACACGGTCGCCTTCGCAACTTGAACTTAGTATGAAATAACCGCTCTTCCCCGTTACGTGTGTGTGTGTCACTGAAGTCATTCGAACTCGATTGAGTTCTTTGCGGAGGGTTAACCCACGATTATTGGCGTTCTCATTCAAGTTTCTTTCCCTGGGCGACGACTCCCTCCGATGCTGAAGTTCTGGCGAGGGTCTTCACATCTGTTACTATTATCCCCCTCACCGACATTCATAGCTGTCCTTTTCCTGTTGGTAAACTCTTTCTGATGAGTCTCCCCAGTATTCACACCGTCTTCCCAAGTACGTCCGCCCACAGCCTCGCCACCATCACGCTAGCCTTGTTGACCAGCATTGCCGCTTCGGTAGTTCTTGGGCTAAGCCCACTTGAAAGGAAGGGCGTCGAAGAAACTGGCTTCTGCCCTCGATGCCGCGGTCAAGGTCAAGTCGGTGCGTACCTACCTCACGCTTGTCCGGGCCCCAGACCAAATCCATGAAACCATCTAGAGAGCGTGAGCGCCATCATGGCGAGTCCTTCGCAGAGTCCTCAGCGGCTCCTGAGAGTAAATCACAGGGTAAGTGTCTCTCAGCTGTGGGTGTGGTGAGGCAACTAACAGACCGGCATGATCACCACTTTAATCCAGACATCGAGTTACGATCCTACGCGCAATGGGAGAACGTTAGTCCAACCTATTTGTGATTGCTGGCATCCTCTCTGCCCATTCTCGAAGGAGCCAGTCACTCATGGTCCGAAACGCGACTTGGTTTCCACTGGTCATGCCATTGGCTCCCCACAACCAGAAAACTCTCGAGGCACTGTTCGTAGGAGACTTTTGGGACAACGAAGCGCACGCGCTGAGATTCCTCTCTGCGCTAATACCACATGTGAGTTCGTCTCTGGAAACTTTGAATCTTCCCAAATGCTAAATGATGCACCCAACAGCAGACCGCGATGGACGGCGTGACGAGCAACGCGACGCCTGCGCCACCCTCCGTCCCCCCCGAAGTCCAATACGAGGACAGCGAGCCATCGCGGACTCAACTTCCCATCGTTTTTCACGCCCTTCGGGCAGGCAAGATAGAGACTCAAGGCGCCACTGCTTAACGCCCCTCGAGTGCCGCTCAATGGATGTGGGTTTGTCGTCCCTATCCCAGAATGACCTAGGTTCTACTTCACAAGCACTGCGAGTTTCGATGCCTAAATCCCTTCGACAACTGGAACGGCGGTGTTTCACGGGTGACGAGGTTCGAGCCGCGGACTGCGTCCATTCTCCACTAGATGGAGCTGAGAGCGGCCATCCACTGCCCATACCTTCGCTGGTTCCAACCCTCACACCATCGTTTTCCACAGTTTCCGATCATGAAAAGGTGCCGTGTGTAATCGAGTCCACCCCCCGTTTCGATGCAGTCAGATCAGACCGTACAGATGTCATGCAGGATAGGGGGGTGGGACTTTCCTCACCAAAAACATTCTCCGGGATTCAGGAATTGGCCGCTCACTATCTTATCCCCCATACCCTGCCCCCTCCCCCCAACCTTCGAGCCCTGAGACCTCGAGTTGGGGAACCATACCGTAAATGCGAAGGTCGTGTACGGTGCTACATCCGAACCTTCAGGGTGAGAGCGCTAGAGGGAGAATTCACCCCATCCAGTTGCTCATTCGGACAATATTAATGCTACTCCGCAACCGCAAATATCGCCGGGCGCTATGACTCTGGCGAACATCAGATATCAAGAGAATCAGAGGGGGTCATGCAGTTTCAAGGCATGCAGTTCCATTCATTCTCGGACAGCCTTCCATCAAATGATACCTTGAAATTTGGCGCCCATCAAGTTGGGCGCTAATTGGTAGTCGGTGATTGTAGGACGGTTCTCTACTTGAACTAAATTTGGATGTATGGCGACCGATGGTGTGCGACCGGAAATGAAATGAGCGACTGGCAGTGTTTGTTCTGATAGAAATACGGATTTATGGCTGCGCTAGCGGAGATGAGCTCCCGAATCTCCCCCATCTGCGAGGTGATAATCGACGCTGTAACCAGACGTGGAATTCCGATACGCCGTAGGGGTAATATTGCGCACAGCCCTCCGGAGCGCCAATATCGCAGCGATATCGGGGAGCACTCTCCGCTCGCTTAGAAATTATTCAGGTTGAGCGGTAACGTGATATTGGGAGGACTTTGACGCGTCCGAGTTTGGCCCAGGTGATGCGGTGCGCTTTCTGAAGTTTCCCCACAGATAAATACACTGTGGGTTTGCTGCATCCGAACCCAGGATCCTCCCGCACCCCTTGTTCTTAGCATTACCCAAACCTTAGCATGAGCGCACGTCCCCCGAAGAGACAGACTCCTGATCTGAGGGTGCTCCTGTCTCATTTCCTGCGTCAAGTGGAAAATTTCCACGTCCACACCCCCACCCGTTCCCCGCTACCTCTTTATTACGACTCGACGACCGAGTCTCTGAAGGAGTACGCCTGGTGTGTAGCGCCTCGGGGCAATCCATCGTCTCATTCACACTTCGCGAACCTTACTCATTCGTTATATCGTACTAGGCCATGTGATCCAGCGACCCGGAAGCGCGTTCCACCGTCGGAGCTCAAAGCGTTTCGTCGGACCCACAGGCTTCTGGGGCCCTCTTGTCTGTGCGCCTTCCTCGATAAAAGTGCCTACACAGAAGCCCGAATCGGCGTCGTGGAAACGGTGGACGGCTATCGCAGTCAAGATCGCTTCAATCTACACGGTGAATACGTCGCCATTTGTGCGACACAACGATGCGGATACTATCGTGAGTGCAGATCCTCAGGGCCCTCCTCTCGTACGTTGCGCTCTGCAAAAGATTAACTTCACCGTGCAGTGTGTCTCGAAAGGTTTTACCCATTGAATGGGTTGAAGCTGAAAGTGTGTTTCAAGAGAGGTCCGTCTTAGTCTGTCAGGGAATCGTGAAATACTGTGACCACTGATATTTCGAATACCAGGAACTCCCCTTCCCGCCCAGGACCTTGCCCAGATCGCATTGGCTGAGAGGTCATACCGCGCAGGAGAGGGCCTGTTCCAGGTCATGCCTGCTCAGACTATCAGGGGGAAGGGAGCTCGTAAGTCTTTCTCCATCCCTATTTCATACAATTTTCAATGTATTCAACCTTCGGCGTTATCCAGGTCTCCCACAAATCTGCCCGCATGAGCCGCGAAGGCTACGTCTCAAACGGATCGAAGGGTTCACGCACGGCATCCGGGAGGCAGAATTCTGGAGTATGTTTGTACAGTGCATGGCTTGCAAATTGGTCATGTTTCGAGAAGGTGCGATGCATCACACATGCTATCCGCCTCCCAATGCAAACTCGAAGAGGGAAAGGGATTATCCAACCCTTACACCCACTCGAAGGGTGCGGGCGAGACTCACAATGGTCGTCGGGGATTCCCCCGAAATCCCCGTACTCCACTCTTTGAGGGGATCCCCAGTCCCAACCGAGGTCGATGAAACAGCGTATGACCATCTGCCTGAAACGGAGGAGGAGGAGGAGGAGGAGGAAGTCGATCCTTCTGATTCTGATGACACTGAAGTCATTCCCCCATCGGACGTGGTCGAAGCACCCGAATCGAGCGATGACGAATTGCCCTCTATTCTACAAGTTCTAGATTCCGTTCCACGTACGTCTCGCAGGTGATTAATTTCCTATCCTAAGAATACGGTTCCAGGTGCCTCCCTTTCGGACGAGAACGGACACAAGTTGGTAGCAACAGGTAGTAACGTTTATTTAGTTGGACTTTATAGCCTAGCGACCTTGGACTTTCCTTTTATGTCAGGCTTGTAAGGATACTCCGGACAATTTATTTATCGTCACGTCTCCATATATATTTGATGAATGCATGCGCAAAATGAGATGCACACTGCCATATGGGGTGGGCGCCTATGCTCGTGTTCGGCCATCAGCTGAGGGTAAAATTTGAGCTCCGAAGGTGGGCGAGTGGTATATATGTCACCCGTCACAACCCACTCGTCACAGCCCATGAAAACCTCTGCTTCCATACCGTTTCTCGTTCGCTTGGTGGGGTTTGCGTCTTTCGCCGACGGAGGCCTCCGCCCGATCGCGTTCACCGAGGCTCTGATCTCTTGCGTCGTGTGGAGTCCAACTCTTGCATGGTGAGCCCTTCCCTCTCATGTGCATCTCCAAGTTGGGTAACTTTGAAACACACCGCATGAGTGTACCACGCGCTCGAAAGGCTCGGAATTCAAGGTTGGGACGACAATTGTGCGTTTCTCCTCACTCTATTTCAATTAGTATTCCTTCGTCTCGAGTTGAGCTGACCCCCACCTGAAAGGTGTATTCTCGCGACGCCCTAGACGACCTTTACTACCATCTGCATTAGGGTAACCACCAACCACAACGGAACTTCCGCCTCTTTCGACGTCTCGAGTACCAACCCCAACGCTTCGCTTCACTGCAGCTCCCTCAGCATTGTGTGTCTTTGAGATGCAATTCAAGTTGGCCCTAACACCTAGGTTCTCGTGCAGACCGAGGTGATATATGCTGTGAGTACAGCGTCGCATGCCTCATTGTCTACGTCGGGATTCACGAAGCTTGCAGGACCTTCCTACCTCTCATTCCCCAAAGCGCTGGGAGAACGTGTCCGCGCCGCACTCCGTGACACACTCGCATTCTGCCCTAGGACTCTGTCGTCCCCCCACCGTGGTTTTGTAAGCTCAGAATAACAGAAGGCAGCACATTCCACTGATCAAGGGTTTACGAAGTGACTAAGGACCTTGCCCGATTCGCTCATTCCCACCATACCCTACTACGTATCGACATCCCGTTGGCGTTTATCTCATCGTTCCCCCTTACCTCGGTCGTAGCCTTCTGTGGGTTGGGTCTAGAATAAGTAGGTTTCTCATCTGTGTTCGCCGATTGGAACCAGCGCTAACGCGCGCGTCGCAGTCCGTCACCACACTGCCAGGGAACCGTTGTGTTGCCGCTCTCTGTGGAAGGGCTTTGCATTGGCTTTGTCGGCGTACCGGCTTTGGTGTGTCGTTGAGGTTATTCTCGACCGATGGGACTAACTTTATTGAGTGGTCAGCCCACTTCGAGGACGCCCGCCTTTCAGGCCCGCTTCACTACCCGGGTTTGTAATCGGGAGGCCGTTCGTAATCATCTCGATTCTTATAGTAAGCATCACAGTGCCCCGTCCCGACGCATGATTATATCGCCCTGGTCCAGCGCTTCCTACCTCATACTCTCCCCCCAATTTGGGTCATAGCTCGGTTGCCATTATCCGACACGGCCTGGACGCAAGGGCAGTCAGATGGCACGATAAGCGATTTGTATATACAGCCGTTGCTAGTAGATTGATCCCTAAATAATGCATTGAATACCGGTTTTTGTCCAGGGTATTCTCTGTGGATGTCCATTGATGAGCCAGCCTGAAATGACCCGTATGTATGTATGCATGTATAAGTTCTAAGGTCGGGCGTCTCTGATGCCGAACCCCTCATCGCCTATGCGAAGCACCCTGCTAACTTCCGGCTGACTCGGGACCGCGCGTGACGAGGGGCGACTGTCCCGTCCGACCAGAATAGCGCATGTTCAGTGACCGGGCATCACACAAGGCCCCATTAAGGGGTACACCGTGTCGACTCTTTCCCTCGGAGCTCTTCGCACTGCAAGAAAAGGCGGATGACTGAGGTGTACATTGGTCGCTCATTCAGACAGACATTTCGCGTGTGTCCGAGAACAAAGGAAATCCTACCCATGCAACTGTGGACACGATGCCACATCGATGTAGCCCCTGATACATGTGATTTTTATTGCAGTGTTACCTTCCCAGTTGAAGACGTGTTGGCCATATAAGCAACGGTGGTATGAGTTCTCGCAAATGGGGAACCGCCAGAAGGCAGGTAGAATGTGCGCAGGCAGCGGCGGCGAAACAGGACGGCCGGGCGTTAGACTACTGGCGACGCCTTCCGTCTGTTCCGAGTCGGGCCATGCAGATATGACCTAATCAGATCGTTCTCGCCTGTGCGATGCTATGCCAGGTTCAGTGTTGACGGATTGTGCTCGACTCTCGAGGTCTGCCAGGGTGCTACCAGACGTACCAGACGTATCAGTCTGATATGCCTGATAAGGAGATCAATTCAAAAGGAACGCTGAAACCCCCTTAACCAGATAAGATGAACTTGACATAGATCGCTTGCGCGCTGCCAAAGTGGCACGGACCTGAGACCGGAGCCCTATGGCATGCCCACCTGACGGTACGGAAATCGTCAGTTTAAATGGTAGGTTCCACAAAGTCAACTTTGAGGTACAGATCCTCGAGGAGTGACGGCACCACATCTGTTGACCGCATTTCCACCGTGGGGGAACGCGTCGACTCCATCATGTAACGTGCCAAGCACGTTACTGCGCTGCATAACCCCTCGCTCCGGGTAGGCATCCTTTCTTTCCTTTGCGCCGTCACAACGAGATAGAATTCGCTGAATGATATCCACGTCGCGCAAGAGATCTTCGAGGGCAGGTTAGCACAGGGCAGACAGGAAATTTTTCATTACCCATTGTTTGGCAGCCCGGCCACCGTGACAGAGCAGCCAGGGACGCTTGCGCCTACAGTCTGTAAAATCAACGTTCACCAGAGTCCAGAATTCAAGCGTACTGCGGAGCATCTGGCTCTTGGGTTCGGGGTGTCCCGTGTATCAATGTGAGCTGACCTTCGTCTCGGAAACGAATGCGCAAGAAATGCCAGGGCCGGGGTTCAACGAGTCTGTACTATAGACCCTCGGAAACCTACAACCACACAGCCAAAGCCCAGGATACTAAGCCGGCATGGCCCAATTCTGAACGCCGGCCCCCGTGATCGACGGGGAGCGCACTGTGCACACAAGCCCCCAGTCCAACTCAGGGCGATTGCCCAGGCAGCCAACCCGGATGTCCATCCCTGAGAAGACAACGGTTGTCCCTCCCAGTGTCCCTTCGTCCCTTGGACGACTCCCGAATCTGGTGACGGTGCCTGGGTCGGGATCGACGAAACGCAATGCCAGTGAGTGACCCTCACAGTGCATACATACTGCGGCTGTCGGGAATGTGGGTTTGAGGTAAGCGCAAGCAATAGAAGCGGGAGTATATCGTGAACGGATAGGGCTTGTGGAAAGCATGGACGTTAACCCCCTCAAGCATGCCGAGACTCTGGGATCCTGCGGATAGGATTTCCAACGACCACCCAAGCCCCACACCAATTCCGGGGAATGAGGTGGAATGCCTTGCTTGCCACGGGATGGCCAGTACTGCCAAAGCGCAATTGACCCACTTTGAGTATTAGGGCCCATCTTTGAGGCCGCACTCTCTCTTTGAACAACAGCAGCATCTCAAGCGTCCCCCACAGGTCGTGCAATCCTGAGGGTAACGCGGACAGGCACCGAAGACCGGAGCTTGAAACCATGCTCCTGGAAATGAGAGTAACACTTGGGCTCTGCCTACCGATTGACGGCAGACTAGCGTCTATTGGTGCCCAGACACCCGCTGTCGGAAATTACATGAGGTCAAGAAGTTCACAGGAGGACACCCGTGGCTATGGGAATTGGACATGCTTCGCAACGTGAGTCTTCAACGGAAGGCGACCTCCACCAGGTATACCAGGTATACCTGCAATTACAAGGCCATATCTACCTGCCAATCTGAATGATAACGATTTTACGTCTGGTGAGGATTATAACAACTGATACATATCTTGTCACGTAGCCCTTGTCCAGGTGATGGATGGGCGTCGATATCAAAGCCTGAATTGGGTTGTACGTACGCGCCACGTTTCTGCGAACTGAATAAAACCCATACACGCGCACACAACCTGAAATGGTGGTTCACCTGAAATAGGGGCTTATGATAGGCGCCCGTCGCGTCACCATGGTCACCCAAATATTTGGCTGTATTAGGGTAGCAGGAGTCCATCAGGCTCTGTGAGGTCCCTCTTGGCCAACTGCAGTGGGTCCTCCAGTCTCTCACCTCGAACGATTTCGTCAGGTTTGAATGGGTGCGGAGGCCGACCATCGGCGAATCGTCCGAGTCTACGGCGTGAGCGTGGATATAGGTTTGAACGGGGTCGCTGGTCCTGGATGCCTCTGAACAGCTCTGAACGCGACGTTGCCTCTATGAGTCATTCTCTTCGCCCTTCTGTTTTCGGATCCCCGGCATTACAATCAAGCATGCTGAAGATTCGGTTTGTCTTGAATGATGAATCCTGGCCCCAAACACGGATGAACTGCGACGAGGATCTTGAGGGGAGACTATTAGCTTTCATACGAGCTCGTTGTGTTCACCGGCAAGCACCAACGGCCTTGTGTGCACAACAACGGGCTCCAATTCCTGGTCTCGGGGGGGATGGTGGTAGGAGGACAAGGTTTGCCGGCCGGTTGTTGCCGGGTACGCGCAGATTGGGCGACGCTCCAATATATACCTATTCTATCCCCCTCCGGGTTGCACGGAGAAATAGACGCTTGACAAGTTGGAGGTCTCAGAGATCCTCACTGAGCATTGACAGGGTTCAGTGATACTCTCTCATGCTATGGGTGCATTATGGGCTGCGACCATCCCTCGTTGAGGGAGCACACTGAAGTGCCCCGGAGGGGCCACTCGCTGAGGGGAGCTGGTTAGGGCGGAATGGTTGTGGATAGACCTAGCTACCTACAGACATCGGGAGGTACGTAATATAGTCCGCAACCCGTGCCCAGCGCGTGTTGACCTCGTGTTTGTGCCTCATGTGTTTATCGCAACGAGTAGTGCCCAAAGGCACTACTCCAACACATGTAAGGCCGCTGGCTTACCATGGTTCCCCTAACATGCGTGTATAGCTGTGCTTTGTTTCTTTTATGGTGTAACGGCTAGCGGGCACAGCGCGAGCCTCCTTACAACACGCTCTGAATGACCGTACCGCCAATTCCTCATATTGTTTAAATTCATCTCTTTCCCATAGCTAATCCTCCAAACCTGTATCCCTGGAAGCATGACAAACACATTTAAATCCAATAAACGCGGGATCTGTAAAAATTCTCATACTCACCGAACGTAAAATGCGCTATATCGCGCCTTGAACCCCTCCTCTCTTCTCCCCACCAAGGCAAGTAAACGAACGTTAGATTTTGAATCATGTTGGAAGATGCTTTCCATCAAGCGTTCATCCTTTCCCAGGAAGTGGGATCCTCCATCCTTCCACCATAGTGCAAGTTGCTCGTATCGGCTCTCGCGAAAGTCATAGGAAGGCTTGGGCTCAGAGTCCGCTGATTGAGATAATGGTTGGAGGACGTCCTCAATGGGCAGAACCTTGAACGAGTCTTCAAGCCCCGTAAAATCGAATACAGGGATCGATTTCTTCGCCACTTCACCATCGCCTCCAGCTTTACCCGCGGCGTTGATCTCAACTGCGTGTCGCTCATACAGCCATTCCATGTACCGAATATGGAAGGCACGCGACCGATGGCTATACAGCGTTCCCGCTTGCTTCCGTTCTGCGAAGTCACGCGTCAGAGGGTTCGTAAATGACTCGAGAAGGTTGACTTCACGTGGGAAGTTAAAATGGTCGGTGGGAGGTGGGTACGAACCAAAGTACTCCTGGCGTGCAGAGAGGCACTCGTTGCGATGCCGTTCGAGCCAGTCGATTTGTTGACAGGCGAATGAACAGTAGGTCATGGATGAGCAACGAGCGCACTGTTTTGTTCTTTCGTTCCGCCGTGCAGGGTCCGTGGCGCACTAAGTGACCCAACGACATGGTAAGCTACGCCTTCCGACGCTCGTAGTGGTATTCCAGGGTGGCATGACCGTGCTCACCGATACGTTGTCACAGGTGTTGGACCACCCTTTATCTTCTACACCCCTATACACCCGAACTCTGTCCTGCACGGTCTTCCAGAAGGTCCTCCATAGCTCTCGGGAGTTGGGATAATCGAAGAGCTGGTCTAGAAAGGCTGCTTGGCCTTCATCCTCCCAAAGTTTCAAGACGTCCAGAATTTGAGGAGACATTGTCCAGGGGCTGAAGCTCTCTAGTATATTCCCTCTCCCTACAGCTGACGAACGCCGTGCGTGCATCTCAAGGTATCCCCCAACCAAAAGGCCCCTGAAGTTTCGAACCACCACCCGATTTGGGCAGGGCTCGGGGGACCTGGAGTACATCGCGTGGGCGTACATATTGACGATCGGTTCAACCAGCTTGTCGTTCAACGTTCCTTGGTCGAGAAAATGTCGACTGAGTTGGTTGAACATCCCGGTGAAAGAGACCATGAACTTCCCGTCGTCGAAGAACTGGCGCAGCCTATAGTCCTTATACAGGTAAATGGACTGCACGAATTTGAGCAGTTTGGCTGCATATCCATATATACCCTCGGGGCAACGGCTTGTGTCCATGGCGGCTTGGGTGACCTGGATTGCCCTCCTGGATGTCGCCTCTGCGAAGCGTCTGCCTAAATCGTGTAACATCACCTCCTCGACAAACGCAGCGCCGTCTCCACAACAGTCCTGGAACACCGCCATCAGCAGGTACAACGCAGGGCACATCTCTGGCACGACCCAGTCGATATAAAAAGTGTCGCCCTTCTTCCGGTCTTCTCGGCCTTGTGGAATCGTCCACAGGCGTATCAAGAGGTGCAGGTACGACTTCGTGTGGTTGAGCGCAGAGAATGGGCCACAGTCGTTGTCGGGGTCCGAAACCGAAATCTTGAATGGAATTTGAGCGTAAACGCCAAATGAGAACCCTTCTTCATGGGTTGCGACGTCATACGCCAGCCTAAAGTCGAGGCAGAAGTGTATCCAGCCCATGATTCCTTCTAACGAAGCAAGGACGAGAGGACGAGCATCTTTTGCGAGTGCAGGTTCAATGGGGCAGAATCCTACGATTCGATCGAGGAGGGAGAGAGACGCAGTCGCAGCTTGGACGCGTGGGTGGGCCTCGGCCTCTCGTCGGGTAGTCACTGAGTCGGGGATCTTCTCGAGTGTGAGGTGCTCTAGAGTCGCCTTTACGACGGACGCGGTGCATTTTCGTGCGTTGAAGTCCTGCACCATTCCCCAAATGTCGCGAGGGGAGCCTGCACGCAGGCCAGGAATGTAGTCCTCAAATCCGTTCGTCGAGCGCCCGTTCCACGTCTAGAAGAAACGCCTTTAGTGCCCCAATATCTCGTGCTACGATCGAGCAACGACATCGCCGGATTGAACGCACTTGGTGGAAGTAAGACTCATCATGAGTGGCCATGCCGCGTTTGAGCGCTCGATATGAGTTGGAGATGGGCGTCGATATCAAAGCCTGAATTGGGTTGTACGTACGCGCCACGTTTCTGCGAACTGAATGAAACCTATACACGCGCACACAACCCGAAATAGGGGCTTGCGATAGGCGCCCATCGCGTCACCATGGTGCCCAAATGTTTGGCTGTATTAGGATCGCAGGAGTCCACCACGCGCGAGACGCGTCTGGACCCAGATTTCCAACCTTGACTCCGACCCTCATTGTCTGCGACGATCTCGTTCCTCTATGAACCACTTCGACAGCTAGGAGAGGCCATATACGCGATACGAAGATCTCTCAAGGCGACTGGCGACACGAGGAGGCTGTACTCGGATTCTCTCTCAATTTCAATGGCTCGCTTGGAAGTTGGGGTTGGGATCCAACGCGTACATTTGAGGTTGATTTGAAGAGACAGGGATGGGCCTCATTGGGGAATCGCGCGGGAGGTTCAAATAAGAAAGCACCTGACGGTACGTCGCGTCCAAAAATCTGCGATTTAAGCTCAAATCCTGATCCCAAACAGCGCGCTTCTTGGTCAAATCTGGGGGCGATTGAGTGCCGCTGTCGGGCTTGAATGATGACGCATTCGAGCCTTCAGGCGATATCAAGCTCTCCGTTGACCCAATGCTCTGGGGTCCCTCTTGGCCTGCCGCAACCTGAGTTTCGACTGAAGAGCGGGGCCCGGTCGCTGGCCGGTCAGGCATCATCTGAGGAGTCGGCTAGAATCCGTTTGAGTACAGAGGGTGGTCGAGACCCAGATAGTGCTCGGTGGGTTGATTGAGTATGATCAGCCTGTGTGGAGTGTTAAAAGTCACAGCGATTAATCCCCCTTTTTCTAGAACGATGGTACTGTTGGAACACATGACGGACGTCTCGCAATTAATGCGATGTCCAATACGCGAAGCTAGCACCCACATTAGCTTAATAGAAGCGTCGTCTGTATTCCAGTCGTTCCGAGAGACACGTCGTCTGGCACGGTATGCATTCGGCACAGGGGCCTCGCCTCCCTCTATCTCCCTAGAAGGCGAATCATAGACTGCGGGGAAGGGTGCTCATGAAGTGCCATTTCTCCGTGGCAGTTCTGCTTGGGAGACTCCATGTCATATTCACGGCACGCTCATGGCTGTTTCTCCTCTCAGCACATCTTCTTCGATTTTCGAGTGCGCTGGGAACAAGGAGCACCACCACTTTCTCCGAGCTCACCTGTGGACCGCTAGCCTCTCCCTTCCTCGGCCTCTATCCCAAGACTGAAGGTTAGCTCTCGCTTCTCCTTGTACTCTTGACCCCCTATTGATATTGGGCGGATGTCTACACCCACAGGCAGCTCCCTCCATCTATCACGTTTACGGCAAACACCCTTCCAAATACTGTCCGTTCGTTTCAGCATTCCACTTTAGCTCGCCGGCGAACAGCCAAGCTCGATCCCATCCGGCTTTTTCATGCCTCGAGGCGGTCCAAAATACCCGTTCGGGCAGGATCTATTTTTGATCCTTTCCTCCTGACCTCGGCGCTGATTCCTCTTGGCTTCTGTCGAAGCCGCCACGTTTAACTTTTCCTGCGCAGCACCCAGGAACTGCTCAATGGTCTGGAGAAGATGCGTTCACGATGACGAGGAGGTGAAGGTAAATCCGACATTCAAGCCGTCAGTCAAGGGTCGGAGATGAAGGTATGACTGGATTTGCGGACGGACTTAACACGCCGGTTCCATCTGACCTTAATCGCCCCTTCTCCGCTCTTCTCCGCAGGTCCATCGTGCAACCCTTCTGGCATCTGTTGCCGTATATTTGTCGAGGCTCGAGCACATGCGAGTTCTTCCCTCGAGCTTTAGCCGCTTTCCGTCTCCACAAGCCGAAAGCGTACTTGGAGACGCTCCTACGAACAGGAAGTTCGTCGTGATTATCTCGCTGATTCCCCTGCCCCTCGATTTTGCTTTCGTTAGGAATCATTCCAGCTGCGCCAATTGGGTGGAGGGTGTCAGCAGGCCGGAATGAGGGGCCGTAAGCGCCTAAATCAGGAACCGAGAGCGGGAAGCCCTGGACCCATGCCCTCGACATCCCAGTGGACACCACGGCGACAGACATCGACAAAAGGCCACCGACACGCTCTTGACACGCAGATGGACCGTCGGGAGGAACATCCAGCAACGAACGGAATTATTTATGCTTTGGCCTCGGTCGCTAGGCACAGGACAATACGGGGCATGTTTTCCCAGGCATTGTCCGTACCCGGCGTGGCGGTGTCCTGCTCGGTTTCTTGCTCGAAACGTGTCTGCTCCTGTCCAGAAACAATAAAAGCCACTTGGAGATCTGACAATGGAGCACTGCCGTTACCTGAGCAGGGACCTGGCGCCACGATCCGAACAACCCGAAGATAAAAGGGTGTATCCGAGGTGAGTGGAGATCTTCCTTATCCCCCGACCGTCGTGTCGCCGCCCCTCACAGTCCTTTCTTCGGCCTTCCTCTTTCTGCCTCCTCGTTCCCTCTGGGTTGCGCTGCGCGTCCGCCTCCAGGTTTACACACTACTCATAGAACTACGACCTCGCAATAGGATATAATCCACGCCCATCCCACCCATCTACACCCGCAACCTTTCCTACACTCCAGCATCAGCCATGTTCTCTTCAACCTACCTGCTCCTCCCTCTGCTCTTGGCCTCTTACGTATCGGCCCACGGCTTCGTCCACCAATTCAGCGTCAACGGCAAGACGTACACGGGTGCTAGGCCTGGTGGTCAGCGAAGCAAAGCTGCTTCGCCCATCCGCCAGATCACCAGCCCCAACCCCATCTATGGCGCCACCACCTCTCCCGTGAACTGTGGTAACGGCGGTGGCTTCGTCGCCAGCGAGGCCGCCCCTGTCAACCCTGGAGACGTTCTCAAGTTCGACTGGAGAGGCCAGGACCTCAGCCGGGTACGCAGTATTTGCCTCGCTCTTTCCATGAAGTCTAAGCACTAACCCTCTACTATGCAGTGGCCCCATGACACCGGCCCAATCATCAGCTACCTCGCTGACTGTGGCCCTGCCGGCTGCGACAAGTTCGACTCGAAGAACGCTCGCTGGTTCAAGATCGACGAACAGGGCCACAAAGCCAATAGCGCTGAATGGGTTCAAAAGGACCTCAGTACGTCTGACTTTCCCTTTCCCGTGGTACACCCGCTAATCGCTGTAATCTTTCCCTTCTAGTGAAAGGTGCCACCGCCAATGTCAAGCTCCCCTCCAACGTCGCCCCAGGCAACTACCTCATGCGTCACGAAGTCATCGGTCTCCACCTCGCCTCTGGCTTCAAGAAGGCCGAGTTCTACCCGTCTTGCATCCAACTTAAGATCGGTGGCAGTGGGACCGGCAAGCCTTCCTCCAGCGAGCTCGTTTCTTTCCCCGGTGGCTACAGCGACAACGACAAGGGGCTTTTCGGCAACAACTTCTTCAGCCGTCAGTACACCTTCCCCGGCCCTCCCGTCGCTAAGCTCGCTGGTGGCGGCGGAGGTGCTGCACCTGCGCCCTCGTCTGGCTCAACTCCGACCTCGACTAAGTCTACCTCGACCACCAAAGCAGGATCTGGATCTGGAGCCCAGCCCACCACTACGAAGAGCAGTGGAAGCTCGGGTAGCTCGGGATCGTCATCCTCAGGCCCCAAGAAGGTCTGCAAGAGGTCGACCTCCGCCCAGCCCACCGCCGAGGTCCGCCCTCGCCACCTCAGCCGTGTCATGCGCAGAATTGCGTTCGACCAGTCTGCACACGGCGTTTCCGCCTGATTCGTCCCATTCGTTTGGGTCGGTCCGTCGGTTCCCTTTCCCATCTCTCTCGCTCCCTGGGTTTTTGGTTGGTTGGGTCCATGCTTCGTTGTCATGCATGCTGGTTTTTCCGACTCTCATATCGCGATTCTCTTCCTCGTTCCTCCGCTTTCGCTCTTCCATCTACGAATGCTCCGACTTTCCTCCTACGATGTCACTGGATGACCTTTCATGACTCCTCACCATCTCATCTGTACCACCACCCCATATTCACGGCATCGTAGACGGATAGACCGTTCGCATTCTCAGCACTGGCAGCTCCCCCCTCATGCATGCACATATACGGCTCATGCTTTACTTTTACCATACTTACAACCACCCCCCATACCACACTGGCACACCCACCCGCAAGTCGCAGCGTAGACGCTGCGCAAGGCGAATACAATATGTGGTTTTCTCGTTTTCATTATTATCCTATTTTACTCACTGTGTACATACTATCCTACTCACTCACTCATTATCGTCGGTCCTTGCTTGTATAGTCATTCCTTGTATAGTAGGTTGTGCTTGTATATGGATATCGGAGGAGCTTAAGCTCTTTCGTTGTACTCTCGGATTTCTTGTGTGCCTTATACGATCTAGATGATTTTTAAGAATGCAGGGATGGGAAATGGACAGACTCGAGTGACCTGGAAGCTTGGGCATGGAAACGAGTGAGGACTGCCTTCTCTGAGTCGTGTAGTAACCCGGGGAGTGCTGCTGTTCAAAGTCATGGAAACGACGTTCTTTGAGGTCCGGGCTCGAAGTCCCCGTGTTTGCCTAGACACCAGCCATTGGACGAATCCACGAGGCACATTCGACGGCACACGACGCTCAGATACGCTGTGCTCGATGATGCCTTTAGACGCCGGTAATTATTGTTCTTCCCGTATCGAGGTAACGAATGTCCATTCCTGACAACAACGCCGAGGGGAAAGACAATAGGAGACCTCGATCGGGGGAGCGTTTGTCTACCTCCAAATGGTGTCCTACATACCTTAGTTATTGGATCTACACCGAGCTTTCCGTCGTACGCCGAGAGTGGTTCCCGACTTGAAAGAGGACCGCGGGGGAGAACAAAGAATTGCTGGGGTACAAGGACCTGTGCAGTCAGGTGTCGTGGCGTGCGGCAGTATCCCGCGTCGTACTGGGGGTACGAGCCTTAATCGAGCAAAGGCACTTAACCAACGCTCTCAGGCTTGTCCTGCTGTATGATGTGGGTTGGGTGAGCAGAAGAAAGTGTAGGGCCGTGTGGGCGTTTAGGCCAGGCTGTCGATCACGATCTGCGACATCGAACGCGTTCCCGATTTGGTTGCATCAGGCTTGCTCTTACCTTCCATCTAGCCAACCCCGGAGCCCAGTAATGGCGAGCACGACACGGGGACATACCACCTTTCCAAGGTATAGGAATTCGGCATGGGACCAGGTGCGTTTGTCCCCACTTTCACCCTGCATTGAGGTCGCTTTCTCAGACAGCTGGCGCGGTGTCAGATCGTTGCAAAAGCAAGAGAGGGATCAACCGAACACATACGGGAGCTTCGCAGCGTACTCGAGCCGAATGACTGCACGTTCGAGCTCGTGGAAGGAATCCTGAACCATCTCAGCCCAGATTTAATACCGGAAGAGGTTGAAAACCAAACGGCGGCACAGAATCACCCGGACGTACGTCGAGCGGAAGCGTGCTACAACTTCCTGAGCCACCTTGTGGATGATTCCCTACAAAAATGCGACGTGGCTACCAGGGAGTCTTTGACCCCTCTCCTCATCACCTACCTCCCCAACGTGTTGGCGTGGATTAACTTCTTCCTCGACTTCCTCCTTCCCGTTGGACCTCCTGATATGGGCCACGATTTCACCTACAGCTATCATGCGGAATTTCTTGTCGGCCTATCAGATTACGAAAAGGTCACCGAGGCTTTCTTGTCTTCAAAGTTGCTCCTCCAAACGTTCTTCAGGATATTCGTCGGCAAGAACAAGAGAACTGGCCATAGTCATATCGCCTGGGACCCTAGACCGAGCAATCTTGGTGATGACTCAATCCTTTATCTCTGCCGAAGGCTTCTTGTCGACGCCGACTCGGGGAGGGATGTCGTCACAGAAGAGCTGCAATCCTTACATATGAGCTTCGACTTTGTCTCAGCCGCGATACAAAGAGCGGTCCGGGTTACCGACGCCGTCTCTGACCCAGCCTTTCCGAGCAGCCTCGCCCGGTATGCAGGGAGGCTTCTCGGAATTATCAAAATTCTTGGAGGCTCAACCACCGACCCAAACTCGCAGGCCTTGCGATCGTGTCTGCATCGAATACGCCCCATATCCCGGCTCACTAGAATGTGCGACAGGCTCTCTTACGCCATTACGACTGGGGCGGGTCCCGACGAGCTCAAGGATGTCCAGACTGCGTTTCGCGGACTCATCAATGTTATCTCTCAACTTGGGCCACTCACCCCACACCACGTCCGAACATTCCTCAAGGCGGATGGCCTAGCCATGGTGGCCCGGGTTGCTATTCATTTAGACAGTGTCGACACCCCCGAAATCAACACGACGATGCACTACCTCAGGGTGGTTGCCCAATACATTACGTGGCCCTGTGTATTCCGCCACTTGTTCGATGAAAATGGGCAGTCGCTCGACCAGTCTATTGAGGTCGTAACCCAGGTGCCTCACCTCAAAGGCGGGTGGAGCGCGTTTTGGTCCAAGGCAAAAAAGGTGCAAGTGGCCTATCAAAAAACCCTGGATCAGGAAGGATTAACTCTGTGCGACTGTCATAATGTAGGTTTCTATCAAACGGGGTTGCATTCGAGACTAATTCTCCATTCAACTAGTGCCCGAACGAGAAGCGAAATTTGTATAGCGGCCCCGCAAGGCAGTGCTCAGGCTGCTTCACTGCGGCATATTGCTCGCCCGTTTGTCAATTCATTGACTGGCGCTATGGTCCGCACAAGTGGGAATGTTCCAGCGCGAGACAGTTCTACATCGGTAAGATTGTTTCCACCCTCTTCTTCTCCCTACTGCATCCCCCTTTAGCGCAAAAGGAGTCAGGAGCTTGGTATAGCCATAGGTCACGCTCCTTGCACATCAAAATGGTGGAGGAAATTTGTGAGGAAAGATATACGGCGCTCTACGAACGGGACATCAAGAGGGTGGGCCTCCCAGTCAATGGGTTCTTTCCTACCTTCAACTTCACAGGCCCCGAGCGAGTAACACAGGAAATGCTCATATTTAGAACAACTGGCAGGATGGAGGCTTCGGTACTGAACCTCCACGGGCGGCGGCTTGGTCGCGGAGAGGCTTTTCGTGCGCCGCGTATTCTATGGCTCATGGAAGAGTATCGCGATTGTATGGTGGGGACGAACATGCGACTCGCAGAGTGTGGCGAATGGCTGAGTGTAGCGAAGGATGCGACACAAAGGTCTCGCCACACGGAGAGAACTTGCTGAGGATAGACGGTTCGACACTATCGTGGTTGCAAGCTAAGGAACGTATCTACGACAGGATACGGGAAAGCGGGAAACGGGAAGGTAATGGTACATAGGGACAAACATGGTAGGTAAGCAGAGGGGCTGGATCGCTACACCCGCCCTCCTGCGATTCTGAAAGGAATCGTAAGGTAGAATAGAGTGCGACGTACGCACGAGAAGAGTAAGTA
Source organism: Coprinellus micaceus (assembly GCA_951394405.1). Lineage (NCBI taxonomy): Eukaryota > Fungi > Basidiomycota > Agaricomycetes > Agaricales > Psathyrellaceae > Coprinellus > Coprinellus micaceus. The sequence goes on from OX596342.1 coordinate 2,648,595, forward strand.
TCCGGTAGACTATAAGATCATAGGTATGAAACATAAGAACGTAGTCTCCAATTCGATGAACCGTAAAGTAAAAGTCAGAGTGAATAAGATGTTTTTGTCGTTTCGAAATTTTGAACTTTTGTATGTTGTTTCGTCGGGGAATAGAGAAATAAAAGAGAGATCCAAACAGAGCAGAAAATCGGGGTGAGGGAAGCAGGGAAGCGGCAGGGGGAAGGGGTAATGGGGAGAATCCGGTGGGGATGGGGAACATCACCTCGTACCTCGCTCGACTAAGCAGTCACAGTCTCGCCATCCTTCTCGCCGCTCTTATCCTCATCCATCACGTCCTCCTCGGCGTCGTTGGAACCGGTCGCCTTGGCGCGGGAGCCGGTGTCCTTATTGCCATGACGGCGCTTCTTGTGTGCGGGGCGCCCGTCGTCGTCGTCGCCACGGTTGTTACTGGACCCGGCCGTGCGTCGAACAGATTGCGCATGTGGGCGCTTGTTGGACCCAGCTTGAGCGCGTTCCTGGTCCTCCTTCATCTTGGCCACCTGGAACATTGCGTCAAAGACGTAGCCGCGCTTGAAAGGGTTGTTTTCGATGGAGTCGCGATTGATGGTATCGCCTCGGTGTTCCTTCTGGATGCCGAAGTCGTGGAATTGGGGTGGGGTCCCCGTGGTAGTTGGTTCGCCGTCGATGAATTGGGGGAATCGGCGTTTATCTTTCCAGACGGGATCGTTGAACCATGTGGAGACCTGGTCGTAGGCCAGGGGGGCCATGGTTGGTTTGCCCTTGCGGACGGCGGCACCATATTCAATGCAGTTGGCCAGTTCGGCGGCGGTGATGGTGAGTGCGACTCGGGCGTCGTTGTCGACGGTGTCGGGATTGTAGAAGGCGTAGAGGAGGGGATTGATTTTTCGGACGCCGTTGTGAGGGCGCGGGAGCTCATAGGGCTCGAGGTCGGCTTTCTTCGTGTTCATGGAGGTGAGGTGAGTGGTGGGTGGTGAGGTGGATGAAGGGAGATCGGGGAATGAAGGGGAGTCGGAGCGACGAAAATCCAGAGAAAATCGAACGTTAAAGTAAGTCAGAGATAAGAGGAGAATCACAAGGGAAAAAACAGAAAATAGGGGTAATTTAAATTTCGGAACTCCAGCCTTGGAGACGGTGCCTGGTAGTTGGCAAGGTGGGGAGATGGGTCGCATGTGCATAGATAGACCGATCTCCGGGACCGCTAGTCACAAGGACGCGATCTGCGGGTCGCTTGGAAGCTGTTCGGATCCAGCGGCCAGATCCTCAATCTTGGTGAGGCCAAGAACTTCGAGGTACGCCTGAAGAGACGGCAACTCTGAGACGTCACGCCAGGGGACGAAGGTAACGTCGCCAGCCTTCCATAGGACCTTGAACACAGCGTCTTTGCCCGTGTTGGCGTGTCCCAGGATTCGTTCAATCGCCCATTCGGATTCTTCAACTCCCGGGGCCGTAATCTGTTCGTCAGAGCGACCAGGGAACAATCGGTCGTCGTTCGGAACGTGCACATGCAAGAGGGAGGCGTGGAACACGTTGTGAACACCTCGCTGTTTGAGGCTGTCCGGGAGATCGAGTCGGAATGACTGATTCCCGAAGTCCTCAGCAATTACCATGGGGCCAATATACCGAGGGATGAGCTTACGAGCCAAGCCCTTTGGGAACGTCAGGTTCTTGGTGGATAGGTACACAAGGTCGCCCTTGATGAAGGGTGCAAGGCGACGCTTCTTGTTGGCGTCCCGAGTTTGCTTGACTCGAGACGCAATGATCGAGTCGTGCGCGGACATCAGCGCGAGTTTTCGACCCAACGCGAAGTTGCGCACGGCGGGGAATTCGGACTGAGGTGCAGAGTTCCATATCATGGAACGAGGAGTGCGCCCGGTGTTGAGGAAGAAGGGAGAGAACCCCGTAGAGTCAGATCGAGCGGAGTTCAAAGCAAACTCAATTGCGGGGAGTTTAAGCGTCCAATCCGATTGTCTCGAATTGACAACTTCTCTTATCATCTGAACCATCGTTCGGTTCGCCCTTTCGGTCGCTCCATCCGTCTCTGGGTGGTACGCACTTGAGAGCTTCAACCTGGGTCCGATGAGCTCATTCAAGCGCTGCCAGAACGCGCTGGTAAACAGGACATCACGATCGGATATGATCCTTCGAGGTAAGCCGTGCAATTTGTATACTGACTCGAACATGAGTTCAGCAACCTGCTTCGCAGTGTAGTTGGCCCTGCTCGGGATCAAGTGTACCATGGATGTCAACAAATCGATCACGACCGTAATCGTATCGAAAACGCCATCTCGGGTCTCGGAATCCGGCAGAGGACCGACGAAATCGACGCCAATCGCCTCCCATGGATATCCGGGCACAGAGAGAGGGTTGAGGAGCCCATATGGGCGCTGGTTGTCGGGTTTATTCATACGACAGGTATGGCACGTCTCGCAAAACGATTTGACATGATTTACGAGGTCCTTCCAGTAGACATGGTCTCGAAGATAGGCAGTCGTCTTGGCGGCGCCTAAGTGAGCGAGGATGGAATGAGCCTCCGAGATCACGATCTCGCGAGCGCTCCTGGGTCCTATGTTCCCCTTTGGAATGCACAGAAGGTGCCTTCCACGGTCCAGGAGGTAAACGAGTTCGTTTTCTACACGAAAATTCGCATATTCACTCGGTTTCTCTAAGATAGATCGAAAGGTCGGATCCTCGCTGTACAAGCTTCGCAAGCCAGCCAAGAAACGAACGCCCTCCGAGCCTGTACTGGCATCGACGATCTCGACTAGGGATGCATCGGGGAGTGGGATAAAGTCGTCGATGGGCTCGTTTTGGTGAGTTCCACCATCGTTTGACATGCCCTGGTCGATAACAGGGGTTTCTTGGTCAACAGGTTCGCTGGCCTCGCCCTCCCGCGCTCCTCGAGGCCCGAGGAGCGTGAAATGGTTAGCTACACGCCTGGCGAACTCCGCACCAGTCTCAGGACGTCCAGACTCAGCTGGATCGACCTGTGGACGCGCCCTCCTGGCACGAGCCGGCGCATTATGAGTAGGGGCGGTCTCAACGTCAGGAGAGCTGCGAGGCGGCTCAGCGACGAGTGATTTGGGTGCTGCGACGACTGGGGTTGCAGGAACCGAAGGTACAAGGGCAGGGGCAACTGCAGGAGCTGCCGCCGCTCTGAGAGCACCACGAGTGCGTCGCGCAACGGGCTCCGTGTTTACAGCGGGAGAAATTGCGAGCGCCTCGATTGAAGTGAAGACGGGCATCGGGCCACCCACTACGGGGTTGTCCTCGTTAACCACGTCGTGATAGGTGTACTCGGAACGAGCTCGCACAGTTCCAGGTGCGTCGTTCGAGTAGATTCGCGAGAGAGCGTCTGCTAACACGTTCTCTTCACCAGGTACATATAGAATCTTGAAATCAAATGTTCCAATCTTCTCCATCCAACGTGCTTGACGTCCTGAGAGCTCCTTCTGAGTTGGAAGATGCTCCAGACCCTTGTGGTCTGTAACCCAGGTAAAAGAAGCACCCTGCAGGATGTCACGGTGACGGAGCATGGTCTCGATGCCTGCGAGCATCTCGATCTCATGGACCGGATAGTTCTGCTGTGTTGGGTTCAGCTTCGCAGAATAAAAGGCCGCAACGGATGCAGTCTTCCAGTCGGATCCCTGACTAACGACACCTGAGATACCAGTCGCACATCCATCAGTGACAAGCCAGATCGGATCGGCGTCCTTCGCATAGGATAAAGGTACGCGATTATGCTCTCGAAAATCGTGTACTAAGCGCTTGACCTCCTCGAAGGCACGCTGCTCAGTAAAGGTCCAACGAAAGGACACGTTATCACCAGTGATTGCGCTCAATACGCCCATCGGAACGCGAACGCCAGGTACGTCGTCAGCGAGATATCCGACCGAACCAATAAATCCTCGCAGGAGGTCACGGTTGGTGGGAGTCTTCCACGCAACAACGGTAGCCACCTTGTGAGGGTCCATGCGAATTCCCTGGTCATCTACGACGTGACCAAGGATCTCCAAACGATCTACGAGAAACTGAAGCTTCCCAGGGCTGAGGTAAAGTTTCTCCCTTAATAGAATTTCGAGCACAATCCTGACGTGCTCCAGATGCTCCTCCAACGTGTTCGAATAGATAATAATATCATCCAAATATACGTCGAGGAATACGCCGATATAAGGCGAGAACAAGTGGTTCATGAGGGCCTGGTAAGTAGCAGGGGCATTGCAATCCCCTTGCTGGATGACATGGCTGATTATGTTCCCATCGGGAGTTGTCACAGCCGTTCGGTAGACATGCTCGGGCACGACCCGGATCTGCTCATATGCTGACTTCAAGTCTAGCATTGAGCGAAAGGGCCTCTGAGCAACATGCCGAAGAATTCCCTCAATATCGGGCAGGGGAGACGTCATTTTCACCGTGTTTGCGTTCCTGGCACGCAAATCGAACACGGTGCGTAGCTCAGGCTTTCCCTCAAGCTTCTTGGGCTTCGGAATCAGCAGCATCGGGACCGTGTTGGTGGCCGTAGTGACCTCCCAACGTCCGGTCTTGACGTATGCTGCTCGCTTCTCCGCCCACTGCTCTCGAAAGACCTCAGGGCAACGAGACGGACGCCACGGGTAGATCACTGACTCGTCAATGAGTGGGATCTTGTGGTTAATATCTCGCAAGGGCGGGAGCCCAGTTTCCTCCACGCTTTTGCAGAGAGGTTCAGCGAGTTCCTCCAGCTCTTTACGAGCTTGGGAGATCTCGTCCTTCGAGACATCGATGCTGTGAACCAGAGGACGAGTCTCAATACCCTGTGTAATGGGGAGAGCCTCGTTCGATCCGATGACGACTCGTGCTGGGTTCAACCCAATGCACACTTGGTGTTGCCAGATGAACGGCGTGCCAAGTATGAGATCATAACTGCTGACGTTGATCACGTAGAACCAACGTTCCTCGCAGATCTCCTGGTACTTGAATTGAACCTTAACTTGGTAGTTAATGTTTGCGTGAGATCCGTGCGTCGCGAGCTGAAGCTTAATAGGCTTCTTGAGAGGCTCAGCTCGTAGCTTCAGTCCAGTAACGGTCGTTGAAGAAATGAAGTCTCCAAGACTTCCTGAGTCAACAAGCGCCCGAACGGGCTCGCTATTGACGTCGGCAACGACAACGATTGGCTTCGGAACAAGGTGCGCAGTTGCTTTCACTACTGCGGCGTTTCGTTGAATCGAGGGGTACGAGCCCGAAGGGACTTGAATACCAGCCAGAAGTAGGCTGCTTTCATCTTCACGATGGATGCCAAGTGAGCGAGATATGAATCGAAGTTCATATTCCTTGTGCCATTTATCACGCTTCTCAGCAAATAGTCGAGGGGTAAAAGACTTCACCCTCTCCCAAGTGCGTGGATTCGTGGCTACCTTGTGGAATATGTCGTGTCGTGGGTCACGAAGTACCGAGGGAACAGCCTCGCTCGCGACCTCGTCTGATAAGATTGAGCGTAAGCGCCCAGCCTCGCACTCGGCATCATACCATGCGATGACATTAAAGTCAGATACTTCGGCGTCGCTGCAGTGCAACGAACGGGTCACCTCTTGCAAACGGTCCGTGATAATAAGGTACTCGCTGCAGGTGGGGTCTCGCTGCACCACAAATCGGGGCAAACGCCTTTCGAACTCGGTGAATTCACCATCCCCAAGGTAGGGTTCTCCGGCGCGTAGTAAAAACGCGATCCGTTCCTCAAAGCCTGTACCAATGCTCGTCCACTCCGGACCATTCTCGCACTGCCAGTTAATAACCTCTGGTTCAACTCGCTCGGGATGAGCGAGTCTCGCACAGTGGTCGGCATACCACAGTCCGAAGTTAAAGCACGGGTTGCGAAGCTGCTCTATTGGCACGGTAGGGGGCTCGACACCAACCCTCTCAGAGTCGTAAATAACGACGATTGGTGCGCCTCCCACAGGAGAGTCTACACGTTCAAGCGTGAATCTCAACGGGGAAGTATTATTGCGGTACCCATCACCAGGGTAAGGTGCACCTCGGGTGAGGGCGTCTGCTGCTACATGCAGGAACGCATCTCCGAGATTCTGGGACCGTCTCAAAGTCGCTCGCTCCTCATCTGTCAAGGGGAGTGAGGTCATATTCTCGCTGTCACTGACTTCATCCTCTGAGTCCGACCCGCTGCTGTTGCTGATAGACTGCAGTTCAGGGAGATCGGCGTACTCGTCCTCGAGCTCCACGGTCGGGGTAGCATCAGGCACGACTTCGACTGGCTCTGCGGGTGCAGGGCCAGAAAGTCCGAAGTCACCAAACATCGAGTACGTGTCCGCATCGAGGCCACGCTTACGTTGAAGAACGAGCTGGTACCAGCGAATTAAATTAAATCGCGGGTTCCTAAGACTCTTCCCATCAATGACGGTGAAGATATCGGTGTCGTGGTCATTAACCACAAAGGTATCAGCCTCAGCGCTCCAGATCTGTACGCCAAATCGCATCTCGTCCTCGGTATCCGGGTTCGTGTTCGGGTAGAAGTCCCGAATACCATCGGTGAGCAGACAAGTGGCAACCTCACACAGAGCGTTGCCCATCATGTCACCAAACTCCCTGTTGAGTTTGTGTGCGACTATACGGTGCTTAAGATCCTTTACGCGTATGACAGCATAGTGCCTGGCCACCTTGAACTCAGGCCGGGCCAAAAGTGCCTTCCCGACTGACCTCACTATGCTGAGGTGCCGGTCGAGGATAGCATATGTCTCGGTGTCCAATGGATAGACACCAAACCGATTTCGCATGCCATAGGGCTGCGATTCACTGAACTCATCGCCAGGGTAAGGCTGTTGAATATTCAGCTGATACTCAGCTGTCATCGCCAGCGTGTCACCAATTTGGTTTCTGACCATGGCACGCGATTTCGGAAATCGTAGCCAATGCGGCTCATGGAACTCGGCGTTGGATGGCATGCGAGCCTCATGGCTCCATTGCATGAAGCCCTCCTTGCAGGCGGCATCACGATCACATCGTGCACTGAGCTCCACCAGAGCTTCTGGGGTCAACTCGGGGACATCGTGTTCATCAAACGGAATGGAAAATGTGGGCAGAGTCTCAAGGATCTCATTATCCACATCATATTCCATCTCCATGTCGAAGGCAGCTAAGCCCGGCGGTTTACCAGGCCCGTTGTTGGACTTAACGACATTTGCGCGCTGGCAGTTGCGAGCAAGATGTCCTTGTCCTCCGCACTTAAAGCAACGGCCTTGGGCCATGTACTCCTTGGCTTCCGAATCAGGCAGTCGAGGCCGTGAGGCGTTCGAGTTGAATGGCTGTGATCCCGATGGTCTGGCTCCATTGGAGTTTCCACCGTTCTGGGGACGCGGCGCACTGTTCGTCCTGCCATAAGTATTGGCAGTAGAGTTCATGCGCCCTCCTGGGCCATGATTCGAACTCCCTTGCCCTCGGCTCTGACGACCATGGTTATCGTTCTGATAGCCACGGTTGTAGGCGGGGTTAGGGCGAGCATTATAGCTCGAGCTCCGGTGTGTGTCACCAGGTGAGTCGTACCTGGACGGTCGATCACCCTTTCGTCGTCCGACTAACAGTGCTTGCTCGCCAGCCTCTGCGGCGAGCACGACTTGGTCCCAGTCGCTGCTGTCTGGCGTCAACTGATTCTGCCAGAGGAACTTCTCGATGGCAGAGTCGAGTCCATCCCAAAGGTGACGGACACGTGCTTTGGGATCTGTGGTTCCGATGATGTCCAGTTTGGTCTTGAGGTCATGCACATAAGCCTTGACCTCACGATTCCCTTGGGTCATCCTATTGACCTCCATGCGCACCCTAGACGTATAGTCCTTCGGGAAGCAATGGTTGAATAACTCATCCATGAAGTCGTCTGTCTCCCATTCTTCAGGGGCTGCAGAAGCCTTATAAAGATAGAAGTCGTATGCCTTCCCTTCCAGGAAGCGGGAGATATAGGCGACTTGTTCTCGAGGATCGATGCGCCCTTGGCGCGCATAGGTACGGAATTCCGTCCGGAATCGTGTGTACTTGGTAAGATCAGTTGTCCCATCATAGGCCTGCGGCGGCGTAATGGGAATTCTGGGTTGCGGGTGCCAGCCATTCCAACCTGGAGGTGGCTCCTGGTTGAACCCTGGCGGCGGCCCATAATTTCCATACCCCAACATATGCGGAGGTGGCATGGGGTAGTTGAACAGCATCTGCTGCTGGTTAGGCGCCGGAGGAGGAGGAGGAGGCTGGTTATGCACAGGCTCCGGCGCTTGGCGGGGTTGGGCATCACGCTGAGCTGCCTCACGCCGAGGTTCACGCGTGTCACCCATCTGGTGCTGAGCCTCACGTTCCCGGCGTTCTCGATCACGTATCATTCCCAAGGTACTCAGGGGAGGGACCTTGTCAATAGCCTGGGCCCTGTTCTGGAAACTCGAGATAGGGCGGGGTTCGGGGATCGAGAAGAACTGCCGCTGGCGACGAGCAACGTTCGACGGCGAGTCAGCGTCCTCGGCCTCCTGCAGGCGAGGTCGTCCAAAGCTATCCAGCACAGCCTGCTGGACATCCACGCTACCCTCATCACCACTGAAGTGAAGATCACCCCAGTTGCTAGGGTCGGGTCCTTTGCCTTTGTTCATCGTCTCACGCCCTAGGTCGGGATTCGCGAAACGATTATCATTCTGTACGACGACTGAAGGGCCAATACCCCTATCAGTCCTACGGTTATCTACAGCACTATCGTGCGTAGTCTGACGGTCGGGAGTACCACCTTCAACAGTGCGGTAGCTCTGCGCCGACTCGAAGCTCATAGCTCTACGTCGAGAGACATCGAGACGAGGTGGTTGCCTCGAATCGTCACGAGCGGGGTTACGACCGGCGTTAGCCATTGTCGCGTCCGCAGTTCCAGACATAGGGGCTCCGAAGAGTCCCCGCTGTGGTCCCGCTACCCTATCACCACGAGGGCGGGAAGGGTTAACGTTGGTATCCGCATCGGCCGCAGTGGGCCGAGCATGAGAAATCGCCGAGCCCGCCGTGGCGAACGACGAGGGGGCGTCCATCGCAGCGCTGCCATGAGCAGGCAAGCGCGCGTCCGATATCGAGGGTCCAGTACCGCCAAGGGCGGGTCCGCTAGCTCCAGAGGTGGCAGTGTGCTCACCTTGATTGATGTTCGTCGCCGCCGTGGCAGCGCGAGTCATGGGCTTCCGTTGGTTATGCGCCATGTCCAGTCCAGATAGGGTGACGGTCACAGAAGAGAAATCCTAGGTCCAAAGAGAGAAGAGGAGAGAAGAGGGAGTTCGAGGCTGATCAGACCACGAGCTCAGGGGTTCGACGACGAAGTCAGCCGGCTAACGGCGTCGACGAAGGCGGATAGTAGAGATGTTGTCGGGGAGTCGGGCTAGGGCGCAAGGGTGTGCCGTAGACCGAGTTCTGAGTCCAGAGGAAAATTCCGGATTCACTCGGAAGGAATCGGAAGTCGTCTGTGGGGGTTTTCCGTGTCACAAGTAGATATCAAGTAGTGTAACTTACGTCAAAAAAGATGTGGCGAATGGCTGAGTGTAGCGAAGGATGCGACACAAAGGTCTCGCCACACGGAGAGAACTTGCTGAGGATAGACGGTTCGACACTATCGTGGTTGCAAGCTAAGGAACGTATCTACGACAGGATACGGGAAAGCGGGAAACGGGAAGGTAATGGTACATAGGGACAAACATGGTAGGTAAGCAGAGGGGCTGGATCGCTACACAGAGGGAGCCTTCCGATTTGGGCCAGAGGCTGATGTCTATCTCTTAGTCCTATTGAAAGAGATAGACGGGAAGTTCAAGGCTGTTTCTAGCATCCCTCAGATTTGGTGAGCCATACGACCTTTCTGAAGATTTATACCTGTGGCTTACGCCTTGCTTCCTCAAACAGCCCCAAGGAACCTGGCGATGTCGCAGGCTCACGGAACGCCGCAGCTTAAAGGTGAACGAACCTAACCGCGAAATTCGCGCATGTCCGTAGTGCTAGGATACCACGAATGCGAGCCATTTCGGTTAGACGCCGCAGGGTGCAGGACCCGTTTTGGTCTTGAGTCGGTCTTGTTCGTCTCGTTTCTCTTGCCACGGTTACCCCATGCTGAGACTGTGCCTTGACCTGGCCGCGAGCCATGGTGCGTCCACCCTACAGTCTGCAATACACATCTCACTGACACTTTTGGTGAGACACTTCAGCGTCCGAGCACACCTGGCATCCTCATGGCTTCGATGTGGTTTGTGTGCACTTGTGTCGGTACCAAGCAAGCCTCCATTGAGCGCAGCACGATATATCGTCGCATCCTACTGCGGAGGGGCCTGATCGATGCTTCGATCTTGACGGCCATCCACCATGCCCCTGGATACCCTCGATACTAGAAGTCGTCGGGCCATGCCTCAGGGTGAGGAGCAAAGTCGAGTGAGTACATTTCCACTGACTACAGCCTTTCGGGAACATCTAACGAGCGTATGATTGGAAGCTTAACCGCCACAAGGTCGCCTCTCTTGGTATCTATCGTAATCCTTTGGCAACCGTCCGGGGCATCTGGGATATGCATCACTATGTCGGGCCCCTCACCTGCAAGTTGGATACCGTGAAGTCGACCTTGGAACATCTATCGATCGCCAAGGTTCCTGGGCTGGAGATTGGAGAGAGAGACTCGGTGGTAACTCTACCCCGCGTTCCACGAGCAGTCGCTTCGCTTTCACTCCTCGACAAGATCTTGGTCGTGTGCCAGGACGACGTGGATGTTCGAAACCGTACCCTTCCTCCCATCCTTGCATCGATCGACGGAGTCCTGGAATGGATTCGATTCTCCTTCGATCTTCGACTGCCCATGAACAAAGCCGGGTTCAGCGAGCCATTTGTCTTCACCCCATACGCCGAGCTTCTGCTCAACCTTTTCCTCGTTGATCCTCAGATGAAATCGACACTTCTAGGTTCGAAGATGTTCTTCCACCTGTTGATCCGGATCTGGTTGACGTCCGACGGCCGAAAGTGGGGTGCCTCCCTATATATTTCATGGGATGATCCGTCGACTTGCTCAATGCTCAACTTGTTGGCCGTCGTGCTGACGGATCGAGAGGGGAGGAGTGCCTTCATCGATGAATTGCACCTATATGATCTCGGAGGGCAGTTTGCCTCCTCGACGATCATTAGAGCAATACAAATCGCCCGAGCTGCAGGGTCACCAGAACCACCCAAGGGTCTCGACGCATACGCTTCGAAGCTGGTCGAAGTCGTTCACCATGCCTGCGAATCTCCTGTCCTCAAATTACGCAAGCAGTTCACGGACCTGAAGTATCTCTCAGTCCTGACGAGAATGCTCGACAAGGTCAGCCTATCGATCTTTGGCGCGTCATCTCGAGGGTCCCTTGTTAGACTACGTGACCCGGTGGCGAAGGTCTGCGCCCTCGCCACCTCGGACCTCTCGTCCATCGCTGAAGATCTCAGGGATCTCTTGGCCGCTGGATACATACAGACCTATTCACGCGTGGTCACGCCAACCGATGCATCCTCTCTGGCCCCAGTCCTGAGGACGTTTGGTCAGTGGACTGCTCATCCGACTGTTCTCCAGGTTCTGTTGGATTGGAAGTACAAGCCAGATCAGATCTACGCGCTGAGCCGGCTGTGCAACCTGCCTCGCGGGAATGATACATGGGTTCGGTTCCGGAGATCGGCGACCAGCAGGATTGAGGAATGCGCAGGGTGCCGTGACGAGGGTTGGCCGAACACGTGCGACAACTTCGTAGTATGTTTTTGGCTACCTGTGTGATTGTTTTGAAACTGACGACGAACTTACAGTGCAACGGAACTGGAGGTAGCCAGCATCAGTCACATCAGTGCTCTGCGTGCTGGTCGGTTGTCTATTGCTCTTCTGCTTGCCAGCGAGCAGACTGGCGCTCACGTCATCGGGAAGAGTGTCCTAGAGCTCGTCTAGAGTACCAGAGTGAGAATCTGTAGCGTGTTTCGGCCACTATAATGTATTACTGATGCTCGACTTCCGAATTGCGGGGACGTGTTACAGTCACCGGTCGCGCGCATTCCATATCAGATACCTGGTGTGGCAGTATATGCGCTTCCTCGAGGTGACGGAGGGGTATAGACCCGAAAAAACCAGGGACATGCCACCCCTCGCCTTTGCTTTCACAGGTATGGAAGACTCGATCAAGATCTTCGACGAACCTGTGCCCGAAGCCGGGTATAGGAGGAGCATACCTCCCCGGAGCTTCAGAGACACTCGGTTTGAGGAGCTGCTTCAAAAGCACGACGCTGGATCTTTGCCGCCCGATCTGGAATTGGTAGAAGGGACATTCCCACACGATGGCGGCTCACAAGTCTACATACGCGTGTTACTGAAAGAAGTCGGGGGGGGGGGGTTCGTAAAGCCGTCTATGCCGCGTCTTGCATCAGGTGAGCGGCGTTCTAATGTGGTTTTCATGCTTTCCTGTTGACCCCCTTGGCAGAGCATACACTGGTCCAACGACTTCTACTTTGCTTTCTGCGCGATCTTAAAGTTTCTGTATGATACCCTTCACTTGCTGGGGGATACTTTCTGAGTTACCTCGTCTCCCTCTCGCCTATCTCGGCAGTGGATCAATCCAGTGCAGATATTGTAATGGCGGGGCGGCCGTTGTATAGGTGGTAGGTGATAGGTGATATTACCGTATAGATTGTTTATAAACTGCTTTTTGGCCAAACCCCCTCCAGCGCTACAGTACAATGCACTATGAGTACCTTGTCCGCGGTTGCTGGGACATGATGGAGTCCAAGTGGGCGCTTATCAACGGGCCGCGCTTGATCGTCATAGAGACGGTCCGTCTATAGTTAGATCCATTTTGATGTCACAGGTCACCTCTCTTGCCTTCTGCCACCACCAACCTCGATATCTCCAGGGACGGAGAGCAGTACTCGGCCCCCTAATTATGAGGAATAGACAACTCGGAGCCAACTCAGAGCTCGGAGCTTCACTATCATCCAGTGTCTTTTAGGAATCTTGACTCCAAGCACCCTACATAGAGTATCCTGAAGTCATCTGATAGGTTTCTGTCGAGCTCAGGTGGCGACATCCTGTTCGACGGTCTCTTGCTTCTATCGTCTGAAAGGGGCCTCTCATTGGCTATTCACAGGAGCTGGAGTTGCTCTCGGGAGCCGGGAAGCTCATCTATTCTCGCGCGTGCGTGCCTGTCTTTCTCCACCAGCAGCACCCTCTGATGTTGTATCCGTGTTAGACTGGGAACCCACATTCCCATTCGCTAAGAACCCTGGTCGGACGACGTCGAGCGTGGAATCTGGGCGAGCTAGAGCGCTAATTTATAATGTCACTTCCGTTTGACAAGAATCTCTGACGGAAGCTCCACATAGAAGGCCATTTCTTCCAGCATGCCATTCAAGCCGTGAGCTGAAGGATCGTCGGTATCCCTCATGTTGCCACCAATATGCACTCCCATTGGTCCGGAGTCTAATCTCTCCTACGCTAGCAAAGAAGCCAACCCAAACCTGGAACGCATAATTGTCTCGGAAGTTCTCAAACGCGGTATGCCTCTGTCGTTGAAGCCCTTGCCCAGAGCTCTTGGTGCCGTCGACTTAATCCCGCTTCCATCGTGTCAGTCTCAAAGGGCGTCCCAAGAAGGGGCTAGAGAAAGAATCCTTGCTCAAACGTTGCTATAAGCAGATGTGACCCACTCATTCATAGCAGGAGCCCCACGCTTCACGCCTCCCCAGTCTCAGAGGACGATGAACTTGACGGACATTCTTACCCATGCATCGCCGTCCCCTGTATCCCATCCAGTTCTCAATCGGCGTACGCCACTATCCTATGTCAGTCCCGCAGCAGCGGCACAAATGTCCATTGGGACCTACATCGTGGTTGGGTCAGCAGCGGTCCGTCTTCGCTTCGCCTTTCTTTCGGAAATGAACCCGCTCATCTGATACCTGTGTACAGGTTCTACTATGGGATATTCTGCAGCACTTACCAGCCGACCTGAAGCTTCTCGCGCCATCTCGGATCCGGCCACCCACTATTGTGTACCTTGTTTCCAGGTGAGCTATCATTGATTCTGTTCCTGAACCTCCCCAGCTGAGAAGCGATATCCGAAGAATCCTTTCATTTGCACACGTCTTATGGAGCGCCGTGTTCTACAGTGAGTTGTCGACCCCTCTCTTAGGTCCGATCGACACTGAATTGACCCATAACCCAGCGTCAGCTGTAGGCAACTGTGCCGATAACCTCCTCGGCCTTTCCATCCTATACCCACTCTCCATCTCGGCATCAACCCTGCTTCTCCTTTGTCGTATGCGCCTCGTGTACGACGACAACCTTCGAGTCGTTGGCTCGTTCTCCATCCTCTGGCTCTGTGTCTTGGGAGAGACAATCACAGTGCCTTTTGGGGTAGAGGCTTCTACCATCGGTCCCACCGATTCCTGCATGGTGTCAGAACTCCGGAAGTTCACGCTCGCAGCCGCTATTGCCCCGATCATCTATGATACGGCGGTGTACATTGCCGTTACATGTCAGCTTTCAGCAACGCCGGGCGGGAAGGCGTCGATAAGGGAGAAGGTTGGCGGGATGCTCACTGGAAGCCACCTACCTGGTGTTTCGAAAGCAATATTTGAAGACTGCCGGTCTTATTTTCCGTACGTATTTTACTGCTCAACTCGGGCCTTTCGCTGAACTCTCGGACTCGAACAGCGTGACTCTGTTGTCTAACGCACTCACCGCAATCATGGTCCTGATGAGCTCGATGTCCATCCCACTTCGCGCCGCTTTTTTCGCCCTCAACATTACACTCGTCAATATCATGGCTTGTCGGGCGTACCGCAACATGAAGCTCGGAATATTCCAACGGCCCAACTTCACCACATCGGAGCTCCTTCACCCACCGACGTCGGCCCCCAGGGACGGTGCCTCGCCTTATACAGTGCTACCTGTCAGGTTCAGACACCCAGATACGGACGCCACTGGGAGTCGTAATTTCCGTGCCCCGGGTAATTACACCCAACGCCCACAGACTGGGCGCACACATAACGCCCTATCGGGATACAAAGGCCATCGCGCGTGCTCGAGATCCAGGGTCGCCGTCAATGTCATTCCGGCCTCACCGTCGAGTAAGACTATGAGCTTTGGGGGTGAAGAGGGTATGGACTATCAGAAGGAGGGCGACGGGTGGTCGATGGCATCGTCGCATTCGGGAAGTGGAATTCCGCTTTACTTACCCTCCGAGGATAGCCATCGAAGTGCGGGCAAGGCCAGCAGTTTTCTTGTGATCTAATATGCGAAGGTCCGGGTTCGGTTTGACTATGTAGGACAAACGAACGAGAATGTACCGAGTATTCAATTCACTTCCTGGTCTCACCCTATCATGGGGCGGTGGATGTAAGCGTGTTGGCATTGACCAAGCGTGCCCAGCGTCCTCAGAAATTGCGCCTAGAACTGCCGCAGGCTTGAGGCAGCCGACAAGGTGATCGCCCAATTAGGAAGGACCTTTGTGGCTTTTGGGCTTCGAGTTTGCTTCGACGCTTCGACCCACCTAGGACAGCCGTGCTTCATTCCGTCATTCAGCCCTCTCTATTGAATCGATTGATGGGCGTCACAACCTCCGATCCTCTTTTGGGTTGGGCTTTGTGAGTGGGCCATATCTGCCTACACGCCAAATTAATCACTGTTCTCACTCGTGGAGGGTATATATTGGAGGGGTATGGGTCGGTAGTCTTCAGTTCTGCTCTCAGATTCTCCACTGCCATCCGCGACCTCATTCCTTCTCTAACAACCCCCCCATCCACCATGCAGTTCTCTAAGGTGTTCACCTCTGCCGTCGCTCTCTGCTGTGAGTGCGAACTAGAATTTTGCAACGGGGCTCTTTTACTAATTCTACTCATCCCATTCAGTCGCCACCCTTGTGGCAGCTTCGCCCATCCCCAACCCAGAGCCTCTATCAGACGCTGCTATTCAGGCTCGCGGGTGCCAAGTTTCCAAGGCATGCTATTGAGAGTTTCAAACCTCTCACCCTTGCGGTAGGTCTATCGAGTTAACAATCCAGATCCCTGCGGCTGACGAGAAACGCAGACCCCACATCGACATAGACGACTCGTACTATTTACTTGGCCGCTCCCTTGCGGCCATAAATCACCCTCGCCGTGTTTCGGCGTCGCCGCCACGGGCTTCCATGTCTGGCTTCCACACCATACGCCATCTCTCGGCTCTCACCGGAATCCTTAGCAATCCGCCTTCACCACCAGCATTCACTACCACTGTAGCCAATACTCTGCACTCGCTCTGCGTCGTCACCTTCGATCTTCTCCCGGCCTTTTCGGTCACATTCCTCGCATTGGCGCGCTTTCGAGGTTCTACACCTGTATTGTTAGTACACTCATTGGATACTGCTCTGTAGCTCTATATATTTGGGCCTTTACATCGTCATGCGGATCCGCCTCTTCGACCGGGAAAAGGAAGAACAACTAACTCTCCTCGAAAATCGATAGGCGCTTCGATTCACGGAGGGCAAGGGCGGTCAGTACGAGCATATGCTCAACTCCCGCCAACTTCCAGCGTCGCCCTGAGAAGCTCAGTGCTCGGGCGCTCCGGACAAAGTTCAAGTTCGCCAAAACCTCCGAAGCCGAAGCCCAATCTGTGCATTGCCTTTGTCCTGGTGGTTGTGGGACGTGGTGCCCCAAAATTGCAGAAGACGGCTCCGATTCTGGAAGGAGAGATACCTGTTCGTAGAGGGGGGCAAACGGATAAATATCCAATCTCCTCCGATTTCTTTTCGATCTGTTTCGTTTGGCTTGGCAACGACGGGCGCTTAACGACCCTGTCACAAGTTGTGACAGGAACTTGCACGTGCGCCACGTAACGTCACAGGGTTGGCTTGGATCATTCGCCCAGCAACTTGGACTCGACCTTGGCCGTGCCCCTCTTCGCCTGTCTGCTTCTAGTGTCGAGGGACTTTCTGACTGGAAATGGCGGCGACGTAACTGTGGATGGTGTAGAGAGGAGTGCCCTGGAGGCGGAATCGTGGTGAGTCCGCCTTTCCTCCTCGTTGGGTGATCCATTGAACCGGTTAGAATAGGTCTCGGCTAGCATACCCTCATTTGCGTGCAAAAGTACTAGCATAGACCTCATTTTCAATCTACGGATATCGAAAGAGTTTCCAGGGGAAGGGGAACACGTTCTGGGTTGCGAGGGGCTAGATGCTCAAATGCGCCGTCCGTATTGGTAGAACTCGAGGTGTAGGTTGGATCGCTTCTAGTTGAGTCGTCGCAGTTCATCAAGAATCCTAATTCTTCGCCCTTAGATTATTGAGTATGGCGACAACGTTGAACGAGGGGAACCGCGTGCCCCTTACGCTGTGCGCCCTGGTCCGCACCATGCGGAGTCAAAGTTCTTTGAGAAAGATCGACATAGCATTTGTCCGCGCGAAGCATCGGTGAACATTGCACCGGCCAACAATAGAGCGCCCAGAGAGATATCAACAAGGGAGGTCCTCCACACACTCGATGGGTTCCTGGGTGTTCGTCGTAGAGTGCCTTCGATCACATCGAGCTTCCGGTGTTCTGGAGGCTGGAGACTATCCCGGTGGCCCCGCGATTCACCTGGGGTGATAGTCAGGGTAGGTGTTGCAAAAATTCCCCATCTTGTCCTTGCGGAGGCCTCGAAGTCAACACCGGGACCTGGGCCTGCAATGTTCATGTGGGCGCTACTTTGGATCGCCACACCTCACTGCACTTGACTGGCGCCATGCGGCGGGCGCGTGTTAGCCACCTCTCCTGCAGGGCATTCGGTGGTTTCCGCCTTCGGTGAGTTCGGGCTCGTGACCATTTTCGTGTTTGAGACTGATTTGGTCCCGACATCTATTTCTCCCAGCAGCAGGGGCGATTATAGCGCCGGCCTTCCACTTGCGTTGAGCACGGAGCTATTCATCCGGCGCCATCACTCGGTCTGTGGCTCCAGGGCCTGTATTTGTCCTAGGTGCGAGCTATTTAAACAGTATCCCCAAGCTTAGCGCTTATACCCATCAACTCCCCTCAGTCGTGCCACCCTCGCCCTGCCCATCTCTGCTCTCGCGATGCAGTCTAACGGAACCTCGTCCCCCGTAGGATCCTTCTTGTCGTATGAGCGCCTCGGCTACTCTGTCTCGACGAAGCAAGGATCCAAACTCCTGATCGATGACATCTCTGTGGAAGTCAAAGCTGGAGAGCTGCTCGCGATCATGGTGAGCTCCTACCCCAGAGCCAGGATATGCCCTTGACTGACGCCCCGAAGGGCCCCTCAGGCGCAGGCAAGAGCACCCTGCTCGATTTGATGGCTTTCCGGAAGGAGGCCATGCCAGGTGCCAGGGTATGTCTTCACTCTGTTCTGTCATCGGGCCCGAATGAGGGCGTTCCGCAATGCTAATGACGTCCACTATAACAGGCTTCATTGAACGGGAAGACACTAGACCTACGGTCTATCGCCAAGGTGTCCTGTTTTGTCGAGCAGGAAGACGCCCTGCTCGGTGTGCTGACGGTTCGCGAGTCGATAACCTACGCTCTTCGGTTGCAGTGAGCCCACTCTATCATCGACCATGACGGGCGATTACTCATTCTCACTCCACCCCTAGTCTCCCCCTGATGCCCCGGAAGCAGGTCAATGAGCGCGTTAACAGAGTTATCGTCGCCCTAGGCCTCCAGACCTGCTCTGAGCAACGCATCGGGACGCCTATATCGCGTGGTATTTCCGGAGGTAGGTCTCATCGAGTTGCATTTCACAGTCTGAATTGGCGGATTGACCTAGTAATCGTAGGTCAAAAGCGGCGAGTGACGGCTGCGTGCGCAATGGTGACCTTTCCGTAAGCCAATTTGCCAAACGATGCGATGAGGGCCGCTCTGCAGTCTGATTCCCCATGGATCAAACTCTTCTGACATTCAATTTTCCATTTCATTCAGGCGCATTCTGTTCCTTGATGAGGTGACGTCTGGGGTACGCAACAGTCTTATTCAGCTACACCATACTCTGACTGATGTCTTCCCAATTCAGCTCGATAGCACCGCAGCCAGAGAAGTCATGTCATCCATTCGCGCCTTGGCATTGGCGGAAGGCATGATCGTTATCGCCAGTATCCACCAGCCGTCGCTGGACACCCTATCCCAGTTCACCAAGGTCATGCTCCTTTCTCATGGCAGGGTGTGCTATCACGGTGGGGTGAACGAGCTGGATCAGTTCTTTGAGGCGTGGGGCCAGCCCGTCGGGCGTTTTGTGAGTGTGCATGCTACTGTCCGTTACCCCTTGGCGTTCACTATGTTTGCTGTTTCTCTGGGCTCTTCGGCCTTCACCAGACTAATCCTGCCGACCACGCCATGAACTTCTTGAATACCGATTTCAATGGGAGCGCTTCACAGGCAGAAAAACTTCAATCGGTGGAAGGACCTACGGTGGACGACCTACGGGAGTTTTATCTCTCCTATCGCCCGCCTGTCTCAAGAACGGTAGTGGTTGGGTCCGATGACAGTATGTTAGACCCCGAGGCGCTGAAGACAGGGAAGGCTGGACCGCTCAGCACCCTCGCGTTGCACACGTTGATTCTAGCGGAGCGGAGCGTGAAGAATTACACCAGGAACTTGTTGGCGTACGGAGTCAGAACGGGAATGTATGGAGGTAGGCCTGTATTTTCTCGATTGGATGGCCGATTCCTGACCATCCTTCTGTCTGAGCAGGGATGGGATTGATGCTCGCGTATGTCTCCCTCACCTTCCGCAGTAGCAGACCTTCTGACCATTTGACGACACATCCAGAACCATTTGGATTCGCCTGGGTCGCTCAGACTCCATTATCAACGATCGACTCTCCGTCCACTTCTACAGTGTGGCCTTTCTCGCGTTTGTGAGTCGCCGACCGGCTTTGATTTCTGATTTGATATTGAATGGACCCACTAACCTGGTCGTTTGCGGCGTTCGTTCCTGTTGTGGCTGATTCAGATGTCTGTCGCCGGAATCCCAGAATGTAAGTTCGGATACGCCACAACTGCATCGTGCCCACTGATTACCTTTTCCTGTAGTCCTCGAGGAACGGGCGGTGTACTACCGTGAATCTAAAAACGGGTTGTACACCACGCTCCCCTTCGTGCTCGCCAACACGCTGGTCAACATCCCGTTCTTGTTCTTCTGCACGTTGTTCTTCACGGTGATATGTTACTGGGCTATCGTGCGTGTTTAACTTTCTTCTCCCAGCTCCGGAGTTTGGTTCTTACCGGAGTTTGCAGGGTCTGAATCCTGGTGCTGGAGCGTTTTTCCGTTTCCTTGGGTTCCTGTTCCTCGCGATATTCGCAGCTGAGAGCCAGGTCGTTATTGTCGCGGCTTTGCTCCCTATCTTCGTGGCGGCTCTCGCAATTGCTGCTTTGTGGGTCACTTTTATCACTCAAGGGAGCCCCAGCTGACGCCCCATGCCGCAGTTTGAATGGTTTCTGGATGAGCGTCGGGGGTTACTTGTACGTCTGCCAACTCTCCGGCCTCTGTTGCACGCGTTATTGACTGGTGGGTTAGCATCAAAGCGCGGTCCCTCCCCAGGTTCTGGTTCTATAGTTTCCATTACATGGACTACCAGAAGTACGCTTTCGAGTTGCTCACCAACGTACGTCTCCCTCTTGTCTCCTCCCTCTCTCCCGCGTATCCCTTATCCACTTTACTCATACACCCTACAGTCGGATTTGCGCGGGGTCACCTTCACTTGTGACACTGTCGTCAATGGGTCTTGTGCGTGTGCCTACCCGTCTTCGACCCCGGCTACGTGCACAGTTTCGGGAGATGATGTCTTGAGGTACCTCGAGATTGGGAATATCTCGTATGGGAAGTGGGCTGGGATCATGGTCTCGATTATCGTTATCTACAGGATAGCGTGAGTCGTCGTTATATTGACCAGGTTGTCGAACGTGCTAACCGTCTGCATTATAGGCTGTACTTCTCACTCAGGTTGAGGTCCAAGTGATTCATACACGCATTGGGACGCTGGGTCGTGCAACATATCCATATCTAGTATGCTATTTAAGAAGATATAATGCCTCAAATATTCATCAAGCTAATACATGCCCATGCCCTGCTACATCCCTTTGCTTCTGCGCCCCCGTTAACCCTGGCATCTATACCACTGGGACTGAGTTGTCCGAATGTTAAGTAGGGGACGGACGCAGTCGCTCCGTTCACTCATTCGGCTGGTCGAACTGAAGGCATGTGGGCGTAGGACGTCCGACAAGTTTTCGAACCCATCTTCGGACTGTACTTCTAGTTGACTTCTCGAGCATAGGCGGCGGTCACCCTTCGCGGTAGAATCCACGACGAGGTTAGTAGCTCTGATACCTGTAACGTGAATGCTCAACTATATTCTCATACACGAAGCGGCTTGAACAACGACTCAAACCGCTGACTCGGGAGGAACTCAGGCGGCTAAGTCGGAGCATCAAGCATCTGATGGCCGAACGGCATGATGGCTGTTGAACATCAGTGATCCCACAACGTCACTCCAAAACCACCACCCTTCCCCCGCATGGAGTACGGAACCGTGAAGGCGGAGAACAGAGCAGACGAAGCACTCCTCCTCAGGCTGACTTTAGAAGGACCTTGCGACCTTCGGCTTCTCTCACACGAGGAGATTTGGGTGACGCTATACCCCTTTTTACTCTCGCGCGGTTACAAACTCCGGCCACGGTATCACCCCGAATGGATTCCTTCGTGGAAGGGCGACCCTGACCCTATCGCGGGGTTCTATAACGAAGACGGAATACAGTCGGTTAGCGTTATTGTAATTGCGAATAAGTATAGGCGCTAATTTTCCGCAACCAGCGTCCGGGCGTAGTGGATGCGGAACGCGGCGATGGATCAAAGGTCATGCTGAAGAGGATTGACCTTGAAACAGAAGAGCTTGATATTGGGCTATATATCTCGTCCAAGCCTCGCTCGGATGACCCTAGGAACTGCTGTGTTCCTATTCTGGATGCCATTCCTATCCCAGCATGTGAAACCCATGCAATTATCGTCATGCCTCTTCTATACGAGCATGTCCGTCTGCCATTTCGACACGTTGGGGAACTAGTGGAGATGGGAGTCCAGTTGAGCAAGGCGGGCTAATCTCCGTATAATGCGTCAATTAAGCGGTTCTAACAGTCTTTATAGTGTCTCCATTTCTTACACGATCACAACATTGCACATAGGTATGGCCAATTCACTGACCTGGGACGATAAATCAACTCAACAACGCATACCAGAGATTTCTGCTACTACAATGTTCTGATTGACCCGACCCGCCTTCTCCCCGAGGGATCCCATCCATGGGAACCAGCCGCGCCCCCAGATGGGAGACGCGACATGTACAAGAGGTTCAAGTGGAAGAGTCGCTGGTCTGTCCGGCCCAACCACTACTATGTGATAGACTTTGGAATGTCCCAGAAGTACTCCAAAAGGGAGGGCGTGCTAGCTCTTGGAATCCTAGGCCAAGATAGATCGGTACCCGAGATGTCGAACACCATCCCCTATGACCCATTTCCGATGGACGTCTACCAGTTCGGTAACATGCTCTTGAGGATATTAAAGGTGTATTCCTCTCATATTATGTTTCACTCGCCGCGGCGCTGACAACCAATCTTAGGACTATTATCCAAACCAGGTCACCGATGTCTTGGCATCGCTGGCGAAGCGAATGACGAACACAGATCCTGCCTTACGCCCAACTGCACAAGAGGTTGCCACTGAGTTCGATCGGTTATCTGAGAAGGTCGGATTCTTCGGTCTCAGAGAACGAATCTGGCCATCGGATTTTCCATACAAATTCTCGAAGAAGTTGAGGGTGATGCTGGGACAATGCGTCTACCCGTATTGATTTAGATTCGTTTGCATGGCTCGGCTTTTATGTGTTTTAACCGCAAACTGCCTCAGTTATAGGCGGATTGATAATAGGAGAACGAGTGGCACCGACCTTATAAAAGCGGGTGCGGGGTTCACATTCACATCTCCCTTCCTCCTTGATCAATCCCCGACGCCCACACCACGGATATGTCTCCTTCCGCCGAATAGGGGATATTTGCGGACACCTTGTCCGAGGCCACGCGATCCCCTAACCCATGAACACAATCAGTATGGAGCACAATCGAATTCGTTTCCGCAATTCCAGCTAACGCAAGCGCCTCGTAGATGGCTCGTCACGCTCCGCACCATGGAACACAGGTCGAGCCAACTCCATGGCGCCTGGAGCCTTCACCTCCGCTGGAGCCGATTCTCCGATACCAGATCGCTTATCAGTCGACTGAACGAATCGGTAGGCAACTGGGGCCACCGTTGGCACGTCTCCGATATGCTGTTCGCCTTTCACAGTAGGCGGAGCTCGAGTGAGATCTTGACAAAGTTCGCGAGGAAAACAGGAGGGTGAATCCCATTATGTTCCGCCGACTGCCCCATCGTTCTGTTAAATTCGATGCTACCAGGGATTATGGATTCTCGTTGTACCTGCTAATAAATCCCGGTACAGGAGAGAAAGCGGGGAAGCGCCGACTAATGAGGGATCGGAGCGCTCTCCGAATTCGAGGTAAGCGCCCCGCCGTTGGAGTAAGCGCCCGGCGCAGTAATTGAAGGGTCATCGGTGTGGAGTCCCGTCGCGTAGTCGTTGAATTAACGAGAGTCGCATAATGTTTTATAATGTCTCGAATATTCACCAAGCAAACGCATGCCTTTGCCTGTGCCTCGAGAGGAGTGGGCGCTGGCCTAGAATCCGGGTGGCCATAATCTCCAGTATGACCCCCACGAGTTGCCCACGACTCGGAGGATAGACACGGGGAGAAACCCTGGATGAAGGTTAGACTTCAGGTATGTTATGCACGTAATTTGGGCGCCAAAATGCCTGGTTTCTTCGGCGCGGACACTTGCATGAACCTGAAGACCTCTCGGAGCTCAGTATGGGCGGTCCGCTTCGGTCGCAGTGTAAACCTGCCGGAGCGGCTTGATGGTGGTTGAACCTTTGAGTGCACATCTCTCTCTCTAACCACCACTACCTCGAGATGGAGTATGGCGCTGTGAAGGCGGAGAACAGGGCAGAAGAAAGGCCCTATTCTTCGTTAGATGAGCCTTCCGACCGTCGGCTCCTACCGTATGAAGAGATCTGGGTAACACTGTACCCGTTCTTGCTTTCGCGCGGCTACAAACTCCGGCCCCGATACCACCCAGAGTGGATCCCTTCATGGACGGGGAACCCTGATACGTTTGCAGCATTTCACAGCGAAGACGGAATACAGTCGGTGAGTTTTACCATTTACGCACCTTGCTGGGTTGGTTAATGAGAGGCCTTATGACTAGCGTCCAAACCTAGTGGATGCAGAGCGTTCCAGTGGTGCAAAAGTCATGCTGAAGCGGGTCGCCCTTGACGCAGAAGAGCTTGATATAGCGCTCTACATTTCCTCCAAGCCCCGCTCCGAAGACCCCAGAAATTGTTGCGTACCGATTCTGGATGTCATTCTCATCCCAGCGTGCGAAACCCATGCGCTCATCGTTACGCCTCTGCTGTATGAGCATGTCCGTCTGCCATTCCGGCACAGCGGAGAGTTATTGGAGATGGCAGTGCAGTTAAGCAAAGTGGGTACACGCCATAAAGTGCACCATATAACTAATACTGACAGCTCTGCCAGTGTCTCGAGTTTCTACACGACCACAATATCGCTCATAGGTATGGCCAGTTCGCCAACCGGGGATGGTAAACTAACTCAAAAGAATACCTCAGGGACTTCTGCTACTATAACGTTATGATTGAACCGACCCGCCTCCTGCCTGCGGGATTTCATCCATGGGAACCCGGGGCACCTCCAGAAGGAAGACGGGACATGTACAAGAGGTTTAAGTGGAAGAGTCGATGGTCCGTGAGGCCCAATCACTATTTTGTGATAGACTTTGGAATGTCTCAGCGGTACGCTCAAAGGGAGGGCGTGCTAGTCCTCGGAGCTTTGGGCCAAGACAGGTCTGTCCCCGAGATGTCGAACACCATCCCCTATGACCCATTCCCAATGGATGTCTACCAATTCGGGAACATGCTTCTGAAGATATACAAGGTTTATTTTGTCCGTATCGCGCCCCGCTCGTCACAACGCTGACATGTGATGCTAGAACTACTATCCAAACAAAACCGTCGATGCCTTGGCGTCGCTGGCACAACAAATGACGAACACGGACCCTACTGTACGCCCAACGGCAAGAGAAGTTGCCACTGAGCTCGATCGTTTATCTCAGAAGATCGGATTCTTCGGTCTCAGGGAACGAATATGGCCATCAGACTTTCCATACACGTTCTCAAAGAAGCTGAAGGTAATCCTGGGGCAATCCGTATACCCTTATTGATCTAGATTCGTGAAGATGACTCGGTTTGTTTGCGATTTAACTGCAACGGCAGATTAGGTCGATCTATAACGGGAAAACGAGTGGCGCATACTTTATAAAGGGGGGCGTGTGGCGCAGGGCTTCACATTTGCGGTTGTCTTCCGCCTTCAGCTTCTGACGACCACGTTGCCTATATGCCTCCTTCCGCCGATTATGAGACGTTCGTGAACACCTTGTCCACGTACAGGGCCACCTTGGACCAACTGCGATCTGACATTGCAAACTTACCCCGGAACGCGCGCCATATCTTAACCGTAGACCACGATGAGTATGCCCTGCAAATTAATTGCTATTCACAATCATAGCTAACGAAACGACCCGTAGATTGGTCGATACGTACCTCAGCATGAGTCGTCAGTTGAGCGGCCTTCGCAGTCACCTCCAAACCACACCTTCCCGATTTTCCCTCGGAGAGCGCTGGAACCGTTTCATGAAAACGCGATCGCTGATCAAGCAGCTGGACGAATCGGTGAACAAGCTTGGGCCATCGATCGCACGTCTGCAGGACGGAGTTCGCTTTTCGCAGCAGGTGGAGCTGCAGCAAAACCTTCACCGAGTTCGCGAGGAAAACAAAAGAGTGAGAAAAGAGATGGGCTTTGATCCAGAGGATGAGACTGTCGTCGTTGGCAAGTGGGTAGTCACTGTTTCCTCCTCCCCTTCTGGATCCTGACGTAGGTGACCGATCCTCTAAGTAACATTCGCCGCCAGGCCGACTTCGTCCCTGAATTCCGAGCTTTGGATTCTCAAAATATCCTCAGCAACACTGGTCAACGGTGCGTGGCATCTACCCGCGCCTGGATCGCAGACCGTGACTCGGGCTACCTTCTGCAGAAATGCATCGACCCCGAACTTCATGAGTTTGGAGCGGTTTAGGGGGTTTGACAACGCCCCTCACCTCACAGCTGGTCTTGCGCCACCACCGAGGTAAGTCTACTTTGTGTCAAGTCCGGTTTGCGGAGTTGATTTCTCAAATTTGTCGTCACATTGAAACAGTCGACCGCCTGGTATGGGTCGCTCCCAGTCTCAGTAAGTGGTTATCGGCGTCGCCTACGATTGTCAGGAGCTCACGACCATCGTCAAATTATCCTTTCGCCTAGGGACCCACACGGCTTTGCGGCATCCATGATAAATCTCGGTACGAGTCTCCTACTTTCACAGTAGCGTCTCATTTTGACCGCATTACACCACCAGAGCAAGATTTCGGACACATGGGCACGGGGCACCTGGGTAGCAGCCATTCACTCCTCCCTCAACAGGAAGGCCCCCCACCTCCTACCGGTTCCAATGTGCCTGCCTCCTCAACTCGGAGGATGGGTCATAGGCCCGCACCTAGTTTCGACGCCTTCAACAACCGCCGTCCCTCCTACCAACGGTCTACCCATTCTTCTGATACTGCCGACGGCGGATCCATAGGATCGCTCAACGCTCCTCCCATCGCCCGCTGTCACTCGTCCTCGAGCGGCCACAGCTCTCAAAGCTACAATGCCAGCCTCTACCCCAACTCTTCGAGAAGTGGTCATTCTCCGGGGAACCAGACCCCTTCATCTGGTTCGGTGTACGCCAGCTCTGCGGTTGGACGCAGTAGCCACAGCATCGCTCGAAGTGTTTCACAATACCCTCCCACCAACGCCCAAGGCGGCTATCAGTACCACCCTACTCACATCTATCCCAACGCTTCTGTCGCCGTCAGGGGAATTCGGGGCGTAGCTATCGGGAACACCCTACCATTACCGTCACATCAAGCTCATGGCGCTATTCAGCCTCATGCAGGAAGTAGCTCGAACGTGAATCCACTTCCATTGCGCGGGTACATCCATCCCATGGGCCAGCAGCGAGACGAAAATACGGTCTGGGGCTCTCCAAGCGAGTACGACGATATCTACGCACCTGACTCGGCCTGATTTCGTCCTAGGGCATGGTCGAACACTTGGCAAGACCTTCATTCAGCACCTTTCTCGACCTTATTTCTTAGCTCCTACCGTATCTCCCTGTCGTGGTGGCCTTGGAGAGGAAGAGGCTCGACGCCCTCACACCCTGTCTACCCCTGTACTTGTACCTTTCTAGCTTCTCAAGCAGGTACCTAGCGTTCTCACTAAATTCCGCCGACTGCTCTCCCGCTTTCTCAATTTCTGTGCTACCGAATATCCTGGATTCTCATCATCGTTGCCAATCACTCCCTGTATGAGAGAAGAAACTGCGAACGCCCGACGAACGCGGGGTCAGAGTCCTCTCCGACTTCGTGGTAAGCGCTCAGCTGTTGAATTAGGCGCCCAGTACAGTGCTTGAAGTGTCGTCGGGTGTGGAACCTCGTTGTACAGTAGCTGCACTACCCCAGGAGTCCTATAATTCTTCATAATACATTCACCAAGCAAACACATGCTTTTGCCCTGTGCCTCGAGAGGAGTGGGCGCTGGTCTGGACACTGGCCATCACGACTCGGACAACCCCCACGACGCTAGACGCGGTTGAGACGCGGAGAGAAAATCCAGATGAATGTTAGACCTTAGGAATGAGTAACATGTACCTTAGGCCCCACAACGTCTCACTTCCATGGGTGGGGATGCTTGCACGAACCTAAAAACCCCTCAGAGCACTCAGCCAGCTACAGTCATCCATCAATAAACGTGACACCCAAATGGTGTGTCCCGTTTTTCTCCACAACCACTGCACCATTTGGCAAGATTATTTTATGTATGTATTGCGCTGTCCCTCTTCTATACGATACCGAATTTTCAGACGTGCTGCTCCGAAACTGGTTTTACAATTGCGCTTCCACTGGCGCGGGAGCATTTATGGCCCGGATCACTCAACGTGACAGCCTCCTTACTTTCACCCAACACCGACCAACAGAATGGGGCCTTTGCCTCAATATGAGCTCGGAATAGTGTAAGGAGGTCGGAGAAACAATACTGGAAGCTATATGAGCCATATTTACCCCATGTTGTGCCAGTACATGTCCATGCATTCAAAAATTACAGTATTTACAGTCCCGGATGGAAGTTGTTGGGATTTTTCGGGGCTCTATAGACTCAGCCTTGGATATTTCTTGTTACTGAAGGTATTAAGATTACCTGAAAAGGTCTTGGCTGCATCTTCTCAGCCATATAATATCCCCCCAGGCTCATTTTTATCAGGAGAAGCCCAAGAGAAGGGTTTAAGACATACCAGCCTGGGCAAAATGGCTCAGTTTCTTCATGATCTCAAAGCACTTTGGCTTAAAATCTTGATAGGATTATAAGGTGGGGTGTAGAGAAGCCCACCTGTCCAATCTTTGGTGCCATACATACGATTCACAGTTAAGTAGGAGCCTTGGAATTTTCAAAAATCACCCAAATTTTGGGAAATTCAGCGAGGATGCCCAGTTTTACCCTCATTTCTCACACAGGCACTTCAAAGGGGCACCACACTGTGTAGACAAGATATATGCCCATAATATACAGAAGGTTTCATTGAATTTCATGAGGAACTGGATGAGGGAGATATGATTTCGCCCCCCTGTCATGTTCTGTGATTGTGTCACGTTTATTGATGGATGACTGTAGCCCCGGCCCGATCGGGTCGGAGTGTAGAGTGACTGATGCCGGAGCGGCTTGATGGGTGTTGAATCCTTTGCGCACAGTTTGTACTCTTTCCCAAACCACCCCCACCCCCCGCATGGATTATGGAACCGTGAAGGCGGCAAACAGAGCAGATGAAGCACTTCTACTGACTTTAGAAGGGCCTTCTGACCTTCGACTTCTCTCGTACGAGGAGATCTGGGTGACGCTATACCCGTTTTTACTCTCGCGTGGCTACAAACTCCGGCCACGGTATCACCCCGAATGGATTCCTTCGTGGACGGGCGACCCTGACCCCTTTGCGGCATTCTACAGTGAAGACGGAATACAATCGGTGAGCTCTATCATATCTGCGAAAAACTCTGGACGCTGATTTGAAGCTTTGCGATCAGCGTCCGAACCTCGTGGACGCGGAGCGCGACGATGGCTCGAAGGTCATGCTGAAGCGGGTTGATCTCGAGACGGAAGAGCTCGATATAGGGCTCTACGTCTCCTCCAATCCCCCTTCAGACGACCATAGGAACTGCTGCGTCCCTATTCTGGATATCATTCTCATCCCAGCATGCGAAACTCATGTAATTGTCGTTATGCCTCTACTGTACGAGCACGTCCGTCTGCCCTTCCGCCGCATTGGCGAGTTACTGGAGATGGGAGTGCAGCTGAGCAAGGTAGGTTGTGTCTACATAGTATATCAGCTCTGCGATGTTAACGTCTGTAATAGTGCCTCGAGTTTTTACATGACCACAACGTTGCTCATAGGTACGATTGCAACACAGGCCTAAGATGATAAACTAACTCCAAGGCATTTATTAGGGACTTTTGCTACTATAACGTGATGATTGAACCGACTCGCCTCCTACCCGAAGGATTCCATCCATGGGAACCTACCGCCCCTCCGAACGGGAGACGGGATATGTACGACCGGTTCAAGTGGAAGACTCGTTGGTCCGTGAGACCTAACCGGTACTACGTGATAGATTTCGGTATGTCCAAAAAGTTTGATCAGAGGGAAGGCGTACAGGTTCTTGGTGTTTTGGGACAAGACAGATCAGTGCCCGAGATGTCGAACACCGTGCCTTACGATCCCTTTCCCATGGATGTGTACCAGCTGGGCAGTATGCTTCTTAGAATATATAAGGTACCTTTCCCCTTGCTTTCATCTTGTCGATGCTTAGACCTTATAATAGGACTACTCTCCAACAAAGACCCTCGACACCTTAATATCTTTGGCACAGCGGATGACGAATTCAGACCCCTCTTTGCGTCCGACAGCGAGAGAAGTCGCATTGGAGTACGATCGTTTATCGGAGAAGATCGGATTCTTTGCAATGCGGCAAAGGATCTGGCCATCCCGATTTCCGTATTCTTTCACAAAGAAAATCATGATAGTTATCGGACGATCTGTTTATCCCTATTAGTCTCTAATGACTCGGTTTGTGTGGGGGCTTAACTGCAACACAACTCAAAGAGACCGATCCTTATCGGAGGGCGAGTGGCACATACTGTATATCTTCCAAAGCGGATGAAACCCCGTAGCCTCAATCCTCCGCCGCTCCTAGGAACTCCAAGTCCTTTCCGCCGACATGGCCCCTTCTTCTAGGGCTGAAGAATTCGCCCAGACCCTTTCAGCACTCAAGGCGACCTTGGACCAGTTACAGAGCGCCATTGTGAACTTACCCCGCCACTCACGCGATCCTCTTACGAAAGACGCCGCACGGTACGCCCATCTATTTGTGTATACCACGACGACTGAGAGATTGGCGCAGTTTGACTCAAACCTACGCTGCATTGGAGCACAAGTTGAACGAACTACGCCAAGAGAGTCAAAAGCCTCCCACATCACGCTTCTCTGTGACAGAGCGCTTCTCTCGCTTCACAAAGTTGCGCGACCTTGTCAAGCAGCTCAACCGATCCATCAAAGAACTCGACAACGCGCTTGGGACTCTCGAATCTGGAGTTCGCCTTTCGCAAGCCATTGAGCTGGAGAGGAATCGTCGTGAGGTCCAGGAAGAGGAAAGGCGTATCCGTGATGAATTGGGTATCGATCAGGAGGATAACACCATCATTCTCGGGAAGTGAGGAACTTCGTACAGCTCTAATCCACCCTTACGTCGCTGACATACCCTCCAAGCCACCGGCGACACCCTGATTTTGTTCCTGCATACCGACACCTCAGCGTAACCGTAAACCAAGGACAACAGTGCGTGGACCTTGACTCTCCCAGATCGTGGTCGCCTCACAGTGACCCCACATCAGGATTGCGTCCACCCCGAACTTGGCGAGTGGGAGGCGTCTATTCGGTTTTGAAGAGTTACCTCAGTTTCCAGCAAGCCTTGTACCGCCTCCGTAAGTGGACTACGTGGTGCCTTGAACAGCAGAGCTGACTGCTCAAATGCCTCTAAATCGTTGTGAAATTTAGTCGAGCCCTTGGGATGTCCCGCTCCCAGTAGGCATCCATTTCCGACTGCTGTATATAGGGGCTGACCAGGATTCCGCGCAGGGACCCATACACCAACCAAGCAGCATCCATGACCAACCTGGGTATGAGTTTTTCCCTTAGGATCTCGCACTGTGCCACTCTAACTGCGCGCTACCCTACTAGAGCAAGAGTTCGAACATATGGGGATGGGCCATCTGGGTAGCAGCCATTCACTTCTCCCTCAACACGGAGGCCCCCCACCTCCTACCAGTTCCAACGTGCCCACCTCCTCGACTCGGAGGATGGGTCATAGACCTGCGCCTAGTTTCGACGCCTTCAACAACCGCCGTCCTTCCTACCAGCAGTCTGCCCATTCTTCCGATAATGCCGACCGCGGCTCTATAGGATCGACGGACCCTCCTCTCATCTCCCGGCGTCACTCATCCTCGAGCGGCACTAGCTCTCAGAGCTACAATGCAAGCCTCTACCCCAACTCTTCGAGAAGCGGTCATTCTCCGGGGAACCAGACGTCTTCATCCGGTTCAGTGCACGCCAGCTCTGGGATTGGGCGAAGTAGCCACAGCATCGCACGAAGTGCCTCTCAGCACCCTCCTTCCGGCGTCCAAGGCGGCTATCATTACCACCCTACTCAAACCTATCCCAGCGCTTCTATCGGCGTTAGTGGAAGTCAGGGGGTGGCCATCGGGAACGCCCCACCGTTATCATCGCCTCAAACTCATAGCGCTATTCAACCTCACGCAGGAAGTAGCCCGAATCCACCTCCATTAAGCGGGTACATCCATCCTGGGGGTGAGCAGCGGGACGAAAATACGGTCTGGGGCTCTCCCAGCGAGTACGACGACATTTACGCTCCCGAGTCGCATTGATTTTGTCCCGTAGCATGGTCAAACACTCGGCAAAATCTTCACTGAGCATCTTTCCTCACCATATTTCTTAGCTCTTGTCATGTCTCCCTATTGTGGCCCTGCCGAAGGAGCACCCTGTGATGCATTGTCTACCCCCATGTACATGTACCTTTAGCTTCCCAAACACCGGGCGTTCTCACAACATTCCGCCGACTGGTCCCCTGTCCTGTCCATTGCTATGCTACCAAATACCCTGGATCCTCATTTCCCTTGCAAGTCACTCCATTTACGAGAGAGGAGATGGCGAACGTTTGATGAGTGCGGGATCGGAGTGCTCTCCAGCTTCGAGGTAAGCGCCCAGCTGTTGGAGTAAGCGCCCGGCGCAGTAATTGAAGTGTCATCGGTGTGGAACCCCATCGCGCAGTAGCCAAATTACTACAGGAATCGCATAATGCTTTATGATGTCTTGAATATTCACCGAGCAGACGCACGCTTTTTCAGGGACGTGTCGCATGTACCTTAGGCGCCAAAACGCCTGACTCTCATGGGTGGGGACGTTTGCACGAACCTGAAGACCCCTCAGATATCTCAGCGACCCGCTTGGGTCGGAGTGTAAAGCCACTGATGCCGAAGCGGCTTGATGGATGTTGAATCCATTGCGCACAACTTGAATTCTTTCTCAAACCACCACCACCTCCCCGAGATGGAGTACGGAACTGTGAAGGCGGACAACAGGGCAGAAGAAAGGCTGCTTCCATCTTTAGATGAGCCTGCTGACCTTCGACTTTTACCGTACGAAGAGATCTGGGTTACACTATACCCATTCTTGCTTTCTCGAGGCTACAAACTCCGGCCGCGATACCATCCTGAATGGATCCCCTCGTGGACAGGTGATCCTGACACATTTGCGGCATTCCACAGCGAAGATGGAATACCCTCGGTGGGCCTCACTATATTTGATAAATCCGTCGGGTTATTGATTTCGATCTTACAACCAGCGGCCAAACGTTGTGGACGCAACCTCTAAGGCTGGATCAAAAGTTATTCTGAAGCGGGTTGATTTGGACACCGAGGAGCTTGGCATTCTCCTCTTTACTTCCTCTAAGCCTCGTTCTGACGATCCCAGAAATTGCTGCATACCTGTTCTAGATGTGATCCTCATCCCGGCATGCGAGAGCCATGCGATTCTCGTGATGCCTTTGCTTTACGAGCACGTCCATTTGCCGTTTCGTCATGTTGGCGAGCTGTTGGAGTTTGGGAAACAGCTAAGCAGAGTGGGTTTCGTCTTCCCTGAAATTCTCCTGATTTTACCATGCTGACGAACGAGGTACTAGTGCCTCGAGTTCTTGCATGAAAACAGAATCGCCCATCGGTATGATCGCGTTATAGTCCGAGAGTCAGTAGCTGACATAGGATTTATTAGTGACTTCTGCTTTTACAACGTTATGATTGATCCTAGCCGCGTTCTCCCTGAGGGGTTCCACCCGTGGGACCCTCTTGCACCACCAGATGGGCGACGAGACATGTACAGACGGTTCAAGTGGAAAAGTCGGTGGTCTGTGAGCCCAAATCAGTACTACATGATATATTTCGGCATGTCGCAGCAGTACGCCAAGAGGGAAGGCGTTTTGGTTCTCGGTGCTCTAGGACAAGACAGGTCTGTTCCAGAGATGTCGAATACCCTCCCATACGACCCGTTCCCAATAGACGTCTACCAGTTCGGCAACATGCTTTTGAGAATACTCAAGGTTTATTTCCCTTTGTTGGAATACGTTTTGGACGCTGCTGACGCCCTTCGCTAGGAATATTATCCAAACAAGGGCATTGACGCCTTGACGTCGCTAGCGAAGCGCATGACGAATGTTGACCCTAATTTGCGGCCAACGGCAGGAGAAGTCGCCCTCGAGTTCGATCGTTTATCTCGAACGATCGGATTCTTCGGTCTCAGAGAACGGATATGGCCATCAGACTTTCCGTACACGTTTTCAAAGAAGTTGAAGGTGATACTGGGCCAGTCTGTATATCCTCCATGACCTCGATTCGTCTACATGACTCGGTCTGTATGTGATTTAACTGCATGCCACACATCCCAGATCGGGTCGATCAGTACTTGGTCAAGTGGCACATATCATATAAGGGGTGGGTGTGACGGGGCTTCGTATCCTTAATCCCTCTCCCTTTGCTATAGTTCTTGATAGAGTCACCCCCACGTATGTCTCCTTCCGCCGAATACGAGAAATTCGCGAGCACCCTGGCCACTTTTGGGGGTACACTGGAACAGTTGCGCCATGACATCGCCGGCCTTCCGAGAACCGCACGCAATATTCTAACCTTGGACCGTGATCAGTACGCTGCAAGTGGATTCTAGTGTGCGATCTTAACCGATGACGGAACTCCACAGATTGCTTGAGACGCACCGTCTGGCGGGACAGCGGTTAACTCAACTCCAAAGAGAGCTTCAGGCCACGCCGACCCTGTTAGAACGTTGGAGCCGTTTCATGAAGACGCGACCGCTTGTCAAGCAGTTGAATGAAGCTGTGGACAAGCTCGGTAAATCCATCGCGCGTCTCGAGGATGGAGTTCGGATTTCGCAGCAGGCCGAGCTGGATCGGGACCATCGTGAAGTCCAGGCTGAACACAAGAGGGTGAGGAGAGCCATGGGCTTTGATTCAGATGATGAGACTGTTATTGTTGGCAGGTGGGTGGACCGTGGCGCTGGCCGCAGCCTTTCCGTTTCTTCTTTTTGCTCACATCCACACGCGTTCCCAGCAACCCACTCCGACAGCTGGGTTTTGTATCCGAGGTCCGGGCTCCAGGTTCTCCAAACACCAACAGCAACATGGGTCAACGGCGAGTGAAATGCACTCGCCTGAATCGCAGAGCCGTGACGCTGAGGGCTGCCTTTTTGCAGGAACGCATCGACCCCGAACTTCATGACTTTGGAGCGGTTCAGGGGATTTGACAACACCCCTCAGGCTCCAGCTGGTCTTGCGCCACCACCGAGGTATGTCTGCTTTGAGTGGGATCCCCAGGTTTGCGAAGTTAATTTCTCATGTCCGTCGTTGCCTGGAAACAGTCGACCACCCGGAATGGCCCGCTCCCAGTCACAGTAAGTGCATATCATCGCTTACGATCTTTAGGAGCTCAAAATCATCGTCGAAGTATCCTTTCGCCTAGGGACCCGCACACCTTTGCAGCATCCATGACCAATCTTGATACGAGTCTATACCTTACACTTTAGCGCGTTGTTCTGACGTGATACACTACTAGAGCAAGATTTTTCTCATATGGGCGTGGGCCATCTAGGTAGTGGTAACTCGCTCCCCCCTCAACAAAAAGGCGTATCAGGGGGCGGCGGCCCCAGCATGCACGGCTCGTCGACCCAGAGGATGGGCCACAGACCTGCACCTAGCTTCGACGCCTTCAACAACCGCCGTCCTTCCTACCAACAATCTACCCATTCTTCCGATAATGCCGACGCCGGATCCATAGGGTCGACGAACCCTCCTCGCATCGCGCGTCGTCACTCTTCCTCGAGCGGCCACAGCTCTCAAAGCTACAACGCAAGCCTCTATCCCAACTCTTCGAGAAGCGGACATTCGCCAGGGAACCAGACGTCTTCACCCGGTTCTGTGTACGCCAGCTCTGGGATTGGGCAAAGTAGCCATAGCATCGGGCGAAGCATTTCCCAGCACCCTCCCGCCGGTGTCCAAGGTGGTTATCAGTACTACCCTACTCACGTCTATCCCAGGGCTTCTGTCGGCGTCAGTGGAACCCGAGGGGTAGCTATGGTGAATACCCCGCCGTTACCATCGCCTCAAGCTCATGGCGCTGTTCAACCTCACGCAGGAAGTAGCTCCAACATGAACCCACCTCCGCCGAGCGGATATAATCATTATGGAGGGCAGACGCAACGCGAAAATACGGTCTGGAGTCCTCCAAGCGAGTATGACGATATGTACGCTCCTGAGTCCGACTGAATTCTTCCCGCGACCTGACATGTTTTTCGGAGGTCATTGGGTTTCCGGGCTCATCCAAGGCATTGAACCTCGTCCCCGCCCAGCATCTTTGTTCTGTTCCTTGATTCCTTTTACCCCCCTCCCTGTTGTGGTGGCCGCAATAGCCAAGCGAAAACTCCTCATTCCTTCTATTTTCGTGTACCCATGTGATCTCTGGGGTACTCATCTGTTCAGGCATTTCCAGCTCTACTTTATGTGTACGTTCCGTAATGTCCTGTACATTGACCAATACTGCTGGGCTCATTTGCCTTCGATGACATCGGTGACCTGAGTCCATCCACCAATCGACTAAAAAGACGTCGGGGGCGTCCTACAGGTCCACGTGCTCCTCGTCATTGAAGTAAGCGCCCAGTCATCGGATTAAGCGCCCGCCAATCATTCTCCGCGTGGGGCCTCAAAGCGTAGGGGTGAGCTCAGTGAACCGTGGGCATTTACGAATGCCCCCTTTTGCATGCAGAGGCTCGGTAGAAGGCTGAACTCTGGAGGCCGTGGCTCAGATATATATACGGGCTACGCGGGTAACTGCCGGGAGACAGAGCGATCTTGGGCCCTGAGTATGTCCTCCGTACTCAGAATGGCAGCTAGGAACGTCAAAAGAGTGAAAAGAGATGTGTTCAACCATCTGGCCACAAACCTTGAAGTAAAGGTCAAGGGACAAACAGTCAAAACATTCCGACACGGGGAATCGAACCCCGGGCTATCGCGTGAGAGGCGATAATGTTAGCCACTACACCATATCGGATGTGGGAATTCGGGTCAAAAGGGCAAATATAGGTTTGTGCGCACACGGCCGACCCCAGTTCAGGCCAATCGAAGCCTTCGCCCGATCCTCCTTCCTTTCTTCCTTCCCGCCATGACCACGACCGGCGAAATCTCGGTTCTCCACCCTAAATCCGTCAGCCTTCGGGGTGGGGACTGGGGAAGCTGGTGTCAAGTCTTCACTGTCCTCGGATGGAACTCGACATTCATCCCGTTGAGCCCGAACTGAACCTGTTTGAACCGGGGAGAATTGCGTTCGACAGGGATTTCCCTGCGGGTCGTCAATCCATAACTTGACTGGTTAACCTTGCGTTCGGTGGGAGCACTTGTTAGGGGCGCCTACCTGCGAGGTTGCATGCCTCAGAGCCGTCTGAGCTTCGACTTGGTGCAAACGAGAGGCCATATGCACCCCACGATGTCGCCCGCAATATGTTATTCGCACGTCTGCGAAGCATATACAGGCGTTGTTACCCTTGTCACTTAGAATTGGCTGTGTACACTTCGACCGGTAAACTCGCCAAGCCCACCTGGTACGTGGACTCACTCGTTGCTCTCTGAACAGGTTCTGAATTGGTTCAACCGTTCTATAGCCAGCGAGCTATAATCAATTCACGCCATTGGTAACGTCCCTTCCACACCTACCTATGTAGCTCGTTCCGATGGCGGAGGGTACACACGGTCAATTTGAACCCACAAGCAGAACGGCATCTTATGGGCTTCCATCATGATCTCGGGGAAAGGCCAACGGTAGGCGCTCGGCGGTTGTGGCGTTGGAAACCTGAAAGCGCCCAGCGGTGCGAAGGAGATATCTGATATACTGATACTCACTCCCTTCGTCCTTCCCTGGGTTTCGCGTTCTCTACGACTCCGTAGGTTCATGTCCTCCAGCCCTATATCCCAGCCCCGCAAAACACGGCGCCAAGACTCTCAAATCGTATTTTCCGGCGAACAAACATCCGTGCATTGCGTCACCCCGAGTTGGAATTGATTCTGTCTGATTGATGCCCATCAGCGCCCGTTCCCTTTTCTCTCCTTTCCACCACACGCTGCTCTCTGGTCCTTTCGAACCGCCGACGTATCCCATTCCTAACCCGTTTTTGACGGCTATACTCTACCTTAAACCTCTCTCCCAAAGCCTATGCGCCATCTTCGTCATGACTCCCCCAGCTCAGCTCGGCAGCAACCCAACGAATATTCTCGGATGTGTGTGTGCCGACTGACTCGCCAGATGATCTCGGTCTCCACCGACACTGCTCAAGGACTTCGATAAGCTGAGGTAATGATGAAATGTCGTATGTTGATATTGAGGTATCCGGTCTTATACAAAGCGCAGCCTTCATCATCCAGTCGCAACCGTTTTGGTTTTCTCCCCCACCCACAACGCATCGCTTCCCTTCCTTCCCTCCTTCTTCAGACGCTAGGCCGAGGCTCGTCTGTCCCTCCAAGGCACCATAGGTCGGTACGAGAGGTGCTCGATCGACGATAACAGGAAGATAAGAGCTACAGGAGTTACGACGAAGACTCTAGGACGACAACGTCCTCTACCCACATCCGCATCGACACACCCCACCCCTACAACAAGCAACGATGCAATTCACACGTCTCCTCTCCTTCCTCACCCTCCTCACCCTCCTCCCCCTCTCGACACTCGCCACCTCCCCCCTCGACACCCCGCACCACAACACCAAACGCATGCACAAAGGCTCCCTCCACTACGCCAACTCCAACGCCAATCCCAATCCCAATCCCTATCCCAATCCCAACGCCAACCCAGATGGGTCCTCTGACGAGACGAAGGAGAAACGCGCGAACCACAACTACGAATCACCATTGAAACGGTCTCCGCTTACCCGCGAACGCACGCCGTTGGTGAAGCGGTGGAATGGGGAGGATACGGACGGGGAGCTTGAGAGGCGGTTCGAGGAGCCTGGGCATCCATTCCATAAACGCAATTTACCCCCGAATTATGTGCATAACGTCGCGAGGCATGGGCATCAGCAGGGAGGGTCTGGGAGTTATGGCGGTTCAGGCGGCCAAGGGGGAAGTGGAGGCGAAGGGGGCTCTTCGACGACGACGAGTGGGGGGAGCGGGAGTATGACGATCGCGACTGGCCTTCCTGACTCGACGGGTGCACCTGGTGGGCCGACGAATGGGACGACGGGCGGCGCGCCGAATCCCGACTTCCCGTTCCCTGATGGCCCTGGAGGATCTGGGTCGACTGGGACGGGTACGGATGGGGGGAATATGGGTGGATCGACCGGAGGGAACACGGGTGGAAGTACAGGAGGAAGTACGGGGACGGCAACGGATGGGGGGAATACTGGTGGAGGCACGGGAGGAAGTACAGGGGGAGAAACTGGAGGCGGAACTGGGGGCGGAACTGGGGGCGAAACTGGAGGGAGCACGGGTGGGAGTACGGGTGGAAGTACGGGGACCGGGACGGATGGCGGGAATACTGGCGGAAGCACGGGAGGAAGCCCTGGAGGGAGTACGGGTGGAAGTACGGGCGGTGAAACTGGTGGTGAAGCGGGGGGAGAGACGGGCGGTACCACAGGTGGAAGCACAGGAGGTTCAACAGGTGGATCGACGGGAGGGAGCACGGGAGGGAGTACGGGAGGTGAAACGGGAGGTGAGACTGGAGGGAGTACAGGAGGTGAGACTGGAGGAGAGACCGGGGGGTCTACAGGAGGAGAGACTGGCGGTCCTACTGGTGGAGAGACTGGCGGCTCGACTGGCGGCTCTACGGGAGGAAGTACAGGTGGATCTACTGGCGGTTCTACTGGGGGCGAGACGGGGGGATCGACGGGAGGATCTACAGGCGGAGAGACGGGAGGAAGCACGGGAGGATCAACGGGGGGAAGCACTGGAGGGTCGGCCGGGGGATCGACAGGTGGACCTCCTGGTGGACCTGGGAAAAAGCCCCCCGGTCACGGTACGCACTGTCCTCCCGGTGGACCTGGCGGAACTGGAGGATCTACTGGCGGTTCGACAGGCGGCAGCACTGGAGGAGAGACCGGTGGATCGACGGGTGGAAGTACAGGTGGTTCAACAGGGGGAGAGACTGGTGGATCGACGGGAGGAGCGACTGGCGGAGAGACAGGAGGAAGTACCGGTGGCGAAACGGGAGGGTCGACGGGAGGAAGTACGGGAGGTGAAACGGGAGGGCCAACAGGTGGTTCTACTGGGGGAGAGACTGGAGGAAGCACTGGTGGTTCAACTGGAGGGTCTACGGGAGGGTCTACGGGAGGAAGTACTGGCGGGTCAACAGGAGGTGAAACCGGTGGAAGCACTGGTGGTGAAACGGGAGGGTCGACAGGAGGATCCACAGGCGGTTCTACAGGGGGTTCAACGGGAGGACAGACTGGAGGACAGACAGGCGGTGAAACGGGAGGCTCGACGGGAGGAAGTACTGGCGGTTCAACAGGAGGAGAGACCGGGGGCTCGACGGGAGGTAGCACGGGAGGCTCGACGGGAGGTTCGACAGGCGGATCTACTGGTGGAAGCACGGGCGGTTCGACTGGTGGCGAGACTGGTGGATCGACGGGAGGGTCAACAGGGGGAGAAACTGGCGGTGAAACGGGAGGAAATACTGGCGGGTCAACAGGAGGGTCAACGGGAGGAAGTACTGGTGGATCAACGGGAGGTGAAACGGGAGGTTCGACAGGCGGATCTACAGGAGGTGAAACTGGCGGGGAGACGGGAGGTTCTACGGGTGGGTCTACGGGTGGAAGCACAGGAGGATCGACCGGCGGTTCTACGGGAGGATCAACTGGGGGTGAGACTGGTGGAGAGACTGGAGGGTCGACAGGAGGGTCGACAGGAGGATCTACCGGGGGTTCAACAGGCGGCTCTACCGACGGAAAACCTCCATGCGATAAGAAACACGGAGGCAAAGGCGGGAAAGGTGGGAAGGGTGGCAACCCCCCAGCGACGCCGACGGACCCCGGGGCGCAAGTTCAGAATGAGCGAAGGCAGGAAGGAGGTGAAGGGGGCGAGGGAGGTGCAGAAGGGGGTGCGGAGGGTGACCCTGTTCCTCCGATTAGCGATGATGCGGTTAAAGAGGTGCGTTTCTCTCCCTTTCTCTCCCCTTTTCTTCCCACTCCCGTATCGTTCCTAACACAACACCTCCTCCCGTACAGAGAAAACGATACTTCACATATGAAGAGATCATCGAGCGCGAAGAGGCCGATGGGACCAAATCGTCCCCAACGAGCCCCGCGCCCAAGTGGCATTACGCGATTTTCTATGATGGGCGGGCGGCAAAGGAGTATAAGGATGGTGCGAAGTGGGAGGTGAAGTTTGAAGGGCAAGAGAAGAAAGATTGGGAGGAGGAGATTGTGTTGAATCATTGGAAGGATGATTGGTTCAGGTGCGTGCTTTCTCTCGAGAGGCGTTGCTGGAACGGGAGACTGACTGATGGGCGTCGTGTGCAGGTACTTCGTATATAAGTTCAAGAGTGGGAGGATAACGTTTAGGAGTGGGGAGCCTGAAGACGTGCGTTCCCTCTTCAATCTCTCCTTCATATCGAGCATGTATTGACTAGATTCCCGTTGTAGTGGGCTTACTCGAACGCTCCCATTGTGCGCGAGAAAGCGCCGAAGGCGATCAGCTTCAGGACGTAGGACGTTCGATTGGGTCTGTGCTATTTATTATTATGTATGTGCGTCTCTGTATACAGTTTGGATCTTACATGTTTTTCTTAGCGCGTTTTGCGATCACTTGAGCGCTTGGATGTTCTTTGTCGAAGTGACTGGTGGGATTAGGCGCTCGCTATTCGTGATGGACCGAGGGCATAACGGCGCTATCGAACACCGACGCGATACTCGGACCTATGGTGTGGCTCACGTCGCCTTTTAGCTTGAACAGAGAGCATCCGAGTCTGTCTGACCATGGCATATGAGTGCCCCAGGACTCGATGATCACAAAGT
This sequence comes from Coprinellus micaceus, assembly GCA_951394405.1. Lineage (NCBI taxonomy): Eukaryota > Fungi > Basidiomycota > Agaricomycetes > Agaricales > Psathyrellaceae > Coprinellus > Coprinellus micaceus. Next base: position 2,690,514 of record OX596342.1, read on the forward strand.
CTTTCATCACTACAGACATCTGGTTTGCTTTGACATCTATCCGATATGGTGTAGTGGCTAACATTATCGCCTCTCACGCGATAGCCCGGGGTTCGATTCCCCGTGTCGGAAGGTAGAGACACCATTGTTACGTTCCAGGGCACTTGTCTCATGCGTTTGAATGTAACAATGCTGTCTCTGCTTTTTTGTTTCTCTCCAGTTTGATGGTATGGAGTGACCCAAATCAGCGTCGTGGACCATGGTGCCGTCCGCCTGAGAACCGGACATGCCAGTTTACTGCAGATGGACGATAGTTCATTGATCATCGACGCTACCTTGATGTTGTCGCATCGTCAGGGATATGGAAGCCCATCGACCAGACAATGTACATACTAATGTATTGAGGATCAGCTAGCGAACAGATCGCCTACACATCACCGCATGGGCGCGGGCGCTTAAGTGGCGATCAAGCGCCTAGAATTCGGAGTTTTGGTTTTTCGAGAGAGAAGCACTTATCACCGTTCCGCGCTTTGTACTCTATTTGGTACCGAAGTATGTCACTTCTATGGAGCGTCAGGTCGATGTCTAATGGTACCCCAGGCCCCCGGAAGGCCTTTCAGCTGGGCTGCCGGATCTCGGGGGCCCGGGGAATGGTGGATTGTGGCCCTGTGGTAGCTCATTGATTTTATCGCGCGGAATTTCGCATACAATACCAAGGATTTATGTTGAATATTTCGGTCTATGACAAGCGCTCGCTTCTAATGGAGCTGGCTAAGTGTTCAGCTACATGAGGTGGCGAATCTAAGGGGTCAGGACTCCGACAACGGCGAGCTTGGGTCTAGTGGGAGGCAAGGAAAACCACTTCAAGTTATCTCGATGGTATCAAGATGGTTATAGGCTTTTTTGGAACTTCGGAGCCTGGGACTTGATTTATGTTGGATTTATAGGAGGCAAGAGTGTAAATTGTCTCTGCTTGCCAATGCCTTCCCTGTGTTTCACTTCCACGCCTTAGCCAAACAACGCGGGCGCTCATCATCATCACCACCACCATCATCCTTCCACTGCTCCCACTTACCGACTCACCCTGGTACTTTAGCTAGTGACGGCCATGTCCGACGCCGCACCCCCACCACCGGCCACAGAGGCCCCAGCGGTACCGGCGCAACCTATGCATGTTGGATCGCCGACGGACTTTTTGAAGGGCGTTGTGGGGAAGAGGGTTATTGTGAGGTTGACGAGTGGGGTGCGTTATCGGGGTGCGTTGATTAGTATAGGTCCGTACTTTGAGAGAGCTTTATTTTTGTTGAGAAGGGGAGGCTGATTGGTGGATGTGGTATAGGTATTTCGTGTATAAGTTTAAGAACGGGACGTTTAGGAGCGGGGAGCCTGAACACGTGCGTTTCCTCTTCAATCTGTCTTTTATCTCGAGCGTGCGTTGACTAGATTCCCGTTGTAGTGGGCTTACTCGAACGCTCCCATCGTCCAGGGAAAAGGGCCCAAGGCGATCAGCTTCAGGGCGTAGGATGTTCGATTGGATTTATGCTATTTATCATTATGTATGTATGTCTCTGAATCTAGTTCAAATCTTGGATAATTCCTTTGCGACTCCTGCTGTGGGGCTTGCGATGAGGGGGAATGCCTGATGGTCTTCACCTTCGATGCCTCGAGGCGCATTCTTAAAGGACCCAACCGTTGACGTCTGTCGTCTCATCATACGCGATCGAAGGATGAAAAGGCGCTCCTGAAAATCTACGCCATACATATGGTCGGGGTACCCCGTGTGCGTTGCTTGAGAACATCTGACTATGTTTAGGCGCCCAGCCTAAATTGAACGGGCTCCTCGATGACGGAGATGGGTTCTTTGCACTGCTCCTGGCGATAATCAGCCGGCCTTTATGCTCTTGATAGAGGGCGGTCCGGCGATCTCTTAACGGCTCCGGTGAGAATGCCTGCTTTGTATCCAAGAAACACTATTCACACATCACGGAGAAACAGGCGTCTATCACATATTCTATTCCGAGAATTAGGATGCATCTATTACCCAAATCGCACCCTCTTCGCGTTCTTCCCTGCCAAGCCGCAAGGAGCGGGTAGAGATTGCGAAGTTCTACCTCTGTCGTGGAGCGGTTTGAATTGCGGGGAGTGGGATGTCGTTTACATCCACCGATCTTCCTTCCATTCGCACAAGGCCTGGTCTTGCATAGTCTCCCCTTTGTTACCCTCCGGTTACGCCGGGGAAACACCAGCAAACGTCGCCGTTTTGCCACTCAAATAACGATGGGATTACGCTGGGCGTAAGGGGCGTGCAATCCCTTTGTAATCGAAATTCACAGCCAAAAAGTGGCGTATTCCCTTTGTGTAATCCCAACATGTTATAGTGGCACTTACGAGGGGATGCTCGCGTGTAACTTCAGCGTAATCCCAGGATACCAGAGTGGACCTTACAGGGCGGATGGTCTTGTGTCGATAGATAACTCTAAAGGCGAAGACCTCGTGAAAATCACTGAAGATCACCACGCTGACGAGTCTACTCAGGTCTACCTTCATGCGCGTATGCCGCTCGTCGCTCACGAGTTTCAGCTCCATTTATCCGGTCCGTCTTCTTTGTATGGTCTTGGGTACCTTCTCAACGCTCCAACGTGAACAAGATAAGCTTGAGGGCTTGGGCCCGACGCTTCGTTCAACATGACCAACGCCTCACGCGATCCCCGCTCGGAAAATTCGAACCAAGTGCACGTTACTGTATAAATACCCTAGACCCCTCCTCCATCGTTCCTTAGCTCCCGCTCTTCACTCATCCCAGTGAATCAACCACCATGCGCATTGGAACAATCCTCTCAGCGGCTCTCCTCCCTCTCGCTGTGTTGGCTGCACCCGCAGCTGAGCACCGCCTCGAGACGAGGCAGCAGGTCGTGAAGCCCAAGGCTTGCGTCAGGCAGCTCGACCCCTCGCCGACTCCCGAGGAGACGAAGCTCCTCCATGACAAGTTCGCCCAGGCGTTCATCTACAAGCGAAACATTACCGCCGCGTTCGAGTTCATATCCCAGGACTACATCGTGCGTCCTCTACTCTTCATACCCGTTGCGGTCATGCTCACGATCACCTATTCTCTCGACAATGATAGAACCATAACCCAGCAGCGCAGAACGGCTTCGACTTTGCGTGGAACATCCTCAGCGGGTTCTGGAACACCCAGCAGTTGACCCCCATCCGCGACACCTTCAGGTCTCCATACGGATGGGTGAACTACCGTTCTGGGTTCGGTACCGTCGTCGATAGGTACAGGTGGGAGGGTGGATGCATTGTTGAGCACGTAAGTACTCAGACTTCTTCTTTACTTGTCCTTTGCGCTCGGGATAAGCGGCGAGACATGGAGTGCTAACACGACGTTGCACAGTGGGATTCCGGAGAGCAGTACCCCAACGTATGAAGGAGATGAATGGGAGTGCTTCGTTCAGTTCAAGGATATTTGGGGTTGTTATCTTGAGTGTTATTAGGAAGGATTGACGGAATTTGAACGCAAATTATGTATTTATCCCGGGCCCTTCCGTGTGATGATAGGCGCCTATAGCTATGGACCGACCACGATGATCAGGAGACTGGAAAGTGAATTGTGGGACCTAGCTATGGCCTGTCTATGATATGAGAGCATCTTTACTCTAAGCCCATGGCCTTCCTAGTACGTATCATTCAGAGAGATCAAGGAACGAAGTTCAAATCACCCGCGAGGTACTATCGAGCAAGAACAACGTATTCATTCGGAATAGACAAAATCACAAAACCCTATCCACACACTCCTGACTCAAAATCAATACGCAAACACATTCGCAACATACCTCACACTCCCCTCCCACTCGCCCCCATGGAACCCAAACGTCCTCCCCATCCTCTCCGGCTCTCCAAAGCCTCCCCTCCCGTCATTCCAACTAACCCAAACCCCATCCTCCCCGAACCCCACAATCTCCGGCGCCCCATCCCCATCCAAATCCGCCAAGACCCTCTCATGCCTCCCCACTCTCCATCCATCCCCCAAATACGTGAACCTATTCTCTAGCGCGACCTGGGGCGCAGCGAAAGTCCCGTCCCCTAGACCGAGGGAGACGTAGACAGTGTTGTTCCCAAAGCCCACGATATCGGGGAAGCCGTCCTTATTGACATCGACGACGAACCGCGGGTGGTTCTCCACGCGCCAGCCATCGTTATACGCAAACACGTCCAAGACGCGCCTTCGTTCCCCGAACGTCCCGTCTCCCAAACTCAAACTCGTATAGACACCCCCATTCCCGAACCCCACAATATCGCTCTTCCCATCCCCCGTCAGGTCCACAAGGAACCTCGGGGTCTTCGCTGGATCCCATCCTGCCGCCACAGTGAAGCTCAGGTTGAGCGCGACGATAGGAGGAGCGAACGTCCCCGACCCGGTGTTGAGTGAGACGTAGACAGACCCTTTCCCGAAACCCACGATATCGAGCTTCCCGTCCCCATCCACGTCCGCAAGGACCCGCAGGTGCTTATCCACCCTCCACCCGCCCTCGTACCCAAAGACCGGCAAAGCAAGTTGAGGCGGGTTGAACGTCCCCGAGCCGTCGTCCTTGTTCACCGCAACCCAAACGCCCTCCTCCCCAAACCCAACCACATCCACAGCTCCAAACCTCTCGTCCCCCATCCTCCCCACCCCCCTCACATTCGCCAAAACCCGCAAATGCCTCTCCAAACTCCAATTCCCCGCCCCGACATTCGAACCAAACCACGGTATAGCGCGGCCTCCCCTCGCAAACGTCCCGTCGCCATTATTCTTTGAAACCCAGACCTCGTTCCCGCCAAAGCCCACCAGGTCCGCCAGCCCCACACCGCGGGTGTCGCCGACTACGCGGATGCTGCGGTCGTTAGGCCAGATGAGTGAAGAGAAGATGGGGGCTGCGAAGGTGCCTTCAGGGTTCGGACGCAGGCTGTTGCGCAGGAGGTAGGTACCAGTGTTGTTGAAGCCGATGAAGTCCGCGGTGCCTGCGCGGTGGATTGGGACTGTCATAGGAAAGGAGAGTTAGGATTTGGAGAGTGAGGAGTAGGGATGGGGAGAAGCGTACCTGGGAAGTCTTGGCTGATGGCTGGCGGCCCTGCGAGCGTTTGAGCTACCAAGGCCGTAGACGAGACCACGAGAGTAGCGAGTGAGACGAGCATCCTGTGGTCCGAACCTACTCAGCCTCGAGAGAAAGAGTAGATAAACGAAGGAAAGAAAGAAAGACTCCTGACCCCCAATCCCAAAGCACCGTCCATTCTTATGCCTCCAAAACCCGACTGCTACTTGCTTCTCCCCGAGCCCGCGAGAGGTGTCATAGTGGCGATCCTTCCCATCCACCTATCGTATCACCTTCCCTCGTCGATCGTTGCTTCCAAGGCGTAACGAAAGGGCTTCGGGGTGGTTTCGAACGCGAGGAATCGAAGAATCGAGGTCCGACACTGAAGTACGCCGATGTCCGGTGGCCTTCTGGATCGAACTGGAGTACTAACTTGTCAACGCCGCATCGTCGTCCCAGATGTGTGTGGCGTCCACCAGGACGGCTGTCCCAGATACCTGATCAAGGCAAACCCGTCCTCATTCGCATCCACACTGAGACGGACGCGAGACGGACGAACACTGAAAAAGAGGCTCAATCAGCTCCTATCTTCACCAAATCCACAAGTCCGCGTCCGCACCTTCCCCTCAACCTTCGACGTACGTACCATACTAATAAGCATAAAACGGGTTAGGATCCATACCGGCCAGGCTCGAGTGTCACCGACGGACATGCATCCATACGCGTCGTCCACGGTTTCCAAATTTCAGAGCTTCTCTGGCGATCGCTGGGCTCTCGAACGCCTAAATGACCTACGACCCCGATCTCGAAGCCCCAGGTTAACGCCCTTGCATGGACAGAAACGGATAAAGTCGACGGGAGGGACTTCGCTTGCGGGCTCACAGGCTGAAGCTCGCTTCGCAACGGCTGGAGAGATCGCAAGCGCGGTCCGACTGGCAGTACGGGTTCAACCTCCCGAAGGTTCGAGAGGTTCACGGGCGAGGGTCGCAGCTACTGGAAGCTTAGCCGCTCCCTCGAGAGCGAATCGCGTACAGACGCCTAGGAGCGTACGCCAAGGCTCGTTGGGGGAGAGCGTAGCGATGTCACGGCCGATTCAGAAGATGACAAAAGAAAGAGAGATCAAGAGCGAGAAGGGAGAGAAGCAAGGGAACGAAGGGAGCAAGGAAGGGGTAAAGAAAAAGAAGGAAGAACGAGAAACAGAAACAGAGAGAACTAAAGAACGAGAAAGGAAGGAAGAGAAGGACGAGAAGGACGATAAAGGCAGAAAAGAGCTTTGCAAATAAAGTCCTTGAACTTTCAAGAGCTTCATGAGCAAAGTTCGGTCCGCTCCTTCACCTCATCGATATTATCAGTAGTACGTCGTCTATCTCAGCAGGAACACATTCAAGAAAGGGCGTTCACCTATAATGGAGTTGGCGAAGGGGCTGGATGAACGTCGAGGATCCCTCTCCCGGCGAAGGCGGCGCAGGGTCCCTAGACGCGTGGAAGGGCTGTGTTGTAAGGAGAGTCAACTCCGAACGCCCTGCCCGACGAGCTTCAAATCCGAACGTACAGGAGAGCGTCCAGGTATAGGACACGGTCACCGACAACGAGGACGCCTTGCTCGTCACCCGTGAAGCCCCCGAAGAGTGGGACCCCGAGGCCTTAGGTGCCAGGCGCGGGTGATTGGTACGGGGTCGTCTGTCGCTGAGCAGGGTTGTTGCCGATGAAAGAGGGCGACGTCAATGAAAGAGGATTGTCGACGAAAGAGCAGGCCTAGTCCTCGGCGAGTCGTCCCCAACCTCGCCGACAGCGAGAGCGTCGGCTGAGGTCTGGTCGAGCTAGATGAAAGGCGAGGGATGCCGATGAAAGGAGGACGACGAAAGGCGGGGGAAGAGGGGAGAAGGACGAA